>UFQX01000090.1:818052-1418052 GCA_900497675.1 Arapaima gigas | reverse complement strand
CCTATTACTCTGGTTTCCTCTCACAATCCAAAGATGTGCATTTAAGGTTAATTTATAATTCACATTTTCCCATAGCGCATGCGTATGTTACATTTCTCTGGTGTATAGACGGAACAATGACAAAGTAGTTTAGTGTAGTTCAAGCTGCATGGTAAGTTGCTTTGGATAAAGGTGTCAGCAACATACTCGAAATATTCATTGTACATTGCTTTGAAAAAAAGGATCTGAAAAATGAGTAAATTTGAGCTTTTTTTTTTTTCATTTGCTAATTTTAAAATGTTCTAAGTCTGTGGTATTATAAATGTTGTTGTGCTGTTTGTGAAGATGAACAAAGCTGTGTAAGCAACTCAATAATCCATAGCAATTACTAATGAAATGTCCTTCCTCAAAAGGTTGGGTCCCAAAAATTGTTTTGAGACTCATGTTACGTTCTGGACAAAAAACCAATCTGTTGTTGTTTAAGTGAAGCCACTATTTGCACTCAGCCAGCCATCTCAAGCCCACATGTGCAGTGTTAGCTCAAGTATCATCTGTTCATAAGCACTTTCTCTGCAGCAAGTAAGGAATGGTACTGTGCTCCAACAAAATGCCAGTGGAGTGCAGCACAACCCATTTTGTCAACATTTTTTTGTTTACCTTGTATATGCGACCAGGCATGGTATGCCACTTTTACAAATTGCAGGCCTGGTTGTGGAAGTTTATAGCCTAGTCTTAGCATTAGTTGCTGTTCAGGTGTCTGTCTGGACTTTCTCAGGTTTTACACAGAGATAAATACTATTTAAAGTCATCCACATGAACTAGTGAAGAAATAGTTACAGAACTTTATTTTGTTTTATTCAAGCAAGCCTCTAGTGCCACTGACAGATGCTAGGCAAGCTGCAATTTGCATCCATGGTACACAATAGATGTCATAAGGCAAGAGATGGGTAAGATTACAGCCCCTCTGTCTTACTGTACTATTTAATTGAATTAGTTAAATGCCAGTTGCTGTCATCTACCACAATCAAAAAATTTGATTGTGGTAGATGACAGCAACTACCAAATACAACCTCTCTAGTGCTGAACTGCTGGTAAATTGAAGCTTTGTACAAAACAAATTTCAGGAGGTAAGTATTAGACCAAAACCCTATCCACACCCAGCTATCAATCCTTACTACCTCTGCCCAGTGAGTGCTGTTTTTGTACATCCACCACCAGCCCACCTCTGCCTCTATCTTGTTACTGGAGTCCCAATGGGGAGGCTCAGCAACCTTGACTGCAGGTATGAGTCCTCAAGGTCCATCCAAATGCACAAACCTGTCTAATACTTCCAACTCCTGAAATAATAGTTAGTGATGCATTCCTCTTAGTTTCTCATGTCTTAACAGTCCATAAGTAGCCTTGAGAAGAGAACAAATGTTATGGATAATACACAGTTATGGTTGGGAAGAGTTAAGTTTACTTTCAAAGATGTGTACACCTCATAGTATCTGGCAAATTTGAATTGCTTAACCAGGTATTATTTGCTTCAGTTACCTGAATGTACAAATCATAGGATTAAGACAACAATGACTATACGTATACTAGTTAATCTCCACCCATCCGTTTTTTGTCTGTTCTTTGTGCAGAGCTTTGTTTTTCAAGTCACAGACTGGAAATTTGGCACACAGGTACACTCCATGACTCCATGAAGTATGTGGACACGCTTTCTAATTAATAGATTTGGCCATTTCAGCCATACCCATTACTAGCAGGTGGATAAAATCAAGAATACAGCCATGCAATCTCCTTAGACAAACATCAGCAGTAGAATGGGCTGTACTAAAGAGCTCAGTGACTTTCAGTGTGACAGTGTCATAGGATGTCACCTTTCCAACAATTTGTCAGATTTCTGCTCTGCTAGACTTGCCCTAGTCAACTGTTAGTTCTGTTATTATGAAATGGAAGTATTGTGTTATTACTTTTCTTTTTTCTTCTTTTCCTCTTTCCCTTGGACTATGACTGCTGGAAATCACTATCCGGTAATACAGTTCAGTAACATATAATTAATATTTACCTTTCCATTTTCTGACCCCATATATTGACATTCAGCTAGTTCCAATATAAATCAGTTTTTTTTTAATGAAAACATTTGATTACTTAGTTTCCTGAGTTTTTTTGCCAGTTTTGCTGAGTTTTAACAACAAGCATTTCACACACTTCTCCATACTTTCAGTCTTGTGCTTGCTGTATCGCTCTTCCCTCTTTACTGTTCTTAAACCAGCCCTTTTTGTCTCTCCATATCTATTTATTTGTCCTTTGTCTGCTCATTTTAATACTTGCTTCAGTTTGACTCAGTCCTCTCTAATTTGAAAGCCCTACACTTAATCAGCCCTATTAAATCACGTCAATTTACAGCAAATATAATTAACTATAAAATCCTGTACATTGTGTTATTGTTCTTTGTTCCCGAAAATGAACTAAAATAAGACTGCTTCATTCATTCCTGTTTTAGCGTTGTATCTATATTTTCTGTTGCCTTTGTGAAAAGCAGAAATGGTCTGGCTATAGGTAATGTGACATGATAATTAGAAGTAAAGCCAGTGCTAAACTACTGCTTTGTTAATCTTTAAGCCCTGACCCCAAGTATGAGATTTTCTCCAAATGCCATTACGATCTCCTAAGACCAGACTGACCATTTGTGTATGAAGGATATATAAATAAGTGTAAGTGAGCAGAATAAATGTACTCAGTGTATCCAGTGAGCACTGCTTTTTGCAGCATGTTCAGATACATGTGCACACATCCTGTAACTGAGGTTTGGGTAATGGTTAGATCCAGAAGTCCATAAAGTACAGTGATGCAGAAAAATAAAAGTGCATACATTGCTGAAAGATAAATTGTAAATCCTTGAGCTTTAGATACTTTTTATTATTACCAATCTTGTGATTTTTTGTCTTTCTATGCAACAATAACATTAAAAAGCAAAATCAAATTGCAGCTTCAAGTTACAGACCAAAATCCACCTTTAGTATTTTATGGAATTTGTACTTCTTCAGGAATTTCTTTGTTTTCCTGTTATTCACAAGGGTTTGCTCTCAGCTGTTCAGCTTCCTCACATTTCTGAAAGACATGCCAATTAATAGAATTTTTAGACTGCCTGAATAAAGTGAACTCTGTATGCTATGTACATATGTAAATTAAAAGTGTCCTGGTTTGGAACACCATCCCTTTTCTGGGAAAGACTACAGTTACAGCCTTGCCTGAATAAGCAGTTGAAAATGGATAGATGAATAGATTAATTGCTCCCACAAAATATGTATATGGCTTTGTGCCTTTAGCCCTTAGCTAAATGACCATCATCCAATAATCAATATATGAACACTTGCTGAAACTGGAGCTCATTTAGCTTCTCCCCTTATTCCATGATAAATAAATCAATCTGTGTGTAGTCATGTCGTGAAGTTTATGATAGTACTATGAACTGCAGTTTGAATAAGAATGCTTTCATTAGTCTTGAAAATGGCCTAACTTTTTTTTCACAATAGCGTTTTCTTTCAGTGTCTTTAAATTCATTGAATGAATTCAGTTAAAATTGACCCTGCCGACCACTCTCACACTCCAACTTTTGTGTGGCTGACCTCTCTGTAATTTTGCTTCTTATAAGTGCTGATAATGACAAAAAAATGTCCCCAGTGCTTTTATTATAAACAATGCTTTTCTCGTAGCATTTCAGAATTTTTTGCAGCTGAAGGTGTCCATATTATGGCCATTATTGCCCTGCATCTGTGGTGGGGCTAATGACAAAGCTCTGACATGGGTGCTCCTCGGGAAGTGGAGAGCACTCATTTTCTACCATTTCATTCACTCAGGCAGCAGGTCCTCTCTGACCCACACATAAAGTGCACTTAAACAATTCCTTTTTCTTCTTCATTTTCTCCCTTTTTCTACCGTTACTATTTCACAAAGGTGATAACAACTGCCTTTTGTTAAGTACCTGACAGATGACCTGAAATAGCCCAGCCAGACTAGTTTACAAAGACAACTGTCAGGCTGTTCCATTGACCATAGCAATCTTTTTGGCTTCAGTGAGACCTGATGTCCATCCAGACACATGTATTACAGCTAATGAGTGGTAGCTGTTGTTCCCTCATCCCCATTACATGTATCTATGTGTGGACTGCAGCTGGGCCAACTCCTAGGGAGACAGTGGCAGTTTCAACCAATGGGTAGATGGGACAGGCATCTGGCAGAGTGGCTTAGCCTCTTGCTGAAAAGTCTGCCCTGGGGATCCTCTGGTGCAGAAAAATCAACATCATCACATTTCTGAGAAAAATCTATACACTCTGCTGTGTCCTCTGGTGTTATCTTGTTGACTGTTAACAGCCACTTTGTTCCATCCAGATACTCATATGTGAGTCTGATTGCTTCATCCATATGGATTAGGTCAGACTTTTCATGTGTTCTTATGATGTTTACACAAAACTTTATGTGGTTATTCTGCAGTGTTTTAGTTTTTTTGAACAACCTGAAACAGATGTTCTTTGCAAGCAGTGTATTTTCTGTATGCTTGAGAAATGTGAGAAAATGAGCCACAATATTAGCATAATGTTTCCAGTAATTCAAATACCTCATTTCTGAACACTGGTGGATATTCTACATTAATGCATTATTTTTCTGATAAAACAATGTTTGCATTCATGATTGTGCTAAAACATGTTTACCTGTTAATCACTAAAATGACATCATCTTTTTCAAAAGCACATTTAATTACTGGTGTTGTAGTGCAAAGGTTAAATGAGTATCATTTTGGCCACCATGAGAATTGTCTGTTAACACAGTTTCCAAAGTTTCCAAGTAGGTGTCAATATTTTTAATAGGACTTCTGTTTTCTTTAGCACTCCCTGTGATTCACATAATCAGACTCTGTGCAGCTGGCCCCTAAAAAACAGCTTAGAACAGCTCCCCAGTGGTCGCAGGTAACAGAGGTTGGAAAGCATAGGTCAGATGTCTGTTAGTCATATTAAAGCACTGCAGATGCTTGCAAAGATTACAGATCTTGATTTCTATGTAAATAAAAAGTCTGTATACTGAAAGGTCACTCAGTGGGTAGCAGACTGACTTCACAGATCCAAGGTTGTAGGTTTAAATCTGACTCCTGTCCTATCGGCACAGTGAGTTCCACTCATTTGTATGACTTTCGTAACCATCAGAAAGTTATCTTTGCACTGAAAATATTGACAATATTGGCATTATTACTGATAATATAACAACAACAACAATACTAATACTGCTACTACTGATACAAAAAAAATAATATAAAGGTGTATGCTCTTCAGCCCTCAGCATTGTTACACTTCAGAACTCCCAAGCTGTAACTCTCAGGCATGCTTTCCAGCACATCTCCTCCATCTCTGTCATTTTAATTTGACCTAATTTCAATTATCTGGGGCATTATGACATTGTAAGTTAAATTATTAAAATAATAATAAACTCCGGTTATTACCACTTATTAAACTCCCCCCTCAAGGGAGAGCAGCATAAGTCCTTCCATTTTGTCCCTGCTAGCATCTCTGAAGACTTTCTTGGTCATACACATACACTTTTAAATCAGATTACTTAGGCACATTTGACCCCTCAATTTGGATGTTCCTTGAGACCATAATTAGGTGATTTTTAATGTACAATATTAAACTAAAGCTGGAAAAATAAACCTACAAAATGACAATTACATGGTTAGGGAATTCAGATACAGAGACATGTTACAGATTAATAACAATGAGCCCTCAGTTCAATGAGGGACAGAATATGCATGCTTCTTTTCTAACCTCCATCAAGGAATGTGCTCTAAATTCTTAACCAAAGGCCATATTTACAAAATTTAATCAAAATTAAAAACCCAATTACTGCCTGCAAAAATGTTGTTATGCTTATAAAAATATATGGTAAAGTCACATCCAAAAGAAGTGAAAATGACCTGACTGGGAATATAAGACAGAAAACAGAGAAAGTGACTCTTGGTTGATGAAGAGGTCCATGGTTAGGAGCTGCTAGTTTTGATTTGTAATAAATCAACTTTAAGTGGATCAATCATTAACAACCATTAAATTAATGTGAGAAGTACTGTCTTTACATTTAGCATCTAGGCCTCATTGCATCAGGTAAGCACATTAAAAACAGTACACAATTAAACAAAAAAAGTTGAATACTGTAATTTTGACACTTCTATGATGTTTATTTGAAATTTTATTATGGTGTTTGCACTGAGCAAGGGTTTTTGAAGAACTAAGTTCACATTCTGAGTGCTTTACCAGACTGTAATATCAGAGAAGTGGTCAGACCGCCCCTTATAGCTGAAGATTTGTTGAAGTCTGCACAGATTTTCTGCTTTCAGTTTGTATTACTTTGGACACGGAAAAGCTATTTATACAATAGAAAGAGTCTGCTGATTTAACTTATTATAAAATAAAAATACCCATCACACGTACCAGGTGTGCTGCTTAATATATCTGCATTGCTTTAAAAATACCAGTGATACCACCTCAGTGATAAGTACTTTCTGAATGTGTTGCAGCAACACAATTAACCCAGTAAAAAAATGTTTTTCATAAATACACATTATCTCCCCCCAGGATTGGTTGTGCTTGATCAATGTAACCAGAAGGGGGAAGCACTATTCAAACCATCGTTTAGATTTTATTATTATTATTTTTTTATTACACCATATTTGCTCATTGGTGCATGCATGGAGTAACAGTGGTGGATGACTGAGAGACTGACATTAGTTATGTGTTTTCACTTGTTCTATTTATTGATAACCTGCTACTGATGAATTACACATGTGCACAAATATTTTTTTCTAGTGTAAAGACAAAGTGATCATCGTACAAAACTGTTTTTAATACACATTAAAGGAAGGAAAGAACAAGCTGAAGATAAATTGTGTGTTGCTATATTGCTACTATTTCATACCTTCAGCCAAAAAAAGTATATCTTTTTCATTATCACCACAGTACAAGATAATTTACAGATATAAAAGGATATTAGCCAGAGTAAAAAGCTGAAGAATTTTATTTTGTATTGTATCCAAATCTATTAACCACGCACTGTGTGCTTCAGGACATCGAGTGGTTGTTGGAAAACTGACAGAAAACTTGGTATAGAGTGCACATTTAGTAAAATAAATTTAACTGATGCATTTACTCCTTAAACAACTTTTCTGGACTTGAGAACAACATGTACAAGTTTTGCTTTCTTGACAGCTTTCTTTACCAGAAACATCATCGCAAACCACAATGACACCCTCCTACACAAACTGCTGATCCCAAGCTCTCACTCTTCTCCTTCTAAGGTGATCAACTGAGATAATACACAGGTATTTTAGTATATAGTATAAAATAGTATATGGTACTTGTAAATACCTATAACTGTTACTGCATTGTTATGTAATATTTTGGTTGTCTGTAGTGTGAACAAAATAGATACTCATGTACTGAATATAAATGTACTGTTCTCAGTTTAAAAAGTACCGAAGCAATTTTATGACACTGATTGAAAAATAACTATGTTGTTTTGGGACATCATTATAAAAAAGGTCATAGTATTAAGACATTGTTAGTGACACAGGGTAGATAAGATTGTTTTAAGATATAGACAGAACTAACAAGATAAATGCTTTGGAAAGAAAATGATGACAACAGGAAATGTGATTGTGAAGGTATACGTGTAGGGTTCATATATGCTTCTCTACCCACAGCCATCATGCAAAAGGTATCTTTTCCTGTGACTTTTCTATATACTGGAAATATTTTATAAACATTTGCAGACTTTTCATAGCAATGCATATGGAAGAGAAGGATACCAGTTCTTTCAAGGATCTATGTAGACAGTTAATTTTTTACCATTCTTCAGAGACCTGTGACTATCTTTGGATTTCTAAACATATTGCAAAGTTGTTATTTTTCACATAAAACCTATTTTTTTCTAAGCTCCTTGTAATGCAGCTACTTGTCCAACAGGTACCTGAAGAAAAGCTTCAGAGTACCTCTTGTTAACGCAGTTGACAGGAAGGAAAAGAACAGTGTTATGCAACGAAACCCAGTTTAGCAATAGCTGTTGCACAATTACAGATAAAACATCTGCGGGCCCAACTTAAAAAGAGTTCACGAAATGAAAAGTAGTTCTTCACTACTTAAAAAACTCAACCTCCCATGAGGCCGCGGGCCGTCGACGAATGTGTACAGTATGCCTTCTGTGTGTAAACACGCGTGGCCCCTCCGCGAGGAGCTCTCCGCCGAGTTTGCTGACGTCACCGCTGGAGCCGCTCTGTCACAAGCTGTTAGTAAAAGTTGGGATTTGAAGCGCGATTCGAGAGGAGCGATTTTGTTGTGCGGACGAGTGTGAGCGGAGCGTCGGCGATCTGACGTGCGGCACTTCGTGCTAACGCCTCTTTCTGGACATACGCCGGAAAAGAAGAAAACACTGTAGTAAAACGAGAGAAAGAGAAAAAAAAACTTGTAGAAGGGAGGTAGGTCTTCATGCAGACTACCTCCGAGTAGGTAGACCATAAAGCAACGAGCGAGAAAGTTTGCGCTGAAATTGAATGCAGGGGAGTGTTTTGCAGGACCTGCGTAAAGTGACGGGCGAGCCGTAGCCGCGCAACCCGATGAGTACCGCAAACTGCAGCGGTAACGAGGAGCTGGACTTCAGACTGATCTTCGGGGAGGACGGCCAGCAGCAGTCGCTAGGCCCCCCAGGTTTGTGCCCGTGCTCCGGACTCTGCTCCTGCTTTATTTGAACGCGCGCACGGCTCTGCTTACGCTCGTGCCACACAGCGCGTTGGTTAGCACGCGGTCTAGGCGCCGCGCTGGACCCGTCTTACACACGTCAAGCAATTCGAGTACGTGAGTGTGGAACTTGTTCACCGAGTGACGGGTATATTCACCGTGTTTTTTATGCACAGATCTGCTCGACTTCGTCTGTAGTCGTGAAATAGTTAACTTTCGCGGGGGAAACGGTGAGAAGAGCACAAGCGGCGCTGCAGAACTCCTGCCCCGCGATCAGCTTTTACATAACTGGGTCTCTCACTGCACTTGGTAAAATGCAAGCGAATAAATAACACGGACGAGTTTTAAAATCACTTTTTTTAGCAACATTGATTTCAATGACACGTTAGGCATTTACACGCACATGTTTATATACACACCTACAAACACCTTTTATTGGCATGTCTCACTTGAGGCGAAGGCAGGGCGGCATTCAGCAAGTCTGCTCAAATCAACATTATCATGCATTTGTTTTTGAGGAGACAACTCATGCATGA
Source organism: Arapaima gigas (assembly GCA_900497675.1). Lineage (NCBI taxonomy): Eukaryota > Metazoa > Chordata > Actinopteri > Osteoglossiformes > Osteoglossidae > Arapaima > Arapaima gigas. Next base: position 1,408,772 of record UFQX01000090.1, on the reverse strand, counting down.
ATTGGTGTGTCTCTGCATAAATTTGCCTTTCGATAATAGTTAATGCATTTACTTATGTGGCATGTGATATGTTGCCTTGCATGTTTGCCTCGATTGCTCAATACACGGAAACGATTAGAATGTACATTTGCGATTTTTGGTCGTAGGTCCTCTGTGTCAAATGGACCTTTCCTTTGAAAAGCATTGTTTTATTTTGTATGTGTAACAGTGCGAGTGTAGCTGGTTGTGCAGAGACGCACGATACATTTTGGCGGCATTGTTTATTGTGAAATGACTTAAAACCGCAGAAGTGCACCTTTGTGATGGTGCTGATAATGCGCCAGGTGGTTTCTGCGATCGTATGCCAAACGTCCGCAATACCGAGGCTGTTCAGAGCGTATTCACTAAAAAAGTCACTAAAATATCATTTAGGGGATATTAATAAATTTGTAATGTTTTGTATTTTGTTTTCTACATTAACAGAGTAGTAAAAATGAAAAATTAGTTTCGTTTTTGTAGATTGCTTACATTTATAAATACATGACATTTGTTTATGAAGGATTTTTTTGTATAATATTTAATTAAAATGAAAACCCACGAAAAGGATAAACGTTGCAAAAGCCAGACTTTTTATATTCACACTTTAAGAATGGCTTAATTTAAATATAGTTGTCTCTTCAAGTGATACTGTCAATTTGGTTTTCAGTTTAACAGTATATACCTGGTATTCATTCTGTGATTTTTTTTTTTTTGGTCTTATTTGTGTTTGTGTACTTTGTGTTGCAATTTATGTATCTGCAGACTCCGTGTGGCTTAGATTCTGTAAACCACTTTTCTGCGTCTATGTGTTTGTGGGAAGTGTTGCGAATGGCGGCATACGCTGAATATTTGGCTTTTAGAGTGAAAAAACCAAACCAGCCAGGGAATGGTTTGTGGAACAGTTAAGATGAGTTAAGATTAATTTTTTCTGGACTATTTAGCATTATCACTCAGCTTAAAACAAATACCTATATTGCAGGATGTCAGAGATTAAGACTTAATTGTTAGACAAGCTTTTTTAAAAAATTTTTTTCATTGTCATTTACATGACAAAGAAGCTGCTGTAATATGTTGATACTGTCTGTAGATATATTGATTTTTGTTCTTAAATGCCACACTGAAAATAACTTTCTGATAGAAATATTATTTTAAGCTATTCAAAAATGTAAATCTTGCTTTTGTGTGCAATCACTATAGCAAATTTGTGAGTGGTTACTCTGCTAGGAAATAATGAGAATGATGGCAGCCAGTTAATTACAGGTTAATGAAGTTCATTTTCATGTATATGTTTAATGATATAGGGTACAAAAAGACTGACTGTGTATGTTGTGAAGTAGATTGAAAATTCCAAAAAATCAGTTAGATGGCTTCTGTAGTGGTTTGCTAAAGTTTGTACTGGACACTATCTTTGCAGAGTCAATTTGATCAAAGTCAAATATTTATTTGAAAAATTATGAGCAGGTGGTTCTAAATTAATGGAAAAAGCGATTTAATTGGCTTTATGGAACTTTAAGACAATTGTATAAATGCTTAAATGAGTAAGAATGTGCTTGTAACCTCTGCTAAGTGTGAAATACTCAGAATGCCATTTCAGTAGTGCTTATCAACACCAGTCTGTTCCACTTGAAAATGTTGTCCCAGATCTATAGATTTGACACCATTTTCAGTTCCTTGATGACTTGAGGGCTTCGAAACCTTACCGAGTTTGAAGACCCTTTTGAATTCTGGTAAAACCTAGATATAGTTAGTCACTCCAAATGTTTTGCATATAGACAATATTTCAGCTTAAGGTGATTTTCCCTTAGGTCAGTTTTTTTTCTACTGTTGATGGTTTGTAATACACTAGTTGTATGTCAGGCTTATTTAACTTGTTCTACAAAAATCTTAGCTGATTGGAATAAAGTTTTGGCTCATGTACTGACACTATTGGAAACATGAAAACATAATGTGACTGTGCACATTGTAGTTTTGAATCCAGTGGCTATGTGTTTTGTATGGGTGTTAGCTTGCTTTGAACTATCTTAACATACAAGGTAGAACTTGCCCTTTAAGGTCTGAAATGGCCATGATTTAATTAGCAGTTCCTAACAACTATTTGCCAATTTTTAGGCACTGGGGAAACTTTTCACTTCTGAAACATTGATTTGAGGAAATTATTTCTGCCAAAGCATATTCAATGTTGAAGTTCCTTCAGAATTAAATAAATTCTTCTTGTTGCACTTTGTTTCAGTTCACTCGTGAGCTTTCAGGATACATTTTGTCTCACAATGGTCCTGAAGACTAATACACAACTAATTGGAAATTATAGTAGTGGTTATCAAATTAGATTATCATTGAGACCAATGTTCTGAATAATTTGTTTGAATTATAGCAGTTAATGTTCTCTAAATGAGCATTTACCCAAGTTACCTGGCATTGTCTGGCTCAAAAAAGTGTTGCATTGGAAATTTAAAAAGTAATAACGCATTATATGGTTACCAAAATCTTTTATTGTTGAAGTGGTTGCATTTTATACATAAGTATTGTTAGCAGTGTCGTACAGGGGAACACTGCTGAGAGTGACATGCATGTCTGTCATAGTCAAGTCAAAAATTTAAAAAAAAAAAAAACTAAATATATATCACCAAAGTTTATTACACTGACATCACTGATGTGTGCAGCATTGTGCATGTGTGTATTATATTACTTCTTGATGACTTTTACACTTTCATTTGCTCATAAATAACTACAGGCTCAGTTGATCAAATACATGGATGACAGGAATGTGCACAGTCATAGTGACGTGGTCACTAATAAATTATAATGTCATCAAACCTTATAACTTTTAAACTTGTTGAATTTTGTGCATTTGTGTGTGACTAAGTGAGTGACTGTGTGTGAGAGAATGTGCATCAGCCATATTGTGTGAAGTGAAAAAATGTGTTAGCATTGCATGTGTCAACGTGTGTGTGTGTGTGTGTGTGTGTGTGGGGGGGGGGGGGTAAGAAAATCCATCAGCATCATGTACGTGCACCCTGTATGTGATGTTACTATTCTTGCTTCTATAAGCTTTGTCAGACTAAAGACTTTGTTAGACTGTTTGAGACTAAATCAAATTTTTCTAAATAAGTTTACTTTTTAGAATTAGGTGAACTCATGCAAAAACCTCACTTTGGGTGGAAAAATACCTCTGTGCTAAATTTCAAGTGTGTGGAATGGAAAAATAAGCTGTGCATAAAGAACAAATGGACAAATAATAAGATTGAGCACTATATATATTTGTTTGTGTATACACTCAATATTATAAAAATATTAATTTGAACTTCTGAATGTAGGCTACGCTGTAATGTGGCTGTAGAATAATTGAACAACCTTGTCACTGGAATCAGTTAGGTTGGGAAAATGTGTGGTTTTTTTTTTTTAAAAATATGTTTTTCAGTCTTGTGTATAAAATATGCAGAATTTAATGAAAAAACATTTTAAATAACATTTTAATTACTCAATGTTTGTTGTCTGTCTTGTACAGTTGGTGCTTCTGTTGTTACTGAGTCACTTGTGGTAAACATTCAAGGACAGCATGAGGAGAACTACAGGGACTAACAGGTCTGGTGGCCACATTGTAGGAGTGCTGGAGAACTGCAGGGACTAACAGGTCTGGTGGCCACATTATAGGAGTGCTTTTATTTGACATGGGCTTTTTGTAGGTTCCAGAGTTGGAGTTTTGTTTTTTGGGAAAGGTTCTTGGTAGGTTCTGAAAGTGTAGAGAGCATTGTTTAGTAAGAAGAACCCTCACTAGCTCCAAGATGGATGGGTGCCATCCTTTGTAGAAGCACTCTGGATCCAAGAAGGACAATAGCAATATACTAAAAGAGCCCTCAGAGTATCTGTGAGGCACAGGCAGCAGTGGTAGTGGCGCTGGCAATTGGCCCAGGATTTTAAACACCATCCAAGTCATCCGATTTGCCCAGGCACGCCATGTGCTACTCAGATGCTGCTGGAATTTGGGGAGTGGGGGAATGGGGGCTCTCTCCATGCACAGTTGGTCAGGGAAGGACTCAAGCCAGGAGCCAGGCTCTCTCTCTATATCTCTCTCTTTCTCACACCCACTCACTATAGTCCTCCTTTGCCACAAAACATCTTTTCCACATTGCCTGTTGAAACAACCTGTCTGATCATGCTACATCGCCATTAGCACTGTTATTTTGTAGGACGAGATGTCAAGCTCACCTTCTGGTATGTGAGCAAGCCCTTGTGTACAGTTAATTTTGTAGACTTGGAGAGCTGAAACAAGCTATTGATAAAAGAAGCTTTTGATGAATGACTGGTCAATTTGCTTACAAAAACTTATGTGGTTCAAGGATGGATCAGAGTGAAATGGCAAGCCCAGTGAATGAAAGTACTTTACTTTCTGCGAAGTGCATGTAACTGGACATCTGACTGTCCATTTTGTTGCTTGCCAGTTCTGGGAAAGACTGAAATTACATCGCTCTCATGGTGAACTATTTTGAGCTCACAGCAAGAGTACCAGAAGGGAGACAGCAGGTTTGGGAGTTTTCTCAAAAAAGGAGCCCTGGAGTCCCTCTGAGTTCGCTGCTGAGCAAACTGTAAGCAGGAGTGTTTGAAGAATGCTTTGTGCCACATCACCAGGTGAGCTTGCTCGAGCTCTCTCTGTCTTGCCCTCTCACACGTGCACATGCACACACACACACACACACACACACACACACACACACACACACACACACACACACACCAGTCTGCCCTTTCTTTTCTTTTGGATGTGCAGGGCTCTGTCGGATCAAGCATCTTGCCTGGCAAGCTTTTAATAGCTCTTCAGCTGGTTAACTTACAAAGCTCACTTAGATAAAAGTTCAGAAGTATTCTTTGAGAGAACAAATGCTTGCTGTTGGTTAGCCTGTTTGAAATGGTTCTCTGGTTTTACTTCTTGCAAAAGGCAGGAGAAGGAAGGAGAGGTGCACAGTAAATACAACTGTCTAAGGGCACTGGGAATGGAGTGCTAGTGTTAATAGCAGTGAAGGTGGCTCTGCTGAATTATACTGTGTTAATAATTAACCCAGGTAGACTTGTGGTGGCCATACTGCCATGGACTGAAAGTTGAAAGCCTCTTCTCATTATTTATTTAGTTGCTTGGCTGAATGCCTTGTCTAGGACAATTCACACATTATGCTACTTTGATATTTATACAGAGAGCACTTTTTCAAAAATTACTTTCATTGCCTTCAATTTTATGTTTTTGCAGTTAAGTTGTTAATTCTGTCAGCGGGAGCAGGAATAGTTTATATTCTTGTCACACCATCCTGTTGTCTGTCCACTGCTTATTGAAATTTGTAGTGTCAAAATGTTCATTTGGACTGTTTATACTTTTTTTATACAGCTGTAGATATCCCATGGCTCTGTGGGCCAAATAGTTTCTGGAGAGTGTTCTAGCTCAAGGAGAAAGAAAGTTTTTTTTTTTTTTTTTTTTTTTGTGTAACTCGGGGCCCCATGTAGAGTTTGGGGTGACGACTAGTTCTGTCTCAACTGGGACCCCCATTTCCCTGCCACAGAAGATAAAGGGGCTTGACATTGGTGGGTGACGAGGGAAGCACGTGTTAGGCTGGTGAGGGATGAGCAGCTATGTGTGGCATTTGTCTAGTTTAAATTTAGGGTAACTGAAGCTAGTGTTGGCTGAGCTGTATCAACATGAAAGTGGACAGAAGGAAGCTGCATTGTAGTGCTCACAAATCCTCAAGACCCCGTTTTATTTGATTTTGTTTTGTTTTTTCATTTCCAGTTTGTCCCGCTGGGTGGCTTTGCACTAATTTAAAACTTGCATTGCTGCATTTCACAAGGTTGGAGTCTAAACTGCTTCTGTCACTTTATTTTTCTTTGTGAGAACATATTTGAAATGTTGCATTGTTTCACAGTTTGAATTTTTTACATTTAGATGTATTTCCAGAAAGATGACTTATTAATTAATATCACCAGACATGTTCAAAACTATTTTAAGTTGTTTTAAATACAGCAAGCTTTATTCTGACTTAGAAATATTTGCTGTCCCCTGTTAACAAACTTAATTGGGATGGAGTGATGGTTTGTTACTCAAAGTTTTTAGTTGAACATCACATCTAGCAGGTCTGGGGCTCCTTGTGAACTCTGTATGTAGCTACTGTAATGTATGCAGCCAGAAATGGTGCTTTTGATCTAAGTAACTGTTTAGAACTGCATGTCTGTACCTATCTCTGTTGGTGAAATACACTTTTCTTTGTGCTGAGTTACATGTTGCTTTGGAGAATAATGTTTGAAAAGAATGAATAAATGTAATATAAAAGTCAAAGCAACTGTGGGGTTTCTCTGACTCTCTCTACCAGCCCCCCTTCTAGTGAGTTGGAACGTTGTGCACTAGTCTGTACATTCTGAGCCTCTGACAAAAGTGTTTATCACTCAATTGCTTTTATTGCTTTATTGCTACCCGACAGTATTTGTCCCCACCTTCGGCTTTTTATCAAAGAACATATAAAATTTAGTAATGCCCAATACAAGCATGGTAATAGTAAGAAAGAATGGACAAAAAAAAACAGTTAAGAAAAATGTATAAAATAATGTATAAGTTGTATGCTATATATCTTGAAGTGCAAAAAATAACTGTGCATCAGCTTGGAGCTGGATGTTTTACATGGAACCACAGCATGAAGGAGAAGCAGCACTTCACTGATAGCTCAGAATGAATACCTGTAGAAGCCACGTGATCATTAATAGCTTGTTCATCTTCTCTTTTGCTTCTCCTTCACACATTTGAAAAACTTAATGTGGTGATTACTGTTTGCGATTGCTATCTGTTGGTGCATTGGATCACTATGCTGAGTGATTTGAATAGTACTCTTGAGTACATTTCAGCTTCCTTTTAAGGAATACTGAAAAGTCTGTTGACCATAATTTATTCCACTTGTATGAATTGCCAGTTTTCCTAGTTGAACCGTCTATGTATTTTTCGTTTGTCAATAACACTGTTGTGAAACCCACATACACACTAGGCCAACATGTTAAGACTACATTGTGAACTGCTCCACTGTCCTTCACAGTCTTGTTTTCATTCTGGAATCTACTTCCGGTCTTCTACCCTCTGAGCGGCTGCCACTTCACAGTTACAGTTGCACAATATGCCCGCAGGGCCGATGCTACCATTGGGTAATTGACTGGCTGCCAGAGTGGAGACCTGATTGGTGGAGTTAAGCAAACAGGTGACCCAGACTGAGAAGCCTGTTCCTCTGTGGGAGTTGGTGAGTTGAGGGGGCTGCAGACACACAGTTGCCTTATACTGAAACGCAAAGTATGTTTTCATTGCTTGCATTTCTCACACACAGGGTTTTTGTTTCCACTCTGTTATGTATTTTAGTGTTGCAGGGCCTGGAAATTTGGAAAAGCTGTATTATTAGTCTGTGCAACATTCAATGTTACTGTGAATTTTATTGATTAGATAGCATGTTATTTTAAACAGTGTTTCCAAACACAGTATTGTCAACAAGTTGCAAACCCTTACTTGCTTACTTGATTTGGATTTTTTTGTATAGTTGTGCCCTCTGGAAAATTTCTGAATATGAATAAACTATCTGACTACACAGATTAGGATTAAATGTTGCATGGCCACTATTTTTACTGAACAAGTAAATAAATACCAGTTAACAGATTGCTCAGAATGGCTTGCACTGTTGTCTGGGTTGGCTGTGCTGTTTTTGGCTTTGGAGAGCAAACCTTCCCCTTACCCCAGTTATGGTCTACTGTTTGCACATTTCAAGCCTGATTTATTTTTGTCTGACTGTATACCTTTTGTAAATGTTAAACTGTATTAATTTTTGGCTGTCATATTCTGTGTTTTTTGTCTTTGCAGCCGCTTGTGTCTTGCACTCACTCCCTCTCCCCCCCTTGCCCTCTGTCACATGCACTCCTTCTCCTTGCAGTGTTTTGGGAGGTGTACAGTAGGCTGTGACAGATTGTTTAAATGTCACCCAGCATGCGCGTGCAGTAAAACCTCCAGTGCTGTCCACAGCTTGAGGTGCAGGCAGTGATGTGTACTCAGGCTCTTGACTGCATTTGTATGTATCTTATTGTCACTCAAAGCAGAAGGACATGACTCCCCCAGTGACCTGCTAGTGTCTTTGTTTTGGGGATATCGTACAGCATGTAATTCTAGCCCTGAGCAGCTATAAACACCTGAATTTCTTGATGGTTCTAGGCTAAAATGGAAGAACAATTGAAAATGATTAAGGCAATTTGGTCCTCTGTCAGCTGTTTTTTTTTTTTTTTTTTTTTTTTTTCTTTTTCTCTCTCNAAGTAAAGGGGTAAGCTGTTCTGTTAAGAGTTCAGGTGGTCACTGTGCTCTCTCTCTCTCTCTCTTGCGCGCTCTCTCTCTCTCTCTCTCTCTATGTGTGTGTATATATATATATATATATATATATATATATAAATAAAATAAAATACACACACACACACACACACACACACACACACAGTTATGGCAGTACATTTTTAAGCGAGGACCTTTATACCATAGCTGGTATATATAATATATACATATAAAACACACACACACACACACACACACACACACACACACACACACACACACACAGTTATGGCAGTACATTTTTAAGCAAGGACCTTTATACCATAGCTGCAGGTATGTTTAGTGTTCGTGGGTTGTTTTGGGCAGGATTAGATTTCAGAGGACGATCTGTGCTGTGACATGGCAGATAGATGCCAGAAGTGCTTACTGTCATGTGGTGTTTTCCTCCTGCCCACTCAGAGTGCATCATGGGAAACGGAAACCCTTGCTCATGTCATGAAATGATAGTTATGTAAGCATCATAGTGGCTTTGTTTAAACTAATCAATAAAGTTTTCATATAAAATATAATGTCCCATAGACAAACGCATTTTTTGAGATTTCAACATTTATTCCATGTACTGTTGTGACAGTGGACTGATTCCTGGTGATCAGAAATTGGTTTGTTTTGTAGCCATAACCTATTTTTTAAAATCACAATATTTTTAGTAGTTAGGGTTAGGGTTGTGTTAAACTCGAGGAAAGATAACTGCATTCAGTACATTTATATTCTTTCCACGAGAGTGATGTAATTCTTAGTTTTTTGTGATTTTCACTAATGTTTAAAGTGTTGCTTCTTAAAAGTATGTGTGCTGTTAGGCATTTGTGTGTGTTTGTGTGTGTGAGTTCATGCATGCACGTGTGTTCTGCATTTTCAAATGGTATCTTAGATTAATAGGAAAGTATAATGATGCTGCTATCCTATAGAGAAAAAAAAATCTCCTTTAAAGATGACCAGATTTGTTTCCTTCTTCTGGAAAATCTCTTTTAAAAAAAGAGAAAGCTTCTGAATACTCTTGAGTGAAGACACAATGGAAGTGGTAGGTCAGCTAGGCTGTTTGTGTGTGTGAGAGAGAGAGAATTAGTGACTGTGTGTGCTCCATTCTTTATGTGACAACCATGTGGTGAGGAGCATGTGCTCGCAGGGAAGCAGGCTCTTGGGGATTTGTGCCTTGGTGTCAGTGCCGTCAATGCCCAGTGGAATGCACAGAGGATCCTGATCCTCAGTGATCCAAGGTTTTCCGGGGCCTTGGTGGCTGAATGACCCATCTTGGTTCTGCTTTATCCATGTGTGAAAATCTCCTGATGATGCAGAAGTCCATCAAGCCTGTATCAATGGCCAAATGCACCCATCAAGCCCAAGTCCTTTTTCTAGTGTTGATTTCCCACGGCATGTCACAAATGGGCAGCTGCCACTGACCACCCAAATCCATGGCCGATTTCCAGCTATTATTAGGTGTAGAGCAGCAAAGCTGCTTAAAGTGCTTTATTTAACTGGATCAACCATCTGAAGTGTGTGCATTTCAGTAGTGAATGACGCTTTTGGTGAAGTTCTTGGCTGGCAGGCACCATTGGTGACGACGTGAACCAAATGAGCTGGACAAACTACACAAAATTAGAAGCAACTACACAAATTGCCAGTCTGCTAAATTGTGCCATGCGTGCACGCACGCATCTTCCTTCCTTGCTTAATGAATCAAATCAAAATATTTTCATCCTGCATTCTAGGTTCATTTACACCTGTTTTTTACCCTTTTCATTGTTCTGCTGGCATTCTGTCCAGGGTTTTCCCTGGCCCATGTTATCAAGATAAACCACTGCAACCCTGCACTGGATCAGCAGTTGTTTTAAAGTGTAGATGGATTTTCATTATGTTGCCCGCAGCCATGTATCAGTTTTCTATTTTAAAGATTTGAATTTGAATAAACTTGTGTGGACATTGGTGGTCATCATTTGCAGTCATAATTCTACCAGATAGTCATGACTTTACCAAATAGTTATGACTCCTGGTTGCAGTTCTGTTTTGCCCTTTATGAAAATGCTTACTGTCAAATTACACTTCTGCTAAACAGACTGAATAAGTCCTGTGAGGGAGGTCTATAAATACTTTAATGTATTAGAATGAAAAGGCTACTCAGTAGTCTCAGTGCTATGTGATTTCTGTTCATTTTGGGTATGATGCAGCTCATAAATTGGCATGCCTTGAACTCAATGACCAGCACCTCTGATACTGTGAAAAATGCACACACGCCCCTTTCAGCAGCCCCTTCTCAGAGCAGGTGGTCTCAGCCTGCTTGCCACAGGGTGCTTTCCCACTTGGCTGCTGTTGTTATGCGGTGCTGGGTTTCAGGTGTTGGGCTAATCTGGGTGTGGAGGACCATGTCGCTCTGCCCTACGAGTTGGATGTGCTTCACAACTCTTGTGTTGAAGGCTGTTTGTAGATGTCTACTAAAGTAAAACCAAAGAAGACACAAAGGGATATTAATAACACCGTAATTGAAGCACATTGCTGCTTTAAGTGTTTTATGTACTTTCACGTGCTTCTGTGTTCAAAGAGCATTTAACATACAGATCTGTTATTTATTGTTTATTCATTTATTCATTATATTTTTATTTATTATAATTATGTCTGAAACAACTCTCCATTGAATAAATAGAACTACTTGTTAATTACTTTTTTTCCCGTGCATAATAAAGCAAGATGAAAGTACCTGGATTCTGACAAATGTTGCACGTGCTAATGTGATGGATCTGTCTCTTCCTCATCAGAAATTTTATTGTGTCCTCAGTCATTAGAGAGACATAATTGGTATTCGAGGTGAAATGCTTTGTAATATGTTCTCCTGACAGTGTCCTCAATTACACTCCTATGATACCTGTTACACAGGAGGGTCACAGCGCTGTCTTATATTTATGTAGCAGAACACAGTGTATTTATTAGGAGATGAGATTTTTTTTATTTTCAATCTTTTTTAATATTTTAAAGACAGTTTTAATGTTCCTTCAACTTAAAAAATACAAAGTCCTGTGACTGACTGATGGCCTGTCCATATTAGAGGAACATGCACTGAGTGAGCGGTTGTTGAAAATAGAATAAATTAATCAAAATCTTGCAGCAGTTCATAAATTTATTAAAGTTCTGGTTTCACCTGTATTTGTAAGTGTCGGTCCAGTTCTATTCTAAGTCAGACAGGTAGTAAACCCTATTGTCTCATGGGTTGTCTTCAGTTTTGTTTCTTACCTTTAAGTTTCAAAACCACCTGCTCACACTCCGTCTGAACATTTTTTGAATGAGCTTAATGATCTTGTCAGTACAGACAAAATTAAAACTTTTATGCAGTGCTGCAGTTTGTGCTGCTGACTCTGGGTTACTAACTGATTTCCAGTTGCAATTGTTAAGTGCTGGGAGATGACCACATTTATTTTATTATTTATTTATTTTTTTTGCCTGGCCATTTGTGTTATTATCCAGTCAATTTTTTTTGTCTTTGTTTTAGGTCAATTATTTTAGCAATTTATTTGTAATTGTACTTGGATTAGCAAAAGTAAATTTCTAACAGTATGCTAAAATTTTGTCATCATGAGTAAAGTATTTGCAAATTGGCTTTGTGTGTGTGTGTGTGTGTGTGTGTGTGTGTGTGTGTGTGTGTGTGTGTGTGTGTATTTTTCTACTGACTGATAAGACTTTTTCAAGTGTAATGTGAAATGTTTTGAAGTACATGTATGAATGGATGTTCCCTGGTGGGGCTTGATGCTGACTGTGAAAGCTGTTGCCTCTAGCAGCGAGAGGGTGGTCTCCCCCCTTGAGCCCCATATGACCCAGACATGAGGTGTGTGTAGGCAGGGACATGGCAAGTTGTATTATTAATAGTTAACCATCATAAATACCAGTACTTTGCATGTGTTTTCCGATGTGCCTCATTTCTGTGTTTGAGTGAGCAGGCCGCCCCCAGCTGCTCCTGGGGCGTGTACAGATGTCAGCTATAGCATCTTATGCATAGTATTTTATCAGTATTCTCACATAGGCAGTCTTCATAGTTTTACAGTGTTTCTTTTTATGTTCAACTTACTATGTCGCTTATGAATAGCTATGATAGAAGACACTGTTTTCCTAGATTATCTGTACAACTTCTATTTTAAACCATTAATACCCACATCCCAGTTATTTTGAATAAAAGTACTGATAATATTTTTTAGCACTTTGTAAAGTCTCCCATTAGCATTTTTTCAAAATGCATCTCTGTCTGATATGGTTTCAGGTGGTTTTTTTGTCTCCCAGATCTTGAACCTGATGACAACACATCTTTCTACATTCTCAACGTTGGCCAGCCCCCATCTGTGGTTAACCAGCCCATTGGGATCACTCGGCATGGCCAACCCACTCACTCTCCTGTCATCTCGGCATCACCCCGGCTACAGGCTCACAAAGTCTATGATTCGGGCTGTGAAATTCAGGGCTCCAAGTACATCCCTATGGGAGGCCCTAAGGCTTTTGAGTGTCCTAGCATCCAGATCACCTCCATCTCTCCCAACTGCCAGCAGGAAATGGAGACTAGTGTGGACAGTCTGCAAGCCAAGGATCCCGAGGGCGAGTATTATGAACGCCCCGTGTCTAGGGACCACCTTTACCTGCCCCTGGACCACTCATATCGGGACCCCTCATTGAGCCCCAGCCCCTGCAGCAGCCTTTCCTCCAGGAGTTGGTTCTCAGATGCCTCATCCTGTGAATCCTTTTCTCATGTGTATGATGACGTTGACTCTGAGCTAAATGAGGCAGCTGCCCGCTTCACGCTGGGCTCCCCTCTTGCATCTCCAGGCTGTTCCCCCCAGGCAACACTAGGGGAGGAGGCCTGGCACCACCCCATAACCTTCCCACTCTCACTGTCACCACGCCACTCCCCAGGCCATTCTGCCCGCACCAGTGTCACTGATGAGAACTGGCTGAGTCCCCGGCCTCCCTCACGGCCCTCCTCCAGGCCCACCTCACCCTGCGGAAAGAGGCGCCATTCTAGCGCTGACATCTGCTACCCAGGCTCCACCTCCCCACACCACTCCCCCACCCCCACACCTGGTCATTCCCCCCGTGGCAGTGTGACAGAGGACACCTGGGTTGGCAGTCCCTCCCTGGCCATCTCTCCTTTTCAGTGCTGCCCTTCTGAGGTGGATATCCCCTCCAAGACCCGCAAGACCTCCCAGGACAGGACAGCAGTGTTCTCCAGGAAGGTGGACTCGGGCCTGGATGATGCAGGCAATATATCCCCCTCACTGGAGTCTCCTGTGGAAGAACCTCTGCAAGGCTTGAAGAAAGATGGTTCTGGGGAGCAGTTTCTCTCTGTACCCTCACACTTCACCTGGAACAAGCCAAAGCCAGGCCACACCCCCATTTTCCGGTACAGCTTTTCATTTATTTAGCTGCCACTGTTTGTATGCTAACAGAGTAAAGCCAGTAGCAATAAGGGCAGATTGCTGCAGCAGGTCCCTCTCTATATCTATAAAGCTCAATCTGTCTGTCTGTCTGTCTGTTCTTTATGCACAGCTTTGTCATGCCACAGACCTGAAATTTAGCACAGCAGTACTTCTCAGGTACCTGTGTAGTCAAGTTCATTCAACTCCAAAAAGTTTGCTTACTATTTTCAAAATTCATGCTGGCAGATTTTCTCAACACACACACAGGTTGGCAGACATTACACATGCTGAAATGTACCAGATGCAGGTACATTTTCTCTGTCCACACACAAATGTACTGTGTACACGTCACTACAGTTGGCATGCATTGCTGTCACTGCCATCCACGTTTGATCAAAGGAGCCATCTCTTATGTGTGTGCAAATGAAAAATGTAAAAATTAAAAGTATACCTGACACATACACAATGTTGCATACATTAGTGGTGTAAGGGTAGTAAAGTGTGTGGTTTTATATATAATGTATGTCTAAAATTCCTTTCTCACAGATTTTTTTCCCCCTGTGGTGGTAACTTTCGTCAAACTCACGCCTCCTACTAGAGGCTTGGGAGTTTGAGGGCACGGCACAGTGTGTGTGTTTATATATGTGTATATAATTCCACCCCCCTTCTTTTCCATTCGACTACGACAGGCATGAGCATCACTTTCAATGTTCGCTTTCAGTGTTCGCTTGTCCCACAGCACTAACAATACTTATGTACTAAATGCACCACTTTAATGGTAAAACAGCTTGCTGATTATATGTTATTACTTTTTACCTGACCACTGCTAAATTTTTTTCGACCCAGGCAGTGCTGCTAACTCAGCTAGTTCTGTAATAATTACTGAAATAATTGAGGCTGTGTGAAAGGCATATAAAACTCTTGTATTTATGTCATTGTCTTCATTAGAGGTAAAAAACAAGTACTAACCTACAAAGGTTCATCAATGAACATGTTTGCCAAACTGCATAAGATCAAAAACTATGTTTTTATCAAAGCCTTGATTCACTTATTGGTCTTATCAGTTTCATTTTAATATGTACTCTTATACATGTGCCTCAAATATATGTTAGTGCAACCCAGGGTTTTTGGCATATACATTTGATTTTCAAAAAATTTGTTAGGAATTCTACACTTGTACAATGTGGAGTTAAATTTATTGTGGAAATTCACATTATTAACCTTGGAAATTTTTTTTGTCTTAGGAATTTGAGTGACTGGGGTTAAACAAAAACTTAAATTGGTAAAATGGGCAGCAAAGCTTGCCATTTCTTCTTGGAAAAATTATTTCCCCAGTAAAAGTTTGCAAAAAGGCAGCAGAGATGAAGTACACCATGTGGATAATGTTATTCCATTCATGTGGGTTTCACAGGTTAGAGTTCTGTTTCCTGAAAGAACAAAAAGATTTCTAGGGAAAAGAATCTATGGGTGTGTTGTAGGATGACTTTTAAAGAGGTGGGCAGCAGATAGTGGTAGTGGCTGTCAGCTTTTAAGTGGGAAAACTCCTCTTTCCTGTAATTAGAGGAGATCTAGTCATTACCCAGTTAATGTCAGTTTTAGGGACCAAAGGACTGCCATTAACCACATGTACAATGATTTATTTCACTTATCTCCAAAGCTACTTACATAGGTTTTACATATTTATACAGCTGGGTAATTGTTACTGAAGCACTGTGAGGGAAAGTACCTTGCTCAGGGGTACTAGAAAAGGGGGTGATATTTAAACCTGTAACCTAGTTCTCCAAAGGCTATAGCTTTTAACCACTTTTAAATCCTCTGCTCTTGTTTGCTAACCGTGCATTAGGATTACTTGCCCTGTCCTTTGAGATCTTATGATTGATGCAGTTTATGAAATAGTTGGGAAGTGGCACTGCATAGTTAGTTGCAATGTAAATTTGTTGAAGTAACACATTACACAACATTTAGGAGCAGAGCTGCTAAATTATTTTAAGAAAAAATATTTCTGGCAGGCAGGAGCATAGCCACTCCTACCTCCTGGGTTTTTGGCCTCAACTGACCTACATCGGTTAGTCGCCTCTGTATCTGTAAAGCTTTGTTTGTGGTGTTTGTTGCTTTATACACGACTTTGTTTTTCATGTGACAGGTGAAATTTGGCACAGTGCTAATTCTCACCCTAATTGAAGTTTTTGCATCGTCAGTTTCCTTAAACTTCAAAAAGGTTACTTACTATTGCTATAGTATTACTTATTATAGACTTATTTCTGACAAGGCTAGGACAAGCAGGAGTGCTAACATCACACAGTGCCTATGTATTTTACACTGATTTTACACTTTCTTGCTCCACACACACACACACACACACACAGACATTCATGCTACACACACATAACTGACACTGACTTTCTTGCAACCTGCACATACATCATACACATAGAGACCCACTTGCTCACACACCCTGGCCACTGCACATTAAAAACACACACACACACACACACGTTTGACCATAGAAGCCAGTAGGTGTTTTATGTAAGGAAATGAAAGTTTTAAAAATTTACAAAAAATTATACCTGACACACAAACTGCATACATTAGTGATGTCAGGGTAATAAACTTTGTTATATTTTTTCCTTATTCACTTTAATACACCTGTCACATGTATCACTTTTTGTGTTCTCTTATTTGACAGCATCAATAATACTTATGTTCGAAATACAACCACTTTTATGCTAATACAGTTTGGTGATTATTTATTTTGATATTACTTATTACCTTTCCACTGCTACACCTTTTTTACTTGGTTAGTGCCAGGTAACTCGACTAGTAAGATTTGAAGGACTAACAGAGGCCATGAGTCATATTATAGAGTTTGGACTGGTGTTAAAGCAGTTGCTGTAGAAATTTTTGTTTTCTTGTTTGTTGAATTATTTGTTTTGTGTTTTTAAAAAAAATGGCCCATTAAATCTATCTGATACCAAAACATGCCTAGTCACTCCCCTGAACATGACACTTCAGTGTACCACAATGTTGTGATTTTATATAATGCAAAATGGCCACAATTGTATACCTAATAACTTGTTAGGTGTTTATTGTTATGCATGTTTTTGGTCTTTATTTCCAAAGAAAATTGATCTTGGTACCTTTTCCCTGTATACACATAAATAATGCATGTGTGAGCTGCACCATTTGGTCAGAGGTTAAATTTATTGGTAGGTGGTGCAGGTACAGGTATGAACAGATGCATTAATGAAAAGGTACTTAGGAGAGTGGTCCCTTAAGTGAGCATTAATATACATGGTTCAGAATAAGCATTGTTGTGAACGTTCTTGATAACGTATGATGTTAACCAGGTTCTGACTATATTGTCCTCCACTTCAGACCTGGAGCCATTATACTTGCAGTTGAAAAGATTTAATCAATATGTGCTTATTAATATTTCTTTGAAACGCTAAGATTATGTGAGGTGGATAGCTGTATTACGCAGTATCTTTTTCCAAATGTGTCACAAAGCATTTTTTTAGCAGAGGAACAAGTTTCTGAAGCTGCAGTTATGGATTCATAAGGTGTTGTTGACCTTCTTAAAATTGGAAATGTATAAAATTTCTTTAAAAACATTTTTGTAATGGTGGATGAGTATTGAATTTATAATCTGCAGTATTCAAACCATAAATAACAAAATTGATTTCAGATTTACTGCTGAAGTTGATGACAAAATGTGTAGAAAAAGTTGAGCAGTCCTACCATTTGCCCCTGAGAAAGGCTGTACCTGGACTCGGAAGTGTCTCCAGTCCAGGACAATAGAAACCTTCTCAGGGGGAAATGGTCCAGGAGGTGACCATAGACACAACCAGACCTATCAGAATTGGAGCAGATACTGAGCAAAGGTTAGGTTATTTCAGGCCTCAGATGAGTGCGGCCTTCTTTGAATTTCCACTATGTCCACTCTTGTTTCCATGCCAGAAGCAGGCATGTGCTTTTGGTCTTTTTCAGTCAATTTTCTGGTACAGAGAAACATGCCTCATCTTTTTTCATGTTCTGCAGTTTAACCATATTTTCATGGGTTTTAGTGTAACTTTGGTTGTTTGTGAGAACTGTGAACAGATTAGCTTTTTCCAATTAGTGTAATACAGCGTAAAAACTAATCAGCTTAAAACAATGACATCTTGTTTTTGAAAATATTAGGTGACTATGATGAAGCGTGAGGTGGTGTCTGTTGCTAGACTCATTTGTTTCTCTGCCCTTTACACGAGTGTTTAGGGAGTGTGTTGATAGTCTGATATTTTGACATATACATATGCTATGAATGTGCAAAGTGAGCATAACGCACAAGCATTATAGTGTTCATTTTGCTTCTTCAAAAAGCTTGTGTTCTTGATATGTTCTGTGCGGTCTGTCTGTGAATATGAAGCTGCCTCATGCAGATGAGTTTAGTAATTAAGCCATTATTCAGCAGTTATTTTTCTGTTGCTCTTGCAGTAGTGAGAAGCACTGTACATAGCCCAGAAAGCACTGTACAGCACAGATGCCAAATGAAGCTAGGAGTCTGGCCTGCGGTCTCAAACTCCCCCCACCACTTTTTTGTCTTTTTTGTACTGAAAGCTATGTGCTCTGGCTCCACAGAGGGATATAAATACTTATTCACAAAGTTTGGCTCTTTCACATATTACCTGAAAACGTGTGTGGGAACATCACATGTTACAGGAAACTTGCTACTTTTTTTTCAAATTAATTTGGATAACTGTAATATGTTTGTACGTGTTGAATATTCTTGCATAGAGTGTAGTGTTTTTGAAACCAGTTCTATGGCACAAAAGTTCTATGTAAAGGAATTACTTCTGCTATTATCAGGGTAGTGTTCCTAATGTTACTGTAAGTGACTGTATCATTCTTGTGTCTCTCTTCTACCTTTCTTCAACAGCACCTCTTCTCTGCCCCCCCTTGACTGGCCATTGCCCAGCCAGTTTGGGCAGTTTGAGCTGAAGATTGAGGTGCACCCCAAGGCCCATCACAGGGCCCACTACGAAACTGAGGGCAGCCGAGGAGCAGTTAAGGCAGCTTCTGGAGGGCACCCGGTGGTCAAGGTAAGATGCCCAGTACTTACTAAAAGGTTCTTATGGTCACTCTAGTGTAAAAAGAGGCTTGTGACCTCTGTGCTGGTTGCTAGTATTGTATAGCTGATGGAGTCAAACTGAAGGATTAAAATATTTTTTGCTTATCTCTTTCTTAGTCATACTTGGCAATTGTTCATGATAGTCACAGGGTTTCCAATTTAGAGGGAAATATGTTTGTGGAATTCTTTTGTGTGGCAATAGGGATACAGTTAAAAAAGCTGACTACATGTGACTGTAGTGTCACTGAGGAAATCAAGTCATGTTCTCCATGTATAGACTGCTCATTTTTACTCTTTTCAGGAAGTGCTTTTGGTTTGTGTTGGAGAGGTATTTGTAGTTCAATGGCAAGTCCTAGGTTACCTTGCAGTGTATATGAACTACAGCAATGTAACATGTTCCTAACAAACCGTTCTTAAGCCAAAAACTTGTCAATCAGAAACATAACTCCTATTGAAATTAATGAGGTTTATCTTTAAGGGTTCTAATAGAACCTTGGGGAGACATATTTCCTTTCTGTATGGCATGTCTGACACAGCAACACCCTTTGAGTAACACGACCGACCCGCTCTAAAACTCTGCAACGCACAAATCCCCATCAAGGTAAGTATCTCTCCTATAACTCCTCACAATGATTAAAGAACTATTTGTACACATTTTTTCCTGTTTCTGGGATTACCCAATGTCCAACAGAGGTTAAAATCTCTCCTTTCTTCACCTCTGTCTGTACTTAAACCTCTGTATTTAAAACCCATACAGTTACTATTCACACATGTACAATGACAAAGCATGATGGGAAATCCACAACCCTGTTAGTATTTGCTGTGAATGACTGCATTTCCCATAACCCCGAGGGTGGTGACATCTGGTTGTGTTGTGCAGTGGTGAATATTCACCAGAAACACAGACAGCTTGCTTTTTTGACAGCTTGTATGACATTGTTACAAGTCATAGTGAGGCATGAAATTGATAATGTGTAATGTGTTAAATTTTTTTATGAATGATACGCGGAAGGCCAGTTTGAAAAGGCACTAGTGCTTGTTATTGTTTGAAAGTACTTGATAGAATGAGAGGACACTGAACTGGGGATTCACAGTTTCAGATAGAAGGTAAATACTTTGTATGTGTACAAAATATCTAATGATGGATGGATGGATGGTTGTTGAGGCACAAGGAGGTCTTTGGATCCTCCATGTAATTTGATGGAACTCAAATTGATTTCTAGTTTGACAATAATAAACGGGATAAACTTTGTCTTGTTACAATATGTGCACCATTACAACTGCCCCTTTTTATTTCTATGGTGGTATTATTCTATGGTGTATTTGCAACACAAAAAATTAATAAACTTAAATGAAGATTGGTTGCTACAACAATGTACTAAAACAGTAATACAATTGCTTATGTGCATCTACTTCGGAAGAGCATTTTTTTGAACTTTTCCACTAGTATCCTTAGTTCCTTCACTCACATCTAATGTTTTCTCATTCCGAGACCTTTATTTTCCTTTAAAAGTATTTCCAGATCCTATCTGTTTCCTGGGCAGATCTTTATCCCAAAACTGATCCTGGATAATGATTGACCACACTAGCAGCAGCCCATTGCTAAAGTCAGGTGCTGATGTATAATGTAAACATTACAGGTCACAAGGTGTCAGCTGCAGCTTGTCTACGCTGATGAATTCTACGTTTTGGAGCAATTTTGTGCTTTTACTTAAAAACAGAACCTCCTCCAAAGCTTGCTTTTTTCTGTCCATTTAAGTTCCAGAAGTTTGGGAACCTGGCATGTACCCAGCATGGTGACAATCCACCATTTGGAACCATTACAGGTCTTTTATGAGATGAACAGGCTGAGTTTGCCTCGCAAAGAAGAAAAGTAGTGTGAAGCGGCAAACCATGAAAGCTGGAAGAGTGCCATTGTCTTGTTAAATGTGCAAGATATCCGGGGGTGATGAAATGCATTATTGATGTCCTGTGCTGAGTTCTTTGTATCCTCACCGTTGTTAGGTTACTTTGCAGAAGCAGGACCACCTACACTTACCTTCTATGCCGGTCCTTGTCTGATTTCCTGAGTGAAGCTCATGGCTGCACAGGGGGCCCTGAGAGGAACTGTTAATCTGAATGAGAAGGTATCCCTTAAGCCATCATATCGCAGACATTATTACCTTTGTTGAGCAGTAAAAAATACATGAAAGTATGTGTAGAAACCAATTAGTGACTGCTGGTTAGTGTGTCTTTGGAATCCTGCTTCCTTCAGGGAATGCGGTGTGTTCCTCTTATAAAGCTGAAGTGCCACAACATTTTGTGTTTGTACATTATGGAACACCTGTTTCTGCTTGTTAGATATATGCTATGAGGTGTGCTGTACAGAGTGGATGTTTTTCTTGGGGTGGGTCCATCACTCCTGCTTCACTCTGTACCTGTGGAAGTATAATTGCATAGAAACCAGTTCTTTGTAATCAAAGTTGCCTTTTTAAACCAACCCTTTTACGTAGTGCAGTCTTTAAAAATACGGGTTATCCAGGATTAACCAGACAGGAATAGTTTTGTCAGTTTTGATAGCGACTGGAGCAAAACCAGCAGCTGCACTGTGAAGCCCCTATCTCTGGAACAGTTGCCACAACAGTCACCAAAAGGCAGAAAGTGCAGGCACTGTGTATGATTGGTTTTTGCTGCCGGAAACTCTGTGTGTGGAAGGCAAAGCACCTTTGGGGGTGGGGTGCTGGTGGTTGGTAGGACTCTCCTCATCCTGGGGAGGTGCACTGACTCAGGTGAATGCCACAGAGGGCAGCCGGTTGCGTCATGCCGGTTGCTAGGAGACGTGTAAGCCCATAGCCCTTCTGGCAGCGGTATCCTTGTGCGTATTTAATCGGCTTAATTGTGTTTCCTAACATGAAGAGATGGCGACACACTTCCCCCTCCATTTCACTGGGCTGTGTGACTAGGCCACTTATCACATGGCTGGGTCAGATCAGATAAACATGTACAGCATATGTATTTTTCTTAATAACATCACTCTAGCTTTTCTGCCTCAAATATTTATTGTAAGAGCCAAAATTTGAAATATGTAAAGGTTATTCACATGAGTTTTCATGGCAATGGCTTGCTTCTTTGTTTAACTGCATCTTTGTGGATAACGAAAATATTCAAGAAATTAAGTTTGAACCTCTAGAAATTGAGTAACGGTAGGTAGGGCCACAGCAGCCCTTAGTCCCAACCTTGGTGTAATGAAAGGTAATGTTTAGAAAAAGTATGTCAAAGGAAGTGTTTTTGATGCTAAGCAGGTTTTACTTTGGTTTGGTACATACAGAGTTTGATTATTCATTGTGTAATCAGGTTATTATGACGGGGGATTAATGTGGTTTAAACAAGATACTGGTGCAGTGTTTTACATTTAAAGGCTTGTCAGGCTGGGACTGATGCGGCTCTTTGCCTAGAAAGCTCTTTGCAAGCCAAAGGCAGCAGGAGCTCACAGCCTCCCCTGACCTTGTTTAAACAAACCAGCACAAAAAAAAATGCCCTGGTTCTGCCTCGTGGACAGACATGGCACCCTGCAAACACAGTGCTTTTGTGCTGGAGCTCATGGCGTTGGACTAGGGTTCTGAGTTATGCCGAAGCAGCAACGTCCATTAGTGTCATGGGGCCAGGGGACCTGCCTGGGTTTGTCCATGACCTTGAGTCCCCAGCTTTGAGGCTGGCTTTTTCACTTGCACACGCACTGACCCTTGCCATGGAAACTGCTGTGAAACACAGGGACACAACTTGGCAGGCTTCCTATGTCGATCAGCAGGCCCCTCTGTGTGGGGAAACTGGGGGAGGGGTAACTACACATGCTCAGACAGGGAATGCTTACACCCGCCTCAGTCACTGGGGAGTGGGCTGAGGGGAAGCGCCCTCTTTCCAAACGGCCAGCACACCTTTGGTGTATTTTAGGTCTTGTTCCATGAATCGTGGGCATTAGTGGCGCTGATTTTCTTCTGTCAACCAGTGATGTGCTCCACTGATCACTCCTATTACTGGATCAGTGCAACAGATGCAGGCCCCAAATAAGCCAGCTTTATTTAGCCCTGGATATGTAATATTATCCAAAGCTTTCATTAAGTTTGAGTTTACTGCTCTAGCATTAAGGCCATACATGCAACTGTTTCCTTGCACTGGTATTAATGTCACCAGTTTATAATAACTGCAGATTCATCAGACCTCAGTTTCCAATTGCTGTGAAAGGATTTCAGGAGGGCAGAGAAATGCAGTACAACTCCATCTCACTGTTTAGCACTGATTTTGTATTTGTCAAGGCTGGAAACAGTCTGCAGATACCACTGTGAAAATCTCTTAAAACTGTTATGAGTGAACAGAGGACCTTCTGATTTTTATGACTAATTTTTTCTTATGACTGAATGAATTTTACAACTGTGGTGGCAGTATTTATATGTGTAAAGATGTGGATAGAACTGGAGCTTCAGCCACTTTTTAAAATAAGTTGAAATTGTGATCTGTGGATACAGATTCATAAACAGTTGTAAAATTAAATGACAAAATTTGAGAAAAATTAGTTAATGGTTGTTTCAGATGTTTCTTGCAGTGGTTAATTTATTTGTTATAATTAGGATTTTACAGCTGTTTTTTTCCACTTAAAACTTACTGGATACGAATTTTTATGCTGAGGTCACCTGTAGCTTTCTTCAGAAAAGGAATTTAATAAGTTGTCGTTGAAGAGAGTTAACTCTCTATAAACATATCTCAGGTTTTTTTTTTGTGAAGGTTGCTTTTAGTTTTGTTCTAACCATTATTAAACCTAAAAGAAAAAAAGATCAGATTTGTTTGTCTGATGCAAATAAAATGTATAGATTTTTTGGAAAATTTCCCTCCTTTTTGGAAGATTAATATGGTACTAAAAATTTAAGCGACAGCTGTAGGTGTGGCTTAATTTGTTTACTCATATTTCTAAAACAAAACCATTCTGGGGGTCTCTTAATTCTGGTACTTTCCAAAGGAGCTTCTAATCAGTCTCAGGGTTAGCACTGTAGACTCTGGGGGTCATTTTTCATGTGCAGCCTGGTAATTCTGATGATCCATAGCCCTTTGGAGCAGTCTGATGCTGGTGCTACCTATCTTTCCCAAGACCCATGTGTCCTGCCTCGCAAGGGCCAGAACAGAACTCACTGAACTCCGTTTTTGTGCTGATTTAAAACAAACTTGATTAAGAAAATGTATGAAAATGAAAGAAAGCTGGGAGGAGTAGTTTGTCACAGAGAGGAAAAGCATATGGGGTAAGAAAGTGTGACACACCCCTGTATTTGACACTTGTTTATGCCCATAATGCTAGTTGTACTTTGAGTGAATTTCCTTATTCATGGTATCAGGCCCCTCCCTCTCTGCTGCATACTGTGCTCATTCCCAGGAAGTAAAGAGGACTTCCTAATATTTGCAGACACCATAGCTGCCTTCTGTTACATCCCTGTACAGGTGCTCTGAAGTTTGCTGTGGTACATGTATCACACGTGAGGGTTTGAGCTTTTATTCCCCCAACCACACACATACAAACATGCACACATACCTCCGGTGCTGCTTTGACACTGGCAATCAAGAACACAGTTTTACTGTAACAACCAGAGTGCCCATACTGTATCAATCTTCTTGTTTATTCTTTTTTTATGAAAAAGAAAGTTGCTGTTTTTTTGACCGTTTTTGCAATACACCTTTAATGTGAGGCCTGCAATTCTATTCCTATGTTTAATTTTGCAGTAGTTTAAACTTAAAAATATTTAACCTTGGTTTTCAATAGTTCCTTGTATCTATGTTTGGTGCAACTGTGTGTCACCAAAAAGCATGGCTGCTGTGGGCCCTCCAGTGTGTAATTAATGAGCACAACCGATCCAGCAGAGAGAGCTAGGTTGTGGCCAGGGTCACAGGGATGTCACTGCCTGTCCCAACTGCCAGGCTGCGGGCCTGGGACCAAGCTTAGGGAGTGTCAGCACTTCCGACTTCCTTCCTGAATGGGACGCCAGTCTCTCGTGGCATTGCTTTAGGGGGTGCAGTCATTGCCACATTAAGTATTGACGTAGCCTCTCTTCTGTTTTTTAAGCGGATGGGCATCTAGGGTCGCAGATTTTCTGGAGAGAAAAACAATACTAGTAGTATCTATTTTAATGGAATGTGTAAACCTTTCTACCTCTGTGCATAATTATTTTTTCCCAGCACCAGAGGAAAGGTTTCATTTAGTTATTACATTAACTTTAATGTTATTTTGACCATGTGTCCTAGGTTATGGGCATCTGATGCAGTGATTTACCCCTAAATTGACCCACTGAATTTAGATGTAATCTCTTGAAATAAGTTTAGAATGTTCCATCACCACAAGAAGAAAAAAGTAAAATAAATTTCTTATGTTTAGGGATGTTTTCATTGGAGTGACGGGCCTTTATTTTTTTTTCCACATCCTGAAAATGAGTCAGTTTGTATAGTTGTGCTTGATAATTGTAGGCTTCTCACCCAAGATAAACCATGGTCTTTCACTGTGTCCATTTTTTTTTTTTAATCATGTTATGTTGTTAATGGCACACAATTTACACACTTGGCCACTTCACTTAGAGCTGTCCAAATGTGATAGTTTGAAATTTCCCCAAGAACATAAACTACCAGTAAGAACACGACAGCTGAACTCAAGTCTGTTTTCTTCCTATTGAAGTGGAAGTAGTACCTCACCACTTAGTTGGCAGAGAATGGTACATCTTTCCGAGTAAAGACATTCAAGAAACCAAACGCTCCTTAAGATGGCTGAAGGGTGACAAAATATTTTTAAAGCAACACTTTTTACACAGATAAACCTCATTTTATGCACCTAATTTGTTGTTAAAAATGTTGTGTATATCAAAATGACGCATACTACGATGTTATTTTACATTATTTTAAAGGGGAAAAAATTGTGTTCCCAGCCCATCCGAAAAATACCAACACAAAATTTTGTAGATGGCACTAAAACATTGTAAAACACCTTGTAGGACATTACATCACACAGTGCAGAACACACTAGGGCCTCCTCCTGTTCGCAGTAGAGAGATCACACCTGCCCAGAGATGTGAGCCTTTCTAGCATTACTACCTTATTTCTTTAAAATTTTTTCCAAAAAATCAAATTTTGCTGGATTACGCTTTGAAATATAAAATGAAGACACTACATGTAGAAACTAAGCGAACATGACACAAACTATAATAGTATTGCGTCACAAGGCAGTATGGTACAGGAACGAGCTACTTGCGCTACATATGCACTTTGAGTTTCTTAATTTCTTGCAGACCAATTTGTGGTGCTCCGTTATGGCTCTGCATTATAGTGACTGTTGCACAAATTGTGAGCTGATATTGAAAGTTTATCTGCATTGCTTGTATTTGTGTCATGCAGTTTTCCTTTGAAAATTATTTGTGTGTCAGCTGGTGAACAGGTGATTGTATTTGATCCTGGCTGAGTGCTCCAAATTTTTCTGCCATGGCACAAAATAACAGTATGTAACAGAGGTCATGATCAACTCTGTATTCAGCCTGGGAACTCTCTAGGGAGCCACTCTGAGTTCCTTTGCCATTTGCACGATGTCTCTGTCCTGCTACATGTTCCTCCCCATGCCAATCACAACATTTTAAATAGGCATGCAGATTTTAGAGGACCCCGTGGCTTTGATTCCTCTTTCCAAAAATGAAATGTTTTTTTGTTTCTTGACCTTTAACAGTTAAGTTACAGCCTGCAAAACTGTGCTCCCCTCGTGGTTTTTATTTTATTGTTCTGTTGCTGTGCCCTGTCGCAAGGTTGGAAAATGCACTTCAGTTTTGGAATAATTATGTTATAGCTTTTCATTTTGGAAACTCCTGGTTTCCTCTGTGTCTGGTGTTTCCAAGGTAATTAGTGGCAAAAAGGAATAAATCCAACCCACACTGTGTACATGATTCCTGTTAAAGAATATAGCAGGCAAGTTTTGATGGAGTCTTTCATGGCAGACCTCAGGCTTGACTTGGCCAAACTAATGGAGAGTATTTCTGGTTCTGCATCAAATGGATTTGCCATGCTTGTTTAAATAAAAAAAAACGCACATGAATGGATAAATTTATGTATCTGTGTCTTGTTTGCAGCTCATAGGTTACAACGAAAAGCCCATCAACTTGCAGATGTTCATTGGGACCGCCGATGACCGCTATTTAAGGCCACATGCCTTCTATCAAGTGCACCGGATTACTGGAAAGACAGTTGCTACAGCTAGTCAGGAAATTGTCATCGCCAGTACAAAAGTTCTGGAAATTCCTCTCCTTCCCGAAAATAATATGTCTGCCAGGTAATTGTTGTAACTACTACAGAGTTGCGTTACTCACTCCTGAGCAAGTCAACACTGAAATGTATTTTAAAAATCTTTCTGGAAAAACAAGTTATATTTTCCATTTTTTGAAATACAACAGTCTATAAACATACCTTTTTACATACTCTCAATGTTGTTTTCCAGGAGAAAACCATAGATTTCAATGGTGTTCAAAGTGTTCCCCACCATGTCATAGAATGTGACCCATGAGAATATTTAAATTAATCTATAATATGTGTACAATAAATGCTGTCAATTCTATTGTAATTTGTAAAATAATGTTACCTTACAGTAAATGACTTTTAATGATATTATGCATGAAGCCAGTAAATGTAATTAACACTGAATTATGCAACAATAATTATACATGTAAAATGCAGTCTGTCATTTACTGTGATTTTTACATACCGTGTTTTCCGGACTATACTAGATTCTACAGAGTATAAGTTACGTGCTCTAAAAATGCACAGTTTTACAAAAAAATCAATTGGCAAGTCACACCTAAGATACCACAGATACCAGATATTTTACTGGTAGGACCATAATGCACTCAGATGGACATAACTTAATTCAGTAATAGTTTGTCATATTTTTATAAAAAATAAAATGCTACTGGCATATAATTGGTTAAATCGACAGTAGCATTCAAGCCTTGAAATTAATAGGCGGTAAATGTGAACATAAAGAGTAGCCCAAACCTAAAAGTTCAAATGTTAGTATACAGTGAAAACACATGAAACACATCAGAAATTATGAACACAGTGGTCCAATTCCTCACCAGTATTGCTGATTTAAAACATGCTTGATTAAAAAAGAATGTATGAAATCCAAAGAAAGCAGGGAGGAGAAAATATGTTTTCAGTATTGTTGTTAAACAGTTAAGTGTTTTTTGGTGCCTCCTGCTTATCAGTGTCACCCTCCAAATTGTTCAGCTGTATCATAACTTAAACCCAGCAGTGTAGCTTATTTGGCTTTTTGTTGATTACAAGAGTTACAATAGGCTTAAAATGTCTTCAACTAACTATTGGTTTAGGCAACATGCTACACAAAAATGATTCTTTTTATCATATATGTCGCACTAGAGTGTCTCACCAGCCTGCGAGGTGAAAAAAATAAACTGTGGCTTATGGTTTGGAAAATACTGTATGCAGTCCTTGAACTAGTTCACAGTAATGATTTTTGGTCAAGAAAAGTTGTACACCTTTGCCCCTGGATGATTTTTCCATGTTTGAGATTTGTTTTCCACTTTAATTTGTCATGCCTTTATCTTGTAGTATTGATTGTGCTGGGATACTGAAGCTGCGAAACTCGGACATTGAGCTGAGAAAGGGGGAAACGGACATTGGACGGAAGAACACAAAGGTGCGAGTGGTGTTCCGGGTGCACATCCCACAGCCCAATGGCAAAGTTCTGTCTCTGCAAGTGGCTTCAATCCCTGTCGAATGCTGTGAGTGTGGTTTCCATATCTCCTTCTCTCACACAGTCACACAAATTTGCTGGAACGCAGGCTAAATTGTATAATGGGGAAACTGTATAGGTACATCTTTCTTCAGCAGACAGTTTTGCTGTGATACACAGCCAATGATCAGCCTATTACTCTCACTCACACTTCTTCACACAAAGGACTTCTATTTCTCATGAACATAGTGTCCAGAGGGACACTGACAAGTATACTGACTGATACTTGAGATTTTTTAAATTGACTTGACAGCATGTAAGGCAGTAAATATTTGTAAAGGTCTGGTGAGTCTGTGGCTGTATTGACTGGTGCATCACATTTCAGTAGTGTTTGGTGCTTCTGCCTGTAGCTTCCAGTTGTATTTGCTGATGTGTTTTAGAGCCTTCTGCTGTTTTTAATGATCTAAATTGAAGCATTCTACATGGAGACTGCGGAAACCATTTTAAAATGTATTTGTTCCTGTCTTTCTCTTGAATTCAGATGTGTCAGAGTGATTCTTGGATATGTTTGTAAAAGTTTTGCGAACAAAGGATAGTGAAGTTAGATATTTGGCCATCTTTAAAATATTAAAAATGTCATCAACTTCCTTATGCTTTTGAGGTTTTTGTCATTGTAGGGTTACATTGAGTGTTAGTGTGCTGTCCCAATCATCATGGAAGCATGCGTGCATGTGAGTGTTTTTGGGGAAACCTTTGACAATCCTGACCTGCTGGTTTCTGTTTTACAGCCCAGCGATCGGCCCAGGAACTACCACAGGTGGAGAAGTACAGCCTAAATAGCAGTTCTGTTAGTGGCGGTGAGGAGATGGTCATCACAGGTTCCAACTTCTTCCCTGAATCCAAAGTTGTCTTTGTGGAGAAGGGGCCAGGTATGATACATTTCTGCTCCTTACATCGCTGTAGTTCCCTTGTTAAATGTCTGATTTTTTTTTTTTTTTTTTTTTTTTTTTTTGCTGTGATATTTTCTCTTTTGAAGCTATTTTGACACCCAGTTTTCACCACTAAAGAAATACATGTAGTCACCTTTCCTATATTAATTATAATTAAAATTATTAATTATAATTGGTGTCTAACACAGGGAAACTATTCATTAATATAACACCATTATTTTTGTGTTTCTTTATTTGTTATATGTCAGTGTAGTTTAGTAGAAAAGATTTCTCTATGCAGAATATGCAATACATTTCAGTATGAACTTTATTCATTCTCTTGATGCTTCATTGGTTGCTTTATGGGACAGAAGTCAAAGCTCTGAAACAACTTCAAAAGGCTTCAGATTATAATCATCACCACCACTGCTCTTGGCGTCACATGCATTTAGTTATGAGAAACAATAGCCTTCCCTGTTGCCTCACATTACTGAATATGGATAGACATCTTGTTCATTTGCAGAGTACATCTGTGCAGCTGTTAGCTTAAGCTGCCAAATTCTGCACTGTTCAGAGCCCAGGTCTCTTATGGCCAAAGACCACTGAGGAAGAGTCCAAATTTGAAAAGTTAATAAATGGAATTTGAGTTTGTGCATAGGCCTACCGTTCTGAGGAGAGGCGGAAAGGAAAATGGGATTAAGTCTGAGCACTTCTAATCATTGCGGTTATTGTATATATATGTCAGGAACTTTTTAGAGGCTGCTTTGAGAACTTTTACTCTTCTCCTTGTGGCCCCCCTCCCTTTAAACATTTTTGTTGGAAACATTGAGAGGCACCTTATAGCTGCTGTTGCTTCACATTGTTGTATAGGAAAAATCTGTGTGAGTGCTGTAAGGTGGATGAATAACTCATTTCATTGCCTTATTGACCCTTTATGAATAGATTGGAACCATAATTAAATCCACTGATTGAAATCTGTCAGCCAAAACTGTTGCTGTAAGTGTGTGTTTCATTGGTTGCAGAGGTTGAGAAGGCCAGACGAATGCTTAGTTTAGCATTCCAAACTCAGGCTACATCTGTCATTAATGCATTGTAGGGATGGATTCAGTTATCCCCAGTACAGCTAAATGTCAGTTTGTGCTTTGGCACATCAACATTTAACATGAAATCATTCAGTATATTCTCTTATTCATCTAGCTGTTCTTTGAACTGTGGAAATAAGTGGACACAGTTGAAGAAAGTTATTTAGTCTTCAAGGGCTATAAATAAAAATGGTGTTCTTCAATTTCTACTTTTTTATTGTGTGAAATAAAACATACATTGGAAAATGTGCTCTTAACTGAGAACAGTTTGAACCCAGTTTTTTGTATCAAGCACATGTTATGGGTTCAATGATCATAGGGCAGATGTTCAGAACATGCTTTCAGTTAGGGGAGCTTGGGTTTGCAGGATCATGTGAACAGAAGCAATATTGACAATCTGCTCTATTACTTGTGCCAGCTGGGTCACAGCATTTTGCACCAACAAAACCCCAACCCCACATGGACGCCATTGCATCTGAGCTCCCCATCATACAGTACAGGGAAGTAAGGATAATTTTGCAGGAAGGGTGTAGCCTCCTTTCAGATGTACACCATACATATACAACTCACTCTTGCGGAAGAATGTGTGTGCCTCTTAATTATGTGGAGTGATACAACTTTGAAAAGCCAGTGTTTTTATGGGCAAATGCTAATGAGGGCTGATGTGGAGCTGGTTTTAGTAAAATCACAAAAAGAAAAAAATCAAATTAGCAGCAGCAGTTTAGTGTCCAGTTGGCTTGTCAACAAAACTGACCAAACAAAATGATAAATCAGGCTTAAATAGCTTCCCCTTGGTTGTCCTAAGTTCTAGTTTTCATAAAGGTCTGGATGTCAACTTTTTTCTCAGTTTTTATTCACATTCAACACTTTTTACCAAGAAGATTTGTTTAAGCTGTTGCACCTCCTAAAATTCTCCATCTATTTTTACCCATTCTGACACTGTGAAAAATTTGGTTTATATGGGTTGGTGTCAGTGGCTCCCTATGTGACTTGAGATTACACTGAACTTGTTTTTTGAAGTTGTTCTGATGTGGGTCTTCCCTTTGCTGCCATGTGAAATTTCACACTGTGATGCAAAAAATATCCCGTGCTGAAATTGCAGTGAACCAGTGAGGTCATCTGCTGGAATATGCAAAACTAGGAGTTCTCTTGCAAAACTATGAAATTTTTATTAATTTAATATGTTGATGGTAGTACAAGAAATATGTTCTACGTGCCAGTCTCTATTAGCATATGCCAGTAAGTCTTTGGCTGTTCTTCACTTAAGTTACATTTTTTTAAACCAGCGCAGTGTCAGACAGCGGATACAGAATGGTTTCTTTTACCTGTTTCCTTAGTGGTGTATAACAACAGGTTAACTGGCCTAAGTGGCTAACTAATTTGTTGTGTGTGCTGTGCTGTGCTGTGCTGTGCTGTGCTGTGCTGTGTTTGTGGGATCCCATTATGGAGTATTCATATTTGTACTAATCTTGCCTTTTCCCCATGGCAACCATGGACAGGAGATATATGGTTTGCAGTCACCTGCACTGGGTTTGGTCATGTTGTTTGTTTAATTCCTGTAGTGTGCATTTTGTCTTGTTCAAGACAGACACTACATGGCCAAAGGATGCAGATTCACAGACACATGTACTTATTGAACATTTAATATTAAAACCATGGGAATTAATATGGAGTTGGTTCCCTTTTGCTGCTATAACAGCCTCCATTCTTTTGGGAAGGCTTTCCACTACATTTTGGAACATGCCTGTGGGGATTTGCTCCTATTTAGACACAAGAGCATCAGTGAAATTGGGCACTGATGTTGGGTGATGGGGCCTAGCTCACATTTGGCTTTCCAGTTCATCCCAAAGGTGTTCAGTGGGTTTCAGGTCTGAGCTCTGTGCAGACCCGTCAAGTTCTTCAACACCCAACTCGGTAAACCATGTCTTTATGGACCTCGCTTTGTGTACAAGGGTCATTGTCATGTTGAGACAGAACATGTTCCTCCCTCCTCAAACTGTTGCCACAAAGTTGGGGGCACACAATTGTACTGTATGCTGTAGCATTAAGATTTCCCTTCACTGGTATTAAGAGGCCCAAACCATAAAAATCAGACCACTATTCCTCCACTATCAAACTTTACAGTTGGCACTATGCAAGCAGTTAGTGTTCTCCTGGCATCTGCCAAATCCAGATTTTTCCATCAGACTGCCAGATGGTGAAAGCATGATTCATCACTCCAGAGAAGGTGTTTCTACTGCTGTAGAGTCCAGTGGTAATGTGCTTTACACTACTCCAGCTGACGTTTGGCATTGCACATGGTGATCTTAGGTTTGTGTGCAGCTGCATAGAAACTAGTTTCTGAAGCTCACAAAGAACAGTTCTTAAGTTGATGTTGCTTCCAGAGATAGTTTGGCAGTGTTGCAACCACGGACAGACGATTTTTACATGCAATGCGCTTCAGCACTTGGTTGCATGCTTTGACCACTTTGTGGTAGAGTTACTGTTACTCCTAGACATGCCCAGTTTACAATAACAGAGAACTAAAGGTTGACCGAAACAGATATAATAGGGCAGAAATTTGACAAACTGATTTGTTGTAAAGGTGGCATTTTATGGCAGTGCCATATTGAAAATCATTGAGCTCTTCACTACAGCCCATTCTACTGCAGATATTTGTCTAAAGAGATTGCATGGCTGTATTCTTGATTTTATGCAGCTGTTAACAATGGGTGTGGCTGAAATGGCCAAACCCGATCAATTAGAAGGGGTGTTCACATACTTTTGGACATGCATAAAGAACATTTCTGAACGTCCCTGTTTCTGTACCCAATTTGAAAAAGTGCCTTAGTGGCACTGCAAAATGATGCTCAATGTATTCAATCTTTAATGGAATAAGGCAACAAAAAAATCTAATACTATACAAATCAGTTCACACTCATGGAACAAGTTGATCATTTAAATAATCCAAATGGGGCCATGATTACTGAGGTTATAACAGGTGGAAGTAGCAAACAATGTTTAATGGAAGTTTAGATGTTAATCCAGCACAAGTCAGATGATAACTGCAAAGCAGATTTTCCTCTTCCTCTGGTCTTGTGATGCTCAGCATAGAGGAGCATGAAATGCAAATGTGGTCCTTGTCAGCTTGAAGAAATGCCTTGTAAGCTAAATTAGAGGCTATTAAATAAAACTCTTTGTAAAGCTGAATTCTTGTAATCTGAATGTGTGTATCTGTGTATGAATATTGGTTTTATAATAACAAAAACTGCTACAACTGCTTTTGGAGATTGAACTCGAATGTTCTAGCTTGCTAAAGAGACAACAAGCTTCATATATATAATTGTTGCTGTTTTGAAAATGGTAAAGTCGTTACGATGTTAACAGTGATAATGATGAACAATATGAGGTTTTTTCAGCGAACTGCAGTACAATGATACCATAGTTCTTTTACACCTACATATGAACATACATTTGGAAAAAGTGGAGTAACACAGGAAATCTCTTCATGCATTTTATACAAGTTCATAGATTTATTACAGCTTTAGATTTATCAAAGCTAAAAAGATGATACAAACATCAGTTAATTTTACTTAATATAGCACATTTTGAAGACATGCTGTCGTACAGCACAGTAGAGGTGATTTTCTAGGACACATCAAAAATTGAGAACGAAACATTCCAA
The DNA here is from genome assembly GCA_900497675.1 of Arapaima gigas. Classification (NCBI taxonomy): domain Eukaryota; kingdom Metazoa; phylum Chordata; class Actinopteri; order Osteoglossiformes; family Osteoglossidae; genus Arapaima; species Arapaima gigas. The sequence goes on along the minus strand of UFQX01000090.1, from coordinate 1,374,469 downwards.
ACAGGGAGACTTAAAAAAATATTCATAATCTCGACACCAGTAGACTTACTGCAGTTCCAGGAAAATTTGTGGTGCTCAGGTGTTTGTGCTACTTGTTAGACAAGGTCAAATATGAATATCAAAAGCACAACTTTTATTTTGCTTTCCAGATGGACGTGCTCAATGGGAAGTTGAAGCAAAAATAATACGAGAAAAAAGTCAAGGAGTAAGTAGAAAATCTTTTGTTCGGTTATCTTTGAAAGTACAGTGTTCTGCAAAATAACATTTTGTTTTAATTTAGCTTGAAACATAAAAGGGGAGAAGAGGTGTGTCATCAGGGAGACTTGACAGATATGTGCAAATTTGGCTGTGTGAACAGTGGAACTCTGAGCCTCCTCACCTTTTCTCTTTGTAGTCAAACATCGTGGTGGAGGTCCCCCCGTATCACAGCAAGACTGTGACCTCTGCCGTCCAGGTGCATTTCTATGTGTGCAACGGGAAGAGGAAGCGAAGCCAGTCCCAACGCTTCACCTACTTGTCAGGTACAGCCCCTGACAGTTTCCTTTTGAACTATTGGCCACCGTTTCTTGGCTGATCTTCTGAAGAGCTTTCCCTTTAGCTGGTAACATGTGATGTGGTTAAAGAGAAGTCACATGACTGCTGGTTACACTCGCACCTGTCAACTGTTTGTTAAATGCTTTCAAACTGTTTTTAAGTCAGGAACATGCAAATGTGTTCTTTTCAGCAAATTCTAACCTAGAACTGTATGGCGAATAGTGTATGTAGATAGGAAGGCTATTTAATAAACAAAAATAATTAAAATGGACAATTTTCATAGAAATTATTCTTGGGGGAAAAATGAATACATGATAAAAGCACAATTATATTTTTGTGCTGTACTATAACAATGATGTCTTGTTGACATTAGCAGTTCCAGACAGTGAAAGAGGAGCACATTTGCAAATTAAGAAGCTTCACCCTTCAACCACTGTGATGCTGCCGGTTGACTATAGAATATAACCATTGCATTTGTATCGCTACTTGAAGGAATAGTTGCCGTTTTCAGCAGCATCACAGTGTACCTATGCTTTGGCAGCTTTTTTTTTGTGAAAGAGAAACTGAGGTTGGCAAAATACAGTGCTGGGTGGGCGGTAGCTGCAAACCCATGTTTCTCCTCTCTGTCCCTGGGCTGCCATGGCCTTGGGGTGCTCTGCCTTTCCCACAAAATGGTGTCCATGGCACAAGGACAAACAACATATGCCCTCTTGGCTTCACAGTTGGATAAAAATAATCTCTTAAAGCATTTGTTTGGTGAGCACCAGATTGGGAAATGGGTTACTGTTTGATGCTGTGCTGCTCTATCTATGCTGTGTCCTGATTTACATTTAAAGTTTAGATTTAAAGTAATGCATTTTCTGGGCTCATCACTTGCATAGCAGAAATCAATTCAGCATGACATTGTCAAAACATAGATGTGGCACTGTCTCATGTTTGCTGTTGGCATTCCAACATGTAGTTTGTTTATCCCTTGTGTTAAAAATTTACTGTATTTTCCTTTGGATATATCTTTGTGTTATGTTATGTTTTTGAAATGTATTTATTTGTATGTTTTGGGTATATTGTATGTTGTATTCAATCATTGCTGATCTGTCTTGCAAATGGATACTTTGAAGGTCTGAAAGCTGTGTTGTGCATTTCCTCCTAGTCTTGGTGAAACAAGAGCAAAGGGATGACATGGACTTGCCCAGTGCCCCCTTGCCCCTGCCACTTGTTCATCCTGCCAGGGCTCAGTTGTCCTCCCCCGACCAGGGCCACTCCCACCATAACATGCTGTCCGGCACCTCTCGGGGTCTGGTGCCTGGTGTCTGCCCAGCCCCAGCCCACTACCCTTCTATGGCCTCCCACTCACTTCAGCATCTGCCACAGCTGCAAGCCCATGGACTGTCTACAGGCTCTGACTGCCAGCTGATTGGGCCACCTATCTCGTTCCACTCTCCGCCAAGACAGCCATACCATCCTCTGCCACCCAGCCTGCTGACCAATGGCCAGACCAGTCTTCCTGTAAACGCTGCCCCCACCCAGGGCTTCCAGCAAATGCCCTTCCAGGGTGAGCCAACAGCCTCTCAGGCCCTGGGGATAGGTGTTAGCTACCACTCCTCACCAGGCTCTCTGTCTGGATCCACACCCCCTTCCAGCACCAGTCAGCCTCTGGGCCACGGCCCTCCACATCTTCACTCACTAGAGTTCCACTGCCCCACGCCACAGGTCTCATCGTCCAGCCACCCAATGGCACAGCCAACGGTACAGCTCCAGCACTCCCTTGGCTACCATTCTGCCACCCAAAGGTCGGCCTCGTGCCCATCTCCTACCCCGGGCCCTGTGTCTATTGTGGCATCCCCACACTCTGGGCCTGCTTCTCCCCAGCTCCACTCACTGTCATATCAACCGTCAACACCAGGGTCAACCTCCTCACCCCCACCTGCAGCTGGCAGCCCCCTTATACATTTTTCACACTCCAGTCAGCCCTCCCCTCAAGCATCAAGCCCCAGCACGAGTAGTCTGCCTTCACTGGGCCCCTTAGGGCACCCCTTGGCCTCCCAGCAGGCATTCCCACCAGAAGTTGAGAGATTGACCATCAAGCAAGAACCAGAGGACAAGGAGCTCACCTTCCATTCCATTGGCCTGCAGGACATCACCCTGGACGACGGTAAGGCCGCACAGCACAGCATTTGCACCCTCACCTTTTTCTGAGAAATGTGACACTGAAGGCAGTTTTCACCTTGTTTTTCACTCAACGTTGCTTTTTTCCAGATTAAGCACCTGTACATTTTGTGTTTTCATGATCACAACAAAATGAACTGCTTACAGTTTAACTCCCACACACTGTAGAAGGAACACTGTTAACAGCTAGATCAGTCAGAACACTTCTGTGTCTCAGTGTTGAATAACTGATTCCTAAGCTGTTGTAATGGATTGAATATAGAGTGATTGTTGAAACACATCCCTTAAAAAGGTTATCAGTATGTTTAGTGTAAATTGGTTTAATTATGACAAGAGCAAGAAATTGGCATTTTTATATTCAAAAATAAGTGAGTACATACACAGTTGTAACTGTATTTAAATAGGACATTTAAACACACAAAATTTAACTATGAACTTGTTTCAGCCTGTCCTTCATCAGTGTTTCTGATTAAATTTCTGATTATTGATAAATACAGAAACATGTTTGAGAGGAATCCTAAATACACTTTATTTCAGTATTTTGAAACTGTCTAGTACTCACTAGTAAAATTTCCTCAGCAATGAGTATTATTTTTCTAATTAAAGCAATATACATTGCTAACATATTATGAAAGATTAGATAGCTAATACAGCAAGGATTTAAGGGGATCCTGGATAATGAAATGAAGGCAGGTGTGGGCTGTAGACCATGTGCCACAAGCCTACATTCCACTCTTTATCTTTACACTTGTTGTGGTAAACATAGACACAGCAGGGTGGTGAAGGGCTGTGGCTTTAGACCTTCTGGCCCACGCAGATTCACGTCAGCGCCACTGAAACTACGTACAGTTCACATGATGTATTAAATGCTTCCTGAAGGCCTGAATGCATGTGATGTGCTACACATTGCATGTCCAGCAAGCTTCCTGAACATTTGTTTCATCTTGGGATAATGATCCTCAGTTTGGGTGAATTTACGAGCTGTTTTGTAAGGGAAATGGCAGTTAGCGTGTAGAGGATGTGGTAAAGGAAAATCTTAAAATGTTTTTCACAGAAGCAGTGGTCAGATGCAGAGCATATGTACTGACAAGTCATATTTTTTCCTCCAGACAACACCTAAAATTGGTTTGCATGGAAACTGAACATCCTAGAGAACTTGATGACAGATGGTTTTCCAAGTATTTTTAATAGATGACACTTTTAAGCACACATGTATGAAATGGTCTTTTCCTTCTTTATTTTATACACTCCCCAGATGAATTCAGCCCAAGCAGACTTGTACAGATGTATGTTATACAGAAACTGAAGGATACACTGAGTAACTGAGCTGAACCAGCAACATATGGTTACAAGTCCACAACCACCACACTTCCTGCTCCTTTGAGCTTTATTCTTGGGCCTGAATAAATGAGTCGCCAAAGGGCTTTCTGTTAATGAGTGGCCTCAATGACCCTTGCCAGGAATTCCTAGGCATGAGGGTGCTCATACTAACAAATATAGGTATGCCAGCAGGAACCTGATTTAAATAACTAGAGAAGCCTCCATGTACCACAATTCCTACGTAAAAGCGGACGTGGAACAAAAGAACCAGCACACAGGCCTGTGGCTCTGCCCTTGCTGGACTGTGGTGATGGTGTTCTAAAAAGGAAATTTTGGGCTTTGGCACAGACATTATACAATGGATTGAACTCCCCAAATGGCTATCTATAAATAGAAAGCTGACTCTGTTGGACATCTTATCAAGGATCTCCATGTAAAAAGGGTCAGGAATGTATAGTAGTTGTATGACAATATGCCATGAACATAACTGTCAGTTTGTCATACATTAACATGATATAGATGTACAATATTGAAACATTATGCTGTGTTAAATTATTTTAGAGTGCTAAAAAGTAGATAACTTGCACTGATACGGATTCATATTTTCGTCCACCCTAAGTGAAATCGCAGTTGGTGTTAACTGTAAGTGGCACAGGTTTATGGAAAGTGCTATAGCTCGATCTGACTGCTCATTGTATTAAAGCTGCTTCTGATAAGAAATATTAGAAACTGCCTGCATATTTAATTAACCTCTTTCAGTCTGAAATCCGTCAACTGTCCCTAATCTCCCTTGTTTCATTTTATTATGATAGACTTAGGAGATACAAATATGGCCATTTTATGAACTGATTAAACGCTTGTGTAGAGTTTGCCTGGTGACTCAGATATTCTTTCATTTTTTCACTGCATGTACTTAAAATACCCCCCTTTGGTTTCACTGCCTGCTATAGTCTGACCATTTTCCCAAGTAATACTTGGAGTGAACTGCGAGTGCTGAAACAGTTTTTTTGCTAACCTCATGTAACTGCAGAAGTAGAAGGGCATAATTGATTATTTATGAAATTGTTGTGTACAGGTAGTATTCCGTTCTAGCTGCAGTACCTAAACTTGTGCTCTATGATACCAGGTTGCAGATAGAAACATAGTCCAAAGTCACAGTAGTGTGCTGAACTGGTGCCACGGTACAACCAGCGGGATACACGGCACACGTCTTCTGCACACAGTGGCACCTCTGAATGCCACCAGCGATGGCACCGGTGTTCTCGTCACCATGATTATGCCTGTCATGGTGATAAACTGTCAAACTCTTATGGCGAGGATCCGTGCATTTTAATTAATCACCTCATGCTGGACGGCGTTTCTGCTGTCTGTGCAGGCCATATGTCCCTGTCCTGTGGAGCAGTCCAGCAGAGCCCTGCAGCACCAGCCTTGGTTAATAATAGGCCAGGCCTTCTGTGCTGACAGTGGCCCACCGATGGGGGTGAGTGCCACTGGGTGGGATACACAGTGTGCCACGCCAGCTCACACGTCGTTTTGGGTGTGTCACATCCAGCAAGACGGGCTGCATTGCAGTGTGTCTCTGGGGTGGGTCACTGAGGCCCACCACAGAACGTGTTTTAGGAAAAGAATTTAAACATTTGTCTGTGTCCTAATTTGGAACAAGCAGTGCTGAATTTAAGTAAGATTTATACATAAATTGACTAATTAGTACTGACACCGGAGGTCTTGGGACACATGACTTATCATGTGAAGTCCCAGATGCTTCCTTTGAGAGATGAGATGAAACCCTCAGAGATTTTCCAGCTTCACTTCAGTGGTGTTTAGAAGAACAACAAATGCTGGGCTTTGCCCACCCCCTTTCCCTTTCCACCTAGCTTTTTTTTTTTTTTTTTTTTTTTGAAGAGATATAATTGCCATCCATTTGGGGTAAAACTGTGGTTGATCTGCAGCATTGAAAATATATCTACATGATACCACAGTTTAGGGCAGCACATGCCATGGGTCTCATGAACTTAATGTTTTGACAGTGTGGTTGTGCAACTTTTTGCTATTCTCTGTTTTGCTTCCATGACATCTGGTCTGAAAAAAAGCTGTGATGATCCTTCTAAACTGTTTTTGAGAATAGATACACAGATTGAAATCAAAACACACTGCATTGCTTTGCAATTCCTTCCATGTTAAAGTTTTTTTTTTTTTTTTTTTTTTTTTGTTAAAAATGATTTTGCAGTCTGCATAGTAGTTTTATTGGTCATGTATGAAAACAGTCAGATAAAATCTGTGTCCATGGACAGCTTCCCCCAAATATTACACTTTGAACTGAGGAATGGTAAGCACTAAGTGTAATTGTTTACACTGGGGCTGAACGGAATGCTGTATTAAATTTCTTTGCTATTCACAGTGTGTCAAAGCAAGGAGTTGTCTGACTCGAAGTAGAAAAGGTTTCTGTGAGTCACTGAACTCATTCCTGTTTGCATGCTGTTTGTTTAAAAAACAGAGGTAATCTCGAAGCCATTGTACACAAATGGTTAATGTGGTTTTTTATGAACGGGTGTTCTGTGGCACACAGCATAAAAGTTAATTTCTGTGCATTAGTTACAAGGATGTGAGGTGAAATTTGGCCCCAACACAATGAAGCAGCTGGGACATCAAGGTCTATTACTCACTTGTATTTGCTGAAGGGTGGAGATGCCAGGTTTGTTTGCCTTTTGGTATTAAGAGACAAAGCTTTGATAATTACTACAAACGTTTAAAATTAGGGCTGAACAATTGTGCATTTCCATCAAACAAGGGATGCAAATAACCCTCTTGACAACGGGAGGGAAATTAACATTAAAAATCAAACGTATCTTGGCTAAAAAGCATTTGCTTAACATCAACAGAGTGACTTCGTGTGTTTGATAAAGACAATGAGGTTCATGAGGGAGGACAGAACAGACTGAAACAAGTGTGTGTTCATTACAGTACTTGTCAAAAACCACTGATTTTTTTTTTTTGGACATTACTGATGATAGATAATCTAGGGGAGCCCCCTTAAGTCATTGCCAAGGGTCTGTTTTTGAACAAAGGCATCAACTAGGAGTATTGTTAAAATTTTTCTACAAAAGCATCTGCTATTTGTGTGTTTGTTTTTGTATTGTATTTACACCATTTGCTCTTGAATGTAAAGCAGATTGGTGCAAATGTGACTAGATGTGTCTCCTTAACAGTTCTGTTTTATTAAACTTTTTCCCAGAATAAGAAGGTGAAATCCAGTTTCATAATTCAATTATGAAGAGTTTAGTAATGCACACAGGAGAATTTTACTAAGCAAACTGTCTGGCTCGCTTAAATTATTATAAGGTGTTCCAATAGTGGAAGGTGAAACCTTTTAAAGAACATACAATATTTAAATATCAGTAGAAAAAAACAACAGAAAGGCAACAGAAAAAGTCAACTGGCATTACACAGCTGTTGTGGTACATTTCTGATGTAAATAAAAGTTGCACAGAAACCTGGAAGAGTAACAGGCCTGAAGGTCTTGGTCTTGTCGTGGTGTGAAACGTGTAGCTGTAAGAGGAAGACGCCCACACGAACAGGATGGAGTCCGACTGTGGCTGCTCAAAGATCTTTCATATGGGAAGCAAACATACAAAAACACTTCTTCACTTGAGCTTGATATCTATTTCGGTACTTTTGCTTCACAACTATTTTGCTACTTGGTCTGTCTTGCAAAAAATACTTCTTTTCATGCATTACTTACAAGCTGTTGGGGGTAATTTCTTTGGTGTGCTCCAAAGAAACAAGCTGTTCCTTTCCCAACTTTCTGTGTTCTGCATGTGACTTCAAGATAGGCATAGAATATACTTGGTCAAATAATTAGTAACTGTACTACATATAATAACATGACATGTATCTTAAATTTCAAGCACATATAATTTTGTAGCTCTATTACAGGTGGCAGAGTAAACATTGTTGGGGAGAGTAGAGAAAATAACCCTAAAAGGCTTTCTTCTCACTGAGGGCTGCATGTATGTGCATATAAGCCCTTACTGTCCCAGGCTATCTTGATGTTAACTTTTTGCACCACCACTATTTGTTTTATAGCTGTTCCATTTTGAGCCCTTCTTGCTTGCAGAATGAATTATTCAGAGCCACTTGCTGAATTCCCCGTTTTGCCTGTGGCAAGAATGCAAAAAACAGGGAATAGATTGTAAATGGGTTATGCAAATTAGGGTTAAAAGTGCCTTTTAAGTGGGCAAAGTAGAGTAAACGTCTAACATGGAGAGCTGGATATCCATGTATTACTTTAAGTACACGTTCTTTTGCTCTTTTGCTGGTAATGTTGCTGTTACTATTCTTTATTGCTGTTTTTATACCTCTAATCGCACTTGTACGTAACAAACCTGTTTTATGCTGTGTGAAATTAAACATCTTAAATTGTGTATGTGTACCTTTGTACATGTGTTTTCTCAGCTGCATGAAATATGAATGATTGAGTCAGAAAAAAGTCAAAAGTACAGTGTCATATTTGGTATCAATGTCAGCACAAATCCAAGTTTTGAATGCACTGTGTGTTGGCTTTGATATAGTAATGCCAGTGTTTATGGTCTTTTGAAAGTTTATTTGTGTGCTGAGTTTTTCTGACCTTACCGTAAACTGCCTGTTTATATGGCTTTTTACAGTTTATATGATAAATGAGGGAGAGAGTGGTTTTCCCGTGTGTGTGTGTGTGTGTGTGTGTGGGGCTGGGGTGACACTCTAGCCTCCTGCTGTTCCTAAGAGTTTGCTCTGAGAGACAGATGGCAACAGGTGCAGCACAGCCACATCAGGCAGTGTTGATTGAGCGATTCAGAGCGCCCACAATAGTGTGCTGCTGTACTGCGTGGATCTATTTACCTGCCTATTCATTTGCCCTCACCTGCTGCAAGAATGCCCTCTGCCACGGGGCTCACACCTCTGGCCTTCTTTCCATGCACAGCCTATTCATAGGAACTCATTTATAGCCTTTGTGGCTTCTTTCTTTCACTATTTAAACAGGGTGCTGGATAAATAGCTCCAAAATAAGCAGATTGCACCTCTGCTTTCTTTTTGTCTTCTTTTCACTGTGGGTTGCAAGCTATTTTAAGCTTCTGTAACCTTATATTAGATATTTGTGTTTAAAAATGTAAAAAAGCCCTCTAGCAGATGCTTGTAAATGGAGTACGTTAAATAATTTAGGGACACTAACTCATAACTAGTCAACAAGTGGTATAATCTGTATAGTATGTGTTCACAGTAACTGGGTTTGTAGGTATCACTTTCAGCAGGTCTAGATTTAATTAAAAAAAATTGTTAAACTTGAGAAAATGTTCCTATGCTTAAAGCTCTCTGTTGTGAATTGGTCTTTTCTTTAAGAGTAAACAAAATGGAGAGTAATTAGCCTCAACATTAGCTTAGATCAAAGCCTGTGCTCAGTGATCGCATGCAAATGTAAGAGAACGTTTCTGCAAAAAGTTTTAAATCACTTCTTTTTTCCAGTGATGCAGACTCGACTTTCTGTCTCCTGCCTTTGTGAAGTTAGTGGTCCTTACAAAAGCTTTTAGACGTTTGATTCTTATTATTAACACAACAATAAAATCAATTTTACTGGTCACCCAATGTTCTTTTGACAGTGAGGCAGTTGGTTGAACATGGAGAAAATCACTGCAGTGCATCCTAGATCGTCTTCACCATGATGATGATAATAATAAATATTTTATTGTTCAGACAAACTGACCTGGTTAACACTCTTTATCAAATTAAAACAGTGCACATTAAGTATATGTTCAGTGGTTCTGTGACAGGACCTGTACAGGGTGTGAAACTACCATCCTCCAAGATATGGTTAAGTTTGTATGCCACTGCTTTCTGGTTAAAGCTTCCAGGGTGCTCTGGTAAGATCTGTAAATAAATGGTTGTATACTTGAAGGCATTTCTCAAAGATATGTGCTGCTCTCATTCTGCTGTGAAGTGTAGCTATTCAGTGGCCCACTTGCAGCCTATGTACAACTGAGGTGATATTTAACCAAGTCACGCTGGGCTGAGATATGAGTTCTGCAGCAGAGCCATCAAAAGGTCAAATCTCACTAGTATAGCACAGTGACCCATGGGCCACATTGCAACACTCTAAACCTCACCAGAAAAGTTTCTTTCCACTTGTCACAACAACAGACCTTGTTTTGCACTAGTGCGTCTTTGTCTTCCTTTTATTTCAGTGTGTGTGTTTGGTGGCACCAATGCTGCCCCAGTGTGGTTACAAAGTGAACGTGGCCAACAAGGGACCTCCCTTACTGTATTTTAGCATTTGAATAATGCTGACCAAGACACACATTACAGGTGAATTAGTTTGATTGCTTGGAGTTTGTGTAACATCACAATGCTGTGTGGATGGGCTAATGACTGTAAGTACAGATAGAATAGTATATCTGGCATTGTAAAACAAAGTTGTCATCTAAACATGAATTAGTTATAATTACTTTGTTGCTTATGTGGCACTTCAAAGGTGAACCAACTTAGTTTTGCAATTATTACACACTTTCCTCAAGAGTTTTACAGCAGGGCCCCTTTGACCAGACAAAATTCTTCTAGCTATAAGTTGTCCTTAACAGCTATCCCTTTAACTAAGACCTGCTGTAAGTCATCGTGTGTGTGTGTGTGTGTGTGTGTGTGTGCGTGTGTGTCCTTTGTCTGCAGTGAACGAGATCATTGGCCGTGACATGTCCCAGGCTCCGGGTTCCCACAGGCCAGCAGACTCACGTAGTCAGTCGTAGCTCCAACGACGGCTGAGAGGACCCCCAGACTGGATGCAGCGCTCTCTATGCTGTGCGACCAGCATTGTGGCTTTCCCCTGAGGGACCCTGCTGGGACAGAGGAGCACTTGCAGCCACCCCCTCTCAGGCTCCAGTCATGGCTGCTGGGCAAGGCACAAGGTGGTCCATGGTCGGTTCAAAGGGACGGTGGCCATAATGACTATAGACTCAAGGAGGTGAAGTGCTGGTTCTGTAGAATCAGTTGAACTGAGTCTATTTTGAACACTTTTAAAGTAAAAGGTTCTCATTGAATCTGAGGCCCTGGTCTGGTTTGGCTACTGAGAACTACCATCACACTTTGAAAGTTGCTATGCAGAAGAAGCTGTTTGCATGCCCAGTTGTTAATAAATTGCTGTGAAAATCTGGAATACGTCAAGAACATACTGCTTCTGCTGTAATGTCATAGGTGAAATCAGGGAAGGATGTTAAGAAGCAAATAGGTTTCCTGTTGTAGTAGAGATGGAGCCATGACTAGAAAGTGGAGGGTTTGATCATGCAGCCACTATTCAGCAGCTTCTCCAGATGAGAGGGCAGTCCAGTCGCTGTCCCCTGCTGGAGAAGGTTTCAGGCCGCTGTGCTTATCGGCAAGGATCATCCTCATCCTGTTGGGTGACTGTAGGAGCACTGCATTCGAAGATGAAACAGACCATTCCACCCTGGCATTCCATGGGGGTTTGTAATATGCAACATTCCACAATTTGAGTATTTTTCAGTTTTTTTATTTTTAACTTTTTTGAAATGGTTGATGACTTTTGATATTGTCCTTTCCCTTCAGGTTGCACAGTTGCCTTATAAACAATTAGTTGCTTTAAAAGACATGAGAAGCTTTTGATAGAATTATGTTTTTATATAGCTCAATGTTTCTCTCATAAACAGTAAAAAAAAAAAAAAAAGTTTCAAAAACTAGTTCAACCGTTGTGTACATAGCAGACTTGTGGAGGTTTTGAAGTGATTACAAAGTTGGTCAAATGTGCACAGTTTGGTTTCTTTTAATCAGTATGTCAAGTTTGTAATGGAGCCATTAAAAAAGAAAATACTACAGTACTTCACTTACAGTCACGATGTAGTCAGAAGTCCTGGTCGTCTGTACTGACAAGTCAATGTAGAGTGAAAAGTCAACGAGACAGATATTGCCCTCTGCTGGCTGGTGGTATAATCTGCGTTTCTACCTAGTCTCCAGGGTTGCTCCTGTGTGCCTTTTAGTTAAAAAAAAAAAAAAACAAAAAAAAAACGAACCTTTGATCTCAATGTAAATTGCAAGTTCTGTACTACTAATGATTATATCGGTATTGCATTGTCGAGAACACAAAACAGGCTTCAGAAAACAATATTAAAACCAACATATTCCCAATGAACAAGACATCTACAGCAACAGTAAAAAGAACTAAACTAATCATGCTGATTTCGTAAAGTGACCGTTGTTGAAGAAGTCTTCTGTTACTCATCATGTTAAAAAATCAAATGATTGTTTTATTAGATGACAAATCTCAAAGGACAGCACTGGTCTGTTTTGACTATGATATAGTCCAGGACACAAAGCTGATCATGCAAAAGAATGAACACTTTATAATCAGCCCAGACATTAGTGAGTTCTTGTTACAATATACTTTTTTGCAGAAGTGTTACCTTAGTTAACATAGTTGACTAATTTTTTAGTTGAATAGGCATGAATAGGGTAAGTTAATGTTAAACATTAAAAAATGAATCCAAACATGACTAAACAGACTAAAAGATAATGGAGGTTGTAGGCACATTTGCTAAAACTGATTTGCATGCAGACTGACATGATGAATGACAACTTAAAGTAGGAATGGTTGTAGCTTCTCTATACCAGTAGTTTAATGTCGGATGCATTCAGGCAATACTGTACAAACGTTTCTATGCAGGATAGTATTTATTCTCTGCCTTAACCAGTTTTATATGTTGTGATAGTGGTACTGGTGTGTGTATATTTTTGTGTTTTCAGAGTTGGTACAGCCACTTTAAGGATGACTGTCGAGTTCTTCTGAGACTGACACAGCGATGCAGAGGTGTGTGGAGTTGCAGAACTGCAATTACAAGACAAAACCTCCTATGCACTAATTCTGTCTGATGCCTTTCCAAAAAACATTGATGCCTGAAGGAGTAGCAGCTGTAGAGATGCTTTAATATAGCACCGCTGGAAAAACGACACTCGCCTCCCTGTATAAATGTCTGTTTCCACTTACTTTGGAAAAAGGCTTCGATGTGAGCATTTTACTCAGTTGTTTTTTGCTTCCAATAAACTGTAGATTCAAGACTGTTAAAAATCTCTTAATTTCAATGAAGAAAAAGCACACAAATGCACAACTATGCAATCTAAATGTACCACAATGTTGCATCAACATATACTACAAATGTACTAAATTCCCTTATTGAAATTCCTAGTTTGTATTTGAGTAGAAAAAAGATTGATTTGTTTTCAAATTCAGATCACAAATGTAGCCTAGGAAAGCCTTAATGTGAGTAGCTGTTAGTTGAGAGTATGCTCTTTAGTAAGCGAGAGGCAGGACAGTGCAGTGGACGCTCAAGTCGTGCTGTTTGCAGATGACACCAATATCCACCATTTGCATTTACTGCCGCCCCTTTCCTGTACCAAAGACTGAACAGCTGTGTTCGTGTTTTACTCACCAGTCCGAACACATACATTAGAACTCTATTTTTGATACTCTAGATGGATGTCATTCCTAAAGGTTTAGAGGAAAACATATAAAAATTTCTCTTAAAAAAAAGATGAGTGAAAAGGAAGGTACAGGTTTAGCATATGTTTACAGAGCTTGTATTATTTCATGTACATTATGTATTTTAATGTTTTTGTAATTAAATGCAGTGCTTTTATGAAAAATTGAAAGGAAAAATAAACAAGCATTTGAGATTGTTAATTGGTAGTGTATCAATAAAAAAAAGTCAAAATACAGAAATGGTTCCCTGTCTGTGTTTTTGTACTGGAGAGCAGTGGGATCTGTGGGGAAAAGCAAATCTCTAGCTAATCTCATAAGACCACAATTGGGCTCCACTCCTTGGTCAAACATGGCTAAGCGCCTGTACATTCCTTGCAAATTAGTGCGTTTAAAAGCTAATCCTCCATCTTTCTATAGTATCAAGTGAGGTAATTGCAGTTAAAGCAAAATTGCAATTCAGGTGAAACAGAAACTAGGTGAGAAATGTTGCACCATAAGAAAAAGGCTTCTTTGGTCATCACTTATTGACCATGGGTGTTATCAAGTTATTTCAGTGCTTTTTCCTACCTTTTGGTATTTAGTATATCTGTACCTTTTTTCTAAAGTATCAAAACTACTTACAGTGATTTACCCATTTTTTAGTGTATGTATCTCGATAAAGTACACTGCAGCAGGAGTTGGGGTTTGAACCTATCTTTAGAGCACACTGAGTGAACCCCACTGTCTTACCTGTTACCCCTTTTTAACCATTACTCCCCTTTGAATCTTTGATGTGCTATCTTAGTTATGCTGCAAATTGGCTTGTGCTGCTGTTCCAAATTCGCAGCTAGTGGACCTTTTATTAAAGAAATATACATTGTGAATGTCAATAAAATATTACAGTATCTTTTTATTCACTGCAGAAATGCAAACTGTAATACTTTATACCGACTGATATGCAGGCCAGCAGAACCAGCACTTATTTTTTTCTACTTCAAGCACTAAATCGTCATTAAATATGACCGATAACGGTGCTCCGGATCTTTGATTTAAAAACTACAGTAACCATGGGAATTGTTGAATGACAATAAGATTGTGTCCACCAATGCTGAATGTCCTGGTCTAGAAAAGGACATAAAATTATCAGAGTATTGTGACATGTTTCTCCATAACAATGGTATTCTGTGTGTGGTAAGAGAGTTTCTCATGAAGCACACTCCACCAAAAGAATGTCCACAATACACCAGCACACAGATGCTTCACCAACACCAATAGTGTTGCATCGGCATGAGGTTAAAATATAGAAATCTCTCCCCTTTTCTGTTGCCAAACTAAACCTGGTAATCATATTTGTAGAAAAAAAGGCTATCAGTACCAGTTTTACCATTACACTGCTTGTATAGTATAATACAGTAAAACCCAGCCATAACATAAGTGGGATCCAAAAAATTCAGTTACGTAAAAGGTGGGGTCACATTACTGCAAGTTAATGCAAGACAATATTTTTCAGTTGTTCTTCCAGTTACTGTATGAAAGAAAAATGGAATAAAATGTTTTCATTTATTAGATGTGTGGGAAGTAGACCACATGTGCCAGTATGCTCTAATAAAATGCTAAAACCAAGAAGGACTCCTTGATAAGCAAGGAGGACTTTGGGAACACAAGCTTTGTTTTCCTGTGGCTTGTTTAAACTCTGTCACTCAGAATGTCAACAACACACCAGCCAGGAATTCTCAAAGACACTGAACACAGAAAGAGTCAACAATTCCCCTACAACTGCCCACAGTGATTAGACATAGTTGCTGTATTTACAAGCATACAGCAGCAGTGTCTTATAGAAGAACCATGCCCCCCCCACCTCTGGTACAATACAAGTAATACTAATCTAAACTTACTTGCCCAGATATATGTTATCTACAGGTTATTCTCTATATTTATCACCATCAGCAAATGTTGCTAGCTGGAAAGGGAGCAGAGGAACAGCTGCAAATTAGATTATATCTGAATTCATCTTATCGTGCTGTGTGTCATCATAGGATATTGGTTTGGAAACATTTAACATGAAACTTGTTGCCAGTTTTTTTGCAGCTCAGCTGCAACCATGGGGGAAAAAGTAACATAGAAAAAGTATTACAGCAAATGTGCATGTTGGTGCCTTTTTCCTCCTAAAAGGTTTCAAATTGCACAGTCAAGATGAGACTAAAGAAGGAGAGGGCTAGAAGACTCCTTCATGGCTGCCTTGGCCTCCTCTGAAGGAAGGCCATCATCACCTCTGCATTTTGCTGCAGGTTGTTTTTGCAGAACAGTGTCTGAGTGGACTTTTAGAATAACAACATAACATGCTATCTGTCTTAGCCTGGACCTTCACAACAGTCTCCAAGGATACCACCATAACAGGTCTCCAACTCGCTTGCTCTGTATCCCTTTATTGCCAGCTTTTAACCCAAATCTATGTACAAAGCCCAGTATGTCTATAAGCATCAAGTTTTTTTCATCTAGACATTTACTATGAAAGTGCAAGGAAAATACAAGAAATAATGGACTCAAAAGTATGAATATATGATTTCTTATGGTTTTGTTAGTACCCAATATAAGCTGAATAGGCACGAGAAAGCCTAGCTATCAAGTAGCAATAACATAGGCACTAAAAAAACACACCTACTAAAAAAAAGCTTTTCTCAATCCCAAAATCAAGGTAACTCCCAAATTACAACAGGGTTCAATTCTGAAGATCTCATCATAAGTCATAAGTTTTGTAGTAAGAAATCCCCCTATGATATAAACAATAAAAATACAAAAAACACCAAAATCCTGACTGAGACTGAAACAATAACAGGTTTGATACTGTTAAATATTATGACCAAATGTTGGGACTCAAAAATAATATAACAGGGTCAATGCATTGGCAGTTGTAAATCTAGACTGCTGCATGTTGCTTGCATTGTAAATCAGAAACTACCTGTCCCTGATTTACTACCATCACATTTTTTGTCCCAAGGAGCCAAAGAAATAAATGGAACAGTTAATTATTCAAATTACCAAGTCAGTAATGCTGCTCTCTATCCATCCATTATCAGTAACTCCTTGTCCACTGTCAGGTTACAGCTGTCCAGAGATACACCCTTGATAGGACATCAGTTCATTGCAGGGCAGTCAATACCTCAAAAGTGTCTTTGGGCTGTAGGAGGAAACCTGTATGAACTGAGCTGGATCCAGACACACAACCCCGCAGCTGTGAGGCACCAACGCTACTCACTCTGCTACTGTTTTGTCCCTGCTTCCTCCATGAAAGGGAAAAGCACTTATAGCAGAAAACCCATCACAGTGGAACATCTTCAGCCCTTCTTCACCCTTACCAGTGTTTCAGATAGTCAGCATCTGCCAAAACACAGATCTAGCTTCATTGAATACAGCATTGCTGCAATAAAAGAAATCTTTGACAGGGCAAATGTGATTTTCTGCAGTAACAAGGGTAAAGGGGTTGTTTGAGGAGACCATCCAGCATCCCAGACCACCGGTTTTCAATCTGGCATCAGTGCATCAAAATGAGACAGCAATACAGTTTTTATAAGTAACTATGGTCAGTTTTCAATCCCACTGCACGTTAAACAGACCTGCAGATAAGGCTGTCCTTGTGGACAGGTTTGAGGTTAGTGTAAACACAGACACTGTTTGCTGTGGTGGTATTTGCACACAAACACCCCCAATCAGCATTGAGGAAACCATAAAATGGCCATGTTGTCGGAGTCTGGAGGGTGACCTTGTGCTGTAGGGAGGTAAGGTGTTTGGGCCAAAAAGGAAATGCACACCTGACCAGGTGAACTAACTGTAAGGGTCCCATTAGAATGAATTACAGGAAGAGCAAACGTGGCCAACCTAGCAATACACTCCTCAGCTTATGAACACAGTTGACAGCAGAACCAGCCCTCAAACCAACCAGTCGCCTCAAATAAGACAAAAGGCTTTACATTCGGCATTCTCTATATCTATAAATATTTTTAGCCATGGTTTTTCACACCACAGACGTGAAATCTGGCACACAGGTACTTCTCATAGTTAAGTTCATTCACCTTGAAAAAGGCTACTTGCTATTTTAAAAATGTAAGATTCAGACTCTGATAAGTCGAAGTAATGATGTCACAAACAGCACCTTGTAACCCCCCCCAGACTGTATGCATGTAACACTAACAGTTTTCCCGTTTGCCCATATACACAGGTCTACTACATGCTGATAAAATTTCTTGCGGCCCATAAACATACACAAATGGGACAACGGATGCCGCACGCTGTACACACATGCTGACGTGTGACACATAGACAGGTTTCTCACTCCAAACACACACATACTGTGTATATTGTCTCAACGGCTGAATGGTAAAACAGTTTGGCCATTTTGTAATGAATTACTTTTTACCTTTCCACTGCTACACCTTTTTGACCTGGGTAGCTCAGTGTATAATTAGAAAACATTACAGTCAGTGTTCATAAATTGCTACTGATCTGTAAATGTGAAGAAAACTAAAATTTGGATCCTTGATCATATATAATCACTAAAAATAAAGACAGTCATATGAGGACTAGTGAAAATGTGTGGTTATAACCTCTCTGGATCCAGAGATGTGAGGATCTGATATACATTCAGATACACTAATCTCAACTTGTTCATAAAATATAAAAAATTTGTAGGATAATATATTTGTTCTCATGAGTGGCATACAAGTGGGGGGGTGGTCTGGCCTGCGAAAGGGTGTGCTACTGCTGTAAAGAAATGATTTTTTGTGAGAAATTTTACAAAAGTTTCAAAAAATAGAATTTTTGGATGACTAAACAAGTGAAAGTGAAATAATTATCTAGTGCCCTTTTGTGAGTATCAGAAAGTGGGATGCATTATGGGACCCCGTTCATTTGTGTGTGTATTAAGTTTGGAAAAAAGCTCTATGACATTACACATATGTTGCTTTGTGGATGTGTGTATCTCTGATGGAAACACATTTTTGTATTTTTCTATATTCTCTTTCAGGTTATAAATGAGAGGCTCAGGATACCAGACTGTGGAAACAGGAGGTTTAGTTTTCATCCAAGGTTTGCGCATCTGTATGACGACTCATGATGGTTATACACGTGATTATTTTCATACATGTAGCAATAGTCTATCACAGAGGAGTCATGGTTCCCCCCACCACCACTATGTATCTCTATATTTCACATTTTTTTTCCACTGAACCAAAACAGGAGGCAAATTTGGTGGTGGTACTTGTGGTTCAAGTGGTAGGGGAGCTATGGCTCTTCCATGATGCATTCCTGCTGGGTATGTGTGACTAGTTGTGTTTAACTTGTGAGTTGTTATGCTGGATTGCTGACACTTTCATTACTTAAAGTGCTTGAGAGTTGCAGTTAGGTGCAGGTTAGTTGGAACACTCTGTGGGTGCCCGTGCTTCAAAATAAAGTACATATTCCAACAGTCCAGTCTCCTAAGATGGGTTATTATATTCTTTTTAAAAATATGAAAAAATTAGTACTTAAATTCTTTATATTTGATGCTGTTTGAGTAGTTATAACTATAAATTTTAATACACTGTGTATTTGGGGTTGAAGGTGCCAAAGAAAAGATCCACCCAGGTACTGAATACCTTATATCACCTCCTGGTTCTAACTATATTTCCCAGGGAGGTACATCAGAATCCACTGCAAACTATTTATTGCATATTATACAGTGGGTTTCCTACATTTGTTACAAAATTTTTGCCATTACAAAAATTTTTTGTAAGCATTGTGTATTTTTATAGAGACCTTGTTCAAATTTCTTTCAATTTGCTACAGTAAGTAAACTAACTAGGTAACTCAAATTTCAACTTTGATGCTTATTTTTTGTTCGCTCATGGTAATGTTACAGGTTATGTCCATCCATATTAAAAACTCTTGTTCATGTGAAACTCATCCCCACTAAAATGTTGGCCATAAATAATTCCCTGAGGCCATTTCAGATTTCAGCCCCTGAAAGTCTGTGTTCCTACAAAGTTGTTTCTCTTTGCTGTGAACCAGCACTTAAACACTTTGGACTTTTTAAGAACACATTTCAAAATTTTGCATGTTTATGTTGTCCTTATAAAACATTTCAAAACAATAGACAGCCAGGTATATTTTAGATGCCATTTTATCTCTGTTTAATTTACTGATACAATTTGCACTGAAAGTCATAT
Organism: Arapaima gigas; assembly: GCA_900497675.1. NCBI lineage: Eukaryota > Metazoa > Chordata > Actinopteri > Osteoglossiformes > Osteoglossidae > Arapaima > Arapaima gigas. The sequence continues at coordinate 1,354,765 of UFQX01000090.1, read as the reverse complement.
TATGTTGACCACTGTGTCTGCAATAAGGCTCCCTGTGGAACTCTGGCAGACTGCAGCTGTAAAGTTAAAAATGTATCAGTTGTTTAGTCACTATTACCACTGCTAGCCAAAGTTCACACTTTTGGCTGTGTGCTGTTCAATGTTAAATTAAATCAAAGCTGCAAGTAACTATTTAACTATGTCACATTTTCATTTTGGTAGTTAAAACTAACTGGCCCTTCAGTAAGGCCAAGGCAACCAAAATTGAATACCACTGGTCTTGATCTGATAGAGGCTTAGTCTAATTCCTAGTTGTTTTTTACAACTAGGTTACAAAGCTCACAGCTTTGTCTACTTTTCTGTGTATAAGAAATAGACATTCACACCGCATGCTTGTTTCTTTCAATGGAAACTGAAATTTCTATGGAGATCTAGGACTGTTCCACCGAGTAGTCTAACTAGAATTAAAGAAACTGTCCAATTGCATATTTCACTAAATCAACATCATTCTGCCAGTATTTTACAAAAGTCATGAAACCCAGAACTTGGCATTCTTGACAGAATTTGGCAGTTGTTCCCCTGCATCTGCATGACATCCCAAAAATGGTTTCCTTGAGATGTGCAGAAAAAAGTTTATCACTCACTACTTTAACACTAGGAGGCACATCACTGGTATATTCAGTTGGAGAAATTCAGACTGAACACTTAAGGAGAGAACTGCAGGGCCCTTAAGGCTCAAGATAAATATCCACATCTGCAACCCCTGTTCTCCCCTGATGCTTCCCCTGCTCATATAATGAATTCATATCTTCTGTCAAATAAATAACACTTTAATATAACATAAAATGTATATTTTTGGTGTGTATATTTTGACAGTTCACTTTGAAACCTTACTAAAATATATTTCTAAAACAAAATATATCTAAATGAGATACATTTATCATATGACTACAAATATTATCACTATAAAGTTTTTTGCAGATACTTCTTTTGTTTGTTTTTTTCAGTCACAGCTTGGGTGCATTAAGATAGCTGTGCTTTAATTTTAAGCACTGTTAGAAATTTTGCTTAAATAAATAGAAATATTTTTGAAGTAAGACTGATAAATTGCATCGTGGTAAGGGCATGTAGAGTGACACAGTGTCAAATGTTACCGTCATCCCTGCTTTTTCAGCTTACACAGCATAAATGATAATAAATGTGAAAGATGCTGAGAGAGAGGAAATTCAATAAGTAACGTAGCTGCTTGTTTAAAACTGTAAACAGGAGGCTGGGTATGAGTCAAAGTATGGAATATATGTGCATTATACTGCAGAAGTGAAACCCAACCCTACAGTATGTGCTTGAAAGCCTTCAGTCAAATATGAACCCAGAAAGTAAAGTCAAAAATTAAAGCCGGTAGTCCAGGTCATACAAAAGACAAAAGGATGGGCACCAGTCAACCGCAGGTAAAGACAGTTACATAACAAATTAGATTCTTTTCAGTCTCATTTATATGCTGTTAATGTGGGAAATACTTTCTCTATAATGGATTCAGTTCCTCTTGTCTTTGGCCTTAGACATGTGTTCACACACAGGTTGCACAATGCTAGTGATCCCATGACAAACAGTAGTGCAGAAAGTCTCCCATTCTCATCCTGTTTCCTATGTGATCATTTTCTTTACAAAATATTGAGTTACTATGGTGATCCATGTTTGCCAAAATTTAATTATAAAATGTTCCAAAATGTTGGATTTCAAAAACAAACCTATGCAGTTAATTTCCTGTTATGGTGTGTATGCTGTTTCTACTGGGAAAGCAGTTATTTTATCAGAACTGTAAACAAAATGACCTGTAAAAAGATGCTAACATTTAGTGTTCACATATAATTGTAATGTACAAATCAGTGGAAAAACATCAGGTTGTTTGCTAAAATCACAACTTTTAATGAAAAATGACAATATAATTACAGGCAGGAATCCCCTTTGTAACCCTCTTATGGTAGCCCTTATGTTATGTGGTGTAGACTTCATTCCTCTTTTGTATCTTTGCCCTTAAAAGCTTGAAGCACATTTTGAAATTTTCTCATGTTGCAATTTACAAAAAGGAAGTAGAAACCCCAGCCTGTAAAACTGTGAACTGTGAAACTTGCTTTTACAAAAATGGTCAACACTCTCTTTTATTTTACATCACTGGAAAAAAATAGGTAATTAAAATAACAAAGTACGTCAAAGTTTAATAGATATAGCCATACACAGTTTCTTTTACGTTCCAACCTCACACGAAAAACAGCAGCTAAAACCATTGTAAAAACAAAAAAGCTCTCTCATTTAAAATAACACAATGATCATAAACAAAAGAGTTAGTCAAATTTTATGAATGTCAGCAGACAAAGTTTTAAAATGATCTTTAGAAAACTCACACAATTTCAGTTGCAGTTTTATCTCTGCCAAACAGCTGAATACAAAACTATTTAAAACTAAAATCTTGCTGTATGAATGTTTTGCAAGAAGAAGGAAGGTTATTGTAATGACTGGTTCAATACATAGTCGGTGAACTGAAATTTGTTGTAATTTCATGACGGTTTGGGGAAAGGGACCAAAGATCAGTAAAATTATATTCGTGAATTTCAGTGTTGAAAGTAATGCATATCATCGTTTTCTGTAAAAAAATGAATTGCAGAAATAGGAAACACTACTTTCCATTCAGTGAGTACGTACAAAATAACAATTTTCAAAAGCTGTTTAGGAAAAAACATTTTCACAAACGTCAGCTCCTACACAAGCTTTTGTATCTGTGCTGCAAGCAGGGCTCTCACACTGAGAAATTTGTCTTTTGGACACAAATGACAGTTCCTTGGTCCCCTCACCTGTTGCTGAGCTGGAGATGTAGAGGAAGAGCTTCCGCATTCCAGTCTCCCGGAATGAGCTTCGAAACGTGCGGGCAGCAAAGACATATAAAATGGGGTTGACCGTGCTACTGATGAAAACTAAGGCCCCAGCAACAAAGGCCATGTTTTCTCTGGCAGACTCCAGAGCCAGTGTCCAATGTGAATATGAATGTGAACTCTTAAAGAAGAGTGCTACCAGGGATAAGATGTTACCAACATGGTGAGGAATCCAGCACAAAGCAAATAGGATAACAATACTGACAATCAAAACCATGGGATTCTGCTTGGACTTGAATGTCATCTTCGCGATGCGGCTCCATAGGCAGCTGTAGCAGATAACAATAACGGAGAAAGGGACCACAAATCCCAGCAGGGTTTCTAGAAGCAAACAGACAACCTCTTGACTGATTGAAGTATAGTTCCTGGAGAGACACTGCTGTTCATCATCCAGAACCTGTGTCGGGATGACAGGAATGCTTAGGAGGAAGGCTAGAATCCACAAGAAGAGCAGTATCTTGATCAGCACATTTTTCTTCCTCCAGCTGACAGAGGTGAATGGATGTCGGACAGCTATGAACCGCTCCATGCTCATTAATGTGATGAAAAACACACTGGCATACATGCAGGAGTTGATGATGTAGACCATTGCTTTGCATGCATCCTCACCAAAGAGCCAGGAGTGAGCAAGAGAGAAGATCCAGAGAGGAAGAGTGATGAGCACCAGCAGGTCAGCAATGGCCAGATGTAGGATCAGCACTACGGTGTGGGATCGCTTCTTCACATGCCGCAAAATTGTCCAGATCACTAGCATGTTTCCTGGGGTGCCCACAAAGAAGGAGATGCTCAGAATAACACAGGCTGCCACAGATCCTCCATCAAAGGGTTCCATTTCCTTGGTTGGCAATGTGCTCGTGCCATTCATGTCTTCCTTGTCGTGTACGTAAGTACAGACAGAGAGCACCACTGTGCAGGCAAGAATTCTCTTCTTGTCAAAGATGACACTGACAAGAAGAGGAAGAATCCTCTTGGGAGGTCTCTTCTAAGGCAAAATATAATGACTCACACACTTGATTCTGCTGTGAGATAGTGAAAAAGTATGTCTCTTCAGACAGGAAACAAGTGCAACAAAAATTCATTTAGTCCCATAGGAAAAGAATTACTTTTTTTAATAAAAATTTGCTGCATGACAGTATTTTTTAGTACAGTTTATTACACATTTTCGGGAACATTTGAATATCTCAACTGCTGTGTTTGACATTTTCATGATGAGACAACAGAATTTTTATAAAACGTAAATACTGCCCATTTTAACACTTTTGTTGCAGTGTTGTTTTCTTTTTGAATATTTTTGACATAATGCTGGACCAGAGAGAAGCTGCAAATTAATTCATCATATTATACCTTTAAATGAACTGTTTTTCACGACTATAACGTCACAGAAAATGTGTTAAATATTAAGAAGAACGAAGAGACAATTTGTTATGACACTCGGGGCAACCAGCTTAACAGTGAAAGCAAATGAGACCAGTTTTAATTGTCCGCAACCCTTACTCAGCAATATAGCACTATTGCATGCCTAATTATATTGTAACGTGGAAGGAAGCCCAGGGCTCGGCAACGACCCTGAGGCTGGGTTGGTTGTATGATAGTTCGGTGGGTGGGTGGGTGGGTGTGCTGATAAACATGCCGCGGAAGAATAAAGTTCGTGTTCCTACAACTCTGCCTATCAAACCCTCTGTCCGTAACATCGCCGACGCGGATTGTTACAATGTTACCGAGGCAATTAGTATAGTTGAGAAATAATACAGTTGTCTCCATCTACTGGACGTTTTCCTTCTACTCAACAGAAGGAGATGCAAAAAAACTGCACTAAGGCAGGAGCAATCTGTATATTTACTCAAGTGCGTGTAGCTACTGATTTTTGCCCTTTGTTACTTATTTAGTTATTCATGTCACTGTTTGTCCTGTGTCCAAATTTGTTTTATTTTGATAGTTTACACAAAATAGTATGAATTTATAGTATGGTTCAGCAATAAACAGTACAATCGTACATTAGAAAAATTAAAGAATGGGACTTAAAACGATAACACACCAAGTCTCCGTTCTTCCAGTATTTGTGTGTTTGTTAGCAATTATACTATTCATTTTAAAGGTCTGACCGTCTTCATAAAACCCCAAGAAAGGAAACTATGTGATCGCTAATTTTTGAGAGTTTTAACATTAAACTACGAATGTGAACCGAAATGTGCTTCAGCGCGTTATTTTATGGTTTAGAACCCCGGAAGAAGTGAGCCCGGAAGCGGTTATTGAAAAGCGGAAGTGGGAGAACGGGTGTCCTGGTGAGCAACGACCACAGAAAATGCGAATATTGTGCTAGAAATAAGATTAAGCTAGAAGTCACTTTGTTGGCTGTTATTTTGTTTTGTAAGGAATCCCACATTTCAGACTCCGTTTAGGATTGTGGTACTTAATCGGCTGCACCGTGAAGAAGAGTTTATTAGCTGCGTTGCTGCTTTAAAAATCTCCTTTTGGAAAAGTGGAAACCTTTGGACTGGGTGTACGTGTAGTTTTTGGTCGAATATAGATGTTACCGAGGTATTGCACATGACGGGTTTGTATTTCCGCATAACCACCGTTAGGACACATTGGAAGTTAGGATTGAAAGAGACGACCTGCAATACTGCGGCTGGGTGTAAAATAGCTTCTTTAAGTCATAAAATACGTGCGGATGCGGGGATTAAGAAGGCATATTATTTGACTGTTTAATCTGTCAGTTGCGTGGCTCACAGATTAACAGCCTATGAGGGGACCCTGACTGCCAGTTAGTTCAGTTCAGTATTAGTGTGTATCCAGGCGTTAGACTGCAAAATGCCGTTGGTTTTCCTGGAGAGGTTCCCGTGGCCCAGTCTGCAGACCTATACTGCCCTAAGTGCCATCCTGCTGGCTGGAAGCATCCTGAGTGCCTACACCACAGTGACAGATCCGGCATTGGGGCTGTCAGAGGAAGTTGGGGAAGAGGAGCGCTCCAGCTCTGGGAGTGGGGTAGCTGCAGGGGTGCTGTCTTATCTCCTCTACGACAGCTTCTTTGTGTGGGTGAGGAATGCATCGTTTTTGCCACCAAGCACTTTCATTGGCCTGGAAGTACCAGATTGATACAGTTCACTCAGTACAAGTGCAAGACAAGCTGCCCTTCTATAACATGCTTCTAATAATTGCTTATTTTCTTAGGTGCTGGTGAACACAGCTTGTTGTTTTCTCATGCTGGTTGCAAAAGTTATCCAGTGTATAGTGTTTGGACCCCTCAGAGTCAGTGAAAAACAGGTGAGGAGAAAATTGTTCAGTTGGATTTTATGTTTATCAAGCTTGCATAAGTGCAAAAAAATAGTAAGAAAGTGTAAATATCGAGCAGTCCTTGTTACCTTATTACTTTTGGGAGGTTAAATGTTGTAAGCGATATTGTTTAAAGACCTGGGCATAGCAAATGTTTCCTCCTGTTTAGACCTCACTGGCAGATTTTGCATACAAATGTTCATTTTTCATAAAGGTCTGGATGCTTGTCTGTATTATCAAGCAGTTTGCAAATTCCCTCACTAGATGAAATTCTAGTTATGGTCCTCTCACTAGTCCTGGCTTCTGTTTACTGTCATTCCAGCATCTAAAAGACAAGTTCTGGAACTTCATCTTCTACAAGTTCATCTTCATCTTTGGAGTACTGAATGTGCAAACCTTGGAGGAGGTGGTCATGTGGTGCCTATGGTTTGCTGCACTGGTCTTCCTACACCTCATGGTTCAGCTCTGCAAGGACCGTTTTGAATATGTAGGTTTAATGGCAGTATGGCACTGTTCTTGTGTCTTTTGGTGTAATAAGGTGGCCTCTCTGGTTAAGAAACCAGATGGGTTTGAATGTTGTTAAAATCTTGGCCAGGTTTCCTACTATAGTACACTTGGTCAACCTAACTTTAGTAAAATAACTAGTTGGATAAATGGGTATTTGTCATGATGATAGTTAGGTAAGCATTGTAATTTAGTCCCCCTGGGGAGTTGGTTTAACTGAGACATTTCTTATTTATCCTGGGTGTGTCTGCTGTCTCTGTTCTCAGCTGTCCTTCTCACCCACCACCTTGAGGAGCAGCCATGTGCGTGTGCTGTCTCTGCTGGTGGCAATGCTGGTCTCCTGCTGCTGCATGGGGGTGCTCTGTGGGCTAGTGGGCCTTCCTCATGGCCTCCACACAGTGGCCTTCATGGCTGCCGAGGTCGGGGCAGACTTACATAAGCAGTCTCGTTTTGATATAAGATAATTCTACTATTGTATACATTGTGGTAACCTGTTAGTTTACTCTGTGGAGGCTGCAGGGTAGTTAGACTAGGCAGCTTTGGTCAAATGAGCCAGATTAAAATACTGCCTTCCTATTATAGTAAACTTGAGCAAGACATTTAGCCTGAATTGCTGTATGGGTAAATCATTGTAAGTAGGTTAACATTATGAGTCACTTTGCAGAAAAGCATCAGCTAAATAAGTGACTAACTACTCTTCAGGTAGAAGAAAGGAATTTTGCTTTTACCATGTGAAATTACTGTACATGAGCAGGTCAAAATTATAAATTTGGATATTTACATTTTAAATTATGAATATTTATTATATTATTGGGTGTCAGTGTTCGCTGTATAAGTGTTGCTATTAATTGTGACAGTAGTTTTCCTATCCTGTTTTCCCAGTGTCTTCTGATTACTGTCCGCACTGGCCATGTTATCATGCGGTGAGCATTCAGCATGTTCCTGGTTTATCATAACGTCATTTGCTTGGTTACGTTTTTCCAACCTTCAACATTATAGTAGCAAAAAAGACATTTTTTTCTCCCCATCAGAAAACCATTACTTTTTTTTGCAGTTATATCATCCACCTGTGGGACCTGAATCACGAGGGCACATGGGAGAGCAAAGGCACCTATGTGTACTACACAGACTTCGTCATGGAGCTGGCCTTGCTGACTTTGGATTTAATCCACCACATTCACATGCTGGTAGGTGTCCTGTAGCAAGGCACTATGCAGCTTTTGTCACAAGCGTTCACCCATTTTCAGACATGTATTTTAATACTCGAGAAGGGGGCAACAACTAAACAAACCAAAGACTCTTTTTTTAGCAGCCTGCAGTCAAGCCAGTACTCTGTGTCAGAATCCTTAAGATGAAGTTGTCCTTTTCATAAGGGACTGTGATCTCCTTTTTTTCCCCTCCCCAGCTGTTTGGCAACATTTGGCTTTCGATGGCTAGCCTGGTGATCTTCATGCAGCTCCGTTATCTCTTCCATGAGATTCAGCGGCGCATCCAGCGCCACAAAAACTACCTCCGTGTTATTGATAACATGGAGTCCAGGCAGGAGATTCGCCTTCTTCCTATTAGTTTTATTATATGGTATTGTATTGAGTTTGATTATGTCAGTTACCATGGTTGTCAAGTGTGCTGAAAATGTTTGTTCAGGTTTGCAGTGGCCACTCCGGAGGAGCTGGCTACCAACAGTGATGACTGTGCCATCTGCTGGGATTCTATGCAGGCTGCACGCAAACTTCCCTGTGGGCATCTCTTCCACAAGTACGCAGCTGAGCCATTTGAGTGTCACCACCCTTGCCACAGAGATGTCTTTAAAGTTGCAATAAATTATTACTGAATTAAGGTCTATGTGTGTTTGGACACAGTTCCTGCCTACGATCTTGGCTAGAACAGGACACTTCCTGTCCTACGTGTCGCATGTCTCTGAGCATCAATGAGGGTGGCCAGGCTCAGGGGGAGCGGCAGAGGGAGGCCCTCGAGGACAACATCGGTGCTGTGCCTGGAGCAGAAGGCCGACCGCTCCACAATCAACACAACCACTTCTTCCACTTTGATGGTAAGGCACAATTAACACAGTGAAGAACACATTCTGGCAGGCAGCATCCTGTACAAGTTTGTGCATAAAATCAGTGCAGTAAATTATTATATGCTCTGCTTAAATTTGTGTGGCAGTGATGTTTCCTTTAACTAGTTATGTGTAGTTTTTAATTGAGACTTATCCCAAAAGGCTTTCTGTTTAGGTACATTCACATGTGTGTTAGAAGAAACTTCTAGTGGAGAAAGAGAAGGTGTATGTAGTGATTTTGCTTGTTACAAATCAATAGCGTGCCATGCAACATTTTCCCAGCTCTTGGATATAAAGATGAACATTGAAGGTTACTTATCCCAACGCAGGATCCCGAATTGCCAGTTGGTTGCCCAGTTTTTCTGTGGAGGTTATGCACACCACCAACATTTTGGGAATGGTGCAGGCCAACAATTCCCAGCTAAATGCCATGGTAAGTATTCTAAATGTTCTGGCATCACCAAAACTGCAATCAATGGACTTAGTTTAGCCACAGTGACAACTGACTCTTCTCCAACTTGCAGGCTCACCAGATTCAGGAGATGTTTCCCCAGGTACCTTATCACCTGGTGTTACAGGACCTGCAGCTCACGCGCTCCATGGAGATCACTACTGATAACATCTTGGAGGGTCGCATCCAGGTGCCCTTTACAGCACCGGTATGTGGTGTGTCTGTCGAGCCAAACAGGTTAATTTGAAAACAGGCCTATGGACCCAGAGTTCAGTGGGGGTGTGTGTGTCGGTGGGGGTGGTGGGAGGGGATAACAAGGAAAATGTCAACCATTGTGAAGGATTTGGCACAGGTAGAGTAGGACTGAGTAGATGGGCTGACAAAGTTCTTTGACACTTTTGCCTCCTCAGCCCAGTGAGCGACTCTCTGTCCAGGACAGCTCCACCTCAGATGAGCCAGTAGAGGCCAGTGGTGGGGGATTGGATGCCTCCCCAGGCCAGGTCCATGACACTGAGGTCAGGGGCAACCGCTTCTCCAAGTCGGCTGCAGAAAGGCAGAAGATGCTGCTGCAGAGGAAGGCAGAACTGCTGCAGCAGGCGCGCAGGTGCCATTAACACTCAATACTGGTGTCATCAAAAGCCAGCTATGTTACTGTAATGACAACAAGGTTCAGATTAACTGGTCGGGGAACCAAGACGCACAGCTCTTAAATGTGATCGATTTGAAAACTACTGCTTCTTGGTGTTAATTGTCTTTTTATAAATACTGTACTGAGCATTGATTTTAATGGGATTTTTTCAGTTTTCCTGTCAAGTGAGAGACTGTCTACCTGTGTGTCCACAGGCGCTACCTGAGCAAGAGCCCCGATAAAGAGGATGATGAAGAAGACAGCCCACCAAGTCTGGAGGATAGTTCCTCTGACTCAGACCCAGTTTCAGCGCGGCGTCGGATGCTTGCTGCTGCTGCTGAGCGCCGGCTGCACAGGCCCTAGGACCAGTCCCAGTGAGGTTGGAGTAGGAATCCACTGGGGCTGTACCTTCACACCAGCAACAGTTTTTTTTTTTTTTTTTTTTTTTTTTTGTGTTNTTTTTTTTTTTTTTTTTTTTTTTTTTTTTTTTTTTTTTTTTTTTTTTTTGTGTTTGTGCCAGAAGTCTCACAGAGGCTTGGAATTATAGGTCTCAACAGGCTGTTTTTATAGACAATTAATTACTGGCAGAAATCCTGTATCTCTCTCACAATGTTAATTACCTATGAAAGTTTTTTTTTTTTTGCAGAAACATGTTAAAACATGAAATTTGAAGCCTAATATCTTACAGCAATACACTGTCAGCCTGGAACCCTGTAATTTGGAACCTTGAAATGCTGATGAGGAAACATGTTTTCTTCTGCTGTTTCCAGAAAAAAAGTTCTTACAAGCATGATGTTTTGCTAAGCTGTGACTTTAGTATGCTGCTTTAGGTTGCCTTAGCAAAAGGACCCTTTCAAGAAACCGAGTCTGTTTTAGACTTTGAAGCTTTAATTAATCTCAGTGCAGCCAGTGCATCACATGGAGTGTAGGAACTGTGCAGTGAGCAAGGCAGCTTGTCTTGTACCCAAAGCATTTTAGAGTGATGGTCCCTGCACGACTGTGAGATGGGAATGTGTATGAACTGTGCTGTGATTGGGGTCAAGTGTTTTTGGGTTACTAATAGAACGGATGTTTGTTCTGTGTTCTATGTAGATTCTTTGAATTTTATTTTAACAGGGAAAGTTTAATATTTCCTTCGGAAAAGATGTTAAGAATCAATTAGTTTAAAAAGATCCTGATAGTTTTGTTTTAAATCTTTCAGTGTTGAAAGTTCCTCTGTGAATTATGAATGTACTGTAATACACAAGTTGGCCTGTCATTCTCCATAACTATTTGGAAGCATATATTTGGAAGTGTGTCTTTCCAGCCTCCAGGTATTTTGACAGGACTTGTGTGAAGTTGAGCAAATATGACCTGGAGACATCAATTAAGTGATTGGTGGAATTTAGGAAAAAGTAGTGTAGGAATTTCAAAATCTAACTTTTTTACATTTCTCCCCTGAGAAACAACATATTTCTGTTATCATTTCTAATTGATGCCTATTGGTCAAGGAGTGTACATAGAATAAGAAAGCTGAGACTTCTGCAGCATTTAACCAGAAGTACTATGATAACTAATGGTAAGTACTTTCTTTAGTATTAAGTGTCTAACGAATGGATTATAAATGGTATTATGTACCAGATGTAAAGAGGTTGTAAGCCACAGTTCAGTGGAAGGAGTGTGTGCCAGTTTGCAATTTCCCGTAGCTCTGTTTTTATTACAGCAGCTCTGTTAGCCGAGATGATGCTGTTCATGCGGGATACTTGTCTATGTATGAATGTATGCAGCTGAAGTTGCATCTCTGCGAAGCTCAACATGAGGGATAGTGTAAGACAAAGACTTAAATTCCCCCCCCCCTTTTTATTTTCGCTACCAGCAGTTTTGAAGTTGTATGTACAAATTTATCTGACTGTATCTTAATTGCTCCTGTGAGTCTTGTGTCTCTCACTGTACTAAAACATTAAAACCAGAAACTTTCAGTGAAATACTCTCCACTGCATGCCTGTTTCTGCTTTAAGTATGTTCCATTTATAGTTTTCATTTGAAAATACGTGCAGATTTTTGCTTTTCAACAGGATGTTCAGATGGCAAACGATCACCAGTCCCTAGTTCTGAAATCAGAGCTTTGTCACAACATTGCATAATACTGAATTTGCCTTTGTTATTTACAGTAAAACTATTTTATTAATGGTAATAGTTTCCGTTAAAGTACAAATACATTAACAGTGTTTGTTAGAATGGATATTGGTTTTGTCTTGAAGTTGATGAAAGCAAATAAGAACCAGCAGGCGATATCTCATGGTTCGTTTTAGCTGTCTCCAGCCTGTTGCCCTTGTTCCAGGCCACTGTTGGAAAAAGAAACCTGCTTATTCTTGGTGTGGTCCTGTGTCTTTGGAGAACACCTGTAAAAAGGTCAATTTTCAACATTGTCAATTGATGTTTGTAGTGGAGTATTGTGCAGTCTCAGCCGTGTAAATCTTATGAAGAGGTACCACTGTTCTGTGGTTGGTGTGGGTTTGGAGTTGCTGTCCCTTATTGGCACTGACTGCTGCCTACCGGCAGTTGCCAGTTCTAACATGGGACACAGGAAGTTGCTGCAAGACCTTTTGCCTTCACACTCTGCTAAATTGTAATCTATTTGCCACTGTGTTTATGGATGACTGGAGAGTGGAAAGGACAAGTAAAACCTTTCCAAGTGCTTCTTTTTTACATTTGAATTCTTAAACTATTTACTGAGTTACCTTTTGATGTTCATTATTGACAGATTTGTAAATGTTTGTCAGTATTGATTTAATGTTTATGGTCTTGTTCCTGTGGACCCATGGTGTTTGCTGGCCTTTGTTCCCACCATAACTGGTCACAGTGTAGATCTGGTTATATGCATGAATCTGCTATGAGTTGCTCAGGTTTGCACTAGAATATAACCATTATTTCAATTATGGCAAATTATAAATGGTTGATTTGTTTTACTCGAAGCAAATTTTAAAACGATCACTTACACAAACTTCACAACTGTCAGTAGTTGCAATGTCATTAAATGGCACTAAGCTTACTGGAATAAATGACCAGTCGGCCCAGTGAGTCTCCAGAACCAGGGATGGAAAATTCTTATCTGACTAATAATGCAAGAACTTTCTATGCTTTCCTTGCACAGTTGCACTTTGCAAGCAGTTATTTTCCCCCATTTTATAATATAAAAATATCCTCTGGGTCTTTCCACTCCATGACCTTTTGTTGGGGATTTTAAATATACTGGTTAGTACCCCATATACTATGGTACAGGAATAAATTGCCTCTTGGACTACTTTTCATTTACATATTTATGCCTAAACAATGGAATAACTACTAACAGAAATTTTGTACATTTTCTAATGTTTTACAAATATAAAATGGCTGTAAAATAAAAGTTCAGAGCTACCACAAAGGACTGTTCCCCTCCTCCAAAATACTATAAAAATGCCTGTCTTTTTTTTTTTTAAAATATAAAACGTATTTGTGACCTGAGAGATTTCCTGCATTGTGCAAAAGAGGCCGAGAAGTTCCACTTGAGGGCAGACTTTACTTGTAGACTGCATATATACACTAGTTGAAGGCATAAATGTGACTGATCAGCATTTTTACCCTGTCATATCAATTTTATGCATTATTTAATTGACCATTTTAACTTGATTATTCCCTGCATGTGCTCACTGATGGAGACGAGAACAGGGGCTCGCTGTTTTAATGAGTTGAAGATTCTGCCATGTGGGGGCCACCCCAGAACCCTTTGGGAAAGCATCTGTAGATGGTTAGGTTGTGAATTTGCTCAAGTGTTGTATTTTTTTTAAGGATTATTAATATTTAATGGGTTGTTTATGGACTGCTGTTTGTGTGGTTCCACTGTATTTAGGTTGGGAGTCTTATGTTGTTTGTTTTTGTTCAGTTCTAGATATTTGCAGTTCCACCAACAGTATATGATGCACATGCTGGCAATGGGATGTGCACTCAAAGGGCAGTGTTCTCTTTTATAAGATATTCTGGAAATTTTATTCAGAGGGTAAGGGTTATCTCCTTGAAGTGTACAGCTTTAGTCATCCTTGCATCACCTGGTGTTTGAGCAGAGCTGTGTGCAGATGTCTTCATTAAATTGTAATTTTACCCTAGTTCTCCTTTCTCCTCTGTGGTCTTCAGACTCTATTATGGTCAAAGCCTTACCATCTTTGGAGTGCCCCCCGTATGGACAGGGCAACTGGACTTGGGTGGCATTCCCAGTTTCTTCTTCAACTCTGATTTGCTTGTTTTTCTTGCACTGCTGGTCCTACCGTGTGTCCCCATCTAGCACCCACATTATTATTATTATTATTATGATCTATCTATCTATCTATCTATCTATCTATGGTTATTCCAAATGTGCAACTTGGAGACAATGTGGTCCAACTACAAGCCCAAGGTGACTCTGCTTGCCCGCTACACACAAGGCTGTGCTGGATCAAAGGAAAACCTGGATAATGTTAGGCCTTGAGGAAGGTCCTTATATGCAAATTTAGCTCAAAGGCCTCTGCAGCCAACTGTAAAACTTTATTCTGCAGTGTATTCATAGGAACTTTCCAGTAATCAAGGTCCTATATAGTTGACCAGCCACCTTGCCAACCATGTCCTGAGTGCAGAGACAGAAACTCAGTTGTTTTTGTTGGGATTATTGGTATGCTAGGGCTCTCTACTCACTTGTCACACGGTGGTGCACACAATTGAATGGAAAAGCAGTGTTGTCATTTGGCAACGTCCTGAACTGATTGCCCCCCCCCATAATTCATCGTACCAAATACGTCTGGACAAGCCCGCTGGTCAGTGTTACCAGATGACAGCTCTGGAGCATTACAACCACCCTTGTCTGTGATGGGGACAGACTGTAGAATTTGGGTATATATTTAAGATTCCTGGCAGACAAATTTGGGAGTTGCTATGAGGCCAAAAAGAGATGGAATGGCCTCTCTTGGTTGTGCCCAGAGCCCACAGGTTGGCGCCCAGTTCCAGTATGTAATTTTTATATGCAATAGTTTGGTTGTTCTGACTTTAAAGTAGTCTCTTTAGTGTTTGTAGAATTATAGCATCTGTAAGTTTATTTTTAGCATGTACTGTGTTTAGTATTTAAAACTTTGAATTTGAACTTTTTTTTAAAGAATTTGAAATGTTTTATCCTTTATCTGGTTATTTGACAATGAATTCCAATCATCTCAGCAGTGGCAGGTTTTGTGTTTGTTTAAATAATGTATTATAATTCTTCTGTGGAAACTAACTTTTTTAACAAAAAATATGAAAATAAGTCTGCCTTGTAAGCAATAGTTGTATAAGTGTGATTACTGCTGCTTGAAAACTTAACCCAAATTATTGCTCCCCTGTGTGTGAATAAATACACTTTTATGATAAATTACCTGGTTTTCCTTTCCACTCTTCGGTCTCTCTTGTTGCAGCATTTTTGTTGTATGAAAGCTGGTCTCTTTCAAGAAGAGGGCTGCGCAGTGAACCATTCATTTATTATTTTGTAACGAAGCTGCTCAGTTTGGAGTCAGGCCTGGTCTTTTCCATATGGTGACAGTAATTTAACTGCTGAACCTGCTGTCACAATGTCACACTGTTTTAAAAAGCAGTTTTTAAACATTCCTTTTCACATAAAATGTCGTTTTTCTGTTGATGGCTCAGCTTTTCTGAGCAGTGAATCTCTGCTGGGAAATAAAAATAAAACTAGCCTAATGGCAACATTGATGTGTTTCATAATGCAGATGTGCAATATAATTTGATAATATAATGTTTGCTTTTCACTGGGCTGTATGAATGGTTCTTTAGGATGGATCTCTGATTTGGAAAGTGAGAATGCAACTTGAGAAACCAGCATGACTGTTTTTTGCTGGAAAGGAAAATGTTTATGAAAGACACTTGCTGGTTTGTAAGTCAGGGCTGAGACTTTGGAAATACAGATAAGTGCTGCTGTGGATTGGGTGTCATGTGCTTAAAGTACATGGCATTTGGTTGAAACTGGTGTGAAACAGTGGAACTGGATTTGTTTCATTAACCTTCACTCAGTGACACTACTGATTTTATCACAGTGAGAAACCACACAAAAAGGTAAAAATATTTTAATCTTGTTCCGTTCTTCTTGGTTTTCCGACTTTGTGGTTTTGTTTTTTATTGGGTAACTTCCACTCTTTTGTAGCAGAATGAGAAAATGGGTTTTTGGTGGAGTGAACACCTGGGTACCAATGGTGCCTCAGAGCGACTGGGCTGTGTGGACATAGGTTTTATTCTGACTCAGTCCATTTTGAGTTTGCATGTTTTCCTCCTACAGACATGTTTCAGGTTAGTTCAGAATATACCCCTCCTAGCCTGGTGCCTGGTGATTCATTATCATTTATTTCTGATAAGCCAGGATTAACAGTGGGTGGTGTAACAGAGTTATATATTTACTACTTACACTTTTTAATGTCATTTAATCTTCCTAAATCTTTCTTGGTTGATTTCATTCTGCTTAATGTACTAAGTGAAATGGTTGCTTGGATATGTAGGAAACAGTAAAATGGTTGTCTTTCTCCTGTCCTAATAGCTGTAAAAACCCATGCAATTCAATTTTCATATAAGGTCAGAGCTTTACAGTACATTATGTGAGCAAGCTTCAAGGCTCTAGATGAGCCATAATACAATGGAAAAGTAAAGGACAGAATATAATATTTCTGAGATTTTCTACTCGAATCATTAATGCTGTAATACTGAATTATAGGCTACAAATGCTTTTTGTCTTCAGAAATCTTGGAAATCCATTTTAGCTTTTTAATGTATGGTCTTCAGATGCACATCAGCCTCCTGAATTGATGCCAAGATGAGCATCTTATAGCTCTGTGACTTGGAAACTGGCATCTCTGTTGTGCTTTGCTCCTGTGGTGAATAATATACCAGTGAGACATGGAAGGTTGTTCCACTGCATGACTTGAGAAGATGTGGGTCAGTCTGTCTATTTCCATTCTTCCCTGTGAGCTACAATTATCAGCAACCTTTATGGACGACTGAGTTGGTGATCCTGGTCTCTGTCTTCAGGTGACAGAACGAACCATATGTGTTAGGCTTCAGAAGAGCTTTCGAGTGGAGATAAAGCTCATCTGAAGTCCTCTAGAGTGGATAGCATCAGCTACACTTCCTCATCTGTCTGCAAAAAAACAAAAAAACATGAATAACTTTTCTGAATGATAAAAATGGTGAATACAGTTCTTAATCGAGGAAGTGCAAACTGTGGCCTTATATTTTTAGCTCACTGAATCCAGAAAAGTTAAGATTACATTCACATGTAGCCTCGAGATCCCTGCTATGAAACCTTTTTATCGGATTTTGTGTTGCTGCCATGGATAATAAGTCAAATTTAACCATGAGAAACATTTAAAATGTTGGGGTTAAAAGATTCATGAATAAGTAGAACACTTAATTTAAAACTGATTTATTTGTACACTGAAAGGTAGCTCATTTTAAAATGAACCCCATACAGACGTGTCTTTATTTTTAGTTTGTTACATAGTTGCACCCTGAGCCATAAGAGAACAGAGTTCATTGTCCCAGCCTGTTTGACTTGGCTCAGGGGGTATGAATTTTCACACAACTTACTCATATACTCCATTTGAAGAACCAGAAAAATTTTGGCACCATTTATGGAATTGCAATGCTGAAGGACTTGCTGAGGTTCAAAAATCCCTGCTGTCTTCAGATTGCTCTTGTAGGGGTTTGATGCCATTTAGTCTTAGCTTGCTTTATGGAAATGACCTCCTGCTGCCCTACTGTGCATGATGCAAATGTGGGGCTGTTGCTGGAACAGCTTCTGGAGGCATTTTAAGTATTTATATGTTTACTATTGTAAAAGGCTTGGATTTGATATTCATAGTGGAGAGATGTATAGTTTTTTTAATAAGGCATATATGGCCTGAATACAAATCTGTCCTTCCATCTGTTTAGAATTAACTACACTAATCTAGGAATGCTAGATAAAAGGATCTGTGACCGATAACTGTGACGGATCCATTCTATGTGAAGTTTGCATGTTTTCCCTGTGTTTGACATATTTCAGGTTGATCTGTGACTGTAAGCAGCCTGTAGTGTGAGTTTTACATTGTAGTGCTGTATAAATGTGTGGTTGATTGTAGGAAATTTACCGCAGTCTGTCTAACATTGTCCCTTTGCTAAACTTGTCAGTTAAATAGAACATATTCTTTATTGCACATTGTTTTTGAGAGATGTGTCTGCTAAATGAATAGATATAAATACTGTACTGTATGTAGAGCTCTGAGCTTTTCCAGCTGTGTAAGTCCTTTGTGAAAGATGTTCTGATTACTGTGGGGAACATGACTCACACATGTGGTTCTGATCCTGATGCGGCCTTTGTAGTGTATGCCCAGGTCTCTAGTCTTAGTATGGTAGCCGTTTTACTGCAGAACAAAAGGGAAGGGCATTGAGAGATTGCTGTAGATTTTCATTAAACATCTCTTGAGTCAGTGTTCTGTTGCTGCAAAGGATTATTTCACGAGTAAATGGATCCCTGTGAACCTTCAAGTGTACTGTTTAAAGGTCTTGGGGTCTGCTGACAGATGTTCAGATGTTACTCTACTGGCTTATGTGGCTCAAGCTTCCTAACTTGAGTGGTAGTATCTGACATACTGTTTTTTTTCCGTCTCTTCTGTTGTTGGGTATGAATACATGTATAACTGTAGTTCAGATGTTCCTGGACCCCAAATGAGTTTTTTAAAGATCTTAAAGAAATCTAAACCATTGATGGGTTATGATCTTTATTGATGAGTGCAGTTTGGCATTGCACTATATGTCTGAAGATGGGCAAAGTTCTAGACTTCAAAAGACTTATTTGAAAATGTGTTGAATCTATTTGAGGGTTTTGATCACTATGACCTTCCTGACAAGTTTAACCTTCCTGTAAAAGGGGAAAAACTTTTTCACCAGTTAAATTCTGCTCCTCAGGTGTTTTGGTGATCAACACCAGACATGTCAGCAGGTTCACAGGGGTGAATTTGTAGAGTCGTCTTCAGAAGTATCTTTACTCTTTCATTTAAAGACCATGTTTACCAAACAAAGAAAAGATTGTATTGGTGTGATACATGGAAAAATCTGCGGCAACTGGATCAAAAATAAACCAAACATTGCAAGCAGCAAGTATTCTTTAACAGTTTTTTCCATTCCATTGTGAACTGCCCAAGTTCCACTGAAGTGGAAAAAAAAAACATTTGCACAGATGCTTAGTTTCTAATGAGTTAATAATCTGAAAATCCTTTTATGCGTATAGAAATGATCTAAAAATAGTATAAACTGCAATGTGCTTTGCAAACCAGTAATTTATTATTTTATAAATGCTCCATAGTGATTGCTCTTTAACGTTAGAATCACGAATTCTCCTCTGCATTTGTTTTCTTTATTTGGACTTCAGAATATATATATATATATTCTGGTAACTAGAATTTAGTCAAACTTTCAAAGACCTAGAAATTTCTCTTTTGTTACTCATCATTTAGGTAATATCCCTCCAATCCGTAAATTGGTGACAGGCACAGTCATTTTGGATAAAATGTCTTATAAATAGTACAAAATATCACTGATATTACACGCTGCAAACAATCTGAAATGCGGAAATGGAGAACAACATCATCTTGTTGTCACCAGAATGTATGGAGTTCCAAAACAGAGGGAAAGACAGAGAAAGTTAAGAGCAGCGAAGCAGTTTTTTGTTTAATGGAGGGATGAGCCTTGCAGTGTCCTTGCATGACCTATAAGCTGGAGGAATATCCTCATAGGCTTCTGCATGTAGCCTTGTAGGAACATCCCATAGTGTGTGTCTATACACACAGTTTTACCCAAAAAAAGATTAGGCCAAATTTTTTTCACCAGTAAAATTAAGTAAAATTTCCTGCTACAGTCACAGAAACAGCCCTGTTTGAGACATTATAACAGCACAGTTGTGTGTAAAAGAAGCCCTCAGGCATGTACCTGGTATAAGTTCTTTATTGTCTGACTTTACAGGTTATTGTATACAATATAAACACTTTAATCTTAGATCTTTAATCTCTTTGCATCTGTGAATCATCAGCATTGCATTACAGTGACAGTTTGGTACATTTTTTCCTTCTGGCGTCAGGCTGCCTGCAGTGTCAGTGACAGCCCATATCAGGAAACATATGAAAATACATTCATTATATAATTTGTTGTTTGATAGATATAAATTTGTACATGATTATAATAGAATAACATTATTTAACCCTTGTCAGGGTTGCGATGATCTGACATCACTGAGCACTTGGCTAGGAGGGCCGTGTGTGTGTGTGTGTGTGTGTGTGTGTGTGTGTGGTAGGGAGGGGGTGGCAGCTACCCCCCCACCACACACACACTATGGGTAATTAAGAGTGACCAATTCACATGAAATACACACCTTTGGACTGTGCAAGGAAATCTGTGCAGACAGACCGAGCCAAATTTTAACCTACTGTTAACCCAGCTGCTGTGAGGTGACGGTGCAACCTGCTGTACCAAAATACAGGCCCTAGAAAAAACAAATGATTGTCATGTCTTTAATTTAATATTACTTAAACTACAAATATAAAAATGTCTTTTGCCACATTTGATTGTGATTTTAACTGTAGGCCTCTGTAAAAAGCAAATAAGTTAGTGTTGTGTGTGAATTGGACTGTGTGTGTGTGTGTGTGTGTGTGTGTGTGTGTGTGTGTGTGTGTGTGTGTGTGTATATATATATATATATATATATACACATACATATGTATGTATGTATATATGTATGTGTGTGTGTATGTATGTATGTATATATGTGTGTGTAAATATATATATATATATATATGTATATGTGTGTGTGTATATATATATATATATATATATATATATATATAAAAGCACATAGTTCCAGTGGTACAAAGCACCACAAGTTTGATCGAGTTTAAAAAAAAGATTTTTTTAAAAAAGATTCATCATAATAAACACCAGATAAACATTAATGCAATTTTTAAAAACAAGTTAAAACAGATTGGTAAGAGGAGGAAGAAATCTTACAGGAAGAAAAATGAATAATTCAAAATGTACCTTTCTTAAAACATAGAAATAAATTTAATAAATCTGATTTTAATATCTTGATGTGACAGTGGTGCTTGCTAATATTAAGTTAAAAAAAAAAAAAAACTGGAACTTGTGGAATTCCCAAATACATTTGAATCTGTTTGGTATCAAAGCTACTCTCCAGTTAACACAACTATCAGTGTTCCCCAAAACTAAATATTTAAAAACTGTCCTGGAGTGTCTGGAGTGTCTTGAGACCATATGAAGTTTGAGAAACATTGCCATTTTTTGAAAAGCAAAACAGAAAACGTTTCCAAAGAATGCGGCAGAAATCATACCATTCAATACAAATGGAACACTGGATATGTAATATCGTTAATAACACAGACTTCATCTTGCTGAAGGCCAACTGGAGGTAAAACTTACAGGGACTGAGAACTCTGAGTGGACTGCATGACCAGGCGTTTCAAAAGGAACCAGGAAGATGCTGGAGTCAGATGGCCAACCAGTGCTTTAACTAAATCCATATAAATATTTTTGTTAGAAACATTTTTATCTTTTTGCATCATTTTATAACAAAAATTTTAAACTTTAGTTTTGACTTACTTAAGCTCACTCTTAAATTAAAAATCTCTTCTACATGGATATCCTAATGTTCCACATGTTCCAATTTAAATATGAAACAGTTACAATAAAACAGAAGATTTATGTCAAGTACTTTAAATAGCTTAAAATATTAATCTTTTGTGTGGTTGCCCCTTGCTTAGGACAATATCTGGTCTTACTGTGAATCCTCGAACACCACCTTCAGCAATGCGATGATGCTCTTTTTCTGGTGTGATGCAGTAAGCTATCCGCTGTAAATCATCAAAACAATATTCAATCACTGCTTAACATATTTTGGGTCCAATATTAAAATACTAATCATTATTATTTTACAGTAATTTTGGCATAAACATTATTCTCAAATTTGGAAACTAATGATGGAAGTAGACATTTCAAAACAACGGTCATATTTTTATCATATATCAGAAAGCTATAAAGTTTTCTTCTGACCTCTTTAAATGTTCCTGGTACCGTGAGAAACTTGTAGATGGCATATCCTGGAACAAAGAGCATTGATGAAGCTGCTACTCCCCAGCCAACCAAGTTGGACCATTGAGGAAAAATATAGTCATCATATCTG
Source organism: Arapaima gigas (assembly GCA_900497675.1). Classification (NCBI taxonomy): domain Eukaryota; kingdom Metazoa; phylum Chordata; class Actinopteri; order Osteoglossiformes; family Osteoglossidae; genus Arapaima; species Arapaima gigas. Next base: position 1,332,703 of record UFQX01000090.1, on the reverse strand, counting down.
AGGCCTCTGGATGTCACAACACTGGTGATCACAACAAACTGGAAGCAGAAAGATTGACATTGTATAATTTATGCAATCGAATTGAAAAGTACAAGATGACTGAATTACTTTATTAAATTATTTAATAAGTACAGCATCATGATTTTAAAGCTGTTATATTTAGATATGAATTCGGCCACAGCAAGTAAATATAAGCAGCTTTAATATTTTTGCAGTGGTTACAGAGAGTGGAACATCGTACGATTTTGTTGTAGCTGTGTTACATGTTTAATATTAAAGATTTAATAGTAATTGAATTTCATATATTAAACAGTATTTTTAAGTAGTGGATGCTGAAACAAGAAAGATATATGCTTCTGCTTAGCTTAAACTGCAGAATGCAACACATGTGCTAAATGTATGTATATTATATGTTGCAGAATTGGAATTTCAAATTTACATTAGGCAGTAAAACACCACTGCCTATTTTTCATGGAGCTACATAATGTGAAAAAATAAATTATGTATTTTAGCAGTCACAAGCAACAACCAGCCCCTGCAATAAACTAACCAACAGGAAGGCAGGACTGACAAACTTCCAGCAGAGCCTCCAGTAAAGTCCAGGCCTGAAGCCCATCATACGCTCAATGTCCTCGCTGAATCTGTCTACACCTAGGTGTCAGGGTGGGGGTTGAGGGGAAAAATAAAGTCGTCTGAGAGTCTCATCCAGTACAGATAAAGCAAGTTCCCTTTATCGCTTTCAAAATGTTTTCATTTTTATTCCCATTCAGCTGAAGCAAACAAATACATTGTCATTATCTGGACTTGCAATGTAGGCATAAGCTTTCACATCAAATAAGAAAAACTCACAAAAAAGTATTATCAAAGGCATAAACAGGAAAAGAATGTAGACTGTGGTCATAAGTCAGGAAAGCTCACCATAAAACCAGGACACCCCGATGGCCTCTATTAGAACCCCAAAAAGAATAGAGGTTCCAGCAGCATACGTGTCAAGTAGTGTAAGGACATACACTCCACCCTGAAATTACACAGCAGAAGGCACATTCATCTATAGAGACCACTGACATATCAAAAGTTCCTTCTGCAACAATCTGTTGCAATAACACCTGTAAGTTTGCATTATAATCTGTCAGCTCACACTTATGAGATATTTCTTACAAGAAATTTTAATTCAGAATACAAGTCTTAGTGATGTCAAACACCACAGAAGGTAAAAAACCCTTCTCCTATGTGGGATGTGGCTTCTGTGCATCTCAGCTGTCTCTGCTATACACTTGCTTGCAAGCACCTCAGAAATCCTGCATTTTTAAAAAATTTTATTTTATGCAATAATGGTAATGAGCCCAAAAACAAAACAAAAATGTTTCCCCTTCTAAAAGAATGCATCTTCAGCAAAATTCTTGTAACCTTACCAGCTCTTACTCCCAATATGATGAGCAAATTTGGATTCATTACTATAAGGTTTCATGTTCAGATTGTAACATTATTGGACCCTTGAGGAGATATCCTAACTGCTTATTATCCTGCCAAACTCGAGCACTTTCCTGAGAATCATTTTTTTTAATAACAGCAAACAATCCCCTTCCAGCAGCATGCACAGAGGAGGAACCTACATTTGTGATGCAAAGTAGAGCCATTAGGAAGGTTCCAAATGTAACAACCATTGTGAACATCTTCCGGTTCCTCTTGAGGACCTTGAAGTCATCAGAAAGGCCTGTGATGACTGCTTCCATACCTCCCATCTTCAACAGAAATGGCAAACAGTTTCAAGTCACACAGCTGCTACCACTTTGTAATGAGCAACATTAGGTATTTTATACAATTATTTAATAATTTCTTGAACAATAGAACACTTGTACCTTCTGTTATGAACATCTGAGTTGAACATTCCCAAAATAAGCACATTTGGCAGTTCATTCATTTCTGACAGCATTTTCTTTGTGTTATAAAATTTCTGTTGGGGAGCAAATATCTTACATTTCTTGTTGTTGCCTTTAGATGGCAGCAAAATTCACAAAAAAACAACTGTGGGGGGGCAGTATCTTGTTGCTGGTCAGGACACATCCCATTTAATCATCATCATCATCATCATCATCATCATCATCATTATAGGATCTAACAAACTACTTGAATAAATATAATTTTGTTTTTAATTTCACTTTGAAAGTTGGATGTGACCAAATGTTGACAATGTTTATGTGATGAATTAATAGCTTCCTCAAGGTCAGTTTTGGCCAATGTTCATTTGTTCTTCCCACAATGTCCTTCATTACGCTCCTATTCCCCCTTATTTGCAGAAGCAACACCACATTATCTTGTGAGTATAAAAGAACACAACATTCACTTGAAGTTGGCAGACATTACAGTTTTTTTTGTTTGTTTCTTGTCATTTTAAAGCAGAATTAACTTTAAAGTTGCTTTATGTTTCCAGGCTATAGAAATACTAAGACCTTGCATTATATAACTTGTTTATCAAAATGAACTTTTTTCACTTCAGTATAGCTATAATGTTTTCATGGTACCTAATCCATGAATAAATTGAGAGATTATGTTGAATTAGTAAGGTTTTATTATTTATTATAGTGGTTGGACGTATGAACAGTTTGAGTCAGAAACAGACTTACAGTCCCAATTTTGTTCACAAGATGAGGTACAAGTATAGGTCCTGTTAATCATTTCCAAAATTACTAAATAGCTAGTCTGTTCACATTGAAATAAGTGATATTACATTTCAGTTAAAAAAAAATATATGAGTAAGGTTGTTAATGTATTATGCAAGGTTCTCACAGCACTGTCGATGCCAAGTGTCAAGAGCATTATGAAGAAGATTATGGCCCAGAGGGTTGAGCCTGGGAGGGTGGCGATAGCCTCTGGGTAGATGATAAACACCAGGCCTGGCCCTTCATTCACCAGAGGACAAAGACACTTTATTACTGTGTATGTAAATAATCATAACTCAACAGGAACACACTGAACTGATAACAGCAAATATGCTGCTGTGCCATGGAATGACCGTGGCAACCAATCCCCACATTTTGCAATACCCCAGAGATGAACTAAGAGGACAGGAGTTAAGAGATGGCTGCAGCAGGGGAAGAAGGCACAGAAAAAAGAAAAGCAGCGAGGTTAAAGGACAGGAAAATAGCAACAAAGAGAACAAAGTAGCAGAGGCCAGAGGAGATACAACAAAACAACAGACAACAGAGGCAAAAGGAGGACAGAAGCAGCAAGAGCAGAGTCCAGGAGCAGACAAATGTTTTGTTTATTTCAAATAATACTTTTGTCTGAATAACCACCAGAAACATATTCTGTAGACATTTACCTTACATGAAACATGGAAACAATTCCTAAAATGAGTTGAATATTTTGGTATAGAAAACTGAAAGGTTCTCAGGTTTAATGTAAAAAAAGATAAATAATACTAAACAGTTAAATAATACATACAATTAAATAAGACTTTCAAGTGCTCTGCTGCCTGTTTAATATCACTACATCAATCAACCTAGCACAGTATTCTGAATATTAGCCAAGGAAGTACTTTAATAAGCCTGTTGTTTTCCTTTAGAAAAATTAAAAAATATATATACACACAAACACTTTTTTAGTCTGGGAAACAAGCTGACTGCAGAAAAGTTGACTAGCTATGGAGTATGTACAATAAAGTATGATACTCCATGAATATCAGAGCATGGAATATCACTAAGATTGGTCCATAGCTTCAATTTCAACACCTTATTAAATAGTTTACAGCTACAAATGATGTCAAAACACGACAATAGATCTAATAACAAATGCGTACCTTCAGTGGCCACATCCTCAATCTTGGTTCCATGTCTGAAGGCCAGGTAGCCCAGCACAGAGAAAATAGCAAAACCTGAGAAGAAGCTTGTGACACAGTTGACCACACTGGTTAGGAGGGCATCCCTGCATGGTGCAGAGAAACAGAGTTAATACAGCTACTTGGTCCAATATAACAAAGTATGAATACATTTTATTGTTTCCTCATTAATGTATAGGCTTATGTCTAAACAACAAGAGCAACACAGCCTAGTTTTTGATCCAGTGTTATTGTACAAAGGCAATAGTTCTGCTTTTCTCAGTCTGAGTTCTTCCTAACCATGGGTGAGGAAACTTAATGAGCTAAACCTATGTTATTCCAGGTGACATTAGCAGGGGCTAGTGTGAATTCTCATGAAGAATTATATCTGAGGACTCCCCATCCATGCTGGCAATATAAAATCAATATTCCTAACACTAACTGTGTGCCCCTGATGGTAGAAAAAAGAAAAAACTGTCACACCAAGATTCTTGGCTAGGTAGCTAAAGGTTTATACCTTTTCCAACTCAGGTTAATGAGAACTAAACAATATAATTCAACTGCAATAAAGTGTATTTAATACATCCACTTGCCTTTGAGTCATTTCAGTGAGACCATACAGATAATTGGCTGTAAAATTCATTTTTGGTTGTAATTTCTGCTTTTACAGTACCTGTAGCAGTTGTTATCAAATTTATTATAACTGGAAAATGCAATCAGAACACCAAATCCTGCTCCAAGGGAGTAGAATATCTGAGTTGCTGCATCGATCCAGACCTATATAAAAAGAAGCTGTTAGATGCATCACATAAACACATCTACTTCTACTGCACATCTGTACATGAAATTTAATATGGTTTCCAACTTTTTCATTACTACAGTGTGTCTCTTGGATTAGTAAAATATAAACAACTTTTTGCAAAGTGAATTTCTAAAATGCCAAAAAAGTCAGAATATAACATTTCTAACTACAAAATTAGAGTTTATTTATTTAAAAAAACAGGATTTGAAATATGTTATATAATACACATATATGATGTGTCTGAAATGTCTGCAAAAGTTAATGACTAATCTTGTTTTCAATAAGGGTATAAGAACATCTACTGTCTGACAACAAAATAGGAGAGATTACATGTTCTAGATTTATGCATAAATACAAGTTAAACGTGTCAATGTGTGCTTCTAATCTCTTAACAGGGAGCTGTACGCATCTCTGATGCACTAAAAGAGCTTCTCACCATGGGATTGTTGAGCTGCTTGAAATCGATGTAGAAGTAAGCCCTGATGCCTTCCATGGCTCCAGGCAGAGTGATGCCCCGTATGAGGAGCACAAACAGCACAACATAGGGAAGAGTGGCTGTAATGTACACCACCTGTAAATAAAGTAGGCAAACACTCCATAATGGGGGCATTGATTGGAACCTTTTATTCAGATTCTGATTCACTGTGCTTTACTGCCTTCACAAATGTACAGTGCACCTTTATCCCACCTGAAGACTACACTACCTGTATAAGAGCAGTGTTGGGCTACAGATGAATACTAAGGAATAAATTCATTATTGTTCCACTTTATCTCAAAAGAGCTGCAGGCCAGAGAACTGCCAACCTTATGGAGGAGGAGAAACAGTTTGGAAGCTATCAAACATAATTTTATGCTGCTAATAGAGCTCATTGTATATAATGGCCAGCTCATTCTCTATGTGAAGCATGTGCACGAACACATTACTCTCATATTGCATCTTTTTGTGCAGATGGAAAAACATCTGGCGGCTGGTAGGTTAAAAAGACCAGTAGGTGCATTGTATTGGTGAAATGAGTCTTGCTACTGAAAGGTACCTTTCCTGAAGATTTGACCCCCTTCCACAGGCTGAAGTAGAGGACGAATACCACAAATGTCAAGCACAGCATGAGTTGCCAGCGAGGCGGGCCCAGGTCCTGGATCCCCTTACTCTCATGGAGATGCAACACACCACGCCTTGCCACAGGGGGACATGTGACAGATCATCGTTAGGCATGGAGGGCCTCTCATACAGTATTTCTCTATCCACAGTGCCATCTGTTGTCTAGACAGCCACTGACAAGAGAACCAACTGCATTATTGCAGTATTATATTACAGAAAAATACTTCATGCTTTTGTTGGCTATTATACAAAAAATTCCTTTGGCGTGCCACTAACCATGTGGATCTGAATTTGCATTTTGTGTGTATGTATTTCATTCAGAACAGAGCTTCTGAGAAAACACCACATCATGCCTTCATCGCTGAAGACAGGTGACACATTTTTGTACGATTTAAAGTAATTAATGTTTAATTCATTGTGCCATACACACACTACAAACTGAGCTACAAAAGAGAAAACATATGTGGTCAGCACAGGATAGTTAAAAAAGCCACACAGCTTCTTGCTGTAGTCTCATTTAGTAACATCTCAGTCAGGATTCTAGGACTGTGTACAGTTACTCAGAGACAGGCTGATTAAATCTTAACACTTCCCATAAGCAAAAAATGGCCAATGTATTTGAGACCCCCAAAGGAGCTATGGATCAACACACTGCGCATTAATGTGAGCAGACAAGAAGGAATATTAAAAACAATCAGAAGTCATTAGATTAGAACATCAGCTTGGATCACTCATGCAAGAAAACAGAATATACTGTTATCACCATGGACCTTGTAGCTTTTTCCCCCCGTTTGGACACAATGAATGTAAAGCTGTTGCTTCTTAAATTGCCTTGGCAGCCATTGGCTTTGCGGTAGTGTGAGTCACCCTTCAATGTGCACTGATGGCACAAACTGTCAACTAGGAGCTCTGGTGAAAGACAAGTCCTCTGTACAAATCCTTTCACTTGAACACCAATACAGACAGTTTTTTCTTCCATTTAAAAAAGCTGTTCTACCTGCAGTCTTGCACTTTAAACGTTATTTGGTTCTAGGCCAAGAGGTGACATGACTGTCGGTTTTTCACCTCTGTTAAAACTGTGTCAGGTCAAGGACATTATCTTATGTTTAAACAACACAAAGGGGAAGTAAATAAACAGCTACAGACTTTGCTAGAATAGTAGGTCACACAGGTTTATATAGTTTATAGCATGAAGCTGCAATTTTATACAACAATTACAGATGGTACCACTACATATATAAATGTCAGATCAAAGTAAGGGAGATAGTTAACAAAATTTGAGATCCTGCTGTTAACGAAGCCTAAGGTTGAAATCCATCTTGCCACTAAACTTAAAAGCTTTCCAAAAAAGGACAATGCAGAATTACACAACATGTTGAGGTTGTGCATCTCTATTAAATCAGTTATGCTGTACCTATGTGACTGAGGATGTAATGTACCAAACTACCAAACTGGATGATATGCCAGTATTATAATCCAAGCTGATACCCATGTTCCAAAAGGAGGATTGAGCACAAGTACATTTTAGTGTAAATGCCCAAGGAATTTGTAAATGCTAAGGCACATCATGGAATGTCTTACATGCATTTTACCCACTTGTTAAATTACTTATCCTTAAATAAATCCAGAGACCTAAAGTCTGATGGAAAGGAGACCGGGACTGATAATGTTATTTTACATTGAAAGAAAGAAATAAGCAACTAGCAATAACAGAGCACCAAACTCTGGAGTCAGTCATGACATCAAAGATTGTTTACCTCCTGTGTCCCCTGTTACTCCTGACAACCAGGTGGAAGAGAGACAGATGCGCACACTATTGCAAATTCTTCAGTGTTATAGTCTAAGCTAATAGAGACAAAGAAAAACAATGGTAAACCAATTCATTTTTTTTACTTTACAAAAGCCCATGACCTGGAAAATAGTAGATTTATTGACTCAGCCTTCTGCCAATAAACAAGATGCAGAGAACTTAAACTTTTGAAAAATCAGGCCTCTGTTTTCATTAAAGTATCAATGATATTATCTGTAGCTGGTGTTCCATACATCTTGTGATATTATGACAAAATGATACCGATATGAAACATAGATAAGCTGTAGTACATGTGCTAACAGGAGGTGATGGTTCTGTGTATCAAATTTATGGCATACATGCTATACATGCCACTGTTACTTTGCTAAGAATATTTGTATTACTGACATTAAATGAATCATTGACCTGTCCCCGTGTAGACATTTAATATCATCATTATACAGAATCAGTTGTGTAAAGAAGTCAGTAACCTGCAATGTAAAATGGGTTAATCTTATCCAAAAAAGGTGTACACTGTACTAGTAAAACTGTAACTATATTCCTTAGTGGTCCCCTAGGAATGGCAGGAAATATAAACAATGTGGATTATCATCATCCTCAAGATGGAAGCACTTCCTCACTGATCACTAAACACAGTTGAAAGTCTGAACAAATGACTTGGTGTCAATATCCACATCTTACTCTTTAGTAAGACAGCATGCTTTCCTTAAGATGTGATGCTGAGGGACATCCTCTTGCAAGGACATCATCTGCTCATGCCTCTCACAAGTCACCTGATCAAAGCACTAACTTGTCTCTGCAGCTTTTGACTGACCTGGAACTGATCTGGACTTCCTGTTGTGACCCTGTCACTCCTGCAGAGTGTAGTGATCAATGGATGGTTAAGGAGCACACAGAGAGATGCGTAATCTCCTAATAAGGAATGACCCCCGACCCCTTCTGCAAAGAGAAGTTAGCGAGCAGCGCATAACTAAGTGGCTGGGAGTTTTTACTCAACTCACTTCTAAGAAAGCTGTTTCCATATTTAACTACATTTCTACCTCAACAAAGAATCCATCTCACAGTGAAAATATGGGAAAAATTAAACACTCTGTTTCCTACTAAGGGTTAGCAGCATTCATAAAGCCACACTCACTTATTATAGGTTTATACAAATCTTCTACATGGCAGAGAGGCTATGAAATTATACAAAAACACCATAAACATACAGCATTTCCTAGCTGCTACTCCCAGTTGATTCACCTCCTCCTTTGGGCTGCAGAACCAAATTACACACAGACACTACAAAAATGATCTCCCTTTGAAGTGCCAACAGATGTTTTCTTGTGAACTTCAAACACTGTTGCTAAAGCTTTCTTTGTACACCTACTGTATAACTTGTGATTGCGCAACATCTTTTTTGGGATTTGACAACAATGCACAAAAGTATAACATAAGTGACCTGAAAAAGATGTCACATAAAGTGTGACCTTTGTCTTTTTGGATGAACCCCTCAATTTAATAAAGACAAATTTGGACATAATACAGACATGCTCTCAAAGTGCGAAACACTGCATCTCGCTTAATTTCATCTAAATTGTTGAGCTCAGAATTAAAATGATGATTAAAGTAATTTGTACAAAGTGATCTAATTGTCTCCAGTTTCTAACATGCACTGTTCATTTCTTGTTTATTTTTAATTAATAACTTCTAAACTCTGACCAGGCTATAGGGAAATGTTCACCTTCCTACCAAACAATGCCCAGGGAAGCAGAGGCAGAGAAAGTGAAGTAAAACCATTTTGCTGTTTTTTTTAAACATCCACAGATGTGGAGTTGAAACCAACAGCAGATCTCATACAATTACGTGGGTCTCCAGAATGTGCACCTTGTACATGCATCAGGAGAGTACAACCTAGTCCTTGACTCATTGTCTTAGAGATATAGTGTAGAACACTCACGATTAGTCTTCCTCTCTCCCATTTGTACTTGTAGTGTTAGTAACCTAGTACAACACTGCTATACAAATACATTGCTCTGTAATTCTCAGTATACCATGTGCCTCTTTGGGCAAACTCTCCAGGGTCATGCACAATTTCACAGTCCCTTCATGACACTCAAGCAGGCCAGGACACAGCATGCCAGTGGCTCCCAGGACACTCACTCATAGAACTCAGCAGCTGGTGTGATCTTGAACTTGGAGTAGAAAGTCTCATTCCCAAGGAGTGAGCTGTTCAGGAGCAGGGGATCAGTGCAGTTGGGGCTGTTCCAGTTGTTTCCACACTTGAGCCAGGGCAGTTCATTTGTGAATGAGGAGAACAGGTAGTAGAGAGCCCAAGCTATGATGACATTGTAATAGAAGCCTACGTACAATGCTATAGCAATGACTGTGTAGCCCACACCTTTAAAAATGCAAAAAAGACAGACAAGATCAATCATATTATTAGTTTGAGACCTCACACAGAAGGGCAGTCTTCATAAAATGCTGAACAAATGTCCCACACCATATTATTGTCTAGAACGACTGTTAATGAAAGAGATGCATAAACTGCACTCACTATTACTACCAGCACTTTGTCAGTATGTAATCTTGTTATGGCTTTTGCTACAGACTCCAATGAGAGAACTAATTTCCACAGAAAATACACAACATCCTCTGAAAAAAAGCTACTGAAAATGAATGTAGTCTTTGCAACTGACATTCATTTAATTCACACATTATTTAAGTAGTTCTTAAACAATTCTGTTAATACTTTCTGAAACAATTCTAGGCTGGGCAAGAGGATCATTAAGGGTGAAAACATAGAGAAGTGATGCACACTGAAACTGGAAAAAAAATTTAAAAACCTTTAAACACTGGGCAGATCTTCCAAACAGTGGCAGCCCCCTCTCTATTGTACTGGCCCACTGCCAGCTCCATGTAGAACAGAGGTATTCCAGCAATGAATAAAAATATAGTGTATGGTATTAAGAAGGCACCTGAAAAAGATAGAGGATAATGGATTTAGGGATGCCAGCTCAGGTTCAAAGCTGAAGGACAATATCATACAAACATTATTTTAATTATTATTTAATTGTTTTCATTAATTGCTTTATCCTGTTCGGGATTGTAGTAGAGGCCTTATCCCAGAATCATCAGGCACTAGGGTATGAAACTGCACCCTGAATGGAACACCAAGCCATCGCAGGGTGACCACACACACACCCACTATGGGTGATTTAGAATGATTAATGAACCTGAAACACATATTTTTGGACTGTGTGAGGAAATAGGAGCACCTGGAGGGAACCCATGCAGACAAGAAGAGCATGCAAACTCCACACAGATTGACCAGGACCCAAGCCCACGGCTAAATCACTGTATCGCTGTGCCACCTTATTGCTATTATTATAAGCAAATGCTGTATTAATAGTTTAATGCTGCTCACATATATTAAGTTCGATGTTTTAAGAAGTTGGTTTTAGATTTTGCCAGAGGCTCCATACATATCAATTTAGGAATGCATAACTTATCCCACCTCCTCCGTTTTTGTAACACAGGTAGGGGAACCTCCACACGTTGGCCAGATCCACAGCAAAGCCGATCACAGACAGGAGGAAATCCACCTTCTTGGTCCAGGTGTCCCTGTGTGGGTCCCCTGGCTGTGCGTCCGTGGATCCCGCAATGCTCAGGTCCTTCACCAACACCAGCTCCACTTCGCTCAGGTCTGCGGGGACCATGGGGGACAGCTTGTGCTCCGACAGAACCTGGATGTTCATCTCCCTGGACAAGTGTCTGCAACTACATGTCAAAATAATAGTGACTATATTGATCCTTTCCAGTGAAACGAGTAACTGAGGGTGATGGGGGTCAAAAATACTTAGCTAAGAAATACCTCACCACTAAGGGGCTCCTCATTATTACTCACTTTAGGAAAAAACATAGGATTAGTGCAAAGTAGGTTAGTAAAAAGATCTCTCATCACTACAGTCATCTGGAGAGAATAAAGTTGTAATTATATTGTACGACATATACATAACACACAACATATTACATACCCTTGACTGCACACGTGCGGTCCAGTCCAAGCCGTTCAGTTATGTATTAGCAACACTAACCGGAACATGCTGTGCACCTGGCAATAAGTAATGGGCAGTACTGTCTCGCAAAGACACAGCTCAGCCCTTTCCGCGCAGCGCTTTTACACAAAAGCCATGAAGAGGCGCGTGCCGCTAACGCTGTCACGCGCACCTGGTCATGCAAATAAAACGACTTTCCTCAGGTCTCCATGTTGAGAGCAAAGTAGCCTAGCGCGCTGGTTTCTATACATATTTTGAGTAAGAAACCTCAAATGGCAAACTTAATTAAAGATAAAAACAAAGGCCTGGAATAAATGCTTTCCGTTGAATGTGGTGAAATTGAACAGGGGTGTAAATCGGGGTGAAATGCCAGTATATTGACAGAAGGGCAAACGCGACACTTACTTGTCAAGACGAGGTTGCAGTAGGAGTCCAAGGTAGTCCACAGGACGATACTATAGAGTCCCACAGTAGTCTTGCGCAGTCCCTGTGTGCCCGGCACGTCTACCTCAGTGCGACCCGCTGGTATCTATTCCACAAGCAGAGTACAGAGGAGCAGCCGAAGACACAGACTGATGCTGAACATTTAAAGGCACCACGTGGCCACCCGGAATGGGTGAACCCCCATTTCCCCTCTGTGTGCCTGTCTCTCTCCCCTTCTCTCTGTCTCACAATCTCTGTCCCTCTTTGTCTTCCAGTCTGTCTGTCTGTCTCTTTGTCCCTCTCTACAATCTGCTTCTCTCTGTTCTTCTGTCTCTCTTTATGTGTCTCTGAACCTGTTCCATTCTCAGTCTGTCTCTATCTTGCTATTTGTTTTTGTCTCACCCCTTTCGCTGTCTCTCTAATTTAGTGTGTTTCATGAGCACAACAAATGGTATACAGTACACCTGTGCTACAAAAGCAATGATTGAACATTTTGGTTGAACTGCATCTCTTTGTCAGGCAACTGCTGGGTCACCATGAGTGCCAGTTACTCATCCCACACGTGAACACCAGCAGTCGACCACCATGCAATCTACTCATTCCAGGTTCATAAAACAATTTCTTGAATGTTGCTTAGGTCTGAAGAATGAAGCCAGGATGTTTTAATGAGGAGTTTGGAAAAATGGAGATATAGTATTATTATTATTATTATTATTGTTGTTGTTGTTGTTGTTGTTGTTGTTTCTTAAGTTGTAACATTACAGCTGTTTTCTTCAGTGCATAACCAGAAAATGGAACAGAACAGGTCAGTATAGACTAACTTGTTTAAGAAATAATAATATAATCAAAGTTTCCTTCCATAAAGCTTAAAAGGTTGGTTCTTACTTCAGAAAATTTATTAGAAGAGCAAGTATGAGTGACCTAAGGTCAGATTTCAAAACATATAGACGAACACTGGAACAATGTAGAAATAAAGAAGAAAAACAGCTAATTAATTTGCAGCGTGGTTGACATTTTTTCCAAAGGGACAAAGAATGTTTGGATTCATTTATACAACTGTGTCCTGTATTTTTACTGATGCTCTTCAGCCTACACACCCTGCGTAAAGGAGGCTACTGAATGTGTACCTTGACCTGCCACCTTCAGGTTTTGAGAACAGGTTCTTAACTATTATACCACCTGCTGGCAATTTGTTCAGGTTGTTCGTATTAAAAACTGGCAGAAATCTATCAGCCTGATATGTCTGCATGTACATGATCCAAGTGTGAGCAGAAGGGTCCAGATGTGACATGGTACACACAGGAGTAGGTGGGTCCAAGTGCAACAGCAGTTTAGTTGAGGCAGGGTAAGGATGCAGGTGAAATTCAGGAGTAGGAAGAAGGAGCAAACACAAGGCTGTATATGTACAAGACTTTAGTTATGATCTTTTTGGTGTTTATCCAGTGCTGTGTGTGGGGGTCTGTTGGGGTTCTTCTCAATTTAGGTCTTTTTATTCCATCTGTTATGGCAACAGTGAGCATGTGAGGGGGGTGCAGGTATGGTGAGGGTCTCCTAATGTTCCAGGAAGGGGTACAGGTATCTCCTCATGTTCCAAACAGGGTTGCACTTGCGAATGTTGTCATACAAGACAGTGGGGTTTGTTAAACCAAACAAGAATTATTCCTGTAACAAAAATGTTGAACCACCAAATCAAAAATGTTTCTCCATAAAATTGTCTAGTGGTATAGTTGAGTTTAATGACTAATATTTAATTCAAGAAATCAACAGGTTTGGTTCAGTGTGGAGTGTCTAGTAAAAGGAGGCTATTTCATGCTGCGACCTGTATCTTTCAAGCAACAGGAGCTAATTTGAGGGCTGGGTGGTAAACTGGTGATCAATAACGATATTGTGAACTTTGCCGGTTTATGGAATTATTTGAGCAACAGCACTGAAAAGAGATTGTGTGACCATACAGCAGGGGAAGTATGTTGGTGTGTGTTGTTTCCATCCCTGGCATAACCATCCCAGATGTATTTCCACGTACATCTGGGATGGTTAGTAGAAGGTCCTTGGAGGACCACCATTTACTATAGATATGAGAGTGCTGCTGCCATTAGGAGGCGCGTGATGGTGGGTGGTACTAATCGGTACATAACACCACAGAAGAGGATGTTGTCGTTTAGTTTGAGAGGAAACCCGAAGCAAGAGGCTATTGCCTCATGTCTCTCCTTTCAAACATGTCTTTACAGATGGGTAATTAGCTATAAAAGTCTATAATTTGCTTTTAGGTAACTTGGTAAGGACCCTAATAAATGTAAGTAAAGTAAGCAAGGTTTAAGATTTTCTTGTTTTGTGAACAAAGTTTATTTTGTGATCTAGATGGAATTTGCTGCATGTTTCAATTCCTAGAATCTAGAAAGTGCTAGAAAGTTGTATTGTGCTCAACTATTAAGTTATTACTGTGGATCTAAGCACCTTGTACTGTTATGTTTAGATTGTAATGGGTATGTACTATGTTTGTAAGCTAAAATGATACCATAAATTTTCTAATGCCATGGTGATAAAAATCCTCAGCAGGGTTTAGGGATGGGGCATATGGGAGAAGGAAGATGTTGGAAAAATAGTTACATGTAAACTGTGTGTACAGTCAGTTAACTGTGCTTTATTTTGGTTCATATGACCTGTTTCCTTGCACATTAATGAACAGTGTTTATAAAACAGTTTCAGTGGGTAAATGAAATGAAATGATGAAAAACTGACTCATCAAGGTGCACCTTTGTAATAATGTGGATGATCACTGCCATCTACTGGTAATTTTTAGAATCGCCTTTGTCAAGATTTTATTTAATGATCGCAACGATACTATAAGAAAGGTTATTATATGATTGTGCTGGTTGTTAATACACACAAAATACTGGATGATATCAAAACAGATTTTTACGTTTTATTATTGAGTTTTTATTTTGATATTAATTAAATGGCATACAGTTCGATTGTCTAGTTAATGTTTATAAGAATGGGTGCACACAGCCACTAGATGTCAGCATTTGATAAATGTAGGTTGCAAATCTGCTTTATAAGGTTTCATTTAAATGTTTTTTTTTCAAAATGTTGCTGTTGCACTGTTTTTTTAAAGAGGCTATACTTTTAGCAAACAGGAAGATATGCATGTGTAAGATGTCAATGTTACACACATGTCATTTCATAGCAGTCTACTGATACCTATCTTCAGAGCCATTAATAACATATATTGACTCAGCAGCGAAATCAAAGATCACAGAAATTAAAGTGAAGGATTTTCTGCAGTAACCCAGTTGCTTCCTAAAATCTAAAATCCGACCTCTGATTCAAACTGCTGTGTATGAAACAGAGTCTTTACACATGTCCTTACTGGCATCTATGATTTTAAATACAAACAAAAATTTAAAACAACTAGGTGGGGCAGAAGAAATACCATAGTTTGTTTTCCTTAAGAGACATATATATATCCTTAAAGCTGGCACATACAAGTATGTCTAAGAAAACACTTATTGTTATTCCTGTTACATGAAGACTGTCTGAATTTAACTAAAATAATAAAAAGAGATGGTTCATTTTATGTTTAACAAGAAGCTACAATCATTAAAGAATGAACATAAAACACACTTTCAGAAAGAAGAAAAAATAGGATTGAAAAGCAATGACACTAGTAGTATCAATTGTTTAGTGAACACTTTAATGGTACATTTCTGCCATGACTCCATCATGCAACACACTACACATTACCTTTAGGCAACCTGTGCCATAGACCTTTCTTTAACATCAACAAAACAGAGTAATACTGATCTGATAAGACACATTACACTGGAATGCACTTAATGTTTCTTCAGACACAGAACACTAAATGTCTAACCAAAAATACTGATATCCCACAGTGCAACGCTGTGAGCATCTGGGTCCAGTATGGATGTACCTAATACCATCTACATATAAGGCAATAACCAGTATTTTAAATTGCACTCTTAAAATATAAAATAGGGTCCAGGTTATTTTCAGGATGATGGGCATACATCTAAATTAGACCAGTTGAACAGGTGTTTATAAAAAGTAAATTACAAATGATATAATACAGTTTTAAAAATTCATTCCAAAACCTATATTCAGTTTCACAATAAGAACTGAACATTTTGAATTAAGTTTGTGTTAAACAAGGAAGATATTATGCTGGTAAGTGTGATTAAGCACATATGTTACCAGCCTTAGTGAGCAGTGTGGAGACCTCTGACAACAGGTCACCCTGACAAGGGCCCACGGGGGGCCAGCGCCTTCTATTTAACTCTGCTGTTCAGCACCCCAGCCAGTCCATTTTCACATCCCCAACTTTGACAATTTTGAGACTTGCGTCGTCCAGTTTCAGATAGTAGCCATCTTTGAAAAAGTAGCTGTACCCTGTAAAAGGAGGAGAATGTTGAGCTACACAATCATTAACATCCATGGACATAGTGGTAATAAGTCCTCTGCGGTTCTAACTTACAGTAGAAGAACACTCTCAGGTAAGTTAACCACAATGCTGATGATGACTACTTAACGTGCTCTACTGTGGGATCCATTACAGGTTAATCCTGATCCCTTAGTAGCTGCAAATTTCCTAGATGACTGAAGTACAGTAGGAGCATTTGAAGTGTTGGTAGGGGAGGGCAAAAGCAGGAGCTGCAAGTAAAAGGACCCAATGACACCCTGCTGGTGAAGGAGAGCCTACCTACCATGTTCTGCCCTGGCTCATTAGGGAGCAGACAGAGGAGCCTTTGTGAGGGAAGCACAGACACACTCTATTAAATGTTTTCTGTGGATGCTGAGGGACTGCATCTTATACAAGTCTGTGTGTAGTGGAGGAGAAGGTGCGGAACAGGGAGGGCTGAAGGGGAACAAGAGTAAAGCCTGCTGCAGTTTCCAAGTGCTCTGCTCATTCATTATGCTATTCATCCTGGCCTTTTCCTTGTTAGCTTTCTTTAAGCTGAAACCTGGCTGCTGATAAAGGCAAGGAGGCACATTTAACAAAAATGACTAGGTGCCAGCTCATGAATGCAAAGAATGTGTGGATTTAGCCAGTCGTTGTTGCAGTGTCTGCAGATGCACACAACTGGCCGATGCAGAGCCAGCCATGTGTTTGATCCTACCGTGTCCATTCAAATTGAGGGCGGCATCTAGGTTATCTGGGACACCATTCCAGGAATCTGCAATAAGCTTGGGAAAGCCTGGGTCCATCTTTTTCTTGGCTTCGTTGTACCTAGGAGAGTCATATATAAAGTTCAGTCCATGTTCTTGCATATAATGCAAAGCAAATGACATTTAAGTATATGTACAATACCAGCATGCTCTGTAAGCGTAACAAAAGCAGCATTTCAGTGCTCAAGAAAATATTGGAAAAAACAGTACTGTTGAGCAGTCCTGAATAAATGTATATAATTTTAATAGTACTTTAAATAATTTGAGTACTGTTGCTCAGTAACAGGGACTTTCACGAATGCTAAAAGTCTATGGGAAAATCAAAGGAAACATATACATGAAGGTTTACCTCCAGAATTTATCTCCTGCAAATAAGTAGGTCTTTTTGCTCTTGCTGAAGGAAAAGGCAGCATCCAGATGCTGTAAGTCAGCCGGCAGGCCCAAGGATGAGATCCGCTTAGGATACCCCCTCTCCAGCGTACTGGCCTTGTAGATCCACACCTCATTTCCTAGACAGGAACACATACAGCAGATTCAAACAGGGAATTTTTAAAAAAATACCAGTACCAGTCCATTTGAATGAGCCCTTTTAATTTTATTAAAACAAGTACTAAATGCTGTTTTAATAGGAACGGGAACATGGTATTAGTTGTATTAATTCAGTGTTTCATAGTTTTGTTGTGATTAGTGAGTATTGTTAGAATAGAATTAATCTCAGGGGTAATGTGCATTCTCACATTTTATGATGATTTGTGTTCTGATGAGTTTGTGTTAGGGATGCTGGCCATTATTGAATGCTACCCACCTGAAGACACAATATATTGTTTTACTTCCTTACAACTCCTGGTCTCTGAGCTTTATTCACAAGCTAATACCCACAGCTTTAAATTGTCCATGATGAAATGGAGATGCTATTAAGATGAGCACAGAACAACACCTTTTTAGTGACCCATAAAATAAGTAGGATCTAGTCTACATAGCTGTGCATAACCATGTTTGTACACTGATGTGTGATCTATTAAATGGACTGTCTGCTTCGATAATGTGCAACGCTCATTGTACCTGAGAAGAACACTGTCTTCTCCTCCAACGGATTCTCGTACGCAGCATCAATCTTCTCAGGTAGCTCACTCCAGAAGGTGGCCACCAGCATAGGCCCATTGACTTTGGCCCTGAAATTGGCTGTCCTGAATAAGAACCTGTAAGGATGGGAGGAACAACATGAAGGGTGTTAAGATGTCTGAACCACCCAGGCTCAGGTTTCCACTACTCAGAATAAATGTTAGGGAATGACAGCTTTACTGTAAAATCACATCATCTCTTCTTGGTGCGAGTAATTGGGGCTGTCGTTTAATAATAAGTATCTTAAATTTATTATCCAACATTAAAAAAGCCATAGTCTCTCACTGATATGGACTAACTTCTAGTAAAATATTTCTGACTAATACAGCTCTAAGTTTCCTCATACTTCAAAACAATATGTTGAACATTAGACTTTTCAGATTTGCCAGGCTATTTGAAACAAATAGTTAAAAAAACATGCCATATATTTTTGTAAAACAACAGACACCCTCACAGGAGACTGGTGAGGCAACTTAAAGCAGAGCATCCATACCTTTACTCCTCAGGTAGACAGTCCACATACATTTTGTGCAGTTTTGGTTCTTAGAATTTCTGCTCGATTAGTGTTTTTATTTCCCCTGTTAAAGGCCAATGTTCTTGGTCTCAAGCATGTATATACTACAGAAAGATGCCCAGCTGTAAGCTACACCCTGACAAGGCAAAACCATAAGCTATCTAGCAATTACAGAGTTGTTGCTCTGTTTTACAAACAGGTACCAGATATAACTTGTGTGTTAAGGTAAATGAAAACAAATGCTATTTTAACAGGCAGAGCTTTTGGGTGGCACTGACAGTGGGGGAGAGTTGGTCAGTGGAATGACTGAAGCTCTTTCTGCTTAGCCTGCTGCACTGTTTGCTTTGGATACTGAAGCTAATGGTGCCCACAGATAGGAGTGAAACCTCTTCTCTGAACTATGACGAAGAAATGATGACTAGGCAAACTATGAGAACAAAGAACAAACAGCAAACTTCTGAGGAGGACTTCCTGTCTTTCTCTCCCTCATTTGTGCACATGTTATTTAACCAGCCTTTTTTAGTGTTATAATGGGGTTACCTGTCCTTAAAGAAGAATGTCTCCCCCCTGAGTTGGGCCACTGCATCAAAGGCAAGATTGTCCTCATTACACAGCTCCATGGGGGTAACCGGACCCTGGGTGGGCGGTAAGGGCTTGTCTGTTGGTATACCTGGAAGACAAGAATTCCTCTTAGTTGTCTCTATTTATTCTTGAGAATAAATAAAGCAATCCGGAAGCACGGGGGGAACAATTCAGTTAAACACACTCTAAGGTGTATTTTTAACATAATACCTTCTACTAGGAGTACCTATCAATTCAATAAATGTTATCAATCTCATCACTAACAGAACTACGCAATGCAGTGTGTTATCAATACTGTATGCATGTGTTTTGCCTGCATACCGTAGAGCTCCTGAATGCCTCTAATGTCATCATTGGACAGCCTGAAGTTCTTGGTATAGGTGTAAATGGGAGCCATCAGTGCCCCAGGGTCCTGAGAGTGCTCCAGCCCCAAAGCATGGCCAAACTCATGAGCTGCCACCAGGAAGAGGCTGTATCCTGGGGGGAAGGAAGACGAACACTCAGGATGAGATTTGAAGATAAACGTGAAATTCACAAACTGTCATTATAATCAGAATGAAGTTTATTTGCCATATACATTGGCATGTATTAGGAATTTGTCTTGGTGTTTGATTATAAAACACATATAGTACATTGCAAAATTGCATATTCTCACAATATAACAATTTATCTAGCCATGTAGCTAATGGTCATAAATAACCAAAGTAAATGTGTAATACAAATTGTCTGATTTTTATATATATATATATATATATATATATATATATATATATATATATAGAGAGAGAGAGAGAGAGAGAGAGAGAGAGAGATGGAGAGAGAGAGAGATTTACGAGCACACAGGTAGTAATGTACTATAGCTGTGGTTTACTCAATATACAATGTGTACAATTTACAACAGTAACCTAAATAAATAAACCAGGAGGACTCTATGTCAAGGTTCATTGTCATTCCACACTTACACAAATGTACAAGACAAAAACAAAGTTCCCACTGTGCCTCAGTACACTTCACAGACAGCATAGTATCACAAAGCAGTTGGTGCACAACTAGGTTGAGGTAGTACTGGAGCACTTCGCACTCAAGAAGTGTGAAGCTTCTGTAGAGTGTAATCACCAGTGACTACACTCACACTCTCCAGAGTGCACCCTCCATCAGGGCTGTTCTTAAGTTGCTTTAAGCTGAACTGCCCCAGCAGAGCATTCTTCACACCTCCTGGACTGCAGCTGAGTATAGTATATATTGTACCTTGATCAGGACAGAACCCCCACTTGCGGTCATCATCGTAACTCTGTGTGGTGGCGCACCACATTTTCCCATCGCTGCGGCCAGAAGAGGTGCAGGTGTCATAGTTGTCGCCCAGGAAAGTGAATGGGAAAGTGCAAGGTGCGCCTTCGGCGTTCCCCCCGACTGTCGACATGGCTGCACCGAGCACACACAAAAACATCAATTCTGTTTATTTTTATAGGGTGCTTCTTCTCCATTTCACACTGACTCAGAGCTGAACAGTAGATTAAGACAACAGAACAGATAACAGATATATAGTGAGACTGGACAGAGGTTACACGTTTAATAAGAGCAACTATACTGGCTATTTAGCACAATATGGTAAACCTGCTGGCAACTGAGGAGAAAAAAAACAAAATTCCCAACCAGAAGGTCAGGGAGAAAAATAAACCCCTGGGGGTGCAAATGCCAGCAGCTGCCCCCCTCCTGGACTTCTATGTATAGAAAAGTAGTGCTAGTAATAGCAGCTAAGAAAGGTTGGCTATCAGTGATGGTGTAGTGTACAAATGAAATGAGGTCTGTTTAAACGTTTTTTGACAGGTTTTGCTAATATAACTGTCTGTGGACCAATTTCAACCAGCAGTTTCAATAAATGATGGATTTTTCAGAGAGAACACATCCCTAGACTGCACAAGAATGTGCTGTGTTTTCTGGAGCTGTTACGGGATCCTGGGAAGTGGCTGAAGCCTAGCTTGCATCTGTGCACTTTTTTTTAACATGAACTTGTTGATTCAACAGATGGTTTTCATTTTAAAAAAGTCTGTCAGGCTGTGAGCTTTTGCTGCTTTTCTTGTAAAACTCTGTGTTTTTAAAGCTTGAAAGACATGGCGGTGAGTGAACAATCCAGAACTGCCATTATTCCTGATTACTTCTGTTGTTTTCTTTACACTGTAGACATGCTGGGAAAACTCATTTTAAAAGCCAGATAAAATACACCAGTTAGCCATCTAATTTGGCTTTTTGGTTTAGCCCACAATATACAATGACCTGATAAATGAGCCAGAAAAAGCTGTGCCAATGAAGAGAGGGGCTCCATACTTCGGCAATCTTACTCTCGCCTTGGGAAATTATTGCAACAGTTATTTCCTCAGTAACCTTGTTTCAGGAAGTAACAGGCCTAACTATTTGCCTATATAACAACCTTAGACTTTGAAAAAACCTGCAAACCAAATCCAGCACGAGAGCATAGTGCTCACCAGTCTCGGGACAGAAGCCATATTTCTTGTCACGGTCATAATCCTCGGTGGTGGCGCACCAGCGGTAGCCGTCATCTCGGCCTACTGTGGTGCAGCTATCATACTTCTCTCCCTGGAAATTGAAAGGGAACTTACATGGGGCCCCATCTGCATTTCCAGCCATGGTGAACAGCACTGCAACAAAAATGCAACACCAGGAATAAGCTATGGAGCAACATCAGTTCCACAATAAAAAGACAGCTACACACAGTCCTGTGGAAAGAGTACCGTTGCTATTGACTATTGCAACAAAGATGCATGTTAAATTGGGTGGATTCACTTAATTTAGTTTTAGACTTTACTGAATAACTTTTAAAATAAAACGTTTAATTTTATGAATACTTGAATGCTTGTGAAAAGTGAAAGTCTGCTCATTCCTTAGATGCAAGTTTATAGTTTAAGCCTTGAGATACTTCACATTTCATAAAAATATTAATAATAATTTTCAGCATAATGCTATATGTCATTTTCAGTCTCAAGATCCGTCTACAGTTGCGAGTGTTTATGCTGTATATCTAAAGATAATGTTTGTAGTGTTGGAAACACTCTAGTGACTTCACCGGAATCACATTTTCTTTTCATGTTAAAAACCTTTCAGACAGGCAGGCACTACATAGTCTGTCAGAATACTCACAATGCCTCATTTATTTAATCTGTAGGGACCCTATTGAGAAATGCTATTCCTGTCACAGTAAACACTAATTTCTATAAAGTACAATTTACAGGACAACTGAGCTCTCTGTGGGCCTTCACAGCACAGGCCACTTGTTTACTTAGTCCAATCAGGCCCTGTGTTCCTTCTAATTGTTTTTTTTTTATTTTAAAATAACCAGTTAAGCTGCAGAAGTGCAGAAAAAGGCTGTTCTATTTCAAATGGTAATAATAATACTATCAGGAAATACTTTTCGATGGAGTGAAGGTTCCCCTAGACACATACACACAATATTATAATAAATTTTCTAACTTTGCTTTTAAATTATACATTCATATAGAGTAAGGGACATCTGCAATTGTTCTGCCTAATAAAGTACCTGTTATCTGTGACCTCTACTCTATTTTACAATAACTGGTTTAAGGCGTACAAAAAAAATATGTGAGCACAAATATATGGCTTCCTAGATGTAATATTATGTAACAGTTGTTATACAGCAAATATCTAAGTTTGGGTGTGTACTGTGTTTTGTTTATATCAGTCTCATATCAGACTCACATTCATGGGGGCAGAAGCCGTATTTTCCATCCTCGTCAAAGTTGTATGTGGTTGAACACCAGAGGAAACCATCGTCACGTCCCTGCGACGTGCAGCTTGTATACTCCTTACCCATGAACAGGAATGGAAACTTACAGAACTCCCCTTCTGCATTTCCAAACTTCACCTTGACCACTGAAGCAAGCCCATTGACAGACAGAGAAAAAGAGAAGATACTTAATCATCTCCATGTCTATATCAGGTGATGTGTGGCGAGGACAGACTGTATCCAAATACCAAAATTCACACTACAGGAGTAAGAAGGTTTCTAAAGGATGACCTTTAACATCATTATAATTTTATCACCATTTCTTTTGCCAGGTATTTAGTTATCAGCAGGATTTTGAAGCCACATTATTATAGCTATAGCTTAAAAGATGCCTTTTGTTATGAAGATCAAACAAGTGCTAAGAATACCTTGTCCATCTCCCAGGGTCCATTGTTCATCATCATCAAAATGGGAGTCACCTCCGATGCCAGGGCCAGGGGCAAAAGCGTGAGCCAGAAGCCCATCTTTTCCATCAAACGGATATCCATCTCCATGCTCTGTAGATATGATCACCATTCTCCATTCATGTTTCCACTTGCTAACATGTTTTAGACCACAATCTTTGATGGAATATTTAGGTTTAAATACTATTTTGACAATGATTTTTAACATCTATGGACATGCTACCTGTAAACTTAGATGAGATTGCAGCAACATGCAGTCAAAGACATCTGCTAACATCTGTGTTCTTTTTTTGTTTACGTCATTGCTGGCTACACCAAATCCCTCCAGGTCAAGGTCAGCTGAGGTTATGCCTGCCACAAGTTTTACTCACAGCATGAACAACTCTCTAATGCTTATGTGGTTTTATACCACAAAGTGCACCCATCTGCAAACCCCAGATGAACACTGGTTTGTTTATAGTTTTCTTTCTTTCACCATCACATGTTGTTTCTGGTCAAGATTTGCCTTCCTGTAATAATATTTTCTCAGGGACTCATGAACTGCCATTTCACTACCAACAATGAGAAAGATATGAAAGTATATTCATTTCCCATCTAATGACGCCAACAACTTGGCTTTATAGCTAGAAACTTTATTAATAAAAAAACTATTTTGAAATACCATTTCGTCCAAAGTTGATCATTATGTCGGCCTCTCCATCCATAATCCTTGTGAATTTGAGAGGAGTGACATCACTCCACACTTTGAAAGCTCGAAAAAAAGCATCATCTATGGTTTCCTGATCCAGATCTGGAGTGTATCCTAAAATCCTGCAAGGCAGAATAACCTTTGTCAAAACATTTAATCCCTGATATAGTTTACTAATAAAATATAAAAAAAGACAAGAGTGCCAGGAAGCTGAGATATGACAAAAAGGAAAACTAAAGGAAATTATAATTTAGACTTTAAAAACACAGACAAACACTGTTTCCACAGTTCAGCAGACAGGAGTGCTGAGCTGCAGCCTCCCCAGCTGATTTGGATTTTGTCTGTGCCTCTGACTCAGCTGTCTGAAATGTTTCGCAAAAGATTCAGTCCACAATCCTGGCATTTAAGGCTGATTATGCACTTTTTTATTGTGATTTTATGACTTTTAAACTTTAAAAGTTGCTAATGTGACTGCAGAGTACGGAAAACTGATCTCCATGTTGAGGTAGCATTGGACTGTGAAATAACTGAAAAAATAATTTGAATGTGCTACAAAAAAAAAAGACTTGTTTTGTTTCTGCTTTAGGGTGTCATGATGGCACAGTGACTGGTGTCTCATCCAGAATCAAGCTCCTTAACCTAGTGCCCAGTGACTCTGGGATAAACTCTGCATCCCTGCATCCCTGACTAACATTGCATAAATGTTTCTGCTTTAATTGTGACACTGCTGTAGTAAGTTATTTATTTTAAAACGGTACTGAACATCCTCTTGGACAACCATTCTACCTGTATGTAATCGCATTCTTCCCCCACTTTGGCTTTCTGGGGAAAAAGTTATAATTGGCCACATCTGGCACACCACAGCGAGGCTTCTTCATGATCTCCAGGGTCTTCTGATCAATCTCACCGGTCTCTTGCAGGGAAAAGAACTTCTGCATTTTCTTCAAGGTGTCTTTAAGCACCATGAGGTTACATCTGTCTTTCGGGCACCCATAAAACTTGTTCAGGTAATGCTTTGAAGAGAAGCAAACATATCTTAGAGAACTGTTGGTACATGTACAGGGTAATCAACAAGGTATGTTAAAGAACAAGCAGCAGAGGGTCAGTTTCATGAGCCAGTCATAAATTACATCTGTGCCAATGTCAGCTACTTAGCCTTAAAGGCACCAGTCTTCAAATTCTTCCACAGCCTGCACTTTGTTTCTTATTCCTTAAAATACTGTTATTAATATTATTATATTATATTATATATATTATTATAATATATTATTAATCAGGCAGAAAGACACTGAAGGGCCCAAGATGATGCTTTTTTGCTGGATTGTCATGGCTGCTGCCATTGTGAACAAAAATACTAACTGCTTCTCAATACTGTCACAGACAATTTTCTCATCTGGATTAGTTTAAAGTTCATGAGACTGACCCTAGAGGGCTCCTGTAATTTATACGAAAATTTGAAAGTACATGGAAGAGAAAAAACATGGTTACTGCTGTGTACTCACTGCCATAATATAAGGTACAGCTAGTGGGTGACTGCAGTAGGGCACTATTCGCAATCAATTCTTTTTACAAATAAAACATGGCATGTATGTTAATTAATTTGTTCAATAATGTCACAACAGTTTTTTACTGTAACAGTGAGCATCCTTTCAAATGTGTGTCAAGCTACCAGTTCAAAACTATGCAGTTAAAATATCACCACTGATTTCTTCCAGAAATATTTTTATTACTGTCATCATTTTATTACACTGTTATTCAAAGGGCATAAGTTTCCATATGCTGTTTGAATGTCAAAAATGGAGAAGTGGCAGCTAATTTATAATAAGTCAGGCCCAGTAGTATTCCAGGTGTGTGCAGTTTGATTCTACAGTTTTTGATAAAGACCTTGGAGGAGCCCTGTGGGCTGCTGCTACATAAAGATGCTGTGAACTGAAGTCACTCTAGCTTTACCGCATAATTCAGTCCCGTAAAAATAAATTTCAACCAGGTTCCTCTGAGGCGAAATATAATGGAGTACTAAGGTAGTTTTATTGCTCTTTGGTCCAAACAAGGTGTTTCAGATATGAAATATAGACAATTCACGTGTATCCGATGTCTGTGTTACCCAGCTTTCCTAAGGCTATGTAATACTGCTGTCTGTATTGCTTTTTCCACTGCAAATACATTTACTTTGTGTAAAAGTCACATCACATAATGAGTAATGTTACGCTGAGCAAACAACTATTTCAAGTGGCCCTTTAATTTAACAGGATAGCTTACTATAACAGAACTACAGTTTAAGTGTACAGTTCTTATATGTATCCACTTGCAGCAATTTACGTTATAATTCTGTAAAGTAAAGATCATAATGGCGTTATTTGGAAAGGTGAACTGTTACTGGTGGTTCTTAAGAGACCACGCCCACTGCACTGGCCACGCCCACTGGCGGTAAGGCAGACGCAGCCCGCCTCTCAATGAGGTTCAACCGCACCATACGCTTTTAGAGTGTATTTATTTGTTTTTCACAAAGCTTTTGTTTTGCGAATTGGGGTGATCCCGGCAAGGGTAAGTTTGACATAAGTTGAACAAGTTCGTAAAAGTGTCTCAAACGTCTTAATTTGATTAAACTTTGGAGACTTTACGTATAATAAATCATGACATTGACGAACATACGCAAGCAAATAATATAAAAATATACGAAGAGAGTAGAAACAGTATAATGTGGTGCCCATGCAGTGTGAATGTGCCGCTCTTACCAGCGCCACTTCTTTGTCCGTCCGCGGCGCCGAGTCGTCGCCGGGAAACTTGATGATGGGCGAAGGTGCGGCCACAGTTTGCTGGAAGGCGATCAGCTGAAGCAGAAACACTTTCAGCAGATGTCTGGGGCGGACAAAAGTTAAACACTCCATCGTTTTTCGCCTTACAAGAGTCCTCCGTGTAGCGTGTACCGGAGTCTACTGCAGTTTTATCTGTTTTCCTGAAAGTGAGAATTGAGATGGCCCCACTCTGCCTTCCCCTGTTTTTCCAGCCCTCCTTCCAACAGTGCGCGCACCCGGACTGCGCAGTCGCCGCATCCCACTGCGATCCCAGGCTCTGAAATTCGAGAAGCAAACCCAAAACCATACTTTCCACACAGTGCCTTTACTCGCTTTTCTGGAAATCCCCCTACTCTCCCCGTGCAGGTAACTAAAAAATCAGAAGCACTGGCTGCTGCAGTTAGCGGTTTCAGGTGAAACATTTGCGATGAACATGAACACCATCCTGAGATTTATTGTATCGCTAATTTTGACACATCCCACCTGAAAAACGGGTGTAAAAAACACTTGAAATATCTTACATACGAGGTCTTACACGTCTGTGAAAATTACTTCTATAAATCTCAATTTACGCTCAATCTTGATGTCTATTGCAGATGCACGATAGAAGCAAGTCTCTTTGTACTTAGATATCAGGTTTTTTATTGACAGTTATTCTAACACGGTTGACAAATTTGCAAGACATACCGAATTCATCCAGTTGCGTACTGTCATATACTAAAAATGTTTTTATCTCGATCATGGTGGCTCATGAAGTTTGTAAAAACGGACGAGTAACTAACCTCCAATATTTGAGCTGCCATGTGGAAAAACGGGTTTAAGGAGAATGAGAAAGTGAAACGCTGTAGTTAGTTTAATGAATCGCGACATCTAGTGGTCATTTGCAGGAACACATTAGAAAGCAGTGCGGCGGTGCAGACGCAGTTTTTATTGCCCACTGATCATTTCCCGGATGTTTTTGTTCGTTTCTAAAATTTTACTAATTTGATTATCAGTTTATTTCGCATCATTTATATAAAATATTTTTTAAACTCTTTCTCTAGTTTTTTTCCTCCTCTGATACAGTGTTAGTTGTGACTATTATTGTAAATTGGAAACGTTTGAGCCTAATTACTCATTCACCTAGAAAATAAATTGGTTGCTGGGAAAATAAACTACGTAGTAATGTTGTAAGTGTAGTATATATTTGCATACGGTTTTTTTTGCCATTTTAGAATACTGTTTCATCTGAGCTTTGATATAGTTCCCTGATGGACACCCAGCAATCCCTCTTCATAGTAGATTACAGCTCAGGTTGTGATTAAATAAACATTCAGACTGGGTTGCATTTAGAAACACCGAATTGTATAAATGGATGTATATTTACAGGGCAACTGACAAGAAGGGCTGAAATGGTACATTTTAATTTGCATATAAATTGTTTTGTGTTGTTCTTGTTCACAGTCAGAATTTATTTGTAGGCAATATTGAATTGAACATCAGTTTGAATTTGTTTGTGTGTGTTTTAATTTGCAGACTAGGCTGTGTGGCAGCGTGATGGTCTGTTGGTCATTCCGCAACAATATGTATCATTCAAATAGCACAGATATAGCAACAACTAGTAATGACATAACTGTTATAGGGTTAATATTATTAGGAGGGACTATTCTATGTGGTATCTTAAGATGACCCTGGGTGCAGGCTGAGATTTAGTATAATTATTTTTCATGTGCTTTTAATGTTTTCTTCCTTTTTCTGGGGTGTGCTAACCAAGACAGTACCTCGCTTGTTACCAGAGCTTGAAGGACATCTTCAGAGGACACAGTCTTAATGCTAACCTTAGAGATGAATTTATGAAATGACAGCAGGTAGACAGGGAAACTCTCAAGGAAACTGGCAAATGATCCTTGTGATGGGAGACAGCGGCCTGTTCCAGGGGGCCTGTTCCACCTGTGTTGCTCTACTTGCATTATGTGGTGACAGAAGCATCCAGGCGCAGATTGGGGACACGGTGGTCTTGAATGTGGTTTACTTCAAGGTCCTTCTCCAGGAGTATTCACATTGTATTCAGACTGGCTTCCTGCTCCAACTGAACAAAATAGTAATTACAACTAAATCTTTTGATAAAGAAACGGTTGTGTTTTGCTGAAAGTTGCAGTTTCTCATCTAAGTGACAACAGTTTGGTGTGAAAAGGAAATGCCTACTGAGGACAGAAAAATAAAAAGTGATTAAAGTACAGCATAAACCAAAGGTCTGATAACATCACCTTGCACCAATTTATGTTAACTTTTACTGCATAAAAAATGCTGATGCTTTTATAGGATGGATTAGAAGCTAGATTTCTAGAAAAACATGGAACATTTAAATTAGATGCATTTCATAGTTTACAGACATGAAAAATCAGAGTAAGGAACATGACGCAGCATATATGTTATATTAGCAGATTGGGTAATAGTTATTAGTTGTAAAGTGGGATTTTTTGGTGTTTTAATAGTTTGTTGGCCTTGGATACTGTCTTCATCCTCTCATGTAATTGTCCAATTATAATTATTCACTCAGGTGTGATTTTAGTTCCCCTGATATGTTTTTAATGAGCACTACAGCTCCTCTAATTTATGTATGTACGTTTGTAAGAACCAAAGTGGGTTCTTACTTTAGACAGGCACAATTTCCTGGTTTAATAAAGTTTTTCCAGGGAACAAGTACAACATTTCATAATTCTGGGAAGGGGAGGTGTAAGGTGTCCTCTGAAGCATATTTATTATCCACTCAAAGAGCACAGCATAGCTGAGCACGACTTGGAAATGTTTTCTCCGGCAGAACACTGTCAAACGCAGAATGGATATTCTTTATCAGAATTTTTCTCAAATGGAAATAAATTACCACGGCCTGCAAGCTACATTAATGATGGTGCTTTTAGGACTCCACTATTCTATTTATTCTGAGAGGAATGTTATTTTCCATCAGCAGCTAAACTTTATTGTCCTCAGTTTAGGAATTGTGTAACCGTTATGAAAGTGTTTTACAGGGGTCCAAAATGCATGAACTGTATTTGAACTTTATCTAATTTGTGTGGTTCTGTACAAGTATCTGCTTTATATAAAACATTTTGCATCAAGTCCAACAGCTGGCTTGTATATAACTTTGGTTTGGAAATTTGCTCAAGTCACCTTGATAATCTTGCTTTCTAGAAAAACTGATTATTTTATTCCCTTATATGCTGCCATTATGGATGTTTTGTCGCAGTTTCCATGTAAAGATTTCTTATTTCCTGTACTGTCTGTGAAAAACTGCCTTGCTCCCCTTGGAAGGGAAGATGAGGTATGGAATAATAAATATGTTATATTCACTCAAAACAAAATGTCATTTACTTTAACTTTTGTTTGAGCTAAGATCAGAAGTGTAACCCAGAGGAGTATCCAGCCTGCTGACACAGTTCATGCCTCCTTTGGACAGCACCGCAGCTGTTCTGCATTACCACTGAAATCCAGAGAAACATTCCATTTTTGTAAGTCAGATGAAACGGGCTGTTTGTGGGGAAAACAGCGGAGTACTGTATAGGGGAGCGGAAGAGGCAGTAGGACTGGGGGTAGGACTTGTGAATAAGGCGGTGTGGTTGTATCTGTGAAACTCCCTTTTCTTTTTTGGATCTGTGAACTGGATTTGTAATAGAATGAGATTTTGGCCTGCAGATCTTTGTGTTCATAGAACTAAATGGTGTGGTGCATTTTGTTTTAAGTATATAACAAGGAAATTATCCTCAGGTAGAAATAGGGTTCCCAGTATAAATTACTTTATACCATGGTGCCTATTGTTTCTCAGGTGCTGTAACCAGAAATCTGATTTTAGACCTGAATTTTTTTTCAAAATTCATTTAAAAATTTGAATCATTTCACATTTCCATTTTTCCCTTATTCTGTCCCATCTGGAAGGTGACAAAGTCACAGTTCCTTTTTTTTTGTGTTACACTCCAGGAATGCAACAGTGCGTGAATCAGAGCTAAGGTGTTAACCTGCAGCATTAGTATGCAAACACAATGTGCGTCTCAAATTTAATTTATATGGTTCTCTGTGGAATTATTATTATTCCAGGAACCTTTGGAGTAACATTTGGCCCATAAAGAAATTAACTTTGTCTCATTCCTGAGCAAAGTAATATGTCAAGCTATAATCTGTGCAGTAGATAAATCATATTTCATATCATACAAGACAAATATATTAATATCTCCACATTTTTCTAATTTTTCCTGTCTGACCATCTGTATGTATTAAGTCTTCCAGGATAAATCCATTGATTGTGTTGTGAAAGAGCTGCATAGTTGCTGTCATACTAAAATGATTAAGAAACGACCTTGTGTCAATATATAATCCTGTGCATTAAACCACAGTGATATATTGAGGACAATGAATTTTGCTCTGGGGACTAAGGTCACGCATGGCTGTGTGGTTATGACAACAAACCCTGCATCTAGTTAGTCTGCTTTCAGAAAAATCTGCACCAAGATAAATGGATGAACTTTATATTACATTTATTGCTAATCCTGTATTAGTTTCATGAGATCCCTTGTTATATTTTCACGATGCAATTACTCTGTTGGCTGCAAGACATTTTTCAATTTACAGTGTGACTATTTGTTATTGAATAAATGGTGTAACAACATGTCTTTTGTCCATTATTTTCCTGCAGTGGCTGCTTACTGAAACATCAAGTTAATCATTTACGATAAGTTATACCTTTGGGCCTTTATTCTTCTGCTTCTTTTTCTTCATCTTCTTTGTCGTCGTCTTTTTTGTCTTCATCTTCTCCTCCTCCTTCTTTTATTAATTGTGAAACAAATATTTGTCAATTTTTTTTCCAAAGTTGAAACTATGGAAGTAAAATTTAAAACAGACAGTTGTTTTGAAACAATATCTGTTCTTAGCTCAATGCCTTTTCTTTAAAGTTTGCTGTCAGTTTTAGCAGTCATGCCGTTCAGAGGACGTACTGTGCTGCTGTTCCTGTGTCTCAGGCATACAGGTGAGATTAATTATTTCAGGGCACATTTTCCATGAAAGGCAAACAATGCAGAAAGCCTGCAATGGATACTGCTTCAAAGACGGGCGGCCCAGCATGCCACGTGCTTTCGTGAGCCGTGCTTTGCCTTCTGTGTTACCGCAGAGCCAACATGTCTGATTAGCGGGGGTCCAACTCTGCGTGAGGATGCAGCCCCTCGGCTTATTAATAGGTGATAAGTGGACACATATAGGATGTGGCTTGCTGGCGACCCTCTCAGGAAGCCTGTCGGAAACCTGCCCCATTTCTTTTGAAAGGCTGGGGTTTGGGGCACAGGTTGTGATTTTCTAACTCAGCATGGGGGAGCGGGCCCTTGAACCCCAAGCCCCAGCATTTTACGAAAAGGCAGTGGTTACATTTAAAGAAGGGAAACATCCCACAGAGCCTTCCCTTCTTTTTCTGCAAAAGTGCTGCTTTTGTTTGGGTCTCTGCAGCTTAGCATCAGGTCTCTTAGCATCAAGGAAAATAAAAACAGTGGACAAACAGCAAAAGCACAGCTTGTCTGGATGGTTTCCTCTTGATAATTTAAACATGGTTGGACTGGTCTGAACCCTCAAGTCTGTCTTTTTAGCAAGGAGGCCACCTTCTCCTTTTCAGCACAAGAGGTCTGGTGTTGGTTAGGACTCCTTATGTGTGTCACGCAACAACAGGCTTGACGGCGTGTTCCTGTGCAGGAACCAAGGAAATTGCCGAACCCTCTAACGCAACAGAACTTGTTCTGGCAACTTCCACATCTTTCACTGCATGTGTGCCTCAGCCTCAGCCTGATGAGAGCTGAAATAACAGCACACGTGCTGCAAGCTCTAGTTCAATGCATGGATGGAGGTTGACCTCACAGTAGTAAGACTCCCCATGCAGCACAGATCACAGTGGTCGCCATCTGGAAGTAGGCACACAGTCACGGCCTCTGCTATCACTGCACAATTATAGTGCTTTATTAACATATTTGTTTGTTTGTTTGCTTGTTTGTCTCAACATGTGAACAAGAGAGATCACACATATTGGCCAGAAGTGTGGAAAATCCGTAGATATTAGATAAATGAGGCATCGGGGCAAAGAAACTGTTAACTCCTAAATAAAGTAAAATTAAATTATGATAAACAAATCTGATAATTTGTTTATTTGCAATTCCTAAATGTGTTTCTTTTTAATCTCTGTAAGAAATATTTTACATTTTTAAATTGTTTGCTCTGTGTTTAGCAGGAGCAGTTTTTTGCT
This sequence comes from Arapaima gigas, assembly GCA_900497675.1. Lineage (NCBI taxonomy): Eukaryota > Metazoa > Chordata > Actinopteri > Osteoglossiformes > Osteoglossidae > Arapaima > Arapaima gigas. Next base: position 1,299,356 of record UFQX01000090.1, on the reverse strand, counting down.
GCACAGAAATGGAAAAACTTTGACCTCTACCCCCTGCATGTTAGGTTCATGTCCTCTGGTGTTAGTCTGGTCTGGTTTCCCTTTTTCATTGACTAAATGTGAGATATGCACACAACTTCAGAACAGTTTTAAAACTGAGTTTGTTTCATTTCATTTTTATTTAGCTGATGTTAGAGACAAAGTTTACTGCCTTATTACAGAAATATCAAACTATTACAGTGATACAGACCATCTCAGAGATTTTCAATTAGTTTTTGTTTTGTGTTTCATCTGCTTTATTTTTGAGTCACCAAAACTATAAATCAGCGTAGGTATAAAATACAGCCATACCTCTGTTTGCAACTTGTTCTTTTTCATTGGTTCGAAACCAAACCGCAATGGTTGATTATTATGTAAACTGTTTTTGGGGAATAGAATGTGGGCTTGTGCAATGTGTATGATATAGAGAGCCATGTGCACAGATTTTGCGTTACACAAATGGCTTCCACTTTTTATTAGTCAGTGTTGCCCCCCCACCAGGTTCTTTGTGTTGCTGCAGATATATTCAAAATGTGATTTGAATTGGGTGCAGTATGCAGTGGTGTTCTAGGCAAATGCAATCTGGGAGAAGGACTGTAAATACATGCAAGCATCACTGAACTGTGAAATCTCCAGGCAGGACTTGACAGCACGTTGAAGGACACTGCAAAACATATTGATGGTTCTCTGAAGGAAATGAACCAACAACAGAAACCGAATACCATCAGTGACAATGCTGATGAGGTTCTTTCTTTCCCTCTTGCTCTCTGGCCCACCACAGAACTTGAACAGAAATTTACTGGCTTGGAACAAAAAGGTTCCGGTTTAATATGTAGAGTACAAATGTGTTTAATCAGATTGCGTCAAAATGGGAAGCTGAAGCAACCTGCGAGTGAAACTGTTTTTCAGCTAAATGTGATTATTCATGACAATGGGTACTTTTGTTTCAAGCAATATGAATGAGGTCATTTGAAAATATTTTAATGTGCTTTATAGACATGATTATTAAGTCTTACCTCATCATAAAACAAACAGCAAACTTCATGGAAATATAAAAAAGTACTATATCTAAAATTACTAGAAATAACTTGGTTTTTTAAATATTTATTTTTCACATACATGAAAGGGTTTAAAATGTGCTGATTTTTAGTTTCTTTTCCATGGAGGAAAAGATGACTTAAGATAATAGTACATATCAGTAATCATTGCACTGTCCCATAGACAAAGAATTTATATTCATGGTTTTCTCTGATAAATGGGTTGCATACAAACTTACGAAATGCTAGGCAATACAGATATTTATTGTGAGGACAAACTATATTGTTTCAAAAGCTGCAAATGGACAATGAGGTATGTTTTTCTAACAGAGGAAGAGTGTGTGGCTTGTTTGTAATTCTCCTTCCTTCTTGCAAGGTATTATATTTCATGGGCCAGTATATAAAATGTATGATGAATTATGAATTTAAAAGTCTGGTGTAAGCCCAACCTTTTCTAAATATAAATGAAATATTTTATCAAATTTCTAATTGGTCAAAAATTTAATGCTACATGCTGTAGCAATTACTGCAATTTGTTTTATTCTGTGTGACTCACAATGACTTATTTCTCCAATTAATATACATTTTGCAAATATTTTTGGGAGCATTTCCAAATAAAATTTTAGAAATATATTTCAAAGTATGTTTTAATGTGATTATTGAAAGTATTAACACACATAGGACGATATATTTAGGTATCTTGGTCCAACTCTTGTCTCCTGGAAATAACCACAGTGATTTTAAAATAATATAGTCAGTGACCTTGATGTGATATGTGCTATTGGGATAGAATACATTGATACAGTGACCCGCAATTTTTTTTTGCATCTTTGAGCCTTATAAAATTGAAAAGTCATTAGGCTATTGTTTCATGATACCTGTGAAAATGATCTGTTAATTGTCTTGGAAATTACTGATAGGAAATGAATTATAAAGTATTTATAACGTATATACTGTAAGCTTATAATGCTTCTTGGTTCCCAGGGAACATTGTCTCAGTAAACAAGAGAAAGAAGAAGGTTCTTTTCTGAAATGAGGTAATTAAGCATATTTCAAAATGAACACAATCCCCTTGTAAAACATCACATGGTAATATAATTTGCATTCCTTTGAATAGCTAATCTCAAAGGGGATTTCCTTTAAATAAAATTCACAACTCTGTGCAGCTTTTGTTTTGTTAACACTGCAAACAAAAAACAATAAGGAACGGTGCCTTGGGTCTATTTTTCCTCTTCTCTCCTGTTATATGACCTACAGCCAACAGACGGCAACTACAAAGGACATTACTCACTGGGCTTGGCAATAGCCCACTTTCATACTAGAAAAAAACAAACAAAAAAGGTTAAAAAAAGGGAATAGTGTCTCAGGCTGGGTATGGATTTCTTCTTTCGTCTTAATTAGAAATGCTATCCATCACGGGTGAAAGTTTCCATTCACCAGGACTGATCAGGGATGTGACAAATGGACATGGGAATAGATGAAGTGTCAGAGGAGAGCAGGAGATGGATGTTCTTCTCACAGGATGAGTGCAATAAGTACAGTTAACACTGGCGGGCAGCCAAGCACCATGTTCCAGTCATCCAGATCACCCAGAGGGTGCCGTTTGCCACGAGCGCCGCGTTCTAGGCCCTCCCCCACCCGTAAGTGATCTGCTCAGGTGTGTGCTTGTGTTGCCTCCGAGTGCTCTGGGAGGGTTTCACTGGACAAACCAACTGGATTTCAGCCAGTCATAAATATAGCACTGAATGTTCAGCTCTGTGCTTTTTGCTTGGTGCTGGCAAGAACAGGCCTTGCCTTGCTTAAATTAATGGCCATTTAGACAGCTTAACAACTTTTAGGGTTTGTAGCTTTTTTAATATTTCAAGCTTTGCCAAAGCCTCATTTAAAGAGAACTGAAAGTCTATTTAGCATTAACATAGACTGTAGTCTCTTTTTTCCTTCTTGGGTTTTTGGCTACTAGACTCATTAATGAATAGCATAAAGAAACCACAATACTTTTAAAGGATTTCTGGTTTAGAATCAATTAGAAGACATTAAAAATCTTTTGGGGTTAACTTCTAAAATCAGTTCCTCTGAGATTTTCTTAGCTTTTACTAGATTATAAACGACAATTATTATCTAAGGAGGAAATGTTTCTGTTGTAAAGCAGGGCTCAATTTGAAAATAACAATAACTTATTTCAATTATAATTGTAAATTCCATGTTGAATTGTAAGTCTATAGCACTGTAGAGATTAAATGTGCCACTCTGACTTGCATTTTCTTCTTTTCTTTGACTTTTCAGGGTTTTGACTGATAGATACATTTTTCAAAATAACATTTTTTTGTTTCACCATTCATTTCATTTAACACTTTACATGTTGCTGCGGTCAAGCTGGAGAAATTTGATTTCCAGCTCCTGTCTCAGAGGATATCCCTTCTTGGAGCAACTTTTTGAGAGTAGAAAGGTGAAGAGAGAGGATGGATGTGAGACTAGCGTAGGAAAAGGGACAGACGCCAAGGCACAGAGCAAGAGGACTGGGGAAAGTAAACCTTTACTCCTATGGTCTGAAGGAATCTCTGCATCTTCCTCTACATGTGGAAACACAGTGTGAGTGTGTGAGCGTAATCACACATGGCCTTGGTTTTAAGGATGGGATAGGCAACTGAATTTAGAACCCTGAAGTCCTGCAGCTTCTCCTCTGTTCAGTGAAGCATCAAAAAGTTATTATCAAAGATGGATCGAAATCTCTGTGCACTTTTGACTTAAACATGCAACGCAGCGTCTTCTAACATGAAAGACTGGCATGCCTTACATGAACATGTTTTTTGCATTATAAAAAAGACTTTGCCCAAGTGCATATTCTTCCACTCTATTTTTAAACATCAAGTTCTGTTTTTCTCCAGAAGAGTCAAATTGTAAAGACATCTGTTATGTTATTAATTTCACATAAATCTTAAGCTCCTTGAGGCCTGAAATGAGGCTTCATTCAAGCTGAATTAATGAAACATGATTGTAAGTCCCTCACATGGTAGGCCTGTCACACAGTATTGAGTTGCTTATAATCACTGTGTAATCTTGAAGCCTGTCACAGGAGAGTGAATTTAAACCTTCACTATAAAACAATATTTAAAAAAAAAAAAATCAGTTGCCTTTTCAGCATACAGGATTAAAGGGTGGCAAATCTTGTGTGAAGCAAATCATTTGTTTGCAGTGAGAAGTACAAAATACTGTTGCTTCGTTTCTTTGTGTATTAATTGTGCAAAGGATGGTTTGCTAAAAATAGGACCCTCTCTGGTGGGGCATCTTTTTTACCTATGTCAAGGTGGCTGGAGGGGAGGGGTTCACTATGCTACATGTATTTATTAATTCAGCTTCATTAACAATTAACTTTAGTGTCATTTTTATCCTTTTTGAAGCTCTTGCTACACATTACATGTTCCTACATGTTATATACATACAGGGTCCATGATTACTAAAAAATTTTCAACAATTAAACATTTTTAATCACTACTGCCAAGTAGAGGATGACTCCAAAATGTTTTTGGTTTTTGAGTTGGGTGGTATTGTGGTTACAGGACCGATTCATTGGGTGCATTTGTCATCACTATGAGAACCTCTGTTATTAAAATTGCTAATGCTTCAATCTACAGGATGTTTTCTGAGTAGTCAATCAGTATCTTTCAACGTACGTGATGCTCAACAGCCGTACTCTAAGGAACACCCCAGGTTTTAAACACAACAGTAGGCAGAGGTCTAAGTACTAATATTTTATTTATATGTAAAATAATGGAATGGCGTTGAGGTGACACAAAAACACAGCTGAAAGTGGAATGAACCTTGTTGTCTTTGCTGTGTGGCATGACACATGAGGCTTAATTAAGATTCGTGGGGAGTGGGGGGTGCCTTTGTTCTTGGCACACTGTTAGTGTGCCGCTCAGAAGCGAGCCCACGTGCAGACAGAGGAAGGCAGGCGCTTCCTGCCATGGAACCAGCACTCCTCCTGAGGGTTACCCTACTTTATTCACAGACTGACAGAAATAGGCTGTATCATGCTGTACCACTGCCAGCACCTGCTCACAAAACAAGCAAAACAAACAAAAAAACAAACAAATGCTCAGCACATTTCTGAAAAAAAGGTAAGGGGCACCCTTGCTGCTGTCATTGACTTGGGATTTAAGGGGTTAATTGGCTCTGCTTGGTCCTAAGGTTCCCTGGGAGCAAGGGGCTTTTTTTGGGGGGGGGGTGTTTTGAGAGCCGTCTTTAGCCGAGATGGTTAAAGGCACTTGAGATATCACTCCTGGCACAACAGCCCAAATGCCTGTATAGCCTCCTCAGGTAATGGTGACTCTCAAAGGCTTCATTGAGTTCTCCTGTTTTTCTTTTCCCTTTTTCCTTTTGTCAAGGGTGAGGGCGCCATGGGAGATGGGCGTCTGAAGGCTATGTTGTGGATACTTGGTGCTCATTCTCCTTTGTAAACGCATGTCAAAACAAACCCCGTCCTTTCAAGGCAAAGTGCTTTTGAAGTTCTCTGGAGTGCAGAGTCCAAAAACCTTCAACCCCATTTGTGGGAAAGGAAAAGCCAACCGGCGCGCAACGCAGACTTGCACATTAACATAACCATCACTGTGCAATATGTGCAGTGACAGTATCGGCCTTGTGGATCCGTTTTGGGCCTTTACTTCTTCTGACCTTTCCTATGGAAAAAGCAGTGGGCGCAGTCAAAGTTCCGGCTTAGTGCAGTTGTAGGACAGATGTTTGCTAATGGCTGGTACCACATGTGAGGGTGATTCCAGCTCTGCAGCCGGCGTTTCTCTTTATCCCTCAGCTTGGGGAAGAGAAGAACAAAGCTCTGCTTGCTATGCTTCACTGATCTGCTGTCCTATGGGCCCGTGAAAGACCCAGTTCATCTCTCAGGTTATCCAAACAAAAACATTTCACCAATCATTTTTCTTGGTTCTTTAGTGCTGAAGATGTTAAAGGTGACAAAAAATCTAAGAAAAACATTTCTTCTTCTCTGTTACATTCTGTAAGAAATGGCAAAATGGTGAAGTAGCTCACAGGGTCCCTAGGTGCAGCTTGTACAGTGTGTTTTTAATATTTTACTGGTGACTGTCTTTGGGTCTATGGCATTCTTGAACGTTTTGTTGCTTAACTTTTGACATTGGAGAATAATGTAGATATCAGATCATTGAAAGTGGTGTTCAAGCCCACTGCGAATCACTGGAGGTTTCTTCAATGATCTTAATGGTGTTGAATATCACTTCAAGAGGTATCCACTTTCCTTCATCGCAGACCCCACAGTCTCCTCTGTATTCATGTGAAATTTGAACAGCAGCAGTTTAAACACAAGGACTTGTTGGCCTTTTTGTGTGAGGAGAGTTCAGAAATGGTTGTCTGTGTCTACACCGCCCTCACCCCCAAAAGCCTCCACTTGTTTCTGGGTGAACCCCTCTCCAGCCAGCATGCCTTTGTTCTGGCTCGCCCAGGGGCTGGTGTCCATAGAGGCTGCTGAGCTCCACTCTCTCCTGGCATTTGACTGCAGTTGGGACAATTGTTATGGAAGGGTAGGGTTTCTCTCCATCGCTGGCTTGAATTGTAGCTGTTTAGTGACGTGGGGACTAATACCTGTGGTAACCCTGCTCCGCACACTGCCTGGCTTCGGGCACAGATCCTATCAGGCCCCGCAAGGATTTCGGTTCAAGGTCTGGGAGGGTCCAGGTCATGTCATGAGATAAAGGAGAAAGATTAATGACATCTACAAAAAGGCAGACCACTCTAATCATTTCACCTGCCTGTCACAGTGGAATGTGCATATCTGCCAGTTTTTTCCTACTGGATGAAGTGAAGTGGTTTGAAAAAACCTTTCCAACCAGGTGTTGTGCAGTATGGATATCAACTAATGATGTCATTAGATTCACGAGAAATGTAGAGACAGCCATATGAGTGTTTTACCAACATTTACTCATTTAGTTATCCTTTCGTAACTTAGATGCAGAAGGTAAAAACTTAAGATTTTTAAAACATTTGTCACAATCACTACTGATATATATAATTTTAAAACTTTTTTGGAATTTTACATTTGTAAAAAAGACTGTTTTTCTGTGTTTATTTGCTACCATTAATAGTGTAACTAATCAATCACTATACTCATATGTATATACACACACACATAGACGTAAACTAAGCATCAGCTGTTTCTCACAGGGGCAGAGCAAACGTGTGAATGAAAAGCCACTGATACGTCCACATGCAGGTCCATTCCACATAGGGTTTTCATTCATCAAAGGATCTGAGATCCCCCTTAATTCTCAGTGTGCTCTTCTGGTCCAGATTTTGTTCATGCAACATGCATGGGCAGGGATCAGGGCACACATAACTCTATAGTAAGCTTCTTTGCCTGATTCTCCCTTGGGCCAGGCTACCTGTCACAGTGGGGCCTTCACTTGCAAAAATGGCTCTGCCACAGATCACGTAAGTCAGGCAATGCCATCCTCAGCTTATTTCACATGCAGAACAGTCATGAGTTGTCAGCATGCCAGAAGCTCCTGGTGTGTGGCCCACCCATGATGGGGACCTCATGACGGAGCCCATCTGTAATTGCCCTAGAGTCAAGTCCCCCTAAAAGCACATTTCCTGCTAATAGAGTTAGCTGGCATTTGCAGGTGGAGAGGTAGCCAAAAGGTTTAGTATTCTTTAGTAAAATGTTAATATGATTTGTTTTGGCAAACCACAGAAGCCAAATTGGCAGTGCAATAACTCTGAGTGTGAAACTAAACGTTATGGTTATTTAGTGCATTTTTAATATTAGGAGGGACACTGGGACAACAGTGTAAATGATACTACAGTATAATGTTTATGGAGGCTGTATTAGCTCATAGCAGTCATACCCTTTATAGGCTGTGGTGCTTCTGTTATGTGTCTTTTGTGCCAAATTTTGAGATTAACCCATACATATATCTGGCAGATAAGATGTATATCTGATTTTGATCTGCCTTTGCTACTTCTGCAACAGTAGATGACAGCATGCGAAGAGGTGGTTGCTGTCATTATTACCCGCTTGGCCGTGTCTGTGGTGTACAGAGCAGTATCTGAATAATCTGTTTGTGTTTGTTCTTCATTACCAGTGCAAAAATCACAAGTACTGTTGTAATCCAGTAATTGTGTAGACTGATCTGCAGGTCTCCAGTGTTTTTAGTGGGTAGATGTAAACAGAGTGTAGAGATTGGGTAACTATGTAAAGGCACTGCCTTTATCTGATCCTCTTCTAGGCTGAGTGTTTCCTGTGAGAACTCTCACTGTGTGTCTCACCTGATCCTGCCAGGTACAGAAGTACAGCTCCGTCTTTCACTCAACTGATTGAGGGGCTCCAGCCTGCAACAAAGGAAACATTTGATCCCCAGCTTCCAAATCACCTTTTCTTTGATTCCCTCATAACTGTTTCCTCCTTACTTTGTTCTTTGGAACACAGAATCAGATTTCTTTTAAATGTTGTTCTTAGAGCAGCTTTTCTTGCAAGTCTAGTATAAGGATAGGTGAGATGTTAGCTGATTAATCTGGCACAAAGAAAATTTCTCTGCATGTGACTGAAGGGATGGGTGGCATGATGAATAGGGTTACAGTGAAGAAGTTGTTTGATGGAATAATTCCAGGCTGGTGTCATGTTCTCTTCAGAAGCAGATCGCTCAGATGATGCCGCATCTGGTGTCGCTCTGCGTGAGCCGTGCGGTTCAGCAGAGAGGTGAAGCTCATTAACCTGAGTGCTCTCGTTGCTGGCCTCACAGACTGAGAAATGATTTAAACGGTTTGTTTAAAGGCCCATTGTGCTTGTGTTGTAAGTAAATGCACCCATAAATTGCAGCAGTAAATTGGGTCTCTCATGCTGAGTCTTTTTTACACTCAATATGTATCCTTTTTCCTGTGATTATAGGCAACTGTATTTAGCAGTTTTTTTTAATATCAGTAAAATGCTGTAAAATTTTAATATTTTACTCCCAACAGAAGAGTATTTTACAAATTTGCACTATTCTGTTTTATATCAGTATCTCCCAATAAAAATATTAAAATAAAGTAATAAATGTACAGTAATATGCAGAAAGCCATATGTAGAAAACAACACCTATATATGTAGTATTTTATATTATATACATTTTAATATAATTAAGTTTATCATACTGACATATTAAACTGGTTTTGACTCTATTACACAGTTTCACTATTAATGTAGGGAAAGGAAGGATGACCCTTTCACAAAATATTGATTTCATTAGTAATTCTGCTACTACTAAGCAACATGTTAAAAGCCTATGTAGGTGTAGGCATTACACACTGAATATAACAGGCTATTACTAATAAGTTTTTTAGTAAGAAAATGGGTTTAAAATCAATGTGTGATGGAAAACACCACAGGTTGTCTTGAGAATGCAGAATCACGCATTTAAGCTACATAACAGATGTATTTGTTGTGTGGCCTCGTGTCCGGAAGACTGGAGTTAGGGGCACTGGAGACTGTCCATGTCTAAGGTGTCTGCTGGGGGCAGTGACATGACTTGCTGCAGAACAGGGAAGGTGGGGTAGGGAAATAAGATGACACGTTGAACTGTGCCAATGTTGGCCGCCCAATCCCTCTGTTTCCTTTTTATACCCAAGTAGGGGTGAAACAAAGCTGTCGGTGTCCTTATTAACAAGAAATGTGTGTCATCGACGCCACTTGAGTGTCATGAATATTTCAGGGTGTCCCCACGGTACTACTCCGGCTGCCTCCTGTTTTTTAACCAACCATTTGGATTGGTTTACAGCAAGGACCTGGGCCCAGGCCTATCTGTTACACAAGCAGAGATCAAAGCACCGGTGTTGGCAGACGCCACAGGAACACAGAGTGGTCCATGAGGGGCCTGCAGGGCTCTGATCAACCAGCTGTTGGACAGGAACTGCATTGCTCTGCTTGCTGATAAAGCCCTGAAACATTCATAAGATGAATGTGACATTTACCCTTGAGTATTTGGTGCCAGAATTGATATTTCACGGAATGAGAGCGAATAATATGTAATGAACAGTTTGGTTCACTGTAGTTGTTGCTTCCCCACTAAGAATGATGGTGCTGCATCCATTGTAACATTGGTTTTTCTCTGCTTTTCTGTGCATTCTTTGTTGTTATTTTAACAAGTGATTTTGCAGATGTCAGCACGTCTGCAGTGGACTGGCATTCTGTCCAAGTTGAACTCTGCCTTGCAGCCTGTGCTTCTGTTATGGGCTCTGGACCACAGCGTCCCTGCGCAGGACAAGTGGTTACTCACTATGAATGAATGAAAAAATGAATGAGTGACAGCCCTTTAAGTTTACATTATTACACATTGTTGCAGTCTTGTGTTTTTCTAACTTTATTGATGGTGGTGGAGGAGAACAGGCTCAGCCTGTGTAGGCCAACTGTCCAGCTTTTATGTCTTAAAGAAACGGGCACAACAAAACATTATGGGTTAGTCCTGTTCCCCTAACTGCCTGAATACACTGAACCTCACCCTGCTGTTAGTTTTGTTGCTTCACACCCATTCTATTTCTCCATCACTGAGAGCACACAGCCGATGCTTATGTGCTTACACTGTGACCACAAAAAGATGGGTGTTCGCCTCTTTTCTTCCTGGGGTGTAAAACTACATTTCAGTGAATGAATTACGTTTGAATTATTTGCACATAGCACAATTAGGCCAATGGTTCTGTTGGAGTTTTGTCCCTAAACTAAAAACTTTTTATTTATTGCAGAGAATTTCAAGTTCATTGTGTTTGGGCCAATTTATTTTCGGTTTCAGTGACGACCCCTGGGAGCACTCAGAGAGCACCACTGTGAGCAGAGACAGGCAGGCAGGCACTGGTTTGAACCCTTCTGCGTGTGTCTACATGGTAATTAGTCTGGGGAATTGCACCAGCTCCAGTTCAGGGGAAGAGCTGAAATAACAGATGGACACTAGAGGGGGGTTAAAACAAAAAAACAAGACAGACATGAGAGAAGAAGAAAATATTAAATAACAACAGTACCGATAGGACAATTGACACCCTTACTGTAGCCCCCTGCAATGCCACACACACACACACACACACGTGCACAACCTTTTGTTTCACTGTTAATAGAATCACATGAGGTCCTATATCAAACTTTCATATATCAATCTGCTATCAAATGGAACTTGTGTTCTTTTCTGGAAAATACCTTTAATCTTCCAGCCTGTTAGGCTCTGTCTGACCTATAAAGAGAATGCCCTATTTGCATGGCATAAACCCAATAAATAACATGCAAAAGAGGCTTAAATAAGAACTGAATGATGGGAAAAATGACTTTGCCTCTCATGAATGAATTAAAAATTTGTTTTTCATTTCATATGCCTTTTGATTTGATTTGCTGTTATTATTTTATGTTTATTATATGCTCTTTATCATTTTGTTTTATTTGAAGTCTACATTATAAAGAAAAGCCTCTCTTGAGTCACTGTTTTGTAAAAAAAAATGACAAAGTGGTTGCTTGAATTTTGCAGGAAAAGTCTTCAAGTTTTTGTTTGACTGTTCAGCAAAGATTCCAGATTTCTTTACTTTTTTATTAAGCCATTTTGTGTTTATTTTAATTTACTTTTTATTACAATAGCTTTGTTTTGTTTGTTTTCGGTTCATGTGACAGGGTGGTATGACACCACCTCACCGAGTCATCATTTTCCATTGACGTTGATAGTGTTTGCATGAACTTTCTTTAAGGTGGTGTGAGCAATACTTCAGTAGTAGAGACAACTGACTACTAGGCAAAATATTCTTGGTTATATTGTTAATGTATCCAGTGGTTCAGCTAGAAAATAATTTTAAGAGGGACCAGAGCACAAATTAATATAGTTACAGAAAGTTTTCATTTTACTTCACAGTGACTTGATTGCAAGTTATTCTACTTTGCTCCTCCGCAACCATTTCTCAAACTTTTGTGCAGTTTGTTTTTTTATGTAGAATTCGTTTTTATATCCCAGGCCTTTTTATATACTTTAAATTTTAATGAATATATGTAAGAAATTCTGTAAGCACTACTTATTGAACAAAAAGATTAAAGGGATTTGTTTTAAGCTTGTACCCATTTTTTATAGTGAAAATTGTTAACTTTATCTGGACATTATTCTCTATGTAGTGTTTTTTTATACTTAATATTATTCCCCAAAAGTAATCTAGTGTATGACTCTTGGAAAGGTGTATATTAGCTTTTTTAAACAACAAAAGGCTTAGTTAGTGACTGTTGTCTGAAACACCAGATATAATAGTCAGTATAATTAATGTGTTCATACTAGTCTGCTTGACTCTGTGCTTATTTTCTCCTCTGTGACAACCCGCCGCCCCCTTCTCTTAAATTCTCACATGCAACTGGATCAAAGAAGACAGGAAAAGTCCCTCATTGGATTTTGTTGGAATATTTATAGGTTAGGGTTGACTGGTTAAATTGAATATCTGTGCTGATTTCACTTGCATGTTTAACTTGTGCTTAGGAAAATATGTTTCCTTGGTGATAACCTTTTATGTTACAGCCCGACTTCATTGAAATGCATAGAGATAAAAATGTGTCACACTTCACTGCAGCGACAGGCCGGTGTGGCAGCTCGATTACCCAGATGATAATTGACCCCCACCTGTAAACTGCTTAGATTTCATAGTGAATCATTTCATTTGCTGCTGTTAGAATATGTGAAAATGCAGTTATATCATTTACATAACAAATACATATTTTCAGAATGTCAAGTACCCCAATCTCATTTATCTTGTAAAAACAAAGGCTCAACTTACAAGGCCTTTGGCCACCAATTCTTTTAGCTTTATTGTTTAATAGTTTCAAAACCATGCAAAATTTTGCACACTTATTTTGCTTTTTATAATTTTCTGAGGTGTGATTTTTTAAAAATAAAATGGATTTCAGTTACAGCATGTAGACCTAATGTTTTGTTGCTATAATAATGCATGTTAAAAAATACATGTGGTACAGATATTATAGCAATAATTATGAAGGTGAGAAAATTATCCTTCAATTAGCATTTATTTTAATAAGCAGAAAAGATACAGTATTTAAAATTGTGAATGCATTAGAATAAATGCTGCAGTTTCCTTGTGTTTAAGTCTTTGTGTTTATGTTTGCCAGGCACCTGCAATGGCTCATCTGAATAGGATTCCTGGTGAAGAGCAGAAAATCAGACTTCACTACTGCGCCTGTTTGTTTGTAAAAGTTCTATTGTTAGAACTATTTAATTATGCAAGTGATGGCTGCCGTGAAGAATTTTAAACACACTCTGTCTTCTGATCATTAGTTATAAGGCCAAAAAAAGCAACCCTTTCAACAATGTAGGGTTCATATTTCAAGCTTATGGCTGCTAAAAGGGTATACTCAGAAAATCAATTTTCAGTTGTTCAGCTCTAAAGGGAGGTCTTTGCAACTAAGCAATTTTAAAAAATATGTCCACAGGCTTTGTAGGTTTTCTTATGTGTGGTACCATGGTTTGCCCTTTTCTGCTTTCACCATCACTATCTATACCCAGGGAAAGGGCTCTTTTACTGATTTACATTAAATATTTCTTGTGCAACCTAGGGTTTTGATGGTTTATCAGCTTTTTGGTGCAAATAATTGGCAAACAATTTATTTTGTCTGTTGCTAACATGCTGGGCAGAAGACATTTTTTAACAACAGGAAAAATATCTGAGTGAACCAAAGCTTTAAATCCCAGGTACCCTATCCATCACCCACTACTAAAGATTACAGGTAAAGTCAAATGATAATGATAATAACAACAACTGAATACAAATAACTTGAAACTGACTGATTTGTGCTCTTAATCAGAAAGTAGTGGCTGTTCTACAAACTGCATAGTTGGTGTAAAAAAATCACATCTTCTTTTATACTGACTTATTTAATTTGTCAGTTCTCCTCTTCATAAATAATATATAGATTTTACATTGAGAAAGATTTCCTCCGTTGATCCTTTATTAAAGTGTATGAAAGATCCTATGAAAGAAACGTATAAAACACGGGTCCCAGAGACAGATTTTCTGTGATGTTAACACTGTCCTCCTTAGTGTGCAGGAAGGATTTATGTGTTGATATGAGTTTGAATTGTCAGTGTGTTTACCCACTGGGTTATCAGAACATATTATCTATTAAATAAGTAATGTCCCAGTAAATCTTTATTGTTTGGCACTGATCCTGTTAGGGCTGAATACCTCAGATTTTGAACAGGCACCCCCCTGAATGTAATAATTGGTTTGATATATCAATGTCATTTAGAAAAAGTTTGTTCACATAAACTGGATACATGAGTCCCCACTGGATTGTGAATACAATCAGTTTTTATATCCGAACCACATCTACAAGTGCTCTTACCATGTTTCAAAAGCAAATAGCCATAGTGTCATTTTAAATCCTAAATCGTGGGGACAGATGATTTTGCTTAAGTGGGACTACAGATGATTTTAAAAAAATGAGGACTGCTAATAAATGCTTTGGACTGTATTATCATACTGCCAACACTTTAAGAAGACATTTCACTACGGTATTTCCCAAAGCAGCATACATCAGAAAGGATCTCTTGGTGAGATCATAGTGATTTACAGAATCTTTAGTACCTTTTAAAGAGACAATGTGCATCCAATGTTCTCAAAGTTGAGTTGAGTGGTGAACATGACGCTATTAACAAGTTGTCATCCGGCATGTCCAGCTTTCGTTTGACATTGAGACACCATGCATGTGGGGGCAATGGTCTCTAGAGGTCAGTGCTGTTCCACATGTGACAGACACAGCTGGGGTTAGTTACAGACTTTTGCCCAGCCCTATGGAAAATAAGGAGAAACGAGTTCAAATGTTTTCCACAGCTTGCTGTCAGGTAGGCCCAAAAAGGAAAAAAAAGCATTCCTAACCTTGTCACCAAAAACTCTAAGAAAATGAGACCAGCTATTGACCCACTGCACTGAATTTAACCCCCTTAGCTTGCGTTAACACTGTACATTATAAGTGTCCGTTAAATTACTGCAAGTACAGGAGTAACAAGTCACTCGAACGACAGACCAAAATAAAACAGATTTTTATTCTCCACCAGGAACTGTGCAGCTTATACTCAACGCTGATGTACGATGATGTGTTTTTGATCTGGAGGTGCCTATGCAGCATTAGTTGTAAATGCACAGTGTTCACCTGGTTCCCTTGTAGAGCCTCGGCGTGATGTTTTCCGGGAGGATTTGGTGTACTTATGATCTTCTAAACTGTATCGCTTTCAGTTTTAAGAAACTTTCCAGTATTTTACCCAAGTCTGCTATGTGATTTAATGTAAAGGACCAGTTAGTTTCCCTGTCTACCTTATGGTTTTAATTTGTTTTGCATTATTGCTATGAAACATGGATGTTTTCAAAATATGTTTAACAGTCAGCTAATTAAAAATATAAAGCACTCTTTCTTGTGCTCTGGTTGTACTGTGGTTGCAGTGAAGCGGTGGGTTGAACTTACTGCCTTCACTGACTTTGTGAAAACATGCATGTATCTGCCAAGTATAAACTTAGTAGTTAATCTAATCTGTTCTCAACTGCCATCCAACACCGCAACGATTGCAGAAATGCAACACCAGTTTGTCGCGGGTTTTTTTCCCAGGAAAACCACAATGAGGCAGCATTGAAGGACTTGACTGAAATAATGAAGGTGGCCAAATGTAGAGCAGATGCTCTGGGGCTCCAGAGAAAGAGTGAGGGTTGGGCAAAGACCACCGGCATGTGGACAGCTTCACACAACGCACCCTTTAACAGGCGATGGAACGCTCTGCTCCACGGTGCCTTTTCCACTACCATTTCAGAGCCACACCTCTATCCCGTGCTATTAGCATGACCCAGATGACAAGCCCATGCTCTTGTTAATGGAAGCAAAGTTGGAAATATGATTTATGGCTTTCATTTTAAGGCCAGCTATCCTCATAACTCCTCATACTGCGTGGGAGAATATGTGTCTGTAATAATAGAGCCCTCCTGTTATGCCTTATAGAGTGTTAAAGCACAAAAAAGAACATATTGATATCATAAATCTACATTGCAAATGTGACAACATAAAACACAGCAAATTACCAAAGTCAAATGAACTGGATAGGCTGGACTTAAATGGACTAGATGTTCTATGACATTAATGCCATTGTAGTCCAATTTTCACTTTCTGCAGATCTGTATTCTTTTATCAACTTTTCATATTTTCTTTATTTGATATAGACAATATGGTATAGCTATGTGCATATGCACTGCTACTGTGCTCTCATGTGATCTTTGTCCTAATATTCTTATATATATATACACCTGAGTAGAAAACATTTCATGCCTCACTTAGTCTTTATATCACAGTGGACCATTAGGTACCATTTCAGCATGCTATCCACCTTCATTAGGGTTATGAAACATATTGTAACAATCTGCATCGACGGTGTTACGGACAGAGGACTCAATAGGCAGAGTTGTCGGAACACAAACTTTATTCTTCCGCGGCATGTTTAACAACACGCCTATCCACAGAACTCTCATACAATCAACCCAGCCTCAGGGTCATTACCGAGCCCTGGGCTTCCTTCCACGGTTAGACAAATCAACTATTTACAGAGCATTGCATGATGGGAGCCACAATTCCACCAGACGTTACAATATGCATGATGCCTTACATATTAATATGACAATATCCAGGCATAGGTGACATGATGACCCTGTTTGCAAATGATATCTAATAATTATTAATCCTCCCTTGCAGGATCTATGAAATTCTAAGCCTAAATTGAAACAAATGGTATGTGTAACGTACAGCATTTTAGGGATTTTATGATGCATAAGCTTTCAATTTTCTTTAGAATTTCAAATGAGCTATATAACTGAATACAATATAAATCTCATATTGTTAGCATCAAAACTTCCACATTATTTGACATTATTTACCTATAAATCAAGGTAATTCATTCGCCTTAAAGTGTTACAATTTGAAAATAAACTACTTATTTTTAAAGTAGTACAGAATAAATACTAGGGCTTAACCTCAAAAGTCAAATGATTTGTAAAGAAAACAATGAACACTATATAATTTATGTTTTTATGTATTGTTTACTGTGTGGTTTTTTGCATGGCAGCAGGTGATGTTGTGGTTAGATTTGACCACCTTGGACTCAAAGGTCCTGAGTGAAAATCCCTGCCCTTTCTGCAGTGCCTTTGATCAAGGTATTTAACCTGAATTAGTTTTTAGGAAAAAAATTACCAAAACGTGTATAAAGATAAATCATTGTAAGTAACTTGACATGCAACTACAGCATTGTAAGTTGCTTTGGAGAAAAGTGTCAGGGTAAATTAATAAAAAGTGAACAATTTTTCGGAGATTTCATTGCATAATTACTTTGGTTTAAAGTGGTATTTTCATGAGAAAAACCTACATTTTGTACAAGCTGCAATAATTTAGCTTCAATAAAGTGCCCTATGAAATATTAACTGTAATTATCAGGCTCTGTTATTAGACATGACCTGGTGATTTATTGTTTGTTCTGATGAAAACTTGTAGCAGCAAATAATAGGATCTTTATGAGATCGTGAATGCTCGCACTGACAATGTGTGGTCTGCACATTGCCCTCAAGGGCCTGCTGTTCCTGTGTTTACTGTGTTCTTTCAGAATGTGAGCATGTTGTGACGGCACCTCTATGAAAGCTCTTGTACTCAAGTAGATATTTTAAAAGGTATGTCATGATTTGGCTTGTAACAGTTACACCACTATATTATCTCTGATGATGAATTACCTATTCAGTTTTTTTTCTTTCAGTCCTTTTTGTAATGTATAAAGACTTATATTTCATCTGGAAAATCAGTGAAACTTGTCCTGACCTGAAATTTAAGTTTAATAGGCGTTAAAATTGTCTACCCATTGCTTGTCTGCATAAATTTGCATGAATTCTTTGTTTAAAAATTCAAATTCATGTGGCATATACTATCTGCAGGTTATACTATTCTGTTATATTAACATTACATGCCATTGGCAGTATAAAAATAAATTTTTGTCCACTATTCACTCCAATATTCACTTTTATACAGGAGACTTGGTAGTTTTTTAGACCATCCTGTGCAGTATTTCCAGCAGGTTGCAATAATAAAAAGTTTTTATGGATTTATTGTTGATTTATTCTTATTGTGAGTGACTCACAATATTGCTTATAATTGCTTATGCCCTTATAACCTGGAATTGTATTGCACATAATAATTAGCACAACATAGCTGACAGTTCGCACTGTCAATGGGAAATTATGATGTGATTATTGTAAACCACACAAGTAAAAAAATCATATTAAGGAAATGCTGATGATTTAAATCAGTAACTCAACAGCGTGAATAATTACTGTGAGAATATGGCAAATATTTTGGTGTGTTCACAATATGATAAACATTTGTGATGTGGAAGTGAGGTCATGAAGGCTCGAACCAGGGACACTGGAAGGAAGCTGTCCTGGGCATTGTGAAGTGTAGGAAAGTAGGTGACGACTGAACGATCACCGCTTCTGGGGTTGACACACACAGAGTACAGGAGCAGTGTGGGTTACACAAAGGGCAAAGGAAATACCAGGGTCATAACACAACATCTACCCCAACACACAAAGCCAGCTTTTCATCAACGTCCTGGCCTTCCTTCAATGCCTGTAATTATCTTTGACAAAATTCATTAGCGGAGGTCTTCCAGGGACACTGGCGAGCCTGAAACGTTGTGGAGACAGACATGACCAGGAACAAAGTCCCAAGCACATCTCATTGTGCCCTTTGACAAAACGTAATGAAGTGTGTACATTGTCCCCTTCTCCATCATTTGAACTGTGAGCCGTCAACATAGAGACTCTGTTTTATACACTTCTTTGCCCAGCATGGGATACGTCTATCAGCAACCTCATTCCGGCTCATTTGTCAGGCCATGTTGTTTGTGTTGTTTCTGCCATTATGGTCCTTATCAGCTTTGATCCATTATCGCTATGCTGTCAGATCAGATTTTTGCACCTACAGTGTTATACAGTTATTCACATAATCTGAAAAACCTAAACAATCCTAAAACTGTATAAATGAATATACACATAACATACATGTAACAAATGTGAGGGTGCTTATTACTGATTGATTTAATTTGATGTATTTTTTTAAATTTTCCATATTTTTATTTGTGAAGTTTGAAAATTAACAAAACAATGTAAATGTAAAAAAAATATATATGCAGAGTTTTTTTTATGTCGGAGAATACAATAATTACTTGGTTCTCTTGATTGTAAGACACATCCTGAAGTTACAAATGCATCTCTGTGAAAAAAAAAAAATCAGCATAGGAAAAGAATGAAGAAGATCTTGAAACATATGATTTAAGATAAGCTCAAACTAGCAATTTATTATTTACCTGAAGGAATAAATAGAGGTAAACATGCGATTAAGTCAATAATTCTATGATGCCATCGATTATAAGATGCATCCTAAGTTATTTTTTTTTTAATGTGTCTTAGAATAGATGAAATACAATAGTTAGTTTACATTGTTTTGCTGTTAAAAGTTTACTAAAAGTGTTTTTGGCTGCATTTTTTTTAATTTCCTTCAGTGGTTGCTATGACATGCCACAGGTAACAAGAAAAATGTAACTCTTGCCTGCATTTGTCAGCTAGACTCACAAGAAAACACCATGGCAGTGGCACTGTACACCCGCCAGGCCTGTTTTAGTTTGATGCTTTCCTATCACTATGTCTTGTGGGATGCCATCCGCTGGCTTTAAAAGACATGACAGACTGTGAATAGCTTGCCAGGAGAATGTCTGATAGCTGCAGGTCTGCTGGTACAGTTGTACATCTATATCCTGTCTAACCTGGCCACTGATAGCTGTGCAGGCAGCCGGCAGGTAGCTATGCCTAGGAAGATACTGATTTAGATCAAGTACCTATATTTCATATGGCTGAGCACATTAAAATTTTAGTTGGTTTCTGAACTCTTTTCCCTGTTGCATGTTTGAATAATAAACTCATGCAAAGAAGTTACTTGTAAATAAAAAAATAAAAAGTAAAAAAAAGGATATTGTGAAGTGGGTGATTTGCATACTTATTCAAAGTGACAGTGATGATAAATGCAGGGTAAATACCTTTATCAAGAATATTAGAGTAAGTGTAACCTTCCTGCTTACAAGGCAACAGGCCCAAATGCTACTACTACCTGCCGTCCCTCACAGAAACTGTATCCCTGTATGTAGTTGTGAAACACTTAGTGAAATAAATATATAAAATTGCTATATTTATATACATGTGTATAATTAATGAAATATTTGAATACTTGAAAGTAGGCAATACTTTGAAAATAGTGCCTGGAATACCAGTTAAGGTAAAATACTCTGCAACAGCTTTAACACTGAAGAATGTGAGACTAGTTGCTCTACATTCCTGGCTCAAATATTTTATATTTATTTGACTATTTCTTTTCTCCAGTGCAGTTTATCATGATCTACCCATTTATAGAAATGGATCATTTTTGTTGATGAATTTTACATAAGAAAAGCTACTACAGGAGGAGATGGGATTTAAACTGGGGTCCTTTAAAGGAAAGACTGAATCACTAACCAGTACACCACCTGCTAATTTGTTTCTGTTGTGGTCCATTTCATTATGTGGCCTTCCTTCTAATAATCTTTACCAGTGAATGATGGTGTTAATCCTGAAAAAAGTTACATTGAAAAAGTTACGTTGAAAAATCAACTGTATAACACTGGCCTGATCTCAATCTGTTTGAAAACCTATGGAAAGAGCTGAAATTTATGATTGGCAAATGGAATCTTGGAAACATCCAACAGCTTCAACAAATTGCAGTTGAAAAGTGGGAGAAACTACCAGAAAGGAGTAAGAAGCTAATAGACGTTACAAGAAATGTTTGAAGACATCATCATTGTCAAAGGTTGTGCAACCAAGTATTAGAGAAGCTGCCTTTAATAGTATCCAGGCCATATTTTCTTTTTATTCTGTAAAAAAACACTATGTAAGTTGAACAGACACCTTTTTGTTGTATAACTTTGGACATCCCGTTAAGATATCCAGATGATCAAAAGCTGGTAAATTTCAAATTATTTTATATTATCTTCTTATTCTTATTTCTGGTATGCGAACAGAGAAAAATCTCTCTCTGCTTCTTGTTCTTTATCTCTACACATCACCTTGTATTTAGAAAAATGACATGATTTATTGTGGTAAATGTAGGTTCACAGTCAGGTGTTCACTTAGGTGGACTCAAAGTACTGAAAATCTTGTTGAGAACTTGGCAGATTACTTGTTGCCAACAGTGTTCTTATTTTTTATTTATGTTCTGTCAGGTTGCTTTGGAAAGAGATACAGCCTCCTTCACTGAGAATTCACCCAAAGGGCTCCGAGTTAATCCTGTGCCATAATAGTTACAGTCATGGGGTAACAGATGCTGCTGCAGTATTTTTTTCCTGAAAGTACTGCCATTTTTACATTTAACAATTTACAGGCATAGTCGTTTTATGGTGCGTTTTAGTTCTAAAATAGTTGACTTACTGCTTCTGAATCTTTTGAATGAAACAGTCCTCATCATTTAAGACAGAAATGTCTTTCTGTTACTGCTTGTGCAATAAAAAGTTACATTTTTGCAAATAAGAATGCCTTCAATAGCGATTTATATTAGGAATTTTTAGAACCTTTTTCTTCTTCACCTTAACTTTTTCACAATCTAGTATGCCAGACTAGAAATAAAGTCCAAATTCTGTAAATACAACCCAAAATATCTGTAATTGCAAATAACCAGTTAAAAAGTGCTTATTTGATGTAAAGATCAACCGCAGGAGATGTTATCATGAAAAATTTTTAAATGGTATTTGATGTACTTTTTTATGAAACCATGTTTTTCAAACCGTGTGGGTTTTAACTGATCACCTCTAGACCTATTTTATTATTAATGAATACATCCTAATCCAAGTTTATTAACTGCTAAATAAATTATATGTTTTTACATCCATATTTATACTCATAAGTAGTGACAATGAGGATGATTTATCTGTATGTATTCCATTATTGGAATATTTCTAATCTGACATTAATTTCACGTTCCCTGCAGTGCACTCTTAGTCTTAACCTTCCTAACAGGCACACATGTCATTTGTGATGAAATAAATACAATGACAAGACTATAAAGCTCAGGAATGTGTCCTTATGGTTGGACCAACTAGCCGTGCTCAAGTCAACATCATAAACTGATCATTTTTTAATTTAAAATCAATTTGTTTTATTTTTGGAATTGGAAATCAGAGAGCAGAGGTCCAAATGCTGAGAAAAATGCATTTATACAAACAAACACACTCCAGAAATAAATTTATTGCAATACGATGCAATTTTCTAGTTGTGTGTGTGTATTTGTGTGTGTGTGTGTTTTAGGACAAGAAAGTAAGGGGGAGTGTGAACTAAATTACTTGACATGAAGTTTTTCCCTTATGAAAAGTTTTTTTCATCCTCACATCTAAAACAGCTACAGCTTTCACAGGACTGGTTTATTTAAGTTTTAATAAATACTAAATGAATTTAAAAAAATAGGTAAAGGTAAGAATTTCCTGTGCAAAGGAGGGGAATTCTGTTCTCTACACAGATGCACTCAGAGTCTTGCATATTGGTGCGTGTGTTGAGAAGAGTCCTGTGGAGTAGGTATGGTCACATCCATAGCCCAGCAACCTTCTCTTTGATTCTGCACGAAACACGGCCGTTTTCACACCCCAGGTCTTCAAGTCTACCTTCCTCAGTGTGTCGAATGTGCAGCCATCGCTTAATGGCCCACTTGTGCCACCCTAGTGAAATACAAAAGATATACACATTTGTGAGTATTTCTACAGACTAGGAATTGTCTATATCATTACAGTAAAACAATGTTTCGTACTGTACCTTCTAATATCACACATCTATTCTGGAAATTTAAATACTGGTCAAAACATACAGTACGGAAAAGTTATGCATATATGTAAGTAATGACTACAAAACTGTATGTTAGAATTAACAACTTACTGTCATATTATAATGTCTCTAATACATTTGTTTTGCAAACATCTCTTAGCTGCTTATATTACTATATAAAACTGTACATAATGACACTTCAGTATGAAAGAATATAATTTAATAAGACTGTAAAAAATAAGTATATTCCAACACTTGTAAATGGAAATCTTATTTTTACGTTTGCGCAAATGGTGACTTTGTGTTAACAGGTTTGCCAGCCATATAAATGCATGTTATTTAATCTGAGTTTGCCAGTAAATATCTGAATTAATACAATATGCAGTTCTAGTTTATGTGAACTATGCAAGAAATCATCTTCAAGAAAATAAGGAGAAATATTCAGACAGATGAACAGTAAAATACAAAATGTATAATCTCATGAGTCTATGGTCTGCGTCAGGGAACTTGGCATCTTAAAAAAATGCTACAGCTCACTTTGCTCACCTCTTCATCACAGATCTGAAGGCCATTTCCTTCTCCTGAGGAGAAAGACACACATCGTGCAGTTCCGATAGCACTGACTCAGTCCTCCCACCACATGGAAACACTACAAACAAATATTTTATTCAGTTGTTAGTTTTTGGAATATGCCCAACATAAGGATTTGTGCACTTGTACATTAAACAGTATTCACATTCAGGCCAAACCTGACCAAGCTTGTCATGAGTAATAAAAATATAAATTTCAATTGCCTTTGGGAAAGGAGAAAAAGAGGTAGAAATATATTTTTATACAAGAAAAATGCACTCCACCCCCAACACACAGTAATACATTACCCTCTTATAGCTGTTTTGTGATAATGCCCTTTTGTTTACCCCATCAAGAAATTTATAAGAATAATTTATCATATCTTAATTTTTTTCACACATTTAAAAAATTTATTTTTTGAAATTGCCATCAATCAAATAGACTGCTCTCTGTTTATTCTCTATTATTAAAAGTATAAATAATCTGGACAACGTTGCACACATACAGTTTTTCAGCTCCACATAAGCAATATATTATCTTATATAGCGCTGCTGTGTTAAGCTCCATTTCTGAAGAACACATCTAGAGCACTAACTGAGGTGTTACTGTCTCTGCACACGATTTTTGGTCTACCTGCAGTGGATGAATACTGGTGGGTGTCAGGAAGAATGGGGCAGGAGGAGCGCTGAAGCTGAAGAGGACTTTGGCTGAAGTAAGTGGTGTAGCACTTTCTGTGTGACAACAGGCTCTTCTGGAATATGTCCTGCATATTGGTCTGTGGTGTGGCTTCATCATGTCCCCTCGCTTCAGCACACAGGCCACCTCTGGCTGCAGAACATCTCCCTGCTTGCTGCTGGCTGATAACGCTGGTGGCGTTAGTCTTTGACTCACTGCTGTGGAGAGGGGCCTCGAGGAGCCCGGCTGCGGCCGTGTGGGCCAGGGACCAGATCCGGGGCTTTTCTGCCACCTCGCAGGACAACATCTCCACACAATCTGCTGGGGCAGTCCCTGGCATTTTGCCCCCTCTGGAGTCTATGAAGTCTGGCATAGGAGCACAGGCAGGTTTATTTGTGTAAGGAAAGTTACTAAAATGTCTGGGAAGTGCCATCGTGCCATTAAGGTCTCTCTTAGGCACCCTAGAGAAGTCCTGTTCTTCTGGGCCTTTCTCAAAGTCACTCCCGAGTTTGTCACACACCTCATTGTCCATGTCATCCACATCACTTACTGGAAGGTCCTTCTCCTTACAGTTTTTAGAGGCTGTAGTTAAAAAGAGGTAACATTTATGTTAAATGATATGTGAATAAAGTAGAAAAAGTACTACAATTTTCAGAAGGAATATACCTTTTTTGGCGATGTCACTGCCACATTTCTCTGCGTCTTCCTTCTTTGCTTCCCCAGTTTTATTCTTGGTTGCCCACGTCATCTTGTTCTCCTTCTTCAGGCGTCTCCTGGCATTGGCGAACCAGGTGGACACTTGAGTGAGAGTCATCTTGGTGATGATGGCCAGCATGATCTTCTCGCCCTTGGTGGGATATGGGTTCTTCCTGTGCTCGTACAGCCACGTCTTTAAGGTGCTGGTTGTTTCTCTGGTGGCGTTTTTTCTCCTGGTCGACCCGTTGAAGTCAACAGTGCTGTACCTGCAACCAGAACTGGCGGTTCATTATCTTAACATATCCTTAAGCACCTTAAGTTATGACTTCTCTGATCAGCCAACCAGCGAATTTGGCCTTTCAGTGTTGGATCCTACGAAGAGTGTCACAGATGTGTCATATTGCGGCAAACACCAATTTGATGATGGGCTGGTTTGTGTTCACTGCTCTGTGTTCTGCACCCATCACTGCACGACAATGGTGTGTAAGAAATGAGGGGGGGTACCTGTCATACTGGTACTGTGCCAGTGAGGACTCGTAGGGGTAGTAGGCAGCAGCCTGAGTAATCCCAGCATGCAGGCTGCTAGCGCCGTCCTTCACATTGTAGGGTGCATTCTGAAGTGAGACACGGTCAGTCAGGACCGCTGCAGGGCAGAACTTGAGACACTTTTGCATAGATTGTAGCATGTGGCCCCCTGCGGCTCCACGCACCAGCACTCTGGCAGTGTTGGAACCCCAGTGTCTTAGAGTACCTTCACACAGCATTGCTTGTTTTATTTCTTTATATTGAGCCGTTTCCCCTCAGATTAGTAAAATTTATATTGAGTACAAATATTTAATTGTGGTTAAGCTTGACAGTCATTGCTTTTTTACCAGTGCCAGTAGTTCATGTAGTCATCAGGGTAAGTTCAAGATTGCTTAATATGTTTAGGGAAGCAAAAATACCATTTAATATACGGTATTTTGAACAAGCTTATTTTCTTTCTTTGCAGAAGAGGGACTTTTACTAGGAACTACTGCGCTAAATAGGATCCCTCTGCAACAAACTCTTTCTCCTGTGCAGTGTGCCACTCATGAATTGGATGCCGGCAGCCGCGATCACGGCCCTCACCAGGGGCGAGTAGAAGGCTGACGGCTCCGAGCCTAACGGGAAGCAGTTGGCATAGCTGTGGCTCGCGGCAGCCGCGCTCGCGCTCCCGCACGGCGCGCGGTACATGGCGAGAGGCACGCTCAGGCCGGCCCGTGCCGCGCTCCCCGCACAGTGGCTCCCGCGAGACGGCCAATGGCGCGCAGTCTCAGGGCCGCCGGGGCCATCACGCGCCGACCTGGAAATCGAATCGCAGCAAGTCGTACTGGGGTTTGCCGACACGAAAAACTGCACAAAGAGAATTTTAGATTTTAGACGTGATTCTTGCGGACTACAACAGCTCCAATCCTGAAGTAGCTGAGAAGCAGCACTTTAAATTGAAACTGAACAGCAGAACAGCGAAACGCAATAATAATAATAATAATAATAATAATAATAATATACAGCAAACCTTTCTATTTCATTAAGTGATTAAGTGTTGAGGAATATTCACCTAATGATAGAAAAACATTTTTAAACGTCCCTTTACTCTGACACATAATTTTTAATTTTAATATTAGCCTGCGGGTTTATTATTATTATTATTTTACTTACTAATAGGAGACAATCTCTGTTAAGCAGTTTCGTTGACCGTGTGTCTGTCAGCTGTCACACTCACCTGTGCCGTTAAGTGAAGTGTGTGGAAATTCTACAAGATTTAGAGAAACGGCCTCGGACGTCACAGTGTGGTACATTCCGCAGTAAATCAGGGTATTTCGCATGCTCCATTATTCAAGGCTAAACTGTGCGTGTTTTGTTATTTTTGATGTCAAATAAATAAATGATGCCACCTTCAACGACATGTCGAATGATGTCACAGGTAACGAAACTTAAGTGTGGAAACATCCTGAGGTTAAGGAGACCGAGAAAATCTTCAGGAGACCCTCCTCCTTACCTGGGAAGGTGAGCTGTGCGGAAATCCCGAGAGTGGAAAAGACATCTTGTGGTGGCGCCCGCAGTGTGTAGCCCGGTCTCGACACGCACCTCCTCACACACATATGTTTCCACACGGCCCGTCGCTTAGCGACACGTGACACGCGTGTGACACCCCGTGCCGATCGCTCCGTTTAAAGCTTCACCTGGGACGCGAGTGTAAAGGGCAGCCGCACCTGTCCCACTTCACCTGTCCGAAGGTACTGTAAGGCAGCAAACGGCGCAGAACCGCTCTCGGCTTTGTGCCGTTATTTGTGGCTCCCTCGTTCTTCGGTGCGAGGTGCCCGTGTGACGTCACGGCACCGTTGAACTGCGGGACAGCGCGGACTCGAGCCCGAGAGCGAGCGCAACGACGACATCCAGGAGCACGCGCTTCTGTACGGTAACCCCCCCCCCAAGGTCCTTTATGGCGCACTTAAAATTGCGTTTTCTGATGGATATCGTTTAAATCAACGCAAAGTGCTGCAATTTGTGAACAGGTGTACTGTAAAATATACTTTGTTTTACAAAATTTGGAGTTATTTTAAAATGATTGATTTTAATCATTTAAATATAATTTTATAAGTATATTTTTTAACCTTTGTATATCCTTATACCTTATATATACCATACCCGGCCCGTGCCGCGCTCCTCGCACAGTGGCTCCCGCGATATATATATATATATATATATATATATATATGCTCTGTATGTTTGACTATGCATGTGGTGTATTTTAGATGGTAAGTAATTTTTTATTATTGGTTAGTTTCAAAACTGTAAGTTATCTTTAAGGCTTCTTCTAACTCACATCACTTACTATATGGCAAGAAATAGTTCTACAGTTGCTGCATAGATCTGTTATTGAAAAGAGATCTGTGGTTGTATGATACTGATGATCCATATTAGTCTAAAGTCACATGGATCTGAGCTAAAGGGACAGTCAAAGACAAAAGTGGCACCTAACTTTTGCTCAGGGGTCCAACAGGAAAAAGAAGACAATGAATTGATGAAACACAGCAATAACCCACTGAAGATTCTGGTCTTAACTGAAAAGTACTTGGCACCGCTGAGCAAGGTCAGAGGTTGTGTACACATAATAAAAAAAACACACATTTTTCATTTGAAAAATGTCAACATGATTTTCTGTACAAGTTGCTGACAGTCCAACACACAGCTGGCTGTTTGGTGCTGGCTTTGGGAGCAGTTTTACCTGTACTGATAATATGATAATGACTAATTAACATACAATTAACAAACACACCAGTCTGTTCAGTTTTGTTTAGTTAGTTGCACAAGTCAGTCAGTGGCACAAACACATCTTGGAGGGCAAATGTCAGAATTAGTGAGTAAAGTGTCAGCTTTTTTTTGCAGAAACTGGATAGATCGATGTAGCATTGGAATGAGACAGTATTAAAATTTGCTGCTGCCAGTGACAAATGTAGATGCACATGCATTAAAGTTTACAAAAGGGATAAATGAAATCTTTCACCTGTAAGACTATTTTTCAGAAATGTATATATGAGAATAGTATAAAAATTATAGTCCGTATATATATATATATATATATATATATACACACACACACACACACGCGCACACACACACACACACACACACACACACACACACACACACACACACGGAATAAACTGGCAATGACAATGAAAAGTCACTCTAACTCTTAACTCATGCACATTAAATTAAAAACAGAATAGTACAGCATTGCAGTATTAAGTAATATTAAGTATAATTATAAGTATAATATTAAGTATAATTAATATTTATGAAGTTGGCTGATTACACCTAACAGGATTTTGGAATTACTAACGCTGAGCAGACAGTGGGACCAACATTTCCTTCCCTTTTCCTTCTTCCCTTTCTGTAAGATAAACTCACGATAAGCAATGGACACCATCTGTGATTGCAGATTCACACTTCGAGTGGCGCCAGAGAGCTGTGAGACCAGATTGAACCCTGTTTTAGAGGAAGAAGAGTGGTTAAAGACACATGCCTTCAGCGATAGCCGCTTCTTTCGGGCTTTTTAAAAATGTGAGCTGTCTGAGTCCCTGTATCAGAATCTTGTTGGCAGGTGTCTGGTGTTTGGCTGACTGGTGTCATTTAGGACACAGAGATCAGTCCCTGGTGCTCAGCAAATAAACATCCAGATCAAAGGTGATGAACAAAATAAAATTTTTATAGTACAGAATATAAATGCAGTTAGATGTTTGTAGTGGGGGGACACTTTAGGACCCTTTAGATGCATCCAGCTATGGATTTAAAACAGTTTTTCTTACCAAACAATTTGAATAAAATAAAACATAAACCGAATTTATTGATGGACCAGGTTCCATGCATCAATTGATAATCAATAACCACTTTTCCATGGTTGGTTGCGTGGTCCAGTGTGCACTGGACAGAATGCAGCATAGCACTTTTATTCATTTCATTAACTTCAAACTCATTTGAAATGACTCAAAATAAAAAATGTATCCTTGCAACTTTCAGCTTCCTTGAATATCTATACAATCAGTGAATGCTTTATATAACAGGTGTCCCTCAATTTATGTATTGGTGAGGTTATGTAAAAATGCTGGACATAGTAAATAAAATTATATTTCATTTAAAAATGTTTTACATTTACATAAATGTTAAACTTTTACACAAAAATAAAAATATATGCTCTCAAATAAACTTTTTTCACTTTTGATTGACCTGTTCCTTTCCGTAAAAACGTACAATGTTCTTCATCTATAAATATTGTGGAAGTGAATTGAATTAAAGCATTCCCACACTCCATTCCTGTTTCTGTTCTCTGTGTATTTTAGTGACAACTAACAGATGGACACAATATTGCAGAAAGCTGAACAAGAAATAAAATTAACTCAGTCACTCACTCGTTCCTGAGTGCATCATTGTGAAGGTCTCAGAAGCATAGGGTGTCAGGCTAGGCAGGGTAAAACCTCGACAAGACACATGCCCATTGCAGGACAGCCATACACACATATTAACTCACTAATTCACTGGAAGCACATGTATTTGGACTGTGGGAAGAAACCAGAGCACACAGATGCAATCTGTGCACATAGTGAATCGGGAAACCCTCAGCCTAGGCACTGTGAAGCAGTACAGTACCAAGATGCTGCTTGATGAAAACTAAACTAAAAATAAAATAAACCTGAAGCTTCAATGTTTATGTCATGAAGAGCCAGTCTACCTGTGTTACACTGTTCTAATATTGAGAACTTAGAGTAAAGTAAACATTACTGTGTTCTGTTCAGGTATAATTTATCTTATTTACATTGTGAAATTGTATTTGCAGGTTAAATGCATGTGGTGAAATGGGTCACTTGGAAGTGTTGCCCAATTATATGATCTATTACAATTTAGAAATCACAGGTAGTAATGAGTGTTTACCATGCTTGTGTAAGAATTGGTAAATCTACTGAAAAGGGGATGTAAAAAGATTCCTGACCTGAATGTAAATTCTATAGGTGACAGGAATTTTTATTATTATTTTTCATTGATGTTCGCATTGGTGGGTAAGTCATTTCTAGTTCTCTAGTGCCTTCATGCTGACCAGGAGCAAGACTGTGGCTCAAGTGTGTCCACTTCACACCCCTGTCTGTACACATTCTTTTTTGCACACTGGCCATGCAAGTGTAGCACTGAAAGGCAGAACGACACAATTTTGACCAGACAGACCAGCAGCCTGGCAGGTTCTGAAAGAACACCGAGGGACAGTTACTTCATTTATGGGCTGGTCAAAATCTTAGGTAGCTGATTAAATGTTTTCTCTATCATAAAATGGATAATGAACATGTCTGTGCATCATATGATAGGTAACAATTTTTTATTCTGTTGTACTATATTTCTGTATTATCCATCATGTGTACTTTAACTCCTGGCACTGTGATATACTGGACAAAAACAAATTAAGTATATTAATCCACAGTGAACAGTTTTCTGGTCTATTTCAAAGATTTGCATTTACATTTGTTCAAGTAACTGATGCTTTTCTTCAAAGTAATATGCAAGATTAAGTTAGTTACAATAATCTACCTGTTTTTATATCTGAGGAATTTTTACTGAAGCAGTTTAAGTTAAGTACTTTGTGCAAGGATATTACAGGGTAATGGGTATTACATTATATTTTTTCTTTCATTTCTTAAATATCCATTTTTCACGGAAAAACCGCATGAAAATAAAATGCCAGGTGTAAGAAGGCCACAGTTAGACTTTATGAGTGCTTATTTCTGTGTTACAACCTGTCAATCACATATTTTAATTTTCAAATTGTAGGCCAAATGCAGTTTAATTATTCAATGCATTTTTATGCTGCCTTAATAAGTTCTAGAAAGGTTCATTTTTTCACAAAATAGATTGCAAAATGGTTTTCTGAAATAATAAAAAACTGAAAGAGAGGAGGAGCGAAAGAGAAGAAGAAATCTGCAAAATCCAGAGATGAACAATCTTATTAATGTGGATTGATATATTCCAATAAATCTACAGCAGTGATCCAGAAATATTACCATACAGAGATTTCATTCTGGGCGATGTAATACTAGAGAGGATTTAGCTCAGTGTTAAATTATCTGAAATTGAAAGAAAGTAATAAATATTCTAATGAAAACTCACTTAATGCCTGGATTATTGCGACTCTGGTCACATGGGTGCCCAATTAAATCTAAGACAAACTTTTATAAGCTTGTGAATAAATTGGCCACAACGTGGGAAGAATTATATCCATGCCGTCTTGGTTGGAAATGGAGGGAATAAATATGCCATCTTTTATTATCTGAGTACAGTTTCAATAAAATATAACTAATGCATTATAAGTTAGAAGTGAGATTGCATGAGATGGAAGATTATCACAATATAGACATCTTTATGTGACTTTTCACCGCAGGAGATGAAAGTGAATCAGGGACTGATGAAGCTGAAGCCACTTCACCCTCATTCCAAAGAACATTTTAACATGTGAGGGTTCGTGTTGCCTTATGTAAAGACTGGGAGAAAACAGGTTTAAAATGACAAATGGAATGATGATAAACGTGCACAAAGCAAGAAGGTGGACTGTGGGTAGGATTGGTTACTTTAGCCCTGATTCAGCAGGTCATACATCATGTTACCCTTATTCACCCACCTTTACTTTGTGAAATCACTCCAAAGTCCTTATTTTTAAACAATATTGACATACAGTCTCCTAACTCAGTGTTTTGTTTTTTTAAATTCTAATTGGTGACAAAATGTCATTTGAGCATGCTTTCTGCCTTTTATTAAACCCTAAAAGAAGTTCATATTTAATTAATGTTTATAAGCTCTTGTCTCTGGTATTCCTTTAATAACTTATATCTAATATGAACTATTTTTTACTATTAGTGTATTATGTACCAGATGTCATTAATTCTTTATTCATCATATTACATATTTGAAACTTATCTCTCATTCTGGGGCAGTCAGCCTTGATAATAATGCAGTGCTTGCAAAGACTTTTTATATGAATAAAATGAGAGCCTAATGAAATAAATAAGTGAGGGTAGAATGTGTAATCCCTGGTAAACAGGATGAGGTGTTGTCCGTGAGCTTGCCGCCTACCGTTTTTCTATGCTAATGCTACCAGCACAGGACCCATCTGGTCCTTGTTGACAGCGGCTGGAAGTAGGAAGTGGTGCCTGCACAAACAGCTCAGCTTGATGTTTGTGTGCATAATTTGTTTTCAGAGGCTTTGTGAGGAGTTTTGGGGATTATTCTAGAAGGCCAGACCCAATGGAGGTAAAGTACTCCCCAGCTACAGAAACTGGCTCCAACAGTACGAGTTGCAGGTTTTTCTTTAACTTCATTCCAGTTTTGTTAACTCACCATCATGCTCTGAAGCCCTACAATGAACTGGTGTCAATACATTTTTTCATGAGGAAATAATTGTCTCTATATTACTTGTTTCCTTAAGGTGTACTGTTGACTATAACATGTTTATTTTACAATTTTCACTCCAGGCAATGCCTCCAAGAAGAGTTCTTAATACTTTGAAAATGTGAACACAACTAAATAATTCTTTGCAGAAAAGTAAGGTGTACTACACTGTTGTATTCTTTTATATGCATGTCTTGTTAGAACAGTTCAAAAGTTAGTGTTGCTTTGGGAATTTGAAAATAATTTGTGATTTAGCATGTTTTCACTCTTATATTTCATCATTCCCTTCATGCTGTATAGCCTGAGAGTGCAAATGTTCAGTGTGCACTCAGTTGTCAGTGTGATTGCTCCCCAGGTTTAAGAACAATAACCTGGCTGCTTTCATCTCTCTGTAATTCTGCTGCATACCTTGTGTAGGTTTGAAGAAGGATTGAAACCTTACATCCCTCAGTCTGAATGAAATGTCTGCACTGATGACAGTAAAATTGCCAAATATGACCCAGATGACTTGATGTGCCTCTCATGATTTTGCCTGTGATTCTGTCTTTTTTCCTCAGCTCAGACTTTTCAAGTGTCCACTTTCTTGCCCGTCTCCTCCACTCCCTCTGCTGTCTTGTCAGACATTGCTGCATAATGATTTTTTATTTCCATGTTTGTGAAAAAACCCTCAAGTTTGCCTTCTTGCCCTAGACTATTGGGCTTGGCCTTTAGCAGTTTTTGTCGACAAGATCATTCTCACCCAATAAAAGCTTTATTCCTGGTTTTGGATATTGAGTGGGTGGTGGACATTGGGAATTGTCCCCAGTAACTGAGAACTCTGTGGTCAGCTAGCATGATGGGGAGTAGGACTTTTTTCCAAAGTTGTCTCTGTTAAAATAACAGAAATTTCCCACCCAGCCTCTTGCATTACATCCAACCCTATTGCAATTTTAAATAACACGCTCAACAGAAAATGGTATTGTACAGAAAGATTTGTGCACAATGACACCATTTAATGCTACTAATTATAGCAGAGTTCTTGTGCTAACTGTGCCCTTATTTAGAGCATATTCATAATTAAGAAAAAAACTTACCAACCAAATAAACATGCTGCAGGCATTGATGGAATTTTTTCTATAAAAAGGTGAGTTGTTTTCAGGGTTAACTCCTGCGTGAGGCCCTCTAGAGAGCTAGCAAGGTTACCAGCATGTGAGAAGTAACAAAAGAGAGTGTGAAGAAACGGGTAAAACAAGATCAGCTTGCAGAGAGCAGAGAGCAATGCTACTGTGTAGAAGCTGATGGTGTCCAAGCTGAAGAGAAGTGTACTCTTTATGGATTGTTTGAAGCCACACTAGCTCGGCTCCAAAAGATTATCCCCTTGAAACAAAGATGGACAGTTGTTTAAATGCAGCATAGGGTTTAGAGCACAGAGAGTAAAAGGAAAGGGGAGACGAGGACATTTTTGTCCCATGGAATGATAATGGACAGCTTTTGGGAGAGTGTGATACATTCCTGTTGAAGGCTATAGAGAAGACTTCAAAAATGAGAATGATCTTGCGGATAGAGGAGCTGAAGTGTGGTGTGGTGTGAAACATAGATCAAATTCTTAACTGAGTCAGAGTGCTCCAACAACAAATACCGTACTGTATTTTTTGGGACAGATTTGCCATGTATTATGCACAACTCATCTTAACTTCAGCGTTTCTTTTTTACTGCAGTCTTGGAAAAACATAGCTGAATCAAACATAAACACAGCACACAAGAAAGGAGGCATGTCAAAATTGAAGACTGCAAAGTCTGACCCAGGACAGTAAATGAGAAATATAATTTTTACCAAATTTCTGTTGCCATTTGTTATAAGCCACAGTTAGTGTTGAACTAGTGCCAGTTATGTAATTCAAAACCAGCTATTCTGTAGTACGGTACAATACTAGTCGAAGTGAAAATGTTTCAGTTATACGATGTCTGGTTTTAAGTCCTACAGGTTGTATCAAAATTTATGGCTGCATTTTTTCATTTGCTTCCTTCTGCTTCTTTTGTGATCCTGGTTTTGACTACAATGTTCATTGTCGGAGATTAGACACGTGGATTTGCTGTTAAGAGGAGGGGCTGCCGTATGGTGTAAAACACCAGCAATTACTGTGACAGCCAATCTGATGGGTGTGAAAGTTCCCTTCAATTATTTCATAGAAAAAAAATAGAAAGTAGATTTACATGCATGTGTACACAAGAATACATTGTTGAAAAGGTATGCTACTGTCTTGCAAAAGGTTTAATGTGGATATTTTCATGCGTTTGTACTTTTGGTTTATCTTATTCCAGTCAGTTTACTTTGCTCACCAATGTAAACTTCTGTGGTTGCACATTCTTAGTGAGCATGGCCATAAATGCAGTACTTTGATATTATAGAGATCTACAGGTCAAAATTGCTGTGTAGTTTGAGTTCTTACATTGCATTTTGGTGCATACCATGTTTGACTGGCTCTATACCTCATGGTAATAGAAGGTATTAGCATGTTTACTAAGTGTGGCTTCCGGATACACTGACAAAACCTGGGCTTTGTACCTTGAGGTTGTATTACCATGTATAAGTAATTCTATCCTGGGTGCTGACAGGTTACTATTTACTTAGTGGGATCAAACATAACAGAGTTATAAAACTTTGCCACTATGGACTTTGGACTATGTAGATAAGTGTGGTTGCCAAAGATCCTACTGTTTGTGAGAATATTCCTTTGACCACTGAATTTCAGTGTTTAAAATCAAAGGGGAGAATCAATTTGAAGTCACAACAATTCTGTCTGAAGCACTCTGAATATCTCATTTGCTCTGTGCTGCTGAAGCATTTTCAGGCAAAACCCATACGACGTGCACAAAATCAATAAGTGAATGCCAGTGATGTTCCGAAGCCGCAAACATTTTCATGGTGAACTGAAAATTAAATGTTAAATTATGGGCTATCCCTTTGTGAGACAGTCAGGCAATCCTGCTGGATCACCTTCGAAAGAAAGGGATCCCATCCATTAAAGCTTTCATGACATGGGAAGGTTAGATTGCCCACTGCAATCCTAGGGTGAAACTCAGGTCGTCTCTAATTCATCAAAGTGCATACAACCTGTTCACATGGTCACAACAGAAATTAATATCTGAACATCCAAAGCAACAATTTGATTGGTTTTTAAACACATTTTAAGTCCACTTTTAACATTTTTTGTTCAAATAGGGTTACTTGAGAAAAAGAACAAAATTGGATGAGAAACAATTGGGTCTCATGTATTCCGACTAATGATTTCAGGAGAAGAAAGTCAGGAAGTATAATAGTCCCCCAGAAGTACTGCTGTATTTTGAAGTGCTCCTTTGGTGACCAGTTACCCTTCTTGACCTAGTGGCCTTACAAGAGCTGCCCCAGCATCTGCGGGCCCTTGCTGAAGGTTTATCACTTTGTCTGAAGTGCTGTCACTTCCAGCTCTCCCACATCACCCTTCTTCCTACTGATTGCACTGTGATACGAGAGCTTTCAGCGGGTCCCCTGGATTCACGTCAAATCACTGCGTCATCTGGGTGCTGGTAAGTGGTAAATCCCATTCTGTATTCTGACATGAAGCAGAAAACAAACAGACAAACTGAAAGGGGCCAAGAAACACAGGGCATTCAAGATCTGTGTGAACCACTGTCTGGAAAGAAACCACTGGAAGATGTTTCTCACACTGTCACAGTACTACCGTCATCAGAGCAGAGTACTGCTGGGTGGTGGAAAATTCCCTATCCTGGTCAGTGTCAATGCGAGAAGATGTGGATGGACAGTAGACATGGTTTGCTGCTTGTCCTGTGCTACATTTCCTGTGGAGAGATAGCTAAGACCTGCTTTCTGTCAGGGTGTGCTCTGGTGCAGTACCTCAGGGGAGATGTCTTTGTGGGAATCTAGCATTTCTCACAAAAAAGCAAAACATGAGGAAGAAAAACTTCTTATACCTCTTCCTTGGGCTGGTATTTGGTTTGCGTTATCATCTATAGCGTATCATCAGAAACACCTTATCATTCCTCCAGTGATTATCAGTGGGCACTGAAGTGATTTCAACACTTTTTCCCATCATCTGAGATTTATTTTTTCCTGATATAAATGAACTCCAGACCTTAAATGATTTTCCAGAACATTGTTAAAGAGAACATGGTTTAAAGCACAAACATACTAACTGAGAAACAACTCCAAAGGCTTGTTTTGTTCTATGACATTTTCAGATAACCATCAAAACCAAAAATGTCTTAAAAAATGCTAAGTACTTATGGTACTGCTATTGATGTGTGGCTGAGTCTTAATGTGCATGATTTCCATTCGATACCAGTAGTTCTGTTTACAAGTTTAAACACCTCCTTTTATGTCTTTTTGTGATGCAGCTCTATTTATTTCTTGAGGCCTAAGGTTTCACCCCCAGCTCCATATTACAGGCACAATAAAAATAATCAGCACAGCAAAGATTCAAAAGCATAAGGTAGAAGTAGAATATTTGTAAATAGTCACATTGTTTTATGGGTTTGCTGCTTGATAATTTATTTCATGCAGCAACTTCACATTTTGTGTCATAAAAGCAATAAAATTGCGTCTTGCCCAGAAACTTGTTCAGGGCTCTGGAGAGATGGCAGGAGATGGCCTGGAGTCTGCACTAAGGAGAAAATATTATAATTATTGGCATTAAATATTTAATAATCAATTGAATTTGCTTTGGTTAATGAGTTGGGGTCCATGCTTAAAAGCATGTGCCAAGCAACAGCTCATATATGATCCCATTGGAAATCCATACTGTGTCTCAAGGCAGTATTTTATATTTATATGTTTATGTCTTTGTCGCTGTCATTTTTTGACATTTCTATCCTTTATATTTACAGCTCAGAAACCACTGTAGGTTTTAAGTGTCAAAATGCTTTTAGAAGTCCAATATACCACTGTGGTCTGTAACATGACTCAATAGCAAAAAAGAAAGTGCCATACTTTATTACTCTGTGTGTGGGGGTGAGGTATGAGAATGTTTTTTTTTCAATAGTCCAAGGAAAAACACTTAGACTTTTGGATAAGGATTTCAAATGGGTTTTGGTTTTAAATGTGTTTTATACATGTTAAAGCTTTAATGCTGGAGATGTGGTTATAAAGGAGGCAGTGAATATTTAAATGGACACAAAACCACGCAATGTTTTCAGGGCTCCTCTGTAGGTTTTAATTATTTTTCATTTTGACTTGGCTTATTCTACGTATGTATATCCAATGTCTATCATGCAGATTTAAAAGCACTGTTTTTGTTAAGCAGCGTTTTGAGGAAGCTGCACATTCGAGGGCTGCACATTCCCATGATGCCGTGAGTCTGCTCTGCACCTCAATGCTCACTTTGTCACACTCTATTTTATCCCACTTCTATGATAGTTGTACTCCATGTCCACCTTCTTTTGGCCATGGGGTCATGGACCATCCAGACCGAAACACTCTGATCCTGTGGTTCCACCATGTTGATGCTCACTGTCACCTAGCTGACCAGGGTGTCAGAGGACCTACCGCAGAGGGAGGAAAAGTTAATTACAGTAGATGTGTAGGGGGTATTAGTGC
This sequence comes from Arapaima gigas, assembly GCA_900497675.1. Lineage (NCBI taxonomy): Eukaryota > Metazoa > Chordata > Actinopteri > Osteoglossiformes > Osteoglossidae > Arapaima > Arapaima gigas. The sequence goes on along the minus strand of UFQX01000090.1, from coordinate 1,260,911 downwards.
TGGTATAAGGCCGAGGCGACGCGTTTGACTGTGGACGTGGAGGCGGCGGTGGCGGTTTCGACGGCGGTCTCACCTGTGGCAGCCAGGCCCGAAGACGGAACCCTCGCCGCCTCAGTTCGTGGAGCAGAAGAAGAGCGAGCGACGGCGACCTCCACCAAGCTGAGGCACACCACCCAGTTATGGTGGAGAAGGACCGAGGCGGCGGCTGACTTCCCGGATTGCTCTGCCTTCATCCGGGAAGTCGCCTTTCGGGTGTTGGGCCTGGCCGCGGGACATGTGGTGTGTGTTCAGCACAACGGCTCCCAGCGCGTCGTCGACCTGACAGTCCTCGCGGAAGACACCTACCAGAAGCTTGTGGAGAGGCTAATATGAGGTGCCGTAATTGCCACGAGACTGGCCACTTCGCCAGGGATTGCAAGGGCCCCCGCCGATGTAATGTCTGCATGGGCGAGGATCACATGGCCCGCCTCTGCCCTCAGTACAGGCCCTCGTATGCCAACGCGTTGTCGGGCAACAGGGGTCTCTCGGTGGAAAAAACGGAGCGGAGGGACCTGCCCAGAGAAGAGGATTCGGAGGCAGGCACAGAAGCCAAGGTGGGGGCCGAAGAGGACCCTGGCGTGGCCGGCGAAATTCAGGCCCTCAGCCTCCTCCCTGCCCTGGGTGATTTCCTGAAAAGGAAAATGGAGGATCTACAATTGGGAAAGAAAAAGAAGAAGAAGGACGGACGGGAGGCAGGACAGCCCAAAGAGGAGTCGTCGTCGGCCGACTCCTCCGACGAAGGCTGAGAGCGACATTCCTCCCCGCAACGCATGGACGATGCCTGGGTCACAAGGAGGACCCCCTCGGTGTCCCCTACTCAGGGGGACGGAGGGGGAATGCTCCTGCCGGACCTGGACCTCGACATATACATGGATGACGGCAGGCTGGCGATAAACGGTGTGGCCCAGGCCAATCTGTTTGGGGAGGACCTCTTTTAATTGTGGACTTTTAAATCTTTTAGCGTTTTAATTTCTTAAACACCGTACCCCAATGACTGATTTTATAGTTTTAACACTCAACGTCAGGGGGCTCAAAAATACACTAAAAAGAACTGCATTGTTTAATCAGTTGTCGTCCTGTGCCTTTAACCTGTGTTTTTTGCAGTAAGTACACCTCCGGGACCAGCGGGACGTGACTCTCTTCTCTCTGGAATGGAGGAAGGGTGAGTCCTACTGGAGCATAGGTGGTGTCCACTCTACAGGCATGGGGATTCTTTTTGGAGATCACGCCTATGACGAGGTAAGGCCTTTTATTGTTATGCCGGGCCGTGTTTTGGGGGTGGACGTCACGTGGAGAGGTTCGTGCATTCAGGCATTGTGCGTCTACACTCCAGGGGAGGTCAGGTCCTGCGTCGCTCTGTTTGAGGAGCTGCTCCCGTATTGTGTGATAAACAGGCAATTGATTGTAGGAGGTGACTTTAACATTTTTTTAGAAGGGAAGGGCGACGCCAGTGTTAAACATTTTAAAAACTTTTTTGGCAGTTTTAGCCTTGTCGACGGTTTTAAAAAGTGCAACCCCGGCGATCCGGGCATCACTTAGCGCAATACCCACGGGGCCTGTAGCCGCTTGGACTACATCTTAGCGTCTCCCTGCGTTGTTTTTAAAAGCATGATCTTGTCCCCCCGGTGGCCCTCGGACCACGTGATGGTTGAGGCCACGATTTCCATTGCGGCCCCAAGTCACGGCTGGGGCTACTGGAAGCTTAAACTGGAGGTACTCCAGGAAAAGGAGTACAGGGACTTGTGTTATGATAGCTTTTCCGTGTGGCAGGAGGCGTGGATGGTTACCCCTCGTTAGCCGAGTGGTGGGAGGGGGTCAAGGCTAAGGCTAAGGCCCTCACTGTGAATTATTGTGTTTGCTGGGCCGCTTTGCGTTGCCGCGACATCGCCGGGCTCGAGAAGGAGCTTCACGAGCTCTATGCCTGCCACAACAACAGGGGAGTTTTTGACTACGACAGGGCCGCGGAGATCAAGGCTGTTTTGAGGTAGCTACATGAGCAGCAGGCCAGGGCCTTCTTGTTTAGCGCCAGGGTGAGAGAGGTCGAGGACAACGAAAAGTGTACCTCATACTTTTTCAACAAGGTGAAGGACTTGAAATGCAAGAGGGGTTTTTCCTCCCTGCGGAACCCGCAAGGGGAATCCTTCACTGACACTGCCTGTATGCTGGAGGTCGCATCTTGTTTTTATAGGGATCTTTTTAAAGTTAGGGAAACTGACCCGGTCTTAGAAAGGAGCTTCCTAGACAAGTTGTCATCCTTTGTTCCCCAGGGCACCCTCGAGAGCCTGGAAAGCCCCGTCACTTTGAGTGAGCTGACCGAAGTGCTCGGTAAAATGAACCGATGCAAGGTTCCCGGCCTAGACGGCCTGCCGGTAGAATTCTATTCTACCTTTTGGAACATCTTAGGGCCAGCATTTTTGTGTGTTGTTGAGGAAGTGCTTAGCCGAGGCTTGTTGATGAAAAGCATGAGGACCGGGGTGCTTTCCTTGTACAAGAAAGGCGACAAAGCCGACCTCGTCAACTGGAGACCCCTCACGATGCTTTGCATGGACGCAAAGATTATTGCCAAAGTCCTTACCGAGCACCTAAAGCAGGTTATGGCCGACTTGGTCCACAGGGACCAAACTTGCGGGGTTCCTGGGCGGTCGGCGATCTGGAACTTGCACCTGGTTCGGGACGCAATCGCTTGGGCAGAAGACCGAAAGGTCTCCTTAGTGCTGATCAGCCTGGAGAAGGTGTTTGATCGAGTCGACCACCGCTTCTTGTTTAACACTTTGAGTAGGATGGGGTTCGGCCCTCGGTTTCTGGGATGGGTCCGAATGTTGTACGCCGAGGTGGGCAGCCGAGTCATTGTCAACGGCTCTCTTGAGGGCTGGGTGCCCCAGCTTAGCAGAGCGAGGCAGGGCTGTCCGCTCTCCCTGCTCCTTTACGCTCTTTACATCGAGCCTCTGGCGGCCGCCGTTCGTGCTCAACCCGGAATCGACGGCCTCCTCCTGCCAGGAAGTGGCGGAGAGGCGGTAAAGCTAGCTCAGTACGCGGACGACACTATGTTGTTTGTGTGCTCGGATCAGTCTCTCGGTCAGGCGCTGGATCTGGTCAAGGCGTTCGGTCGTGCTTCTGGCGCAACACTGAACCTCAACAAATCGCTTATGAAGTACTTTGGCAGCTGGAAAAATAGGACAGACGCCATCGTGGGTTTTCCCAGATGTGACGGTCCTCTCAAAGTGCTCAGGGTCAACTTCCTCTCGGAAGGTATGGCCAGGGCGAACTGGGAGGAATGCTTGGCCAAAGCCAGACGGAAAATGGGATTGTGGAGGACCAGGTCCCTCTCCTTCGTAGGGAAGACCTTAGCTTTAAAGGTTGACACCCTTCCCATGCTGCTGTACTTGGCACAGGTGTACCCCTTGCCCTTCTCTTTGAGAAGAGGCCTGAGGAAAGACATTTTTGATCTTGTCTGGGGGGGCAGGTACGAGTGCGTGAGGAGGGAAGTCATGTATCTTCCGAAGGAGGAGGGGGGTAGGGACGTGCCCGACGTGCCTCTGAAACTGGATTGCCTCTTCTTTTCCCATGTGTGTAACCGTCTGGTAGCTCCTATAGAGCATCCCCACCCACACTTTGTGCATCTTTGGTTGGGCCGTCCAATGTGTCATCTGGCGAAGTCCTGGACCAACATCGGGCTGAACGCTGAGACCTGGCCTGCTTACTACAGGCATGCCGTTAGATGGGGCAAGTCCATCGCAGCGGGGATCAAGACCGGTACCCTTCTTAAACACAGGGCCTTGTACAGGGCTCTGTTGGAGAGGAGGGGGACCCGAGCCCTGTTGGGCCTCGAGGATGGCACCTGGTCCAGGATCCAACCTGAGGGGCTTGACCACCACTTGCAGGACCTGAACTGGCGCTGCCTATTGGGTAAGTTGCCTCTGAAGGACACACTGTACAGGCACCATTTGTCCAGCCACCTACACTGCCCGTGGACCCACTGTGGCGAGAGGGAGATGCTCACCCACGCCTTTTGGGACTACGAGCAGGTGAAAGAGGTCTGGCGTTTGGTAAGCAGCCTGTGCAGAAAGGTCGATCCGCAGATGGTTTCAATGTCTGACAAAGTGTTGAAGGGGTGGAACCCTGGTGCTCAGAAGGCTGAGGCCGCCCGGACCTGGCTGGTGGTAAGCGTGACCAAGCAGGTGCTTTGGAGCGCGAGATGCCAACTGGTCCAAACAGGGGCAGACTTGGGCATCCACGGGGTGATGGCAAAAATCCGGGCCAACCTCAAGTTTAGGATGGAGATGGGCGTTACGCAGTGGGGCTACCCAGAGGCCAAGGACAGGTGGAAAGGCCTGTTCTGGCTGTAGCCCCAAGGTTTTTGTGGCGTTCCCTCCATCCCGGGTAAGTAACACACATTCTTGTTTTCGCACTAAAGACTAGCGACCCCTATTTTTTGGTCGTTTTATGTGAATATTTTTTTGTGTGTTTCATGTTGTTATGTCAGGTGTAGGGTTTTGTGTATTTATTCACTTTCACTGTTACTTATTTTCGCATATTTACTGTAATTTCAACTACTATTCATGTTATCCATTGTATCTGTGTTATTTATTGTTATATTTATTTTGGGTGTTGTATTTACTCATTTAATCATTTATCCAGTGAGGCATGCGTGTGTGAATGTAGGCTGTAGTTAGAATAGTGTAGCTTAGTCTGTTCACTGGTTGGGTGTATAAATGGTGTATCGGTTTATGTACCTAAGTCATTTATTCATCTATCTGTACATCTGTTTAATTAATTTATATTTATTTGTCTTTTAATAATATTGAGTCTGTTTATAATATTATAATTTTAATAGGGGAAGACGTGCTACACCCAGTGAGGTAAGTGTTGTCCGGCAGCACCCTGGAACAGGCCAGGGGACCGCCTATCTTCTGTGGTGGAGTCTGCCGGTAAGTTTCTTTTAACTTTTTAGTTACAGCCTTGGGGTATGTTTTTAACTGTTTTAGATTCTACCGTCATGTTAGTGATTATTTGTTGGTTTTACTAGGGTTTTATAAATTAATTTTAATTTGTACATGGCAGTTTTAATTATTTATTGTAGTGGTTTTAGAACTTTTAAATAAAGTTGGAGATGATGAATGGAGAGATTATAACTGTCATGTTGGACAGTTTGGTGATGCTTGACATAGTCAATGCATGTCCATTCTGATCTGGTAGGGAAAAAAAAATAGTGCTGGTATAATAAATTGAATTACAGTCTTCTTCAACCTTACAAAGGTAATTTGATACTGATAAATCCTTTGTAAGGTGAATTCTCATAGGTTGAAGACATAATTTCTATTAGTTTCAAAGGTAAGATTTTTAATGTGTCCCTGAAGCCCAAAATTGACACCCATTTATGCTAAAATATCTTCAAATCCTATAAAAATTGGCAGTTAAAACAAAAAAGTTTAAATTAGTTATTTTAACAATAATTTAATTGAAAATAAAAATAATTCATTAAATATAATACTGTATGGCTGTCTACCTGCATTTTTTGAGGTCCTTTCCAATTATAACATACTACACTATTTACAAATGTTCACAAACAGCACATAAATACAAATACTTCAATGCAAAAAACTAAACAGTTAAAAAAAATCAATGAGAAGGATTCAAATGAATTTTCACTTCCTGAACAAGTTCTCATTGTCCAAATAGTCCAAACAGGGCCCGTGGTTACTGAGACTGTAAAAGGTGAAACCAGCAAAAAGGAGTAATGAAGGCTAAGAACTTGATGCAGCACCAGCCAAAATGTAACTGCAAAGACTTCATGGTGGCCCTCTTCTCATCCCACTGAGCTGTCAGAAGGCACTTAAAGTCAAAATTCAGCCTTGATAAGTCAAGTAGCCTGGCTCTGCACAACCACTGGACCATCAGTAGACATTAACCTATCAGTGCATCAGTATGTTGTAGGATCTAGCAAGGTGTCTGACCCTGGGTGAACTGGCATATACTGTCCCTCTTTGAGGTTTGTATCAGTTTGTGTCTGACTGCCAGATCTATCCTTTCTCATTTGCTTTCAGCTTACATGAAATAAAAATGTTTGTTTGAAACCCAGCAGTCCTATATTTCTCACCTCAAGGACACACAAATAGAGCACTGTTAAATAATGACTTATTTATTTGAAATTCTAAGCCTTAATATTTAATTTTTCATTTTTATACAATGAGAAGTTACTTCTACATCAGTAAATTTTATAAAGTTACAGAGATATGCTCATATCATTTGCAGACTATGCAAATTGCTGCAGTATATTGAAATAACACCCCCCAGGTTTGATAATTATAACACTATTGTCTTAATTGTGCAAAGTTGACATTTTTCCATTATAAATGAGAAAGAAGCAGGAGGAGGCAGACTGCTTTCATACAGGGAGAAGTTCTCTTAGAACACTGGCCTGCAGCTTACTGTGATATCATGTCATCATAACCAAAAACCTGGTACCTTAGGTGGCAAATGTCTTTCTCCCTTTATTGAATCATTAAAAGAGATTATTTTTTTAGGATATTTCACATCTTCTATTTTTATATGATCCCTGGAGGAGAACATGCTTTATTCAGATTTTTTTGAAAAGCTTTTTACCCCCAGAATTTCTAAAATCCAAATTTCAGATTTTCAACCAAGGTGATGAAAAAGAGAAGGAAGCTAAGACACGATATGCAGATTTTGTATGGTTTGTACGAAGGACACAGATGCATTTATGTTTTGGGTAATGCTGTAGTGTTCATTTGCATAACGCCCTACAGTTATGGTACAATGTAGAAAAATCTCTTTTCCAGGTGGGTCAGTAGAAGACATTAGAGGTGGTTACCCTCCACCTCAGAACATGAGTCGCCTTTCGGGTAAGAGGCACATTCACAAGGTTTCTAAACCTCTCTAAGACTGTTTCATTTCCCCTCAGTAGAGCCTTTTGTCACTAAAGACTTCTGTTTCTAGTCTCAAGAGAGTCTAAGTTTTATCTTTCAAAAGCCAGGGTGCTTTTTTGTGTTGTCAGGCTGAAGAAATGTCAGAATTAAGGAGCATGCCTCTGCTATCAAAACTTGGGGAAAGACACCCACATGGTTTATTTCCCTTCTTACAGTGGAACAAGGTACAGTGCATAAGATGGGTGTTTAAGCTGAGCAGCTGTGTGATGTGGTAAAACTCCTTGATTTGTTATGATTTGCTATGTTGCATAATGTGTAAAAACAGGTGGGCTTGCTGTGCTTTTCCTACAGTCAATACAAAGCAAAAATTGATATCTTCCTATCTTTTTCATTATTATTTTGCTGTGACATTTGATGGAGAGTCTCCCATTTTCATATTTGTCTTCCAGTTTCGTCTCTCCTCTGCCAGTTCAAGGGCGGTGCTGTACATTGATGTTTATATGTCGCAAAATGCGTCAGGTGACGTGGTTTGAGCAGCTTCTCCTTAGAGAATTTTCCACTTTGGTGCAGAATCCATGCAGCTTTCTCTGGCACCCTAAAAGGTTCATAAAGAGAATTGATGTTCGAGTGTCTTTTCAGGATGATCTGATCTTCCTTTCTCTACTTCTCAGATGAAATACTGAGAAATGTTAATGGATTGACAGATTTAAAGAGTGTTAGATTAATTAATCAAAGCCTAGTTGATTTCAATAAAATATAATTGTATACAGTTATTTAACAATAAATCAATCTACAATAGTATTTGTTAATTTCTGAGAGCTCTTTTGTTAAATGCCACGTTGGGAAGGGCACGATGCAACAATACAGTGGATTAAACGTAAATCCTTATTTTCCAGCAATCTTTCAGTTAATAAAGTTAAAAGTTTGCCTGTAGTACATGTTTAACTTCACATGTGTTTGTGATTTTGGGATACAGGTGTGGTGAGGATTGGGGAGGTGCTAGGTGTTCTCACTCTACGGAGTGGACATGACTCCTTCTGAGGAATCGGGGGAGAGAGACTGAGGGACAAGTGTGTGATACTGTGGAGCTGCTGTTCTCTGTCTCCCTCCCCCTGCTCTCTGTCTCTCTCAGTGCTTCCTCCACTGCTTTCCAGAGTCAATTTGAATTCTGACAGCCCCTGAGGCCGTGCATCACATTTCAGGCCTGGATGGTACTTAAAGGCCCGTAATCTTTCACTGAATGGCTTCACTGAGGCCCCGACGAAAGCAAATTACTCGCTTTAAGGACTCTGGCTGCTCTGGGACCCCAGGCTGCTGACTAGTGCTGCTACATTGAGTGTGCTGCTGTCATTATTTATTTATTTGAAAAGTGTTTAAACTGCAGGAGCCCACTGGGATAAAGCGCAGTGATAACATTATTATATGTATATATTTGCAGAAGGCGACCCATGCTTGCAGCACTGAATGATGGCTGTTTTGTGCTTTTTTCTTATATTTATATACTTGGCTTTGCCATTTTTTTCCACATTATTTTTGAAAAATAGAACAATTTCACATTCTCTATTTAATCAAATCTGTAGTGTTATGGTTAAGAACATGGACTTTCATCCTAGATGTTGCTGATTCAAGTCCTTGCAGGGATCCTTCTCTTAAGCATTGTAATTCTAGAGTAAATAGATCAAATGTGAACTCTTCTTAAATAAACAGCCTTGGCAACAAAACCAGCAAAATGGCAATATGAATATCAAGACAACAAATCTGTTCAGCTGTGAAGAATTTACTATTGTTTACAATACAGAGCTGGAAACTGATTTTGTTTCCAAGTTTAGATAAGCACAGTGCATGAGGGCATCTGGGCTACACAGGGTGCTTCTAAACCTGCTTCTGGACCTGCTGATATCAGATCAGAGTGAGCTGCTGACAACCACCCATGTTACAATCCCCAGGAGTGAGACTAATGAAACAGGAGACTCCAGACCTGAGTGGCCGCCCTGGATCACTGTGTCTTGGAGTGTGAGGTGAATGATTAGTGGGACTGACATAATGAAGCAGTTTGGCCTGGCAGTGCACACACCAATTTATTATGGTTTCCCCAAGGGTGCCCTACATCATCTTTATAAACCCCCTGCCTCTGCCTTCCGGTGAGGAGCTGTTTCTACATGCTAATGCAGCTTCAGATTTACAGCTGATGACCTCGGAGCCTTTCACACCAGCCCCCCAACCACTTCTCATCGCTAAAGACAAATGCAGGTCATAACACCGATGGAGAGGAAACAGGAGGGCAATTAGATAATGGTTGGAATGAATGAGGAGGAGCAGGCTGGGGTTTGAGACCTGGCTGCATTTTGGTGGCCTCCATCTGGTTGATTTATTTTGATTGCTTACAATCGCTTAACTACCTGTGGCTGCTGTGGAACTGCCGAGAGGCCAGGGCAGGTCTGAGAGGAGACGTGGGATGAATTACTACTGCATGGTCACAACTCACACTACCTGTCTGTACTTTGCCTGCAGATTTCCAACATGTAATGTTCTCTGTACCTCATTAGTAAGAAATCCAGTTTTGCCACAGTAGTTATAGAGTACTTGTTATATTCTGCTCCTCTGGCAGACTCTTCAGTATCAAGCAAACCCACAGGTCCTGCTGCTGTATATTACAAGTACTGTATATAAAAATACAATCCATGCATAATTATAACATCTATGTTTTCTGTAGATAATCTTGAGAAGTATTTCTTTACACTTGATGGAAGTGTTCTTTCATAATCCATAGCCTGATTGACCAATCCTTGGGCAAATTTTGCTTTGATTGTCAACAGATTTTCACTAAATTAATCTGTCTTCATGAAATGTGTTTGAAAAGGAATGAGGGCTGAGGGTCTATTATTTAAAATCTGCTCCTTTTACATATTAAGGAGATCTCCACTGAGACTTCTCTTAAGTTGGAGGAGCATTGCGACAGTGGAAGCACTTGTGCAAAGTGGATGACCATCCAACAGGATTTCTTGTCCTCTACACTTTTCAGCATTTCCATTGCTTCTTCTCATACAAGCACAACTGGCCTATTGTGGCACCCAAACCTTCAAATCCTTGGGCAGTGATTAAGACACTGGGAGCTGCTTAAAATCACTTGTAGAAAACAAGGATCAGAGCTTAAAACTGGATGCTTTATTTCAAATTCTTCTGGAGTCATTTGTGGACTCTCTCTATTACCTCTTATATAAATCATACTTGAAGTGGATTTCCATGGTCTCAGTTTTAATGAAAAATCGCCAGCTTTTGATTGTACCTGCTGTAAAGGAGATCACATGCAAATTTTTATTTTCTTGGCAGGCAGTACACAAATATGATGGCTGTCTTTCTACTAAATTTTACGTAAAGGTTATTGATGAGGATGTTCACCCAAAATTGCACAATTTCAAGGTAGAGGTCTTCTTTATGGTAACACTGCACTGTTTCCAGGCCTTTCTTTGTCCTTCTATCGATCCCCCTATTTCCTATAATGAACTGAAAGCACAGCTCAATTACTGCAGCCTCTGCCATTGGCTGAAGGTAATATGAAATTAGTCAGCACAGAGTAGGCCTGTCAGTATTGATTTCACTACCCAGATTATTTGTTACAAAAGAATAGAGCTGTCTGCAGCATAATTGAACAAGTTAAGTCCTTGCCTCACAAAATGTAAACCCACATCGATTGTCAGCAAGGTCACTGTATATGCTGAAGGAAGAAAGTTGTAATGAAGTTAAATTCAAAGAGGTGCCAATGTTATGTTGCGATACGTGACAGTCAGATGGATTCATTCCTACTCAACTGCACAGGCAGTGAATTAACAGCACAGTGTTGGGTCTATAATCATTATATTTGTCAGGAGTGGAAAAGGCTTCTATAATCTGCCTTAGCAGTTTGCTTAGTGTGGTCATCTTCTAGGGAACTTTGGTTTTATTCAGAGTGTGGAACAAACCCCAGCATTATTATTTATTATTTAACTATCATAGTCTGCAATGGACTGGCATCTCATCCTGGATGAGATGCTATCCTAGCCTTGCACCCAGTTATTCTGAGGTAGACTCTGGACCGCTGCAATCCTGACCATAACAAACAGTTAGTGAGGATGGATGGATGGATGGATGAATGGATGGATGAATGAATGGATGGATGTATGGATGGATGGATGGATAGATACTAGTAGTCTGAAACAATTTACATTTTTATCCATTTATAAAACAGGATATTAGACCAGAGCTATTAATACCTACCTATCAACCTGTCAATCAATCATTGGCTGTGAACAAAGGATTTAGGTTAATTTTATCACAATATATAATTGATAGATTAGATTTAGTTCTCAGTCACAGATCTGAGAATGAAACAGAACACAAGTATCCATCCAAAATCTGTGTTGTCAGACTTAAGTTATAAAATGATGACTTTATAGTGGGAGCTGTTAATCACATGCAATTATTTGGTAAATAATTTAGCCAGCAGAAGTCTGCTTTAAAGCTTTAGTATCCAGCAGATTTATCTTTTTTAGGGTTAGCAGCAGAACTGGGAAAAGGAAACTTCTCTGCAGTAGGAAGCTAGCAGTTAACATCAGTGGAGAAAACACACAAGAGGTCTTTATTGGGCAATGAGACAAATATGTTTCAAAGGCTCTTTATCAAGCATGTGTGAGACTCATTCCAAAACTGGGCTCTTGAGTGCAGTTTACCACAGGCCAACTCAAGTATTTATTCCAGGCAGTTTATTCCAAGTTGTTAGTGATAATTAGAAAAGTGACCCCCATCAGCAATTTTAAAAGGAAGGCTTATTCTACAATTTACCTAAACGGTTCACTGGGGTTAAACAAAATATAAACCTTATTTGTTGAAGAGCTATACATGGTTTAATCTGTAAATGTAGCTGTTCTCCCTAATGCATACATGAAGGTAAGAGACCACTTTCTGGGGTAGGGTTAAGGGTTAATGAAATGCTCTTTCTGTTGCTTATTTTCTTCTCTCCTGTGCTGAGTGATAAGTAGCTAACCAACGAAGCTTGTAATTACAATCTTACAGAAACCGGCCTGATCTGTATATAAATCTCACCATCCAATTACAAGATGTAATAATTTTGCACTCAAGCTGGTAATGAGGTCTAATACTCCTGCATGTGATAATCCCCCCTGGATGCTGGCTTGATCAGATGTTGGCTTTGTAATTAGACTGGCAGAAAATCATTATTTCATGTTCAGGAAAAAATGAGGTTGGTGGGAAGTTAATTTTCTCCCCATTCTCTGAAGCGTAGACAAGAATTTAATGATTTAATCATGATTGTTAGCTATTTTGCAATCAATTTGTAATGATTGTGTGGCAACAGAGGGATGTAGGAGAAACATCCATAAATATTCAAGGTGTTACATGCGTGACAGTGCCCTGCTCTTACACTCTTTGATTCACAAAAACGATTAGGTTCACTTCTTTTAGTGGGACACTAGCCACAGTGACCAACTTAGAAGTAAAATTGCCTCTTTTGTGGTAAGTCAAGTAGATGGGGTTTTTTTTTTTTAATTATCAGCAAGTATCTCCACCTCCACAATACTTTCTGTATATGAAATTGTCCTGTGCAATGCTGCTGTGCCACAACAAGCCTGTTCATAAGAAAAAAAAAAAATCTACAAACCTCATAGGATTTGCAATATTTAAGCATGATTTTCCTATTAAATTTCCTGAGGGATTTGGGATGAGGGTTAACTTTATGTTCACTCAACCATATAACTGCTCAGAACTTTCAGACATGGTGGTTCTGTAGTCCAAGATTACAGAACTTTTTTATGAGCTAATTCTTCTAAAATAACTGAATAGAAAATGAAAGTAGTTAACTGGAAAGCTGGTTATAAAAATCCTCTTAACATTTTTGTGAATGTGTTTGTTCAAATACTGCACAGATAGACAACTTGACACTCAGGCAGTAAAACTGCAGCTACAACATATTTGTTTAATAAATTGTCACCTCTATCCTGGTTTATTTACACTATGTATGGCTTTTTTTTATTTTGCAAATTCTGTAAACCACATATGCAGTCAAGTCAAGTGGCCTGCTCAGTGGCACAGTACATCAGCTGTCTCACCTGTGATTTTACTTCAGCATTTAATCTGCTTTACTGTGTGCTCAGCTGTTTAAATTGACTCAATGTACTTGTTTCACTTCAGCTGCCTCTAAGCAATTAAAAAAGGAAAGAAACAGAGAGACTCATTCTGAATTCAAGGCGAGTTGCTCCTCATTTTCCCCACTGAAAGGTGAGTGTATAAGCTGTTACATAAATGTTTGGTTTAATCACACTCCGGTCAAGTAACAGTCAATCCAGTCCAACTCCACACAGTCAATTTGCCCTAATCTCTTGGCTATTGGAGTGAATGGTTTATTGATAGGAAATTGACTCCACTCATCTGGTAACATTTCTGCCATTGGTAACATTTGAGACTTGTCCCACAGGGCTCATTAATGGGATAATTTGCCTTTTCAAAATTAATTTGCATTTTATGTGTGAAAAGTGAGGCTAGGGTGAAAGCACAAATTTGCGGGGCAAGAAGGCGGTTCAGTGACACTTGGGAAGGAGGTATGTCCAGCTGGTCACTGCGGTAGGTGTGGACTGTGCATTTTCACTGCTAAACTGCTGCCTTTTATGTATACAGGTTGTCCTTGACTTACGATGCACTTGACCTACAATAGGCTTGTACTTGCGACGGTCAGTAAAAAAAAGTCACTAAAAAATGAAATGTGCAAAATTGGAGGGGGGTTTATTTTCATGAATTCTGGTAAGCAGATGAACATCTCAGAGCTGATTAAAGCATGCATGCATAAGTATCTTGTAATTTACAACATTACAGTACATGTATGACATTGTAGTGTAACAGTAGGCTCCTGACAGCAATATGAAAACATGAGATGAGTGCTTATGTTATTAAAATGCATTAAAAAATTTCACATGTACCGAAACAGTGTGCATGTGTGGCATCATAGCATAATGACTGTGTAAGGTGAATGCCATATGAGACTGTGTGCAATGACACAATGGTAACAAAAATGGCAGATCACGTTGCTTGCACTTACTACATCTCTATCGTTTGGCACAGAATACTGAAGTATTTAAAACATGCTATGAACATACTGCACGTTTTAAAAAGAAACCATGGTAAAGAATACAGTACTGAATTACTTAATAATGGGGTGGATAATATACCATACTGTGGCCAGAACTAAAACAAAATAGGTCAAAAATATCAATAAATGTATGAAAAGAAGTTACTGTATGGTGGACTACACACTTTGTCACCAGTATGATCTGACTTACAAGTGATGCAACTTAAGACCTGGCCATTGGTCTCTAACCCAGTCGTAAATTGAAAACAATCGACATTGAATTTTCACTGGTGTGGTTGTTCTTGGTATCCTCAAACCCTGAGCTCTTGAAATTGCACTTTGAAGACTGCCCCAAGTGGACCAAGGAGAGTCTGCATGGATCAAACCCCAAGGTAGGCTCCCCCTACACCAGTGCTACTTGTTTGGCTTCTCACAAGTGCTTTCAAGTACTCTTTGATAAATCATGGATAAATCATAGAGTCATATTCCCACCACTCCACAGCACTACCCACTAGCCTCTCCTTTCTCTTTCCCCTCCTCTCCTCTGCTTGTCATTAGGTTATAGATCTTTTTCACAGCACGCTTCTCTCATTCTATTTGGCTACAGTGGTTTCTACTAGGTGCTGGTGCATTCAAACCTTTAAACTTGCCAAAATGCCATAACTACAAAGATTAGATTTTTAGACAATGTTAAACTTGTTAAAGATATGGAAAAAAGGTCTTGGATCTGTGCATTTCAAGTACTGAACTAAATAAATGCTTGTGAATAGCTTTAGAATCAAAGAAGCCATATGAATTAATCTGACTTTCTGACTTGGGAATACATCTTTCTTTGCTCATGCCTGCTAACCAAGTTAAACAAAATACAAATGGTGAGCCAAAAAACAAGTATTGTCACTTGTTCTTTTTCTTGCAATAAAATTTGACAGGACTGTTTGTATGTTTTGAATATGTCTGCAAAGCAGTGCTACTTTAAAGTACTGAAAGGCTTCAGTGTTACAAACTAATAGATCTGAAGTCCAAAATTTATGAACATGTAATGTAGAAGGAACTGGATTTGTTTTCACATCTATTTGGATAGTTGTTTTCAAAATATATCATAACTCATGTAGTATAATTTGTATATTTATGTAGTATTATTTTATACATACGTATATAACAGGAGTACCATAATCATGTTCATGGTAATAAGTTTCTGGAAACACACAAAAATCCACTTATGTAATAAACTTGTCATTGAATTTATTTAGTTATTAATTGACTATAATTTCCATGTTGGCACAACAGTAAACTGCCATGTGCCAATAAACATAGTTCATATCAAAGTCATTTCAATTGAATGGATTAAAGTGCTTTAGTAAGTTAGTTTGTTGCTGCATTATTTACATTTATTTGAATGACATTTTTTCCAAAGCTGCTTGATATGAATTTTACAGTTGAGCAGTTTTTACTAGAGAAAACTGGTAAGTACCCTGCTCAAGGGTATTACAGCAGCAGCAGGATTATACCTTGAATCATCTGAGTACAAGGCAGTGCCTTAACCACTATGGTTAAAAGGGTGGTTACATTCTTCTAAGACCAGTCTGTCAATCTACCAAGAAACTTGGAATAAGCTTGATCAAATAAAAAATATATGAATAAATAAGTGTAATTTAGTGGAACACAAGAATGTGATCAAAGTGTTAACATGTGTTCCTCAAATTTCACGAGAAGCATTTATCAAGTAGAGGGACAGCCACACCTCTGTTGGAGGAATTTCCAAGAATAAAGCCAGACTGCCTACCTGAAATGACGTGCGATATTGTAACAGTGCTGTCAAGTTGGTGTAAATAGTTCTCTTGTGTGCATAGTTGAGTTAGCTCAGTTGGGATGTTGATGTCTAATTGGTTGTTCCACCCACTTAGGCATAAGTTTGGCAAAATGGATTCTGGGAAATGTGGGATGGAGGGCCCTACTGTAGGATGGGAATGGGGGTAGTGGGGTGCCCTCTGTAAGGCTCTGTGAATGTGAGTAGTGAAAGGAGTGTCCCCTTACTTCCTGTTGGTGACAAGCTGGTAATGATGTTAGCCCCCAATAAAGAGCAGTTTCCTGAAATTCTGATTGCTGTTGCTTCTTTCAGTAGTGCAACTAGAAGATGCTGCAATATTTTATTTACAGTTGATGCTCTGCAACAGGCAGAATGGGCCAGTGTGACCTGGAGATGACACTTGGTGACAAATTGTTTGGCAGAGACATGTTGAGGGATCTTGTACTTGTTGGGAGAGCAGGGAACCTGTTTCCTTTGGCAGTGATATGGGGGGGGGGTACCAGACACCAGCACTCTCAGGGAGAAGCCCCATTGAAAGGACATGTCAGTATGAACTTCTGGATGCACTGATGTATTCTCTGGCTGTAGGGTTACTATGGTCTAATTCAAGCACAATTAAATTTATATTCAAATGCATATAGTGCAAAGACAGTAGAAGATCGATTGGCTTTGTTGGTGACAACATTTAGATTATATTGACATTTATTCATTTAGGAGATGCTTTTCTCTGAAGTGATGTACAAGTCAGGTTCATTTTCAAAGTACAATTTTTCTGTTTACTTTTTTAAAATCTTATTTTTTTTCCTTCCCTTGTCTATGTCCATAAATTTGTTGTGTGGCAAATCCCACCTGCTTTTCCGCATCTGGCTGTTAAATGCATCCAAACAGAATTAGAATGTCTGGCTGAGTGAAGTCAACTCACTTCCACAGTATTTATGGCTTCTGCCTGGTGTTGCTAAGTACTGGTGATCAGTAAAAAGATAATAAAAGTTGCAAATGTAAATGGAATAAATCAATAAACATTAAATAGGAATTTGTGGAGATTACATACAACATTTGTATACTCAATCGTTTAAAATTATTTTTAATTTTAATGCTGCTTAAAGATTAGAAAACTGTTAATCTTACAAGACATTTTTATTATACTATGTCCATGCATTTTACACAACTTAGCCTGTGAATAAATTGAGGGAGGCCAGTATTATTAAGCTTTTTTGACCGTGACAAACTGACTTACCAAAAAATCAAGTTACAGACAGACAACTGGTCACAGTATATAGGAGGAAAGTATATTACATATTTTAAGCCAAGCTAACAGGGTCCCCAGTCATAGGTTTGCTTGTGCTGAAAATATAGGATATAAGTTTCTCTTTTACACAGGTAATTATTTTCCTCTTCAGGCTATTCTTCCTTTTTACAAAAGTACATTAGAATTACTGGTACTCATGATTTGTTAGCAGTGGATTGTTTGTTGTCTTCAGGCTTCAGTGTGAAAATGTTTTCCTAATAGTCCTTAAATTTGAACTTGAAACTAGATGACGGCACAGACTCAATTTTAGGAGTCATGGGGTGCTGCTTTCCCGAAATGCTAACCCTCCGTGTTGCTGTCTCGTCATGTGATCCTTATTCTATGTCAAACATTTCAGAAAAGTGAGATATGTAAGAGTGCACCCTGGAGTAGGCGGATGGTGTGGATGCTCCCATGCTGGGGTCTTTCTATTGACCTATCAGCTTTTGGCACTTCAGTGATTTCTGGTTTACATTGCAGATAAAACTTAATCCATGACCACGATAGGTCTTACACTGAAATGTAGCTTTCTTCTTGTGTTGACCCTAAAGCATTTAGGCTTCCAAAGTACAACAGATTGATTGGATAAATTGAGAAATTTTGAGAAATTTGACCTCCTAACCCTATTGTTTATCACTTCCAGTCTGTGTACATGCCATGATGCTCAAGTAGGGGAAGGTGCAACCCAAAAGCCACCCAGCAGCATATGACATTATATTTTATTATAATAAAAGGCTTCAAAAGTGGTCTGAGTACACTTCACTAAACTCCCAGTGGCTATATGACATCACACTGCCAAGGTTTTCCTTTTCTGCTTGGGAATTTATTATAATGCGGCTCAGCAAAGCTGACAGTCTAGCAAGTCCAGATGGCAGAAGTTACCAAGAGAGGCCAGGATGCCTAGCACAAGACTAAGGAGGCTATGAAGTACAGGTATCTGGGATTTTTCAGAACTGTGAATGTTTTATGTTTATTTTGTTTTTTTGATTTTTTGTTTTTTTCTGCATTTACTTTAATAAAGGGGGAGAAGGAAAGCAATATTTCTGTATGTCTCCATGGCTCTTGTGTTCTAATGAATGCTGCTTCATTGTAACCATCTCGATGTCTTCTTTTACCCCATCAGTGCCCGGGGCCACACTTGCTACAGCTGTTTCTTCTGGCTCGGCTGGGTTCTACTCAACTGCTGTGTGTGTGTTTTCTTCTGCACAACTCTTCTAAACATTTGCTTGCTGAATTGTGGATTTTCCAGCACCTGTGATGGAGCTTACTGAAATTAAACATATCAGTGCAGTTTCTTTTCGGTGGAAATTTTCCTTTGCCTTTGTATCATCTGACCTTTGACCCACGCTAACTCTGAGTATCCTCCCTGTCATGGCCAAGCTCCTCTGGATGTCTGCTAGATAAAAGCTTTGTTGTGCTTGTTTCCCGACAGTGTTTGCTTCTCCTATGTAGCCTTCAAAAGAGAAGAGAAGAAGGGGGAACAAACTGACCTGCTGTGCTTTTCAAAGGAACCCAGCTTTACTCTGGTACTGGCGAGTTCACATTGCTGTACAGCACTGTTACACAGGGAGTTCTCCTGTTGTGATGCTGCTTGTTAGAAGCTTAGCTTTTCTTAAGATATGGTATTTTTATGCATGGACCCAATATAAATAACACAAGGATCAGGCAAATGTCAGTGCAGTACAACAGCTGCAGATGAGTTTTCTGATTCCTGGGAACCCCTACGTTCAATGCACAACCTGAGCTTACTTGTGTCATGTATGTGCACTTGTACCTCATGTTGTGAACATCCGCACTATGATGTAAACATTCCTCAGATTATTTAATTTTAATTACATTTTTCCCCTTTTTATTTTCCTAAAAATGTATCTTGCAGAAAAAAAATTGCCCTTGTTAATTCCATTACATGGTGGAAGATGACACTCGGAAGAGAAACTTAAATTGGACTGCACAGCTTCATTGGCTGATTTTATCCAGTTTATTTTTATTTATTTTAGCTCTACCTGAGACTTTTTTAAGAAACCACCCAGCAAATAAACAGAGCTACTCTATTATGAGACTTTTTCTGATTGCAAACAAAGGGACTAGGTAATAAAAACATGATTTGGATGAATCATTTGCTTTGTTGTGGGTAATTTTGTGTCCTCAGTAGCAAATGAGACACTTAATAATGAAAAACTGGGCATTTGTACATGCATGAAACAGAAAATAGATGATGTTGATTGTGTTTTTTTACTTTTCAGTCTTTATAAAATAATGAGTTTAATGTTGCTTCATATTAATAAAAGATAACAAACTGGAGTCCAGTCCATTGTTACCTGTCTCATGTCTTGTGCTTTTAGAATAGAGGGTCACTGAGACCTTAAATGGATGGAAATAAAATAAAGTCTCATAGCAAATTCTCAGTTCACTTTAGCGTTATCTGATGTTTTGAAAGAACCCAACCAGTAAATAAACTGAAGAATTGAACTGTTTTATTAAGCTTTTATTGATTGTGACATAGCAGGTGAAGTTACAAACCAACTTCTGTTCCCAAATACATTTGTAAGTTCACTTGAAAGTGTGCTTACAAACTCGCTATGAAATTTCCTTTTTTAGAGGTTTGTACTGAAAGAACAGCAGCAAACACTCTATGCAAAATCAATTTTTCACAAAAAAATTTGAGCCAGAGGCTTTGTCTGGTAAGTGAGTAAAACCAGATTTAGGTACTCACTGCCCTCAACAGATGTGAATCTCAGTAAAATAACTAAATTATTTTCCAAAATGCTTGTTTTCATTTGTTTCCATTGTATAGAATCCATTTGTTGATGCACTATAATTTTTTTTTAGACAAATCACAACCAAATTGACACACCTTCCTACTGGGTGTGATGGGAGCTTGTTGAAGAGTTTGTCTTCAAATGTTAGTGGGTCACAACAACTCTTGGTCCAAAATTTGTGCCAAAGGTGTTTATTAAAGTGTCAAAAAATTAAAAGAAAATGGAAGAGATACTATATACAATATTTGCAAAAAAGAAAGCTCCAAGGGGAGCTCCAAGCTGACGAAACTGCAAAACTACTCCATGTGTAAGATACGCCGCTAATGACCTTAAAGTGATGTTATGATAATTTAGCTTTTCTAATTGATTGTCTAAGTACGAAGTTTACCTGAGCAAATGTTTGTCTGAGCAGCCTGCAATTTCCTGGGGTTAAATGGAGGTCAATTCTGCAGTGGAGTTTCAGTAACGTTCACAATTGACTTGGAAACTGCCTTATCCACAGGCTTTTCCATACCTGACGTAAACATAAATATTCTGCTCCCCACCCCACGCTCTTCTACAAGCTTCCCTTTCATATGTATTAATTTTCATAGTACAGACCATGATGGATGATGAATAATTCATATATAGGGTGTATGCTAGTGCACTGAGATATTCTTATTCCTCTACACTGGTAACTACATCTTGCATAATAAAGGATCATATTAATATCATATATTACAGCTTATTTATGCCCTTTACAGAGGACCTTTCCTTTTGATTCTGATGGTGTAAATTTCAGTATGAACAAGCATGCATTGGATTCGAGCCCTGGGCAACTTTCTCTTTTATAAATTTGTTTAAGGCTAGTAAGTCCACACTTTACAGTGAAAATGACTGCTTCTCCCAAAATATAACTAAAAACAGGTCAGTTTCTCCATTGGTGACCATTCCTATTTAACCAATGTATCAGATTGCCTAACTCTGATCTTGTGGTGCTCATACTATCATCTTAATCATATTATTTTCAACACTGTATAATGAAAAATGTTGATAATAAACATTTAATCTTACATAGTATGTGTGCAGCATTTACAATGATTTGTTAAAGATTATGAACTTTGATAATTTGGAATGAAGATATTTGTTGATTCAAAAGGCAGGTAAAATGAACTTAAAATTGTCTTTCCTAAGGCTTTAGTTTCCGTTTCTGTCAAGAGGCCTTAAAATGTTACTTTGCAAGTCTGTTTTTTTAAATATAGTGTCAAGCAAGCTCAAGTAAATGGGTGGGTTCAGAAATGGCCAGCAAAAACAAAACAGAATGAAAGATTCTGCCTACACGGTCCATGACAACCACTGTTTGAATCAGGTTTAAATAGCTGTTTGGGGTAAAAAAAGCACACCAGTGGACAGGAATACTTTGCCAGCATTATCCAACAATTGAAAAATAGTTACAGCTTTACCACAGCAACGGCAATTGTGCTGTTTAAAGCATACTCTACCTCCCATAGATCGCATTTCCTATTATTATGGCCATAAGCAGTGGTTAGTTTATAATGTGCAGAATGCATTATGACCTAAAGCTTGCCCTTATGTTAAAACAGACCCATCTGCACGTAGACATTACATGCCCCTTGTGAGCGTGAGTAAAGACAGGTACCATTATGTTTAATCCTCACAATTGTCCTCAATTATGCTGAAACCTGCATGTGTCCCTAAGGATTCAGCGCGGAAGATCTTGATTTTTTGTTTACAGTGCTGGATATAAACCTGGAAGTTTCTCTCTGCTGAAAGTTTTTGTTTAAATCCCATATGACCTGTGTGGTGCTACTTAAAAGATTTTTCTTGTACCTCTGTGTAAATGCTGCAGCCATAGCTGCAAATGCTAATAGAATTATGGTTTGTGTTCTCCTGTAGGCCATTTTTTTCTTCACTCATACTTACTATTTTGAAAACAAACCCTTTCCCTAGATTAATCAAGATTAAAAACATACTCATCATATTTTCTTGCATGCTGATTATGAAAGTATATACTTTGTCTAAAATGCTTTACCCTTTTTTCTTATTGTTTTTTTTTAGCCATTATCTGTAACTGTCGCTCACCTTTGGTCATGGTTGCGGAGCCTGTCCTGGAATCACTGAGTGCTTGGCTATGAAACTACACCCTAAATGGGACACAGTCCTCCCCAGGGTGGCCACACCCTCTCACACACCCACACAATTAACTAACTAACCAGAAACTCATGTCTTTGAACTGTAGGAGGAGACTCTGCCACCCAGAGGAAACCCATGCAGACTGGGAACATATTCCATCAAGAGTGAACTGGATTTCAACCCACATCCAAACGGCCCAGGTACTGTAGGACAGAAAGCCTACCACCATCTAACTTACAGTATATCTTTATGTTATGTTTTTATAATAAAAAATAATATTCAAAAAGATACAAAGGTTAGAAAGCATCTTTTTCCTTTCAGTATGTTTTCAGACAACCTTCAGGGCATGGATCCATACTGTGGTGGTGTTGTAATGTTGAGGGACTGGCAGGTTTGGGAGTGTTCACACCCTTGCTTGTTGTGCTTCCACAGCTTTTGGTCCTGTGCCGACAAGTTGAACATCCCTCCTTCCACCTCTCTCTTTCTCTTTCCCCTTGTGTCCTCTCTGATTGGCCATCTGGCAGAAGCTTCAATGGAGGCTGCGGCACCTTGCATGCAGCGAACCTCCCAGCAGGGAGCGCTGCCAGTAGGAGATGCGATTATGGGGTGACGGAACTAAACATTCCATCAGAATCCTCCAGCTCTGCGTGATAACCCCAGGGTTACGGGGAAACGGCTGACAAACGCAATCCCATTGTGGCCAAGGCCTTATGGCAATTTACCAGACTTATTCATCATCTTCCAGCAACCCCTCTGACAAGCTGAGCGCTCATTTGGCCCCCTGTAGGCACCCAGTGCCAGAGAGTTTATCTGCAGGAGTCCACCACTAACAACTAATAACAAAATGCTTAAGCTCTGAGCTTACAAGCAATGGACTTGTACTGCCGTCAAGCATCACCTTGGCGCTTTGTTGATAAGACTATGTGTCCATTACAGGAGCTGGGTTTAGACAGGCTGTTCACAGAGCCCCCAAACGTGCCGCATGGGGCCACTGGGAGCTGGGATAACTGCTGAGGGCCTGAGGTTGTTATCTTCACCGTTATTTAGTGTCTGTGTTGGTTGGCAAGTGAGCAAATGATCTATTTCATGAAACAATCCAAGCCTTTCAGGAATGAATAGTTACTTTGTTGCATGTTACTCTGTTATTTGAGCGCTTAGTTAATTCTTTGATAATTATTGGGATACCCCTTTTTGAGTCTTGTCTCTTTTAGTCTCTCTTTCTGTCTGCTTAGGTCCTCACTGTAATGCTGTGTGACACCTATTTGAGTGCTATTCAGAAACATTGGGGTGATAATTTGCCAAACTTTTAGGTGAAGGGAGAAAAATAATGAAAAGAAATGAAAGGTTTTTTTAAGTTTTGTTTTTCTTGAAATAATTTGAAACAGATTTTTTGGTGCAGTTGTAAAGTGATTTAAATTGAACAAAAATGTTTTTTTTTGCATCTTGCATATGACAAGCTAAGGAAACATAGTACTGCAAATGATCACCCATTTTTGGTTAATATTCCCCCTGCTGGGCTACAAATGCTAATAGAATTCAGTTTTTTAGTTTTATTTCAAAAGTAAAAATGTTTCAGTTGTCAAAGGTACCCAAATGGATTCTTACCCCCTCTCTTCTTCTAATAAAACAGCACAAATACAGACCTTTTGACTCTGCAGCTGCCAGCGATTTCTCCTTTTGGAACATTATAACCCTGCAAAAAAGGTAAAATAAACAAAGGTAAGATTGCCTAAGAGTTTGCAGTTGCGGATAATCACATATTTCCCCTGCTTTGTAGATGGCAGGCAGCACATGTGTGTCCCAATGTGAGCCCCGCATGCTGATGTTGGGGCTAAACAAATACAGCCATGATGTGAGGATGATGTGTTTCCACATGGCTGCCTTCAGATGTCTGCTGCTGTTCTTCCGCTTTGCACCTCTCCTTGGCGTTTCAGCTTTAATCTCCCCAACATGAACCTTCACAGACCCCCCTGTTTACACAATACAGCAGCTGAGTCTGATCTCCATTGTATCAGGGATTTCTTCAGTAAATCTGCCCCAATTTGATGATGACTGGGCCCACTTTCATCACTTCGGAGGTCTAATAATGTTAACAAGCTTAGCTGGACTCCCCGCTGCCCTCTAAGGTCTGCTGTGTGGCACAGGGCTTTGCAGGTCACTGACACGAGGCTTCAGCCAGGGGCCTGGACCCCCCAGCACAGCCAAGGGCCTCCAGAGATTTGATAGTGGAACAATGGCAGAGGCAGCATTTACATGTAAAGTCAAGCCCACCTGCCTGCTGATAAATATTTATGAATACAGGGGTGGATAGCAAACTCATTTCATCAGGGTTTTGTGTGTAAAAAATCTTTTAAAAAATAGTGATCTCAAACACACACACACACACACACACACACACACACACACACACACACACACTGCTGGAATTTTTTCTCTAAAAACTTGAATACAAAATAAGCTCAGAGGCTTCTGTAAGTGAAAGTTTCAGCAGTCCTTTCAAAATGATGCATATGACCAAAGAGCATCACACACTGCCATTACACTCCTGACCACTTTTTCCATTAAGCTGCTAAATACTGCTGCTGTGGTGACAAACACAACCTAGGGCACTACATCTCACCAGCTGTGCCATCAGCACAGCAATACTACAAACACACTTTTTTAAGAGCAAATATTCTTCAGAAGTTGCTTCAAATTACACTTTTGATCACAGCTAGTCTGGCGCAGCCCAAAGCACTCATATCGTGTATGAAGATTATACAAAGTATTTTTAGTATGCATGGTAATATGAAGTTCCACATTATTTATGTGCTTGTAGAATGTGTCATCTTCACTCTGCTGCAGCTATTTGAGAAATGTCATATTATGCAATTTTAATGATAGAAGATAAAGTATAGATTGCCCTCCTTTCTCTTGACAAATCCTAATACCGTGGCATCGTGATGGCAAGAGCGCTATCTTTGATGGGCAGGATTAAGGGAGAATCTTCATTCCTTTTGTGGATTTCAAACACTAAAGAACAATGGTACCAGGCTGGGGCAACTTAATGAGGGACTCTGGACTGGTTAGGGGGAAAGTGCATTTAAATCAACCTGATTATCCATTCCTCTCACTTCAAGCTGCACCCTCCCCTGTCTCCTCCACCCCCTGTGACATCACCAACAAAGAACCTGCTCTCACTTTTTATTAGTTTAATGGAATAAGAATGTGCCTTTTCAGACAGCATTAATTAAAAGCTCCCCGGCCTCCTTCAGCGTGTTAGTTCTTCGTAACCTCTATGTTATCCTGGGCTCTGCTTCTCTCCTCAATCTCGCCTTAATCTGCGGAGAAAGAACTGTTATTAGACCTGCTGTTGACTCTGCAGCTTTGGGTTCCTTATTCTCTTGTGTTAAGTGCTGTGAGCAGAACGGCATCATAATTAAACATGCAGAAATGTAATCTCTGTGTTATTCTTACAGTTTTTTTTGCTGAAGTCAGATTATTAAAATTTTGCACAATTTACTCTCCTGTATAGCTGTGATTATTTTAAAGTTTAATTTATAATTTAAAATATAATATAAAATGTTATATTGTGTGGTTCATCTAAATTTTGCATTGCATTCTATTTGTAAAGATATTTTCTTGTATCCTAGTATTACTGGCTCATAGTTTTAATCAGTTTATGTTTTTTCGTGTCAGAAATATTGTAAATGTAAAGTATTTAATTTGAAACCTTTATGCTAGAAATATAATTACATTTCCATTTTTATGTTTTAGGCAGGTTAGGTTTTTTGGTAGTTTTGTTATTTAGATTTTATTATATTTATGTTTTTGTTCACTCAAATGTCCCAGAAAAAGCATTTCCCACCATGCACATTAGGTAAAATCTTGTCAAGTGTTTAATGTCAAGCTTTTTTTACTCTGGCAATGTGAAATGTTCCACAGATAGAAATAAAACTGTGTAAGACCTCAGTGAGTGAGAAGGAGGACAGAGGGTTGTGATGAGTTGGCACCTCCTGTGGCCGCAGGCACTGCCACCCGCTGAGGACTGCCATGTTCACTTGCTCCCACGTTTGGCTCTGGGGTGACTGCCACTGTCAGGCTCCCTTATCCTGTGACCCCCTTCCCTTCCTCATCCCCATCCCATCTCAGTACTCTAACTGCTCCCTCGTTCAGCCTGCCTCTGTCTTCCACCATATCACAATAGAAAGCTGAGAGCTAAATTGAATGTAAATGGTAATTCATCTGTGGCCCTGCTTAAATTGCTCAGGTGGATATGATTTTTTGGAAAATATTTGTTTGTTATATTATAACTTAAGTTAAAAATAACCATATTTTTACCAACTTCCAGGCTCACCATCTACGTAGGAGCTAATATCCACAAGTATCTACAGCTCAGCTCTTGCCAAGCGCTGTTCCTCTTTTGTTAGGTCTTATGAAGAAACCTTGTGATATAGCATTTGACATTAGGGACAGGTGCTGGCACAAAGGTGCCATAAGCTTCCGTATTACATTTATAGTTGACAGGGTGTGACCCCTAGTGACTCCAGCCCCCATGTTGTTTCTGCCTGGCTGTCTGTAAGGTTGCCATCTGTCCTCACCCCGGAGAGGAGGGCAGAATGGGGGCAAAATGGTGACAGGGGTGGTACTGAGGAAGCCATCACCCTCTGCTGGGACACAAAGCACGTCTGGAGCTTGGTGACAGAGCCCCATGTTTCCTCAATTGGTGATCATAAGCCAGCCTCATCAACACTGCATCAATGCTGGACATTGCAGGGCTGGAGGTGGATCATCTCACTGGATCTGAAAGCTTCACAAGCTCTGCATGATGATGACTGGCCATATTGTCACAGCTGGATATGTAATGAAGTCTGGAATTCACAAGGGTACCAACTTGCATTCTATGTGGTTCATGGTGTCTTTCATATCTGGGGCATTATCTATACTTGTGATGCTGTTTTTCATTTTAAAAACATTAAACCAATGATTTAACATTAGATTTTTTTCACTTGTTGACCATTCATCAACAAGCTCTGCTTGAAGATTTGAAGAACAAATCTGCAGAATCTATTGCAGTTCTACTGTCCCTCATTAATAATGGCAGCTATTGACACAGCACTACAAAAAATGAATAAAACATTAGCCTGAAACTTTGTCCCTTTTCAGGGTACCAGTCTAGCACAGTGTTGACTCAGAGATGAAATTACTTTGGCAAGTGAACCTCTTGCACTGTTGCTGCCAGTAAGGCCAGACGGTGTGATCCGTGGTTAAATATTATAACTCATAATGTTTCACATCCTTGGACTTCCAGGCCTTGTCCATATGCCTCTCCGACCCCAAGGCAACAGCCCCGTGCAGCTGGGCTTGAATCCCTGCCTGGCTCTTCAATGGCAACACAGCACAACACAGTGTAGCTGTGCAAACCAAGGTGTATGGATGTAAAGGCACACATGTGTACAGCAGTACATGCATGAATATGTCTATTTGTGGGGCACAGGTCAAATGTGTGGAGTTTTGGGCCGCGGCCTTCCCTGATTGGTTGGTTCAGAACTCGTACAGGGGCTCCGCAGCGGGAAATCCAGTTGGGTCCCTGCTTTGAAAGGCAGCAGATGTCCATTTACATATCTGGTGATCCCCAGCCTCTGATGAGATTAGCTGGTATTTTTCAGCCCAACTGGAAGGTGCATATTTAATAAACGCCCAAAGCAGGACAGCGCAGGCGGGCATGATCCTCAGAGAGTATGGTGACAAAAGTAGGGGAGGGGTCGTCAGGCAGCGCAGACGGAAACAGGGCCGCAAACAGATTGTGGTGGCCTTTGAGTGGGATTGTGACAAGGGTTTATGGGTTTACATCTTGGCAGCCAGGGGCTGGGGTTCTGTCGCCTGCAATCAGGAGAGTTAATAAAAGGATTTACGTCTTCGATCTCATCTGCTGAGCTGTTTGTCAATTATGATGCTGTTGACCTGAATACCCCTCCCCCTTGGAAAACATGAACAGAGAAATCAACTGAGGAAATTTTTAGGAAATTAATTTTTAATGCATCCAAGGCATTGTGTCGAGGTATTCTTCTCCAGTATTGACACCAATTTAATGGGAGAGATTTTAAGTTGCAGTTGCCGTGTCAGAATTTTAAAAACCTTATGTTAATAAATTCCCAATACTGTCACTGTAAAATTCGTTCCTTTGAAGTTTCACTTTGGAGTAAACTGCAGTTTTGGTTCCCAGTACAGGATATGTGTGAACTTGAATGCCTTTTGCATAAGAACTAGTGTCTCCTTGCAATTCATTTTCCAGTTGCCCTTTTGTGGAAGAAAAAATATGTTACAAGTGGAAGTGGTTTGCCAGCACCGTGCTTGGGGTTTAATTTTGGAAGTTATTATTAATAAGAGGTTACAGCTTGTGAAGCAGTAATTGGACTGGGCCGCGTCTGCCGTCATGAGCATGGCTTGGATCAGATGTGTCCGTTTGCCTGCTGTTTGATCTGCTTTTACGCCCAGTCAAGAGCAAGCAGGGCGCGCAGTTGCAATATACCAGGCTGCTGGATTAGGAAACCCCCGCAGGAGGCAACTCAAACATTTGTGTAAATATGTAGTGCTCCCCCCGTCTGACAAAAGCAGGCCGAGGCATGTTTGTCAGGGTTGTGGGGGGCGGGGGGCGGGGCTACCAGCCGCCCGGTTAGAGAGAACAAACACTGCACTGCCTGGGGAGGCCACGCAGGGAGGAGATGTGGAGGAAGTGTGGGGGGTGGAGAGTCAGGGCAGCCTGCTTCTCTCTGTGGAAATCAGTGTCCTCCCCTGGGCTTTGCCGTGTGCAGACACCCTCATAATTAATCGGACCTGGCTGGTGTAATCCAGTCACAGGAACCCTGTCTACCTCATTTTGGAGAGAACAAAAACACACGTCCGTTAATATTTAATTGTTCCTTTTTTATCTGGGTGCGAACAGTAGCTCTTCATGTCTTGGGATGGGGAGAATGAAAATGTGGGAGAGGCTCTTTTGTAGTCTGTGTTGTGTGATCCTGATGTGTCTGTTACATCCACTGTGAGGATGCTGGTAGGCAGCAAGGCTATTCACTGTCTGCTGCTCCTCGGCCTGTTTCAGTGCTGGGACTTTTTTTCTGGAAATGAAAGCAGGTTTGTTGAAGAAAATTTTCTCAAGTTCCGAAAATGGTTTTCTTCTGTGTCAGTGTGTTGGTTTGTGCATCAGTACATGGATTTGTTTTTCTGCCTTTTTTGGCATCAGCACATATGTGCATCAGGGCCTGGGTTTCTGCTTGTTTGCATATATGTGTGTGTGTGTGTGTGTGTGTGTGTGTGTGTGTGTGTGTGTGTGCGTGTGTGTACATGTCTTTGGAAATTTTTTTGATGCATGGAGGGATGATCGTGAATCAAAGGCCAAATTTTTCACAATCCCAGTGGAAAATTCTGATTTGAGACATTTCCAAATAGATAAATTTAATTTAAAATGGCATTTAGAAAAGAAAATTAGTTGAAGAAAATATCCTACAGATATCAGTGTGTCCTTTCCGAGTTCTGGAATTTGGGCTTCGGAAATTCATAGTAGAAACACGGTTATTTCTTTTGTTTCCTTTTATACAGACACTGAGATTATTTCACATAGATTACTACTTTCTTGGTTCAACCACAGCGTAGAGGAAGGAGTTCAGATAGAGGAAGGTAACTGGAATCCCGTCTGAGTTCTTTAAGATGGCAACCACAGTAAGAGCCTGTAATTGCCTCACTAATTGAATTATCACACCAGGTTCCTTCGGGATGGGCGCCTGTTTCTAAACTCTGCACACATAATGTATGAAAAGTAGCAGGAAAGCCAGGAAGACATTTAGCATGCCCATTAAAGCCACAGACATTTGATACACTTAATCTAGTATTAAATGAAATGCATTATTTTTACACATCCCTAGAGAAGGCTTTTAATCACCTTATAGGTAACATTACAAAAAGCCATTAAAATCCTACATGTATTCCTCACATTACAGTAATTACGCTGCAACAATGGCTGAATTCTGTTTCTACTCCAGCTTTGGCAGAATAAATCCAGACACACAATGGAGGGGCCTATATTCATTCTGTCCCAACAGCACTTATTAATTGGTTCTTTGTACCTGGAAATTGAGGGCAGAATATTACCTGCCTGCCCATCACTGCCATGGCCTCCTGGGACAATGGTATTTGGACAGGGTGGCACTCAGCGGATCCCGGGGCAACTGCAGGCGCTGGGCTGTGACGAGCTATTCGGAAGGGAAAACGCGCCACATCCTTTATTTATTTGCATTGAAATATTTATCTCTCACACAAGTGGTTTGTAATGGGCTGTCAGTCCCGACTGCTCACAGAAGGGCGCGGGCATGTTGCCAGGACAGTCCACCCGGCTCCACAGTGAATAATTGCTGGAATTTGGCTTTGGGGGTGAGCAGGACGCTCTGACCTCAAGCTAGTCTTTTTCTGCAAAAAATAAAAGTGGAACCTTTAAGTTTTTATTATTTTTTTTAAAAATGGATTCAGACAATGCATGCATACTCACAGATGCATGACAGCGAATGGATGCTTGAGATTTATTATTCATTTCTGAACTTTGAGATGAGAAGTTAATTGAGCCAGAAAAAAAAAATCTTGTCTTGGCTCCCAAAAAGATATCAGGCACATTGTCTTGTGCAGATAACCTGAAGCAACAACACATGCAAAAGTGCTCATTCATAAACATTAGTGAGGACTTTAATCTGCTTTAATCTTTTGAATTAAAATGTACTGGTGTTTTGCTCAGTAACTTAATGCAACCTGAATAGCGAGCTCACTTTTTAAATTGTTTAACTGTTGCTGCATTATCCCTGAATGCTTCCCTTTGAATTTGTAGTGTTGTCATGCTGATAAATAAATTCAGTGAATGAAGAAACAAACATATTTGTTTTGAACATAACACAAGCTGGCAAAGGCGTGGGGGGACTCGACTCAGATTACATGCCATGCAGTTTGTTTGTACACTGCTATTTTTGGGTTTACCTCATTTGCAGGTGAAATTTCTGAACAGGAACGAAAACATTTAATCCAGATTATTTCAGAGAATCAACAAAAAGGTTCCTTGGGTACCACTGAACTTGATAATGGCTTTCACATGATTACTGTTTTCTGTTCCTGAGACACACAGTTATACACACACTGAAATGCAGCTCCAGTAGTTTAGGTATGTATAATTAAGGTATGCCTTGTTTGGAAGGGTGCATTACACCTCTCAACCTGCATGCCAGTGCATAGAAAGAAGCCTTAAATAATGAAGAGTTATCAATGCAAAATGCAAGAAGAAATTCCTGGCAGAACTCAGAGGGCCACAAAGCCAGTGTGTCGGCGTGTGGTAGGACAGGTGTCCAGCCACACGTGAATGCGTGGACCTGACAGCTGTGCCCTGTGCGCTTCTCCCTTCAACTAGAGCCACAGACACCTCAGGGGCATGACATCTGTTTCCGATACATCTTCATCCTGGTCTCTGAGTGCGGCTTTGAGCGACGCTGCTCCAGCCCAGAGTCTGTCCTCCCACCAGGCAGCACATTCTAAGGCCCCTTGGCATCAAAGCATTCTTGCGAATGCACTGACACATGTTTGCAGACAGGCAACTGATGTTTAGCTTTACATTTTTTGAACTCACCTGCTAATTTATTTCTCTGAAATAGATTATTTTGCTTTAGAATATAAGGCTGTAGAATACTTGAGAGTAGTTTTAACAGCGCTTGAAGTGGGTAAAAAAATAAGTTGGTGTTCATCTTGGTTGACATCAGCAAACTATTAAGTATTAAGTTTTGAATTTCTGCAGTGAACAAAATATACTAGGAGATATTGGTGATGTTCATTATATATTTCTTTACTACAGCTGACATAGCTCTCAAAGGAAAAGTAAAAATGCAGCTCTCTTGCCAACTTGCAGGGTAACAGTACACGGTGGGTAATGGAATGGCACTATGGGAGCTGTTATGAATAATGACCATGTACTACAGAAGGGTTTTGCTGGGACAGCAGGTCAAAAAAGAGGAAAGCTGAGTACCAGCCCACTGAAAGCACTATTTTACTGTATATAAACCTGAAAATTTCACTATTTTAAATACTTTCATTTGATTTAATTTTATACACCTTTGTTGGCCTATTGTACAATAGAAATATGAAAAGCAGCAAAAGATACCCAGTCAAGTAGTAGATAGAATCTATCATGGAAAATATGTGGCTGAAGAAGAGAAAAGAATTTGGAAAAAATGCTACAAGAAAGTGAGAAAGTAGAAGAAATAGAGGTGAACAGCAGCTGATGGATTGCATGGTCAGGTTTATTCTGGGGAGACAAAAATCAATACATGCAGTTTGAACAGAAGGTCGAAAAAAATACAAGAAGGAAGGACAACTAACAAGACAAGGTTTTATGGCTTCTCCCATAGTCACACCTCTCTTTTTACAGGAGCCAAGACCTTAGTAATTATTAAATAATAAATCACAAAGTCGAACATTTGAGGGTGGACCGAATACTCTTCACGGTAAAGCAGACGAAGACCTGTGCATTATTAATGGATGCAGGCCGAGATTAAACAGACGCTGTGGGCTTGCAGGTTTGCACCCAAGCTGCTTCCTGGGCTGAGGGATCAGTCTGTGGGATCCGCATGATGTGTTTCCACCAGAACCCTGAGAAGTGGGGGTCGGTGGCTTTACTACTGCCATGGGAGTGTTCCACATTAATAAGTAAAGCAGAGAAGTATTTATCCACATACAGGAATCAGGTTTGCACCTTTGTACAAGTCCTCTGTGGAGGTAGTCCTCAAAATGTAACAGCATGATATCAAACATTGGAAAAAACTCAAAGGAAATGACATGCTCTTCTATTAAAAACATCAGTCCAATACAGTAAGAGAAACACCCGCACATGCACACACACACACGCACTCACACGTACGTATGAATTACATAAAATGCTGAATATTTAAATATACTTGAACATTGTGTACAGCTTTTCAAGAGGCTCCACAGCCCACCCCAAGGCCGTCCCTCTCTGCATTACTTGTTGTTTACTAAAATGATATTTTCCAAGGCCCAGGGGGGTTTCTGAGGAAAAACTGTGGGTAAATATTGCTTTTACTGTGTTTGGCCCACAGGGGGTTGAGTAATGATCTTAATTAGACCTATAAACAAATGAGGGAGTTAAAATAAGCTAACTGGCTTGTCTAATGTGTTAGCTTTGAAATAAAACCAACCTGCGCACCATCGTTTCAGGATGTGTGATGCAAGCCAAGAATAAAAAGAGACAGATAAGCGCATGTCACTGTAAGCTGAAGTGTAATCGTAACTCTAACCCCAGATTTCCTGACCCCCATGTCCGTATCGGCGTGTGTAAAGGAACACACACTGCCAGGCCTTGAGCTTTCTAATGCATTGTGTAGTTACACCTATACCTGCCTTGCTGTTTGTTAATCACTTAAGTGTTTCCTGGATAACCTGAAATTCAAAGGTCTGATCCCAGTTATAGCCAGAAGTTAGAACACAATTATATGCATGATTACCTTGACCCATTTTCTGCAGCCCCCTTTCCTCCTGCTGCAGAAGCTGATGGCAGCATGTGGCATGTTTGTTTTGATGAGATTAAGCAGAGGGGGGAGGTCTCTCAGTTTGCAGCAGACCACCGCGCCCCCATCTGGCCTGCACAGGGAAGCTGTTTCAAGGCAAGAAGTTTTGAAGGGGCAGGCAGCCGCATCACAGGAGGGGACAGCTTAAATCGTTTTTAGGTGGGGGAGTAAATAAATAAAATAAAACAATTTCTGCTGCTTAAAGAATCTTAAGAGATAATATGATCTGAAATATTAATCAAATCATCTCAAACCCCAGCCCAGCTTTACTCAAGGCGCTTAGATGCGCGGCAATCCCCTTTAATCTGATTGTGGTGAGATAATTCGGCTTTCGCCTCTCCATTGTGCTCAGATGATTAGGGGAGAAATCCAACTTGTTGTCTTGAAGGCTATAAAGCTACTTAAACCCAGTGGAGCACGACTCAAACACATAATGTTGAGCATCATCAGCTATTGAAAAGAGAAGCGCAATTAACAGTTCAAATAGAGACTGTTATAGGTTTTTGGATAAAGAGCAAAATTAAAAATATATGGGGCATTTATATGTATGTTTTTAATGCTAAACAACACTAAAGATCAAAAATAGCTTCTAGCTTTTGTCAGTTTCGTGGCTTTTACTAAATCCATTCCAGTAGGGCCATTCTTAGTATTGGATCTGACAGCTTTCTCTTGAAAATGTCACTCCTGGGACTTCTTTTTCCATATGTTGCAATAATTTCAAATGTTTTTATATGCTTTTTTATTTTTGACATAGGTGTTTTAGGATAGGGCAGCGCAGTGGCTCAGAAAGTAGAGGTGCTGCTTCATAGTACCTGGGCTGCTTGGGTTCCAATCACACTTGTGCTTCAGGTTAACTGGTTATTCTAAATGGCTCAGAGGGTGTGTTTTTCTGCATGTGTGTGGCCACCCTGTAATGAAATAGCATCCCATCCAGGCTGTAGAATCATAGCCTAGTGCCAGTGATTCTGGGATAGGCTTCTGACCAGGATTCAGTGGTTAATGATAAAGGATAGATGGAGTATTTCTGTGCAATAATACAGAATAACCCTGCCTTTGAGAAAGCTATGCCTACATGACACATTTAACAGCCAGGACCCGAAAAGCTCAAATTCCTGCTGTTATCACTTATCCACCTGTGTCTTTGCTGCAGAAAAAAGATACGAACAGTGCTACAGATGCAATGATTTACCACTGTACTGGCATTTAACCTGCATCTTTTCGACTGGGCTGCACCAGCACAGTGTATGTATCAGCATAGAGATTTCCTGAGGCATCTTATACAATTTTGATGAAGTCAGCCTACTTTACATAGTTGGTCTGAACCAATATTCCAGCCTAATGAAGGTTGAAAATGAGTATCAGAATGTGTGTATGTTTTTGTCTATAGTGTCCCTAATGTGTTGGGATATGAGGTGTGTCTTGGGGCAGACCGCTTGAGAGGAACACAGTAAATGTCACACATCTAGACAACAATACACTGACTGCAAACAATTCAAGTAATCTGTGTAACCTTCTCATCAATAAAAAATATTGCCAAACTCTGCCACTTGAACTACTCAAACAATTAGATAAACTACACAGCTCCTTGTTCACTAGGGTGGCAGCAGCTCAGTACATCTCATTGTATACACAGTAGAAAAGACAGTTTGACTTAAACATTGGACACAGGTGGATGCAGGTTTGAGCTTGGGTATACGGGGGGGGGTGAGGGGTGGCAGAGTGGTAGATCAGAGGAATGTTCAAAACAAACTCAGACATATAGCCCACATAGCCCCAGGACAGCCATGATGAATGATAATAATTTAGCTGTCTTATATGACTTGATATTTATGTAATCAGTCAGTACACTTCTGAATGAAGAATCACACCTTACATTTTTGAGCTAACCTATTATTAATTGCAGTTTTTAGCATTAACATTTTGACAAGAAAGTCTGAAAGGAAGCACTCCAGTGGTATAAATCAGTGGCATAAATATAACCATAATACTGCAAATTGTGTACAATTCAAAATGTCACCAAACTGTCACTGTACAAGACACATGCTGAATTTCAGTGCTCATGTCTCCATCTTTCAGTTTGTGAACACACAGATGAGTTTTAAGCACGGCTCTTTAGCTTTCACATAAGGTCCAACTACCGTAGCGCTTGTGATTATGAAAGTATTCTTTTCTGCAGTGCATTGATCTTGTGACTGGGAAAGGAATGTCAGGATAAGGGCAGCAAATTCATGTGAAACAGCGTGTTTCTGGGCTTGGTGGAGCAGATAGGTTTTTTAATGGATCGAATGGTCCATTGCTTCCTCCACAAGTGTGTGTGTGTTAAACATCTGTGAGACAGATGGAGGCCGCCTCTGAAATTTCAGCTTATTTAAGCATAGTGCTCTGCACGTAGCTTACAAAAGAGCCTAGACTAACCCCTGTCCTCCTTACACATCCCTTCTTATTACACTGATCTGGTAACATTTGACGCTGTGATATTTCACACAGAACAGATTGCTCAGTGGAAGAAATAAACTGTTTACTTTGACTAAACAAATAGGTTCATTTTAACCATTATTCTTTTCTCCAAAGCATCTTACAATAATTTACCCATTTATACAGCTGAGTAAATTTTACTTTATTAGTTCAGGGAAAATGCTTTGGTGAAATGTACTAAAGCAGTAGCAGAAGTCTGAAACAAAGTCCTTTGAGTGCAAGGTTGGCAGCCCTAACTACTATTCCACCTGCCCCCCCCACCAAAAGACCATGAGGTATTTCACTTGTGATTATTAGTGCACATCTAAACAGTCTTTAAGAAATTTTTTACCTTAGATACTTGGAGCTGTTTGGGTCAAAAAAGTGTAGTGGTGGAAAAGTAAAGTAGTAGCACGTCATATAATCACTAAACTGTTTAACCATTAAAGTGGTTCTATTCAATACAGTCCTATTCAAGTGAAAAGAAAAAAGTGGTGTGTGTGTGTGCGTGTGTGTGTGTGTGCCTGCAAGCCCTGGGCATCACAACAGTCCGTTGCAGTTGTTTAGAAACTGAAACTTCTAGTTGTGGGTCTTCATGTTCACACTTTATGGGTTGCTTCAGTCATGAGACATATGAGACATACATTTCTGCTAATTCTCTGTCAGTTCATTGGCACGATGATCTGCCAGTGATTCTCACCTTCCTTGAGTTTTCTCCCTCTGGAATACTTAAATTCCATCTTTATGAATGCTTTTATATATCGGCCTTCTTTCTCCCTAGAAACCTATATTTCCTTTATTCGGGAACATGTATTCTGTTTATTCCTTTACACTTGATTTTTCCACTGGTTGCTTGTTAACTGCAAGCAAATGAAAATATGAAGGATATGATGTTGTAATTGGGTAGTCTGCATTATTACTGTTTTCACTATACCAGCTGATGTCTTTGTCCCGCTATAACCTTTATATGCATTGCCCCTTAAAAATCTTAAAAATTCACTATCTGCATGAAGCAGCCTCACACCCCTTTGCCGGCAGTGGAAAAAGATTTCCATTTAGCAGTAAGTGAAACTTTCAGTGAGGATAGAATCATTTGTAGAGTTTCATGTGTTTTTTATGGCATGAAAAATCCTTTGTAGTAAATTCAGCTGAAATGTTTTATTAATTGCCATATGTTTATTGTCTTCTCTTTCATGTCAGTTCTTTTGTTCTTCCTTTGTAGTGGCAAAAGATCTCTCTGCATTATCGTTTGCAACTTAGCCAAAATGTCGAAGGTGTTCTTTTGATGTTGATTAGAGACCCCATGCAAGGTGACACCTGCGATGGCTCCAGCTTCGTCTGCTCCATGTACATACATGAAAAGTGTCAGACGAGCCACTGGCCTGATGGGAAGTCACAGCACCATTCGAAAACTGTCCCTTCACGCCTTTGCTGTCATGCTCAGGGCTGGATTTTCCAGGTCTGCATCTCCACCTCTCAGTTCACACTGAGATGCACATCTCCATGAAATAGCGTATGTGTATGTGGGGGGCTACATACAGCAAGAAGGATCAGATGGGGAACAAATCAGCTGTTAACACTGAATGTTCCATTTAGATTATGTTAAAACAACTGTTTTAGACTGAGCCATCAGCAACTAGGCAACATATCTTTGTACTGTAGCAATATGATTTTTAGTTGGACTGGAAAGGTCAGTTAAATATTTAAGTATCAAACTTGCTTTTGATGTCAAAATGTATTATTATTATTATTATTATTATTATTATTATTATTATTACTGTCATCATCTATAGAAACTCTGATTGCTTATACTTGTACCATGTTATATTATTCAGATCTGTCTAAGCATCTCTACTAAAAGCAGTTTTGCTCAAATATATAGTTTTGGCCAGATATTCTGCATCTGGTCTTTGCAGAAAGATTTATGTAGTGTCATATCAAGTGAACAAAGTAAGAATTAGAGGTCAGTTGGCAGAGTGGGTGGCACTGTGGCGCAGCAGGTGCCTCACAGCAGTTGGGTATGAAACAGGTTTGATCCCCATCCAGTGAGTGAGAAGTTGACATGTTCTCCTCATATTTGTGTGGGTTTCCTCCTTGTGCTCCAGTTTTCTCCAAAGGTGTGGGTTTCATTAGTGTGTATGACTGCATGTGGCTACCCTGCGAGTCCAATTCTTTGAGGGTTGGCTCTGGACTACTGCAACCCTACATCAGGATAAGTAGTTATCAGTTGCAAGTGAGAGAATCAAAAAGGATCAGTGGCGTTTGTCTTGTGTTTATTGCCCTTCGCTTTGCTGCCTACAGCTTGACTGCCCTTGCTTTTGGCTCACCTCGTTGGTAGCACTGGAGGATTTGTGTATATCTCCTGCAATCCACACAGGAACCTGCTCAGTGAAGGAGCTTTGAGGCCTACACCCTGTAGCAAACAAGCCCCCATGTGACTTCAGTCACTATACAAACTAGCCATGTGTTACCATCTGCTGAGTCACAATCCATCTTTTTGGCGGTGAACTGATTCCAAAATGAAACCAAACCAAACATGAACTAATTACTTGGTCACAAACAAAGCCTTACACCAGTATGTTATAACATTATAACATACAATTTTTGTCATAAAGGCTGTAGGAAAGAAGGGGCTGATGCCTTCAATATGCCTGAGTCTGAACACAAAGTCCTGCCTTTTCATCTCATCTTATTATTTCTTTATGAGCACAGTTATTTTATCATGATACTCTTCTGAACTTGAACCAGTGAAACTACTTTAACAACAAGATATCTGTCAGCAGGTGAAAAGCCGACATGAGGAAAAGGATAATTGTAAAGTATCAGTATATCCAGAAGAAGTCATTTTTCATTTGGACAGTGAATATCAAATACACTTCACTTCATGTAAAAAAAAAAAAAACTACTGTACTTTTGAAAGGTACCACAAAATATGAAATTTTCTACCCAATATATTGCATGAACTAATCAAGTAGTACCATTTAAAAGAAGTGTCATTTTAGTTTTTTTTTAAATAAATGGGGTATCACTCAATGAAACGGAAGCTGCTTTTCCAGACCAGTAACTCTCTCAAAAGCCGAAATTCTGTGGAGATTTTTATTTGTACAATATATTTTTATCTGTATTGTATGGATTGTTTTTGTAATAATGGGTTCTTTTTCAGGTTATACAGATAACCTTTCTGGAACAACCTAACCTCTCAGCTGAACTGCCATCACAGTTGTTCCTGCATACTATTCCTGCTCAAATTTAATAAAGCAGCTTTCAGATACTGAATATGTAACACAGCAGCATGGAAAAACCTTAGAATTAACTCTGTGAGGGCCATGGTATGTTTATTACAGAGGATTTTTAAATAGCTATAGTGTCATTTTTTCAAAAAAGCAGGTGAGGTCAGGGCCAACTGAGTTTGATCAGCAACATGAAAAAACATGTAATGCAACATCTGGAAAATATGCTTGAGATCAGTGCTTGAACTGACACCTAATATATAATATATATACGGTACCTAATATATACGCTTGTCACTGAGTACCACCACCTTTTTATGTGTACACAAATTGTAGTTTTTTTTTCAAAAACCCAGCACCTTTTTACTGCACTTCAAGTAATGCCTAAAATATAAAAATTTACTCTTTTAAGGACCTGATGGGAAAAATTAAGGAGGTAATGCAGAGATTAGACTGTATGGAGGTTATTGGTAACCTAATGTGTTCCTTTTATCCTAGGATACAGTGGGGATAAAATCCTGACTTCCTCAAACCCAGTAATTTGTATTCTGTCTGCCACATGCTACAGTTTCATAGCAGTTGCCCACTTATAGTCTCATGTGAAGGGTATTTAGAGCTTCCTGACATCTGCCTATGTATCTAACCTATAAAGAGTATCTAGAGTTTTACGTCAGGCTCCCCATATTATAGGGAATGAAACAATGCTTACAAGATTGCTGCTTCTCTGTTATTTTGACCCAAAAACAAGGTGCGGTCTGGTTGTCGGGAGCATAGCGAGTCACAGAGGACTTCCTGTTACTACAAACATGATGCACTGGAACAGGGAGCTTTTTTGGATATGTGCTATGTAATGTGTTTAAACAATCCAAGTTGCTGCACTGCTTTTCTTCAGTTTTTTCTTTTAAAAAATCTGGAACACATTTCTATTGTAGGGCAAGCCTTTTGTGATGGTTTGTAATTTAAAGTGAATGTGTAGTAATCTTGTGCTGGGAAGCCTTTCCCCATGAGAATTTACCACAAGAAAGTGTGTCTGTTCATCTCTTCATCTGTTGAGTAAATCTGCCAGACACAACTCATAATTTTGCTATCACAGCGTGTTGCAGATGACAACATTACAAATGTCACAGTGGGAAGCTGTTATTAATATTACTTAACCCTAGTCTATTACCAATAATTTAAATCTATCTTTATCATTAAATTTTCATAGTGCATGCAACCACTAGGGGGCCCAGTAATTATGCTGTTTTCCACGCCTGTCCTCTGCAATTTAATTGCCTGCCATATTAATTGCTATAATGTTTAAAGAGGCAAAATTTAAAGACTGGATGGCATGCTGAATTACAGCAACCTCTGCGCTGAATGCATTTGATTCCCCCGGTCTTAAGTTATTTCGAGTGTTAGCAATGTTAGCAAGTATCAGTCAGATCCAAGGGGCTGTAACAGAATGTGACTCAAATTTAAATAGCATGCGGAGAGTGAAGTGTGAAGAGCAGTGCACATAGCAAATAATTATATACATTACAAAGTGCTTATCAAAAGAAGACACGCTTGGGGGGAGGGGGGAGCAAGAAGCCACAGCTTGCAGGCGGCCACATGCAGAACAGGATTACAGATTGAAGCACACAGTGTAATTAATAGGGAGTCTTGAGGGTGAGCAAATAAATGAATCTTTGTCAGGAGATACAGGTTGTGGTGGCCTGGTGATGTTCCCCATACAGCTTGGTAGAATGGATGCTGCCTTATCAACCTGGAACCAGTAACGCCATCTGTGTCAATGAGTCTTGAAGTTCAGTAACCAGTTTAGATTATACATAATCACAAGTGGATAATGTAAATCAATATGCAAATGAAGGCTATTATGTAAATACAAGTTAATGGGGTTAATAATAAGTCAAAGAATTACCTATTAACTGAATCAAAAGCTTTCACTCAGTGACTTGTGTGTGTGTGTGTGTGTGAGTGTGTGTATGTAAAAATCGTTTGAGCTCCATCAGAGAGCCATCAGAGGTGTGGCCCTCACACCCCACCATATCAGACAGCTCCCCTGCAGGCTTGAAATAGAAATGACACTGGTGAATGCTGTAGTTTCCACTGGTTCCACAAAGGTTCCATAAAATGCAAAGCAGAACAGTATCACAGCAACCTCTTGAAATTCCCCTACCATTAATGTCCTGGCACCCTTTTAAGTGGGAGGCATGTTGTCAGTGTGTAGGGGATCAATGACAGCAGTAATGTTAAGAAGTGAAAAAGCCTTAGCAAACAGAATTGAAGAATTATAAAAAGAACTGAGCTACATCGATGCTCAGTACCCACTGTACTGGGTGCAGGTTTATAAATTCAATTAGGCAAAAAAGCATGATGGTCAAAAAAAGCGTGTTTTCTAATTTGGGATGATCTGGCCCAGACTGGTCTAGTCTAAAAACAAGTTGCAGAGTGTAAGATGACAGTACAACTGCAGTTTGTCTGACGTGTCTTTCCTGACACTACCCCAGCATTAAGAAACCAAGGTAAATGTGTTACATGAAAGCACAAGACTCTGAGAACAGTGGGTAGCTTATTAAGAGCACTTTGATCCATGATGCTTTGATATTTCAGCATCTTATAAAGAATTCACTTTCAGTGGTAAATATAGGTAGTTCATGGGGTTGTTTGGCATACACTCACACTCCATCTCTGTCTGGTTAAATGATCAAAAACAGATGGTGAAAAATAATAAAACAGAATAGTCAGCCAGAGACTCATAGTCCCATACTTAGCCCACATGAGAGAAGTTGGCCTTGTCTAAACCCAATCTGGCAAAATTCCAGGAAGCAGCATAATCGAAAAAAAAAATTAACACCAGGTCATCAAAGGTGCAAATTAAATGATTTGGGAAATGCTCACATTCATTCACTCTGAATCACAGTCGGAATCATTGAGCAAGTACTTTAAACATTTTTCCCTTGCTGATTTTTTAATGTTCCTTTTATTCCTTATTTTACATTTCTTTTTATATTCCTTTTTACAATCCAATAATGTCTTAAGCACTTTTTAAAAATGCCAAAATGTGTCTGTGCTGATGTACAAAACCATGTTTCCAGGACATCTTAGGGAGAATTGTAAAATAAGGCAACTGAACTGAAGTGAGTCTACGTTGTCGACAGCATATCAGCTCTCTGGAATGAGGGCACAGACAACCTGCGCCCTCCCCTGCCAAGGGCATTCAAACCCTACACTGTGGGTTTGGAAATAGGATTGAATTTAGCTCAGTTTTTCTGTGACCTGGCCCATCTAAAGTGCCTGTAATGCAAGTGGGTGTGTTATATTTGCTGTGCAGACTGGTAGATAACTGTACCTTGTGTAGTGTATCTATCACTGCAAGCTGCCTTAAATAAGGCATCAGCTAAAAATTAATAATTTTTTTATAATATCAGTCCTCCATGCCACACATTAATGACACATCTCGGTCCAAGCCTTGCCTCAGAGCAGCAAAAGAACACCCACTAAATCCCCCATGACGAAATGATTTGCAAAGAGATACTTGTCTGTTGTTCTCATTTTCCCAACTACAGACAGATAATTGTTTTCACTGAAAGCCTAGTGGAGTGGGAGGAAATGCAAAATGTGGGAGGTAATATAAGCAGAGTGGGAAAAATGACACACTCAGGCCATGACCCGCCAACCTTTGTTGTAATTGCATTGTCGGTGCTTAACTGTCCTTCTTTGAGAGTAAATAAACAATGTGCCACATCTGTCATAAGCTCATTGCCGCGCTGTGCTGGCCTGTGCGCTGTCACGCTGAGTGCCTGAAGAGAGGAGCATTTGTGTGTGTTGCCCGTTAAGTGGGGTGACAGCCGGGTCGGCCCTATGGCTGACCGCACTCATTGTTCCGTTCCGGGGGAGAAGCCAGTGGGGGTGTGGCAGGTGGGGGGTTGTGTGTGAATCCTAGTTCCTCTTTGCCAGCACACCAACAGCTCCAGGGAAAGTTCCCTGTAATTGACCTCCACCATTTTTGTTTTGTTTTGAATCTCATGCACTGGCAGAAATGCCATGCCCATCATTTACAGTACTGATTATTAGACTGATTATATGCCAGGCAAAATATTCAATATTTAATTATTACAACTTATATTGAAAAATCAAACACAGCGGTGAGGTTATGATTGTTACCATTATAATGCGGAAGATTTAAAATTAAACTT
This sequence comes from Arapaima gigas, assembly GCA_900497675.1. Taxonomy (NCBI): domain Eukaryota; kingdom Metazoa; phylum Chordata; class Actinopteri; order Osteoglossiformes; family Osteoglossidae; genus Arapaima; species Arapaima gigas. The sequence goes on along the minus strand of UFQX01000090.1, from coordinate 1,217,431 downwards.
CTAACATGAAACTGCTCCCACATTATTCCTATCTTTAACCTTATATCATACTAGTATGAAAATGTGGGGAGTTTCCTCTCCTTATAACAGAGCAGTTGTGTTCATTCTAGAATTCCATTGGTTCCCATCTTATTATGTGGCGTCTCGAGGTGTGCTTATCCTCCGCAGCTCACCTGTTCGGTTCAAACAAAGGCTACATGCAACCATCGCTCTAACTGAAAACAATTAGCCTCAAATGCTAATTGACCACATGTTTTTGTTCAGTTTGAGCTTTGAAATCTAAGTCAGTAGGTTCTCAGTAGACTTACATGAAATTTCACCAGTAATTTCTGTGGGTAATGAAAGTGTTCGGAAATACTGTAGCACATGCAGCTGAAAAAAAATCCCACTATTATCACTCACCAGGGGATGTCTTATTAAGGTTATTTATTCATGGAGAACTCATGAACAATTCTGCCTTTGGTCCTAATGACATTTCGCTTTGCTCAGTGGGAAATCTTTTATACATCAATAAGACCAATTAACTTTTTTTTTTTTTAAAAAAAAGGAACCAGTGTTATTTGCCCTGCCCTGCTATTATGCAGGATGTGTTTGATCCTTGACGACGAACACCAGAGGGCCCCCCAGCTACACCAACATGCACCCCCCATTCCCCAGGCCTTCCTCCAGAACCCCCTACTCATTGCCACCATCACCACAAGGGCAACACACAGCTGGCACAGTTGGCACCTCACTTTCAGATGTAGTGCTGCCCTCAGGATGGCTGTGGGACAGGGACACATTCCAGGGCAAGGTGGATTTGTGTTTACATTCCTTGCTTTTTGGATCTCAGTGTCTGGCTGCTCTTACTCCATTCCCTACAACAACATGCTGGGTGTGTTGTTGAATATGCTGCAAAACTGGACATAGATCCCTCTACCGAGAAACACTTGTTTGGTGGAGGGTCATGATGGTCTAAAGTCCAACCTGGAGGCTTAGGGTGTGAGGCAGGGTACACCTACAATAATCCCATGTGAACCTAAGAGGAACATGCAAACTCCACACAGACAAAGTGGAGTTTGAATTCACACGCAAACTCAAAGCACAGGAGCTGTGAGGCCCCAATGCTACCTATTGCACCACCATGCTGCCCCAGTGATTGACCAGATTGACATACATAAATAATCAAATGCAACTTTAAAGAATCTTTAAAATAACACATCTAGTTGGTTTCAGACATGAAGACATGCAGAAGCACACTTAGATGACTTCCAGAACATAGGCGACAGACTGTAAAATAAAGGCCCTTTGCAGTGTATAAACCTCAGTAGTAGCCCTGTTGATGTGACAGACAAATCTTGTGATTCTTGTTGTCTGACCACAAGCAGGAGTGCATGTGCAGGCAGCAGGCCTGTCAGCCAAGGGTCTGTGCTCTGCGGCCTGCGCCATCCGGGCAGCTGATCTTTGAGACCCACGCCTCTCGCTGTCCTTATGTGCAGGGGGCATGTCACCAGTTGCCGGGAAACATGGAGTTTTTTTTCTTTTCCTTTGTCCAAATGAATGGCAGCATTGAGCTGGGGATGACTCTTGCTGGGTTCCCACACTATTCCTACATCGCTGTTTGTGAACCTCTCACTTTGGTTTATATTAATAACTGCACTGCCGTAACCACTTGATGTGGCATCAACGGGGATAATTACTGCTGTGTCTTCTTGTTTCAACAATCCAGACATTTGTCTGATCCAGATGGAGATGAGCCAAGCGGGCTTTCCAAGCATTTGCTGAAATTAGATTGAACTTATCTGCTGGGGTTAGAGTCACACCATGTTTTTTTCTGGGGCAAAAATAAAAATACCTGAAAAAAAATTAGATCGGTATTTGTTGCCGCTTTAATTATGACCCCAGAAAATCTATTTTTTTTCATTTTCCTTTATTACAAATAATTTTTTATCCTTTCAGCTTTTCCTATCTTTCATTACCATATAATGTCATGGCAGCAATATGTTGGCTATCTCTTTCACTGGTCATTGCAGTTTACCAAACATGTGGGAAGAACACAGTTTAATCTGTACGGTTGGTTGTGTTACAGCTTATTAATGTGTTTACCTTACTTTTCAACATGATCTGCATGTTCTAGTCATCATAAGAAGCTGAATATTTTCACCACTGAACATCTGCAGTGCATCACAGAGACAGAAAAAATACCTCGCTTCTTGACCAATGAAGGTGACCCCACTCCTCTCCTTGAAGAACCTCCTTCATAATAATACTCTGTGATCTTCTGTTGAGACAGTCCCTGCTTGTATGCCATGCAAAAGTCACACATACGGTCCTACCTTTTAAACTTCATAAGATTTTTGCCTGTTCTTCTACAAAGTAACAGTCTTTGCATTATTTGAGAAAAGTAATTAGTCCTCCCTGTGCCTAAGACGTCTCAGCTATGGTGATGGCTGTGTGAAATTGTAGCTTGGATTACATTTCAGCTATAGGCTTAAAAAAGGCACAACAGAGTTTTTCACGTTTTTATGAGAGCTGCTTGTAGGTTAAAGGCTGAAACAGCTGCCCTCTGGTAACGGCTGCTGGCCTGCAAGATGAGCTTGGCAGCCAGTCTGGCAGGGGGCAAGTCACACCAGTACTGCACTGCCATAATTCAAACTCTGATGCTCTGCCAGCTCTAGGTGACCAGGCAATGGGTGTGGCCGAGCATCCACAGGCAATCCAATTATTCAGCTTGCTTAAGTGGCAATGATGTATACCAGTACCATATGCTTCCTGGATGCTAGATGGTTTTACACTCTCCTTGAGTGGTTTACTGCTAATCATCCCTGAAAAAGCAAATGTTTTTGCTTTATGTGCCACCAGCTAGTGGCTACCATTGCTTATCCATAATAAAACCAGTTAAGGTAAATCCACATCAAACCCTTTTTGGACTAAATAAACTTTAGAGTGGCAGATTACATCCTCTATGTGCATAGGGAGCTCAGTCTAAAAATCCAAGGGCATTTCTGCTCTTTTGAAGCTTATCTGAGTTTTTTGAGTGGATGCAAAAAAAAATCTTAACTAACATAATTCAATGGTTTTGGCTTTTGTGCACAGAGGGATGTGTCAAGTTTGATGGGACAGACAGTGCATTAATAATGCTATTTTAGTGTCAGTGAACAAATACTTTCACACAAAGACTATACAGCTAACAACTAAAAAGTAGAAATCCTACCACAAGTCAAAGCTTTGCAAAACTTTCCAGACAAACTGGCATTTATGAAACCTGAATATAAATGCACATACTTCTCCAGTGGGCCTCAATTTTAATTTAGGCAGAAACTTCTGGTTTTCTATCACTATATCACTTACATGTGACAAAACGTAGTCTCTGCCCGGCCTCGTTCATTGTCATCTATGAACTGTCATCGTGCCATTTTGTAAGGTGTCCAAATTGCTCTACTGAATTACTTTCAGAAAAAGAAGACAACTATTTGATTGAGATAAGTGATTTCTAAGTTAAACTGAATTTTATTGAAAGAATAAGCAATAAATTACAGATGAATACATTAAACATTTGCTGTGAAATGTCTACATTTGTGAGAATGACACCTTGTCCAGGGGGAGAGGGGTATTATCCTTTTGGAAGCTACTTGGCGGAGTTTCAAACCAGTGGATGTTACCCCGTCATTACGTGACTTTAATTGGCCATCTCATAATGCGTGTATGCACCTGGCATCCATAATTATGCATTTTGATTCACCAAATCCCATCTGTGTATATCATTTTAATGGGACCATAATGAGTTTTCACAAGGACTGTCGACTTGGACAACTCTCGGTGGTCAGTGTCTTAGTGTTCATGGGTCAGGGAGTGATTAACAGACTGCAGCCGGGCACTGCCACACCTTCCCATGAGTCACTGTCTGGGTTTCTGTTTGCTTCAGTTTCTGGAATCATTTATTCTGTAGATCACAAGCTGTCTGTCAACACTGCCCTAGATAGCACGTGCCAGACAGGCTGTAATTGTAGGAATGCTTGTCTTGAGAAAATTGGCTGGTCATCTCCTCCTCTTATTACCATTGTGCACGGTGCCACTTTTTCCGCCGTCTACCACTGTCTACTGTAAGATCCAGCAGCTGTAGCTGTCCTTGTCTGAATCCTGCCAGCTGGATTGAGGCACTTTAGGCTCTGTTGTCCCCCCTCAGGTACACACACGCCCTGTCTTTTCTCAGAGTAGAGCTCCTTCAAGTCATTGGAGATACGAATAGAGTCATTGCAATGTTAATGTCACATACAGTCAGTGATGGTGCACCTTCACAACTGTGCCATTTTTTGATGATCTCAGTCTCACTTTGTTTCTGTTTGCATGCATAACTTTGCTTTCTAAGACACAGACTTTTCACCCTAACTGAGATTCTTGTTTAGTGAAGTTCTTTAAATTCCAAAAAGGATACTTAATTTTAGGAAAATTTAATATTCTGTCTCTGGAATAGCGGCATCACAGTCAGCACGTGGTCACACAGGATGGGTTTTCCTACTCCCCATACACTCACAGAGCTGCGGCAGACTGTACACACATGCTGATGTACTTTCTCACTGAAATACCCACAAATTGGAAAGTAAGAAAGTTTGGTGGTGTATAATTTGTTATTAATTTGTACACATTGGTCCACACTCACCATACACACTCTACATACATACACACAAGCACAAACACAGCACACACTCTACACACAAATGTACTAAATTCAACACGCTGAAAGACAATAATGATTGCTGATATATAATCTGTTATTACTGTGTGCACATCACAACAGCCAGCATGCCTTTCGCTCTCAGTGCCATCTGCATGTTCAACCACAGAAGCCAGTAGCTTTTATATGTGAGCAGAACTACTGAAAGGGGGTGGGTGGGAGGGTGTGCTGGACTGGTAAGAGGAAGGGGTCACAGAAGGGCTGCTTCACAAATGTAGAAACACTATCATCATCATCATCATCAGCCTGAACTGTAATATGTGTGCAAATAAAAATAATCATTTGTATAATCAATACAAAGTGAACATTTAAGAAATGAACAAGAAATTATATGCGACACCCTCAAAGCCGTGAATAATAAGGGTAATACAAGTTTGGTGATACAAATTTTGTCATTTTTTTCCCTTTTCCACTGAGCTACAACTGGTCACTCTCTGTGGCGTCTAGCTATTTGACAGGACTAACAGTGATGTTCTAAATGCAGCCACTGCAAAGGTAATACAGTAAGGTGATATTTAATATGTCATTACATTTCACCTTTCCATCGCTATACCTTTTAACCCAGGTAGCTCAGTCAGTGTTCACCAACGTGCACTTTAGTATAAGTACTTTTTCATTAAATCTCTCATTTTTGATTGAAAATGCACAATGTACCGTGTCTATAATTGCCTCCACACAGGAGGTGCAGCTCACATATGTTCAAAAGAAACAAAAGAAAACAAAAAATGGGAGTTTTCACCAGCAATTACACCAGTCTGAGCTCTGCGGTGTGCCATCTCCTGTCCTTCATCTGTCCATTAAATAGTACGGCCTCACTTGCAGCTGAAAAATCCTGGAGAAGATGATAACCTCGCTCCAGTGTGTCACAAATATTTTTCCTATTAATTTTGCAACTCTTGAGTATTTTTAATATATGCTGTGTCATTTGTAAAAGGTGTTTCAAAAACTGAATAGGAAATAACTATGTATTATCATGTCAAAACTAAATAAAACATGACCAATCATAGTGCTTCATACATTTTACCCAGCCACATGAATAGCTGATAAAGTGCGGTTAATGACAACTCTTTGGTCCTCAGCTCTGGCCAGAATGAGTGTACAGCTGGGCAGGTATCACTTGCATGCCATTATTGACAATGTTATACCTCTCTTTAAAATCAGCACTCCCTTTGTGCCATAGTCACTTTGAGAAAAACCATGAAACACAGAATACCCAGTGTCTCCTCTCAACAACCCCTTGGAGAATCAGTAATTGTTCTTTGTGGGAAAAGATCCATGTTTTTCTGATAATTTATTCACTCATGTTTAATCTCACCTGTTCCCCCCTTGTCCTCTTCTCCGCTTCCTGTGGCCTGTCTGGGAGCCCCTGGCTATCCCTGTTTGCCCTCGGTCTAGTGACAGCTGTACCCCCCACACACATTTGCACCTCAGGGGTCCCATCAGGAGTCTCCTGCTGCCGACTGCGACTGCCTGTCTGTGTAAGGTGAGGCTCAGGGACTTCTCTCTGTCAGGGTCAGGGAGGAGGGGATGGCGTACAGGGAACGAACGCTATATGACACTACTAGAATAACAGCAGCCACAGCACAAATGTTATCTGTTTATTCATTCATTCATTCATTGTCTCTCCCTTCCTGACTTCATTTCCCTGGTATTATTCCTCTTTAAGTGACACTATCGCCTGAGACAAGAAACAATGCCAGCTTCTGTCTGGTTCCATCCTTGGCATCTGCTACAAAACAGAAGCCTGCATTTACTAATCCCCAGAAGAGATTTAAGTTGTTTATTTCCAATAGACCCTGTGCAGCAGCCAGATATATGGGTTCACACAGTGACTTTTCCAAGTGTGCAGGTGCTTTGGTGTGATACTGTGAACCTACTCTAAAGAATTGACACCACTTGGTGATGTATGACATGTCTGCCATTGCTGGGTTCACTTTGAGCCCCTCTCACCCTCTTCACTTTTGTGAACAATGTCAGTTTACTTGTCATTGAACATTATTACCGTTTTTTTTTAATAGTGTAAGCATTACATGAAGGATCATGTTGTCATCTTCCATACTCTAGTTGCAGGGAAAACAGCAAGCATTTGGGGGACCTGTTAAGTATCCAAGTCAAAGATCTATATTTTCTTTGCTTCACCTTTTATAATAGAGGGATCTTGGCCACATCAGTGTGTATGATGGCTCATAACTGCCCACAGGTCAGTGTGGGATTTGTAAAAGCAGCTAGTATTGCTTCTAAATCTCAAGAGCTTGATTATTTGTGAGGATCTCCTTTCTAGGAGTCAAGTTCCCAACCCCACCTTTTATGGGGATTTGTTTTCATTCTGTGGTTGTGGATGAAACCATTTCCATTACCTTTGTCACAGTCTATCATTAGTATCTTTAAACGCCTCTGTGGTAAAATCTGATATCTGTAAATGCAAAAGTTTGAACAGTTAAGGATTGAGTTAAGCTGGCAGGATGTGCTCATGGGAAGGAAGATGCTGTGGATTGAACAAGTCGTGTTTTGGAGTAAGAGAGGAAGGCAATCGGATAAGAGGTAATGTAAGGAACTAGGCCAATGCCGTTTGGTAAACCTTTGGAGCTCCTTGTGGAAAACTGTAAATACTAAGTGTGCAGCTCTCACTCTTGTTTTTGCCTCCTAATTCACAGTTAGATGCCCTCTGTGAATTCTCATAATGCAAATCCCGTTGCTGACTGGGGGTGAGGGGTGGGTACTGTAAATCACACTGGGGCTCATTACCCTGGTAAAGAGATACTGTGTGATATTCTTCATGACTGGGTTTGAAAAGGGAAAGGGTGTGGGTGGGGTTCAAGGAGCACCAGAACAGAGATTCACAGTCTTCAGTCACCGCTTCTATATCTTTAATGTCTGAGTGTCCTGCCAAGGCAGCAGGGGGGGCAGTAGTTATGGAACCAAGCTTACAAACAGGTTCACATTAGATCCCTTTATACACTCATGTAAGTAATACTGCTGGTGTTTGATAAGCCGTTAAAGTATGATCCCAGTTGGCTCTGTCATTGATCCCTGACCTTACTTTCAAGGACTCCAGCTAATTCTGGAGTTTTTAATAGCTTTCTTGTTAAAGTTGTACACTAAGAGAACCACTAATAAGGGACTTCAGAAATATTTTGATGGGTTGGATGGCATTTAGTAAAGAATAAACAGATGCAGCATGATAGGCATATTCCAATTTAGTAACAAGACAGAAATATAATGTTTAACATGTCTTTCCAAGTTTTTCCTCCTGGTTGGTTATTACTGAATTACTGGTTTGTCATAAAATTTTATTAGCAATAAAAGCCCATATTGGTAAAATCTGGATTGTAACCCTGTAGGGTGCAGGCACGAAAAGCTCCTTGCATTTTGTTTAGCACACTCTTCTTCCCTAAAATTGAAAGGTGATGAAAGAAAGAAATATTTTCAAATGCTAGTATTTCTACTACACACATACATACACACACACACACACACACACACACGTCTGCGTGTGTGTGTGTGTGTGTGTGTGTGTGCATTAAACGGTGGTTATATGTGTGATAGTAAATTATCTGTTAGCACAGCTTTATATGTGTTATTTCTAGAATTGCTAGAGAATCCTTAAGGCATATTAACAAGATCAGAAAAGAAAAACCAAAAACCTGACTTTTGATTTATTTCCTCTGTATTGTGTTGTACTTTCCCTGTACTTGATTAAATGATCTAAATTAACTAAAGTGAATTGACACTAAACATGAAATAAAATTAAAACTTCGTATGATTTGAAAAAAGGGAAAGAAACAAAGGAATAAAATTTTTATTTAAGAACAATAAATTATAACCAAGACAGGTATTACCCTCCCTTCAGTCACACTAAAATTTCCCATTGTAGTTTATCTCCATTTGAAATATTGTGAAATTTGGAATTTCCACTCAACACAGGGCAGATTCACAAATTCAAATTTTATTTTCTTCATATTGTGTGATATGAGCTTTTTTATGCTGTTTGAAATGGCAAACTAAATAGTGGACTGGAAGGGATCAGTAAGACCAAACCTCATCCTATGAGACAAAGGAGAACAATGTACAGAGAATATATTAAGGCCCTCAGCTGGAACCACGTACTTGATGTGGATGGAACCAAGCTGCCAAGCCCTGTCTGCTGCTCTCACATCTGATGCACACACTGCTGCCCTTCGATGCAGGCACCAAGCATCATTGAGTCTGAATGGTTTTCATCTGCCCAAGGAGGCATGCGCTTCCCCATTGTCAGATCTGAGAGGAAGCGACCTGCAGACAGGTTGGGCAAGGTACTGCCTCTGGCAAGCTGGGATAGCACAAGTCTTCTATGAAGTGCAAGGTGGTGGGCGCAAATGGGCTGTGACAGTCCTCTCTGGGATCCTCAGATTAATTGGGATCTGGTCATTTCTCATCATCCTGGACTGTAATTGCACAGATTTTCTTATTGCTATTTATACAGATTTCCCCCTTGCCTTTTTGCAACAACAGCAACAACAACAACTATAATAATAATAATAATAATAATAATAATAATTGTTGTCGTCATCATCATCATCATCATCATCCCCATCATAGCTATCAGCTGTCAAGTCAAATGTAGATTCACAAGAAAGTTTCAGTAATGATTTTGCTGGCACTGATATGCTTGGGTTTTATGAATGGCAGCTGTCGTTGTTGAGTGTAATACATTTTGTACGTTCAGTCTGAAAGTCAAAGCCCTTTCACAACACTGAATGAAAACCTAGACAAGGGATCAGCAGGTACAGAGAAGATCCTCTCTATTGAATATTTTATGTGTCTGAGATTACAAAGAAAGAGAGTTACTTGAAGTCATTGTGTTTGAATAGGCTTGTGACACATTGGGATGGAGATAAAGCGACTGGGGCACTTGTGTAGACTGTGTGACTAGCAGAAAAAGCCTCCGAAACAGTAGATGAAACTGTTGTGTAACAGACAGGGCAGAAACAGTCATGCTTAATCTCTTCTGGCCTTCAGATCAGTAGTAGCCATCTTAACTTGGAAACATAGAGACACAGCAGGTTTGAGATGGGCAAGGATGCACTGGGCTTATTTTGGAAGAAGTAGCAGACTAAGGTATGGGGGTGTCTCTTTAAGGCGGGCAGTCGACATCAGGTGATGTCACGTCTGGAGCGGTACACTCCTGTACATCCAGACACATCCACATCAAAACCCCAGAAGAACACGCAGTGTACCACTGGGACTACCCTACTGCTTCTTCTTTTCCTGGGCCAGCAAATCACTGTCCATGCACACCCAGTGCCTTTGCCATGACTCTAATCTTCCAGCCACTTCAAAAGTGATATCTGTCATCCACAAGGAGCTTTAGGGAACCACGTTATTCCTGTTGCTCACTTTGATGGAAATTTTGCCCCAGGCCTTGTCATATAACCTAGAGGGATAACAATGAGTAATGTTCGCAAGGTTTAAGAAATGAGTACGAAGGTACTCTGTAATCCCACCAATTACCATAGGGAATGAATCAAAGTCTGCAACGAACAAATGGAAACATGTATCAGAGTCTTGTCATCTCTGCTTTTGTTCACTTCCTTGTGACTATGTCTGCTTTCTAATGTGGTGGCTGCTTGTGGCTGATCGCACTGCCTGCTGTGTGGATGCTTCCCAGTTTGCATGGAAGCAGTCTCTGTAATATGCTTCTCAAGCTTCTCATGCTCAGGCCTGCTGCTTGTAAACATCTACTTCATGTTTATTTGCTTCACTAGAAGCATGTCTTAGGAAGAGTGAGACCACATACACAGATACACAGATACACAGATGTGTCTGAAGACATGGAGAATGAAATTATGCATTTTGTCCAACCTTTTTTATAGAAAAACTCTGCTGGATAAAGATGTTTTTATGTTTATACACCCTGGTCAGACATATATCTCGCCATTTAGTGTGTGTTATAGAAGACTAAGCTTGAGAGGAGCTAATCCTTGTCATAACTTCCTCTACTATCACAGATTTATTCACAGAGGGCATCTAACTGCTAATTAGGAGGCAAAAAGAATGAGAGCTGCACACTTAGTATCTACAGTTTTCCACAAGGAGCTCCAAAGGTTTACCAAATGGCACTGGCCTAGTTCGTTACATTACCTGTTATCTCATTGCCTTTCTCTCTTACTCCAAAACACAACTGGTCCAATCCACAGCATCCTCTTTCCCAGCACATCCCGCCAGCTTAATTCGATCCTTACCTATTCAAACTTTTGCATTTACAGATATCAGATTTTACCACAGACGCGTTTAAAAATACTAACGAGAAACTATGACAAAAGCAATTGAAATGGTTTCAATTACAGCCACAGAATGGAAACATTTTTCTATGATTACATAAGTGCTACTTATAGTAAAAATTAATACGATTTATTAACAAAATGTACACTTTTCTATTAGTATCAAAACATCAGCATTGGTAAATTTTGAAATTTGAGTTTTTCCATTTATATTCAGCATCATATCTTTGACTGCTCTCCTTGTGTCAAAAGTAGAGATTTGCAGAAGCTAATTAAATAGCAGCAAATTCTCATTAACTGTTTAGTGCGGAAGCCAACACACATAAATCAGGATATGCAAAACAAATGCAGATGTAATAGCACTTGCCCGCATCATGGTGTCCCTGGTAGAGGTAGCAAACCAAATCCCTCAGTGAAGATTTCTAGTAGATATTTGAGGTGAATGGAGCCCACAGCCTGACTAGGTGTTGGAGATAAGCTACCCAAGCAGTTACATGTATTTCAGCAAAAATAAATAGCCGCATTAGATATGCCCACGGTGGCCCAGTGAGTAGTGTAGCTGCTTCCCAGCCCCCTTGAGTTTGAATCCAACTTGGTCTGTGTGGAGTTTGCATGTTCTCTTTATGTGTGTTTGGGTTCCCTCTCATAGAGCTTATGTTTCAGGGCAGTTGGCCAATCTAAATTGCCTGTAGTGTGTAAATGGTGTGTAGTCACCCTGCAATGGGCTAGTGTCCCATTCAAGGGCACTTTCGTGGCCTTACTTCGGTGATAGGCTCTGGATTGCAGAGCCCCTCAGCGTACGACAGGTAGCTCTCAAGTCCCAAAGTTTCTTCAAGTTCTTATGTTCATGTGAGCTCAGGTGGAAAAGAGTACATTTATATAGCTTATTTTCTGAGCTGTCACAAAAAACTCCCTAATTTCTAACCAGTGATAACCAAAAGTAACTTATGTGTGCAATGTCTAAGCCATTGTTTTATTTAGGATAGGAGAGAACAGGCCAGGACTTAATTGATTCTTAATTGTAAATTTGCCGTATATAAGCTGAACCCATTGAACAAAAGACACTCATAAAGCATGTAACATAAATAAATAACAAAAGCAAAAAAAACACTATAAACCTATAAATTACCAATAAATAACAGTAATACACAGCGTTAATTGCTGACGGGTCCTTGTGTGGCATTATTCAGGCAGACAGCTGTATGTAAGACTTACCCCCAGAAGTGCTTCCATTTACTTCCACTTCTATAACTGTAACTTCTTTGAATGTGAATCTCCTCTGTGTATGTGGTCAATATTTTGTCTGTATATGTTCCTCAATGTCGTTCAAATATTTGATGTGTTTTCATTCTGTGTGCTGTTGTGCTGGTACCACATAACTTCTGTGGTAGGGGTTTACACTTGGATTTGGCTCTGGCTCAGGATGTGCAGAGTCTGCATATTCCACCAGTGTTTGTATGGAGAAAACATGGTCAGAAGAAAGCAGTGTTAAACCACTTCCATAACCTCTGTTACTGTGATAACCATGCAAGTGATTCTCATGAGTCAAACTTGACTTTATGGCCTTCCACCACCCCCAGATTTCCCAACTAAAGCGAAAGCACCTTGTAGATAGGTGTTGTAACAAATGCAGCAACATAGTTAGTTAAATGGTAGTGTTACGTGCACAATTTGTTCATTTTTGTAGCAGTGAAATTTAAAACTATGCTGTTTTCACACTCTCCTGTGCATGGCTTATACCTTATAACTAGTAAGTATAAGAGTATAAATATTTGTGTATAAAATCAGAGGGCATCTGGGATATGAGGGCACTGATAGGCAACGAAATGAGGACTAATATGATTAACTGAGCTAATCGGTGGTCCCACAGGAACGGCTGCTGACAATTACCATATAAAATGGAGGGCGACGTGTTTTGATAGATGAGGCTTGAAAAGAGGAGGGCGGTGGGATGGGGAGGTGGCAGGGATGGAGGAGGGGTAGCAGGGCCAGCAGGGCCAGACACGCTTCCATCTTCAACAGCATTCCTCTCATACCGCCACCTGCTCTCACAGGCCGGACACCCTGTCACATCTGTGGCCCTCAGACAGGGCTCGAGCTCATGGTTCTCTCCAGATTCCCCAGAGATACCACGCCCAGCCAGGCAGCACTCGGACTCAATTTGCACTCATCTTTGCTCTTATCGCGTCTCTGTGTTCTTCATCTGATACCCTGTTTCCCAACTTAATTCAAGGTCACTTGTGGCTGTTTGTCTCGACTTGGCCTTAAATGTCTGTATATATTTAAATCACTGCGCTTTTGTCAGAAACAGTGACAAAGGACAAATTTATACTGTTTAACCTTATTGAAAGTTAGTTGGTGCAAATGTAAGCCTTTTGAAGTTAAACAAGATTTCTGCACCCTAAGATCTGTTAAACACACTGTGCATCAACAAAGAAAAAAAACATTAAAGAAATCTACCGTCATATAAAAAAATCCAACAAGATATTGAACAATGCATATCATAATTCTATTTAAAATTATTAATGACAAAAAAGTAATTTATGATTGAACCACACCGCTTAATTTTTCAGCAGACTTGCCTCGGTGAGTTTTGACAGATGTTTTCTGAAAGCAGTGACATGTGGCCCCACTTCTTCTACACGTGTATCCTCCTCGCCTGCAGACAGGTCGCTTGATGTTTCTGTTAAGTGGCATACTGGCACTTAATAAAATATCACTTCTGCTTTGACAGTGCACTTTAATTAATTCCCTTGTTAGTTTTATCAAATTTGCGCGGCATCGTCATTCAAAAACTTTTTTCCTTCCAAGTTCATTAGAAGGAGCTCTTTCTTTAACTTTACATAGCAAAGAGTAAGAAAAAATAAAACAAACCTCAAAGGCTCTCTTGTCATTGGATCGATAATTTATGGTGCACGATTTTAATTTCTCTGTGTTCTTTCAGACAGGGTGGAAAGAGAGTGGGGGCTGTAAGCTTGCTGGAACAGTGGCAGCTTAGATGAAACTAGGTGCTCCATCATGCAGCCTGTAGAGCTTAACGGTAACCGTATTTTCACATTGACCAATTGTTTTTTTGGACCACCTTATCTTACTGCAAACCAGAATCAGACCCACTTTTTAACCTCTGTTCACCTCTGCAGGGGTTCTGTGTCCAGCGTAGACTTGGGTACTTGGAGCCAAGGAGCATCAAGCCATGTGACACCAACTTTGGGCTGTCGTCCAACTTGCTTTCCCTTTTGTTTGTTTAGGTCCATATCTGCATCCCATAGGGATTTCTCCCTCCTTTCTGAAGGCCCAGAAACCTTGAGTCCCAACGAGTGTCACCGGCAGGGCCAATGGTACTGTCTTCCCACATGGGGATGTTTTGATGTTTAGTCAGCTGCATTTTTAAAGAGTGGGGGCCTGGTTGTAACTGGATTTGGCAGCACTGCTATACGTCTCTCCGTACCATTTGATCATTAATTTATCGCGGTTCAAGCAGTTTGTTTGACAGGTACGCCAGCTTTCATCTAATGGCTACACAGCGAGTGCACGGCAGACACAGGCTTGAAACACGTAGACAAGCGCCACCTTCCCAAGCTTTATCGATTTACTCCATTTCAAAGACATAAAAATTTGTTGGTAATGAGGAATCACATCTACTGAGCATGTTTTATGCATGAGCAAAAAGAATTGCTTTAGGCCTGTCGTTCTAAATATCATAGTTTCTAATATGGCAGTTTTTTTTCAAGAGTAAGGTTTTCATTCTATTATATGCACATGCCGTGTTGGTGAACCAAGCACGTAGGCTGAGCACAAGATAGTGTTCCCGCAGCTTTCTTTTCATTGAGTAATACGTCCTCTTTGACTGAGAAAGGCAAAGGGACAGGGGAATGTGTTTTGAACGCATGGCATATAATTGGAGCGTGCTCTGCTGAGAGTGGGGGTCCCAAGTGGAAGCCCCCCCCTTGTCCCCACACAGCTGGCGTGCGGTGTGCTCAGAAGGAACCCTGTCTCCCTCTCCCCCTTGTAGACACTTCCTCTGACGGCAGATCATTAAATTCAGCCTCCTTTCACGTGTCTTTATAAATATTCCGAATTCCTTCAATTTTAAAAGACTTGGTCTTTTATTCTCAGAGAAATATTATCCGTCCCTCCCGGCTTTGAAATGAAAATGAAAAGTGTGGGAGACGAAGAGGCCGTCATCTTGGAAGCCAGGCCTCCTAGTGGGTCAGAGCACAGGACGTCTGCCTGGAATCCCTGACATCCGCATGTACTGAAACAATCATTGCATTAGAGAGAGGACTTCTGTAAGCACTTTGTTTAAGGGGTTGGGTCCCTCTGCAACATTCATCACACTTGACAATTGGAGAAGGGAAGCTCAACCTCTGCATTATTTTGTACAATGGACCAACAATGTGTACTGGTGGAAATGACTGTCAATGAACAAAATCACCATAATACTTGATTAGCTAATTCTACAGCCTAATAAACATGTAGAAGCGCTGCTGAAATGACAAAATTTTTCATGACCTGTATTACTATATGTTTGTCCAATATTTTTGCATGTTAACCACATGAAAATGCAACGTGATTTACTTTTAGTAAAAGTACAAGCATTTGCCCACTGTTGATCCGCTGTTGGCAGGTTTAACTGACAAAACCCTGAATGGGGGCATTGAGAGCTACAGCAAAGCCTTTCACTGAATGCAAAGTTGAGAGAGGCTGAATAAATCAATTTTGGACACCTTATCCCTGACGTAGATAACCTCCACACACACACAAACACACACACACTCACAATACCTCACCTACGCAGAAGAGTCCAGCATGTTTGCCTATTTTGTTGCTGAGAATGGAGCATCACAACAGCCTGCTGTTACAGTAGTCATCAGTGAACTGATTACCATATTTCCCAATTTTAGATAAATAGATCCCACAGCAGTTCCAATGTAGGACACAGAGGAATCAGAACAATGGAGTTTTATTGACCTGACTGCTCAGAACCTTTTTTCATGCTTTGGTCCTCAATAGGGTATCTTTAGTAGTTTGTTTATATTGCACACACCACCCTATGCTTTGTAAAGTCACAACCCATTTTACAGGGCACTCATCATCTCAGCTCCTCATGGTGAAAATGCTGCGGCTCATGTGAGATTGCATGTCACCTTTTACAACATGCAAATAGGTGTGTGTATCCAGAGGGTGGGACGAATGAAGCTTAAGGCCACTGCCTTCTTTCTTAGCAAACCTATGCAAATAAAAACCGACAAAAGATTACCTCCATGTAGCCTTGAGTTGGTTTAATCAGTTCCTTTTCCAACTGCTCATATGACTTGTGAAGAAATATGGCAAGATGTGACAAAACTGGCCTAACTGAAAGGGACACAAAAGTGAACACCTGCTGTTAAAATAGGCTTACAAACCAGGGGCACATGGTCATGGTTTTGTCCTGTAGGAAGGGCTTTTTGCTGGGGGTAGTGACAGCTACACCAAGGTGGGATGGGCAGGGCTCGCTGAAACGCTGATAACCCTCCTTATGTATCAAATCTTTATCCTGGCACCATCAGTGTGACATTTTATCTGGGCTGACAGACTCATCCTCCTATTTCTTTGGGACAAGCCAAAGCAATGCAGCATATTGCAATACTTTCAAAGATGAGGAAGATTTCCCCCTTATTTTATTTATGCATGCCACTGACAACAGGAGGAGGGCAATGCTCTAAACAACGAGAGTCAATATTGCACTCTGGACAGTTCCATTCATTTTTAAGTAAATGAGGCCATTTCTGCCTTCTGCGCCCTGGGCTAGCAATTAAACAGCTCGGCAGAGATGGGCTGCTCATGAGTGAACTTCCTGAAAAATGGAAAATCTAATTGAAGGTGTAGGTAAAACAAGGCTGTAGAAATGGAATATCTTCCCAAAAAACAAGGTCTTTATGGTAAGCTTATTTTCTGAGCAATAAGGATATTTCCATTCAATAACCTCAATTAAGCTTTAATTTTGACTGTGTTTTTTTAATTTGGACATGCAGTTTAATTGAAATAATAGCCCAAAAGCAGAGATCTATTTCAGCCTGTGAAAATACTCATCTGTATGTGTTTCCTCAATACATTTACAAACAGAAAGAATACAGCTTAGACGGGGAAAAAGGAAATGTGAGTTTGTTGAAGTTCAGGTTTAGAGAAATGAGGAATGCTTGCCTTAGTTATGTTGTTGCCTCAATAGTTAAGTAAAGAAGGAAAGGCATCTACAGTTGTAGAGATGAAAGTGTGAAAAATCACAATGTGTTGCTAACATCCTGCTTTTTCATGTATTAAAGATGTACATTTCAAACAACTGTTCTCGTTTGAAATGCCACTGTCAAACTTATATGGATGAGTTAAGAAAAAAAAATGGATGAACTGGGTTTGGGCCAACTTTTATTTCCGTATATATGTGCGTGTATGTATGTTTTTGTTCTTTGTTTTGCTCATCTTTTCTTTGGTGCAGAAGTTCTTGTTAATATTTCTTTAAAAGCAACATGCCTTGCAACACCTGGAGGGTGTGACTGGACATAAGTTCAATCCCCACTCAGTTTACAGGTTCTCCTTCTGTTTGCTTGAGTTTATTCTAGTTGCTATAGTTTACCCCCACAGTTCAAAGATGTGTTTCAGGTGAGCTGAACTCTAAATCTACCCTCAGTATATGTGTATATATGTATGGCATGAGTGTTACATTTTACTGCCTTATAGATAGGTGAATGATTGGAGAGTTTGTAGTCATCCTCGATATAGGCATCAGCTAAACACCACACAGTAATCACTGGTTTGGAGAACAGCATCTGCTAAATGAAGAAATGTGGATGTAAAAACCTTAATTTAGATTTAATGAATGTGTGCCTCTACAGCATTGTAGTAAATCCAGATTTGTGTAATTTTCTTAGCAGGATGATGAAGTGATATTGAAGTCTTTAGTGCCGGTAAAGGCACATGCAAATCCATTTGTAGACAAAACGATTGTCATCCTAGAAAAATGTTCCCACACAGACCAACTTTTTTTTAATGCTTTTAGTAAAGTAGCATGATAGGGTGTATAATACAAAAAACACTCACTCAGTAATGCTCACTCAAACATACTTAACACTGCAACACACTTTCAACAGAGCTATTAATGTATCAATGATTTCACTTCATTTTATTATTAACTATAGATATGAGAAACTTTACAGCTGTTGCTCTGTTGACTACGTGCTGATCGGCTTTACTGAATGCCTAATCATCCAAATGTTAGAAATTTTATTATAATTAAATATAATATTAAATTTTACACAATACATTTTTACAGATTCAGGTTAACTTAATGGTTTGTCAGTGTATAACAGCTGTGAATACCAAGGTGGAGACTGTGAGACACATCATCAAAGTAGCAGGTTATGATTTTAAGAGGAACATCGCTTCTCATTGATGCCATCAGTAATCCTTATGGTGAGCGACTAATGAACATTTATTGCCTTTAATGAGGTAAAATTTCATTGTATAGCTGTTTCAAAACGCTAGAGAGCTATATAGGGGGCTTGTTATTGTTATTCTCTCCTGTTGTCAGTCACAAAGGAAATGAACAGTCACAGAGGGTGCATGTGCTGATAACAGTTTAAAAGCATGTTATCTGAAGTTTACCTTAATTTGTTTGGATCTTTAAGTATTCGTCTTAGGTGTCTGGCTTTTTTATATTGATTACCCTCAACTAAATGTTCACAGATTTCATCAGGAGGCTGCCAGGACCTTTGCGTTTTCCATTTCATTGGATTTAACAAAGAGGGGTGAAGGTGTGCATTACTACCTGATACAATCAAATTTATCAGCAAGGGCCTTTTAAAGTGTGTTTCTGTTAAATAGCGCTGCTCTGATTTTATTATGTCCTGCCTCCACTGCAGATGCCAGACGCTGTCAGAACCTGCTGCCAATAATGCCCACAGTTTCATTTCCTTAATTGAGAGTCAACCTCCTAACATGCTCACCATAACTGCATTTGTTAAATTATCTTTGATTTTGGCATCCTCTGCAGCTGCGCTATATGACAGAGAGCAACCAAAAACATCTGTTAGCATGGCAATTACATTATCCACACACATCTGAATTTTGAGTCCAATGCAACACCACGGTAGGGTCTTTTTTCTTTCCGATGGCTTGGAAAATAATATATATTTTTTACCCCCTGTTTTGAATTGTCATATTTTTGACATATATAGATCATATTTTTTTGGTATCATGGACTGTAATTATATGTAGTAGGTATACAAGGTTCATTTAAGCTGTTTTGCAATGTGGCACCAGAGTTCTGTAAATAAATATTCGTTGCAGTTTTTGCATTTTCTTCCCAGATGTTTTAAAAGCAGCATTATTTTAATTCAAAGGGGTAAAAAAGTACATTTGAAAATCATATTTTGCTGCACACAGAAATTGATTATGTAGTGTATTCAAGCCTTTCTGTTTTCTGTTCACCTGGTTATTCAGCACAATGTTTCATTCTCACCACGCTTTGTTTTCCCTTCAAAATGAATTTTTTTATATAAGCACATCTGAAAAGAAAACAAAAATAGATATGAAAAAGTAAAGCCACTTGACTCACTTCCACTTGCCTGCCTGGCCAGGCTGCCTCTCTATAAGGAGGACATGAGTCAGGGACCTGTCATTTCCCTCTGATCAAATAACACACACTTGCACCTCCTCTGACATCTCCGTCATTTTATATGTATCACACCTTAGGATTATTTTTACTTTTTTTATAGTTTGATTTCTCAGTTTTCACATTTACAGACTCAGTAGAGTAAGTGATTTCTGCTCATTTTCAGAGTTTAATGTCACCGTGTTTACAGTAATAAATTAATTTGGTGCATGTGTACTTATTGCTTTTAAAGCACAAATGTATGTTCAGGTGTGATTACATTTTTCCATACTATTCTTTTATTTGGTATTTTATGTGAGGCTGTATCAAGTTTTGAAGGCTGAAACTACTGTAGGGTTTTTAACTTTTAGCTCATCGTCTGAATTCACAGACATGTGTTGCCCCCATATTGCCGGGAACTTTACTTCCGCATTTTCCGTTGAGTGCCTGTTTCTGCGTACCCCCACTGAGAAACATGCGCATACCACAAATCATTTGTTCAGGAATGAATGTTTCAACAGGCCACATGTGTAAATCACTGAAACGCTGTGAGTACGTATCATATTGGTAACATCATGTGTTCTGGCTGCTAACTGTGTCTGGTTCAGCATTCTTCAGATAGCCTGTGAAACAGCGATACGGCGATGCAGCTGTGGGCTGAGAAGCCGGCAGTCTAGACATACCTTATTTTAATGTCTAAAGTGCTTCTGGCAGCCACTGGTAGAGAGTCCTCTGCTGCCTCTCATCAGGCAAATCTCCACAACTCTTTGGAGCAACACATCCTTGACCCGGCCTCTGCGACCTCAACTAGGCCAGGCACTGTACTATGAACAGCATGCGCATGCAAAGTCCTCTTCTGTCACACTGTTACTGGGTTGTGTTATCACCCCTCTTTGCACAAGAAAATATGCCTTGATTTCCATTGACCCTTTGAGAATCAATGCTTTTAAAAAATCTTAGACACCTTTTACTTAAGAGCAAAAGTGTGCATTTTCTGTTTTGACATGGCTGTATTGATTGGAGGATGGGCAGGGGGGCGGAGCACGGGTGTCTGGTAACACAACATCCTTAATGACTTTTGCTGTGCTCAGTCAAGCACCCCCCCACTCATGTCCACCCCCTTTTACAGTTTTTTACAGTAATCAATACTGTGTGCCCCCTGTCAACACCCCATCACTCATATTTCGTCTGGTGATGAATTATGGATGTACCTCTCACAACACATACAAATAGATTTAGTTGTGTTTTACGGCCGCTGATGAATATTGGCTCATACAGCCTATTTTTCCTTTCTCTGGTGCTAATAAGGTTATTTATGAAAATGAAAACTGATTTTAAACTTCGTTCCTTTATTTTTACTTTTGCATCATTCTTGTTTCACCTCACCTAACTGATCTTTTAAGCATTTTTTCACACCATGCAAATGTGGTCAGTTGGCACAGATGCTCAGGGTTAGGATTAGAGTTAGTGTCTTAATTCCTGGGCTGTGGCTTCAGACATGTACTTGAATACAGCTCATTCTGGCTGGTTTTTGCATCTTCTGTCAGTGCTTGCATGTCTCTGTCTCTGGTTTTCAGCTGAATTGTGATTCTAGTTTGCCCTGTAACTGTGTATATGTGAGAGGAGAACTATGTGTGATTCACCTCTGACGCACAAGTGTTTATTGATAATTGAAGGATGGATGTACTTAGTTTTACTTTATGCAGTAAAATGATTTTTTCATTTCTGATAAAAATATGAAGCTTGTGACACTTGCTGTTATAAAAATCAGAGTAATAATGCTTGTGGTGAATAAGGCATTGAAATCAGGAGCCCGACATGCAGTGCAACAGACATCCCCTGGACATTTGACCCACTGAGGTCACGTCCAGGTTCTGCCAGTGTGCGGAGGAGTGTGAAATGGGTGGGGTGTGGACTAGGGTCCTGACACCTTAGCTTGATTTTCCTGCTGCTAGACACAACCAGTGTTTAACCATAAGCTTAGTTAGCTTGTCCATTGCTGTATTAGATTCAGCTGCAATATAATTTTTGTTTCTTCACCTTGAGTCGCAAATCTCATAATTTGGCACCTTAGGGTAACAGGTTAAGCAGTGTACTTTTAAGTGTTGCTCAGAACTCTCTTTTTTATGATGTGACTTGTAGTCCTTGACCAATGCATAAACATTCGTTTGTACCGTGATGTAGACATCACTCATGCAGATAAACTGTGCAGTCACCAAGGTTAGGGTGGAATCCCTGCTCTGAAAAGGCATGAAATCAAAGAGGCTCGATGAAGCAAGTGCTGGGTCATTAACTGGGTTAGCTTTGGTCCAGTATATCTGCTGGTAATGGTTGAGGAAACTGGCAGCTCTGAGCTCCCTCTTCCACTCCTCAACTGTAAGAGAGATAAGGAGCGATGCAGAGACACTGGTATAAAATCGAACAAGTGGTTTCCATGCGTCCCAGTTCAGTGGAAGGGTCAATGACTTTTCTCTAAGAGGGTTATAGATTTTTGACAGCAGTCTTCTGCTCCAAGTGTAAAGTTTTTAGCTACAGGTTTAGGTAATTTTCCTTCAGATCAATCTATATCTCCAACAAATTCTAAAGCAATATATGTCTGTAAGTGGCTCCGCTGCCAGTCTCTGCATGCCAGGACACACTAGTTTCCTTCATTTTGGTTATTTTTACTCTCTTTTTTTTAAAAGGCAGATCCTGTTGCCTTGCCTGCATGTGTGTTTGCAAACATGCTGATCCCCAACCACACAAAGTATATCCCTGTTCCTTCTCAGCAAACCTGATACTGTTTCGATCCTGTTTTTAACAGTGAAAAATGAGAGCTGTCATGTTGTAATCGTGTAATGACTGTGCACGGTGTCACTTTCCACAATTAATGGTGAGGCCTGCAAGAGCAACGTAAATCTAACAGCTGGAGGGTGAAGCCTGCCGCAGTCCAAGGGGCAATGGTGACAGCGAGCTGGGGAGGTTAAACTGCTGTGGGGGAAAGGTGAGCAGTGGCAGAAATGTGCACTTTTCCAGGCGGTGGACTGTGCGGGTAGCACTTGCTGTCACTGCATAGACTCATGTATAATGTCCCTGTTTCTAGAAAGATGTTTAATTGCTCTAATTTTACCCTTGGTTTTGCAGCCCTGCCTTTTAAATGGGCTGCATCACATCCGTGCTGCCCCTTTAGGAAGACAAGTATTCAGCAGAGCTTCCCAGTGCCTGCAGATCTTCTCCTGCATGTTGCAAGCCTGAGCTCTAGAAAGGGTAGAAGGTAGGAGAGTCCAAGTGATGACTTAGATAAGAGCATTTGCATTATAAAGACTTTTTCTTTCACACAAACGTTCATGATACCTTGTGTAACACAAGTAATGTTCTGCAGTGAGGCAATGGGGCAGCTTGCAATGTTTTATGCAGCTGGGTAATTTTACTGGAAAATTTCAGGGTTAAGTAGGTTGCTTAAGGTGAGGGTGGTATTGCCAAAAAGACAGTGTTGGGCCAACAGATTTTTTTGGATGACAAAGTCATAGACACAGGAATATAATGCATGTGCAAAATTTAATGCCAGTATTTCCTAAAAACTAGTTACAGTATTTACAGGTCCACAAAATTACATACATAATATACAGCACAATGTACAGGTGCTGTACAGCTACACACCTTCAACTACTAGATTGACACACATCACCTTTTTGCCCCCCTCTGTTCTTCTCAGAGCCTCCTTATAAATCTGAAGCCCCACCTTTTGTAGATTATATCATCATTAAGTTACCACCACTGTGGTGAAACATAAAACTTTACCATAGCCATAAAAGATGTTTGAGACATTAAATACATGCAGACATTCATTTAAGGCATAAAACATAAGCATTAATACCAACACAGATACAGTATTGAAACACTGTGAGAAAAAACATATTGAACTGTCATGAATGAGTGGTAGTTTCCAAAAAGTACAAGTTCAATCAAAAACATGGCCTCTGTTGGGCAGCACTGAAGCAGGAGTAGAAACGAACAGTGGAGAACCAGCAGGAAAAATTCAGTGTGTCGTGGAAGAACAAGCAAACAAACATTATTTCAGAAACATTAACTGAAATTTTACACACAGACTAAATAATGGTGATGACATGAGCTAACTGTGTGCATGTGTGCGTGTGCGCGTGTGCGTGTGGGTGTGTGTGTGCGCGCGTGCGTGCGTGCGTGCGTGCATGTGTGTGTGTGTGTGTGTGAGGGTGTGTGTGTACCCAAAATCACAGTTTTGTGAAGTTGTGGTAAATGAGAGCATTGTCATGAACAGTAGTAGTGTTGGGAACAGCCAGGCTGTCAATCCTACATCTAGACATGGAATTTGAATTTGTAAATTTCAAGTCCAATGGAGGTTGCTCCAACCGCTATGCTGGCTGTGCTACTTCATAAACTACCTACCTATAAAGGCAAGGACAGCGTGCAGCTTTTTTTAAACAAGTGTGTTTATTGAAATATACTTGAGCACCTGCTTAATGTTTGCTAACTCACACCATTCTTGATTAAATTAAAGAATTACAAAGAATTAGGGACAGGCTGTTCTCAGCCAACTTGAGATGGTCTAAACAGTGAAGTTTGCTTGAATAATTTGCATTGTTAGAAAAGCATTGGTAGTTACGCAGATCTTCTTTGGGAAGTCTCAAATAAGTACCAGACCCCAGTTCTTTAGACATCAATCATATATGTAAATTGCCATGCATAAAATGCATGTGTACATGCAATGGCAAAACCAGAAAGTACTTCATGAGCCAGATTTCTTAATCATTGTATTTGCATTTTGGATAAGAGTTTATTTTTATGTTGGTTAAATACAACAAACACAACACTACTCTTAATACTATAAATAATAATAATAATGCTAATAATAATTAGTCTGTGGGTTCTCACTGTTAAAACAGTGTGTTCACAAGTTCAGCTAGTTTGTTGAAGTAAAATGTTTGGCAGTTCAATTGTCAATTGTAGTTTAAAATAAAAAGGTTGACTGCATTTTTTGAGGATCAAGACTTTCAGGTTTGAGAACTTACTCTGACTTACTCTGGCAGTGAGGGAGGGGAAAATATTTCCTAGATGATATGGGACCACATGGGAATTAGGCAGGTTTGTGACATCTAGTGTTATGTATGTTTGCCATCTCTGTTTTTGTTGCTCAGGTTCTAACAGTTTTGGTTGATCATTATTACTTGCCCACATCAGTGAGGCTGGCAGTGTTATTCATTCAAAAAATACAGAAATATCTATTAATGAAAGCCACATGGTTTTATTGTCACAGACCGATGACTATAAAACAACACTTTTTTTCTGCTTTGTTTTAATCTTTTCTTATTGTTTTATTGTTATGTTGCCTCTAATGTCCCATCTTATTGAATTTCAAAATATGTCTTGGTCCCAGAACAAAAACATGAAAGAAAATTTTAAGTAAATGAGCTTATACATTGTGTCATATTCTACTGAATAAATGTGAGAATACTAGTGCCAATGTATTGTTAACTGTTCCTTCTGGCACTGCCTGCTGAAGGTCTTGGAACTGACTAAGCCCAAGATGACTGTAAAAGTTAATCGTCTTAAACTTAAGGCTTCAGGTTTCCTTTTGATGTTCTTAAACATGTTGACTCCTATCTCATGGAGAAGACAACCCAGACATGTCTGTAACCCAGTGGGTTTTGGTTTGTTTTGTCTTAGGAAACTGCATATTTGTGTTTCTTTTCCAGACGCTGTTGTGTCACTTTAATTCTTGAAATAAATTCTCTAATTGAAAAGAACTAGGCATTATTAAAACCAACCACTTTTATTTTCTCCTTTTTACTGGCCAGATCACAGTAAGTTTATAATAGCCTTATTCATTTTTAATCAGTTTTTTTCTCTTGCCTGAGCTCAGCTGGTCTGCGGAAGAGGGCATCATAATGGCGGTGGATTTTTTAATAAACAGCACCAAATCCCTTTTTCACAACTGGAGTAATTGAACAAATAATTGAACAAATAATTGAATGGGCAGCCTTGTCTGTGCAAACCAATGTGGAGGACATCAGTGGACTGTCCTATCTTGAGTGGGGAGGATGGGCACATCCTGAGAGTGTTCACCCGGAGGCATTTGATCCTCATCCTATAGTGCTGTTGGAGTTTGTAAAATAGTGGCACAAACCTTATGCTAGGACTGAGGCTCAGAAGTACAATAGATGAAATGTCCTGTTTCAAAAAAAAAATCTACTTAAAAACATTTGTAATTCACTGGATCTTTTTTCCTGGGGAAATATATAAATTCTCTAATTTGTACTGATACATGTAGACTGCCTCCTCATTGGATGCATTTAAAAGTAGCTGTACAGCAGATACAAGATAATAGGTAAAACAGGAATGGTGGTCCTATAGTATTTTGTAATTATTGTTAATTGGCAATTAATATTTGTTTCTGGCTGTTAATACCAAGGAAGTTGCTGGCAATTTTTCTAGAGGCACAAAGACGCTTCCTAACACTTCTATCCAGAGGGAAGTCTCAAAAAGTCAGGCAAGTGCAACTCCCAACACAGAAAGATCAAAAGCAGTATATACTGTGCCTGAAGGTACACTTGAATTAGACTTCTTAGAGATTCATGGGAGTCTTTCTAACATGATTGTGCTGGTTTGTTATTGACAAATGACAGATGCATGTTGAGTAAAGGAATATTTTATCAATTTTGCCTGCAGTCTCTCCATACAGTGGGCATATTGTATGAAAAAATGTTCTTTTTTCCTTCTTAATTTGATTTACAATTTCATGTTTATGAAGTTCAACTGTCTCTTATAATTTGTCATAAATATCACTCTGTCAGGTTTATTCTTACTTCTAGCCTTTTACTGGGCAGATTTTAATATCCAGTAAATTTCTGGTACAAAGAAGGTTAAGCAAGTACGTACTGGTACAAGAATATATACAGAATACCAGTTTTTGTCAGATATTCAGAATAAAATATCCTTCAGCACATTGTGAAAGGACATTCCTAAAGTTTCTGCAAACTAAAAGTATCGTCCATCCATTTTCATTTTCCACTTGTCCTGGTGACCCAAGGCAAGGATGTAGTACAGCAGTCCATCACAGGGCAGCCACATACAGTCACATACACACTATGGGCAATTTATAGTCATCAATTAACCTGAAACATTTTTGGAGTGTGTAGAAACCAGACTGCCCTAAGAAAACCCACACATGTGGGAGAACGTGTAAACTCTATACAGACTGAGCCAGTTTGTCCCAATGTCTAAATAACACAGGCATTGTTAGGTGATTACACGACCTGCTGCAGCCACTGTGCTGCCCATTCCAAGTGCTATGTCATAGCAAATATGGTATTTGTTGCGAGCAAGTGAGAGTATCAGTGGATGAATAGAATTAGAGATACCCTCCAGTCAGTCAAGTGCTTGGGTTAGTGATGCTCCATTTATGTCCTCAATTTATTCTTGCAACCTTCTCATGATAAGGTTACAGCTGAAAGACATGAACCAAGAGCAGGGAAATATCCAGCTAATGAGAAAATTAACGCTCTGAGCCACTGTAAATCTCCATGTAGCACATTACTTCTGAGAGGGAGCTAATGTATTTTACACCAAAAACAAGGTACCATCTCTGCAGAAGAGGCCAATGTACAAGCCTAACGGCATATAACTAATAAGGATGCACCTTACATATAACTGAAACAATCTAGAGAGCTAAGCACTCAGACTCTGGCAGATGACTAGGCAGTGTTTTCACTGCATTGGTCTGTGTTTGAATACTCCATGTTTTCTTTAATCCATAGTGTAGTTTCTTTTTCTACACCCAGGTACAGTGTTTTCCACTGTACATGTGGTCTGTGTTCGAAATCACTGTGTATTGACTCTTCTGGGGTGATATGCCCTGTGAGGGATTCCTCCATATAGGCATCTGACTGTGAGCAAAACACAGATAGAGATAGGTGCATTTTGTGCTTTTTAATTTAAATTCTCACACATTGTCAGGAAATAGATACTTTACAATGCTTATAATGCTTACAGTGCTTTATAATGCTTTACATTTGTCTTGACTTCAAAAAAATCTGATATTGTCAGTAATGTATGAATTAAGATTAAAACAAACAAAATAAAATAAAACAGTAAGCTTGTAAGTGGAGACCACAAAAAGTCCATGTTAAAAGTCAGTCATGCTGTGGTTTACTCTGTTTGAGGGATGAGAAAGGCCAGAAGTTTGGGGCTGTTGAGTGCAGACCTTGCTGTTGTGGCATCTCAGTATAACTCTGTGGTTTTTCTGCTCCTCTCCTCATGTTTCACAGGAAAACCTCTGCAGAGTCCATTTTTTCAACATGAAAACTGAAAGAACCACACATTTAGAGGGCTTTTATGTGTCATCTGCTTGACCTAAGGAAAGTTAGAGTAGGGACTGAATTAATGAATAGAAAAAAATAATAGCTTTACAGAGCTGACACTAAATGTGGAAAGACCACTTTTCAGATCTATTCTTTCTACATACAGCTGAAGATCCCCTTGCTCTGAGTAAATAATTGAGAGAGAAAACTGGCATTTAAAAAAATAAATTCGGGGTCTTTTTCACATGTTAAGAAATATGTGCTGTACATGAGAAATGTTAGATTGGAGAGAAATTTAAATAGTTAGCATCTTTTATTCAGAGCAAGAGACACTAGGGATAATGTGAATTTTGATGCCAAAACCAATGCAAATCTGTTTTACTATGTTGATTTCTGGGATGGGAAGCATATCAAAATGAGCTGTCCTGTTTTTATATGACATTTTAACAAGATGCCACCAGGCATTTATGATGTGATATCTTTAATAAACATTATTTTGCATTTTTAGTGAGGTCAGGTTTGTACCATATTAGAGTACCATAAAAATCCAATACTTCCATGCAAATTTATCTTTCAAAACAAGGATTTTCTATGCAGTAAATAATTTTTAAAAATTTGTATTTGTACAGCAGACATCCAACAAAACCCTATGACCTCTTGTCATGTTTCAAAGACAGAGCAAAGCAAATATAGTGCCATTTTCTGTATGCAACATGTTATTTGTGCAGAGGTATTGTTTACAGATAAAGGAGATAAAGAGGGGTTAAGGCACAGCCAGAAGATTGTTGGTTGAAGTCCCGCAAGGAGCCCAATGTTAGTATCCTGTATCAGTAAAATAACAAAATGTTTAAACTTATAATATAGTAATTCACTTTGCTGAAAAAATCAGTCTAAACAATGAAGATACAGGACACAGTTATTCTGTCGTCTCTTGTGTTCTCCTGGTGGAGATAGTTCAGCTGCAAGGATTGTTATATCAGCTCATTTAAAACAGAAAAAAACTGTATCACCATCGTTTAAATTGCATGTGGTTAAATGACTGATTACACTGAGAACCTTTAATGTGTGCAGAGAAGACATATAATATCCACATTAGATAAAGATAAAAAAAAACATGATAGCTGGTGTTTCATTAAATTACAGGTTTCTTCAGTAAAGAAGGTGGTATTTCAGACAAGCAGCTTAATTGTGTTTTATGACTGTGGAAAAATAGTGCTGTGTTTGAAAGCACAATGGAATGGTTGTGTGCCTGGGTAACAAGGTTTTCCATCTTTTTGTAAAAACATTCTGAATTACTTCACCTGGTATCACCTGTAGATCCCTTGACCAACTGGCTAAGGGCGAAAGTATACCATCAGCAACATGCCATTTACATCTAACAGTCTAACATGGCATTCTTACATATTTTAAGGCTTCTTCACAGAAAATACTTTTATTTATACCATTACAGGAAATTCACATTATCAGCAATGCATTTAAATTTAGTTAGAACTATAAATCTTCTACTTCAACAGCTGAAATTCTTTTGAATTAACAAATTTTCATGATACATGCTCTGTGGATTTTGGATCTGGACTTGAAATTTATACAACATTTCATTTACATAAATAGCCAGAATGTTCAGTATATGTTCAGCTATCTGAATTCCCATTCCATTAAACAGTAAGGTTCATGTTTTATTTTTTCATAATATCTTTCCAGTAGATAGATAGATAGATGCTTAATACCAGACTGTGATTACAGTTTGTAAACAAATTAAGATATTTGTCATTATCAAGCAGTGGGATTATGGAAGAATTAGAATGATGGCTTTGGGCATATCTTGTGCAGTCAGCCACTCACCTTCAGAATACTGAGACATTCCAGAGCCTCTGTTCTGTGTTAGTCATATCTCAACAGAGTTTGACAAGTGGGAAAAGCTTGAGAATGAGCACAGCATATCGAACTGTTTGTCTATTTTGCTTTACATCATCCTTTTCACAGTTTGTTTCACTTAATTGTTTAAATGTATTCTGCAGAGAGTTAGAAAACAAAAAAAATGTAAACTGTTTGCATCAAAGATATGCAATATTTCTGTGAACATTATGCAAATATTCACACCACAATGAAGTAAAAGTCTTTTAAGAATTGGGCCCCAAGACAAAACTATTGCATTTTTGTTCATTTGCGTATGAAAATCTTCTTTTGCCAAACAAAAATGGTATGTGTTTGTGTGAGCTACAGGAGGTGCAGGGTGGTCTCCTTCACAGAAAGGTGCCTCTTTTTCCAAATGAGTAGATCCAGAGGTGCTGCCAGGGGTCCCACGCAGGCCAGTGAATTGCCATGGAAGGTCATCTCCCTGCAGAAAAATACTATCCAATGCTTGCAAAGGCGCTCATCCCCCATCTTCCACAATAGACTCCACCCAGGTAAACTACTAAATTTGCAAATGATTTTTCATATTACATACTTTTATCTTTTTAAAACCACAGTATCATACTGTCATATGGAGTGTCAACATAAACAACTATTTTCCAGCAGCCTTGAGGTATTTTTATACTGTATAGTAGTTTCTAGCTATTGCTCCACACTACTGCATCCCTGACCAGGATAATAGGTTAAAGATAATGGATGAATGGATGCATGTCTACAGCATCAGCCACATTCAGGTGATGGGGTTTCCAGAAAACAAACCTGCGACTAAATTGTGAATGTTGCTTGTTCCACTGTGCCTTGCTGGGCTGCTTTGATAGAGACATCCCAACTTTAGCCATATGGAGTGGGTCAGCTGTGACTTGCTCCTAGTTGGGAAAGACACATTTGATCAAAGTGGAAGCCCTACCATAGAAACGTCAATACTAGTCCTCCTCACTGTAACAGAATGCAGTCATTTAAACTTCTTAAGCTCATTTTAAGTTAAATTCTAATAACTCCTGGGAAAGCATTGAGATGACTGCTGGAAAAGACATGTCTGCTGTTATAAACACACCATTCCTTTCAGCACAAGTTCATCACTTGGAACTCAGAGTGTGTTGTATGCCTTTCATTTAAGTGAACTTCATCTGCTGGAGATGTTTGTCTTGATGCTTCTTGATGTGTGAAGGCGGTGTCACAAGCGAAGCAAGGGCAATGGCTGAGGTGGAGTGGAGTAGAGAAGTGCACAATCACCTGGCGAGAGCTGTGGGTGATGCAGGCAAGCCGTCTGAAGTTCTTGTTGGGGGTCACCTACGATGTACTTCCGATGCCGCAGAATCTTGGACAGTGGGCAGGTGAGGATTCACGTTGTAAGTTGTATGCAGGGAACGGGATGCTGAAACACATTTTGTCATCTTGTAAGGTTAGTTTAGCGCAAGGACGGTACACGTGGAGACATAATCAGGTACTGCGTTCTTTGGCGGTGGCGACTGAGAGGAAGCGGCTAGAAATTAACTCTATGCCGGCTGCGGGTAGGGTTGAGAAAATTGCGTTTGTTCGCGAGGGCCAGGGGAAGTGCAAAAGGCAGCGAAGGGTTGAAGTAGGTAGTTGGTTAGGAGCAAGTGATTGGAAGCTAGAGGTAGACGTGGGGAGGAAATTGCAGGTACCGCGCTGTGTTGCAGTGACTGCATTAAGACCGGATATGGTGTTGTACTCTGAGGCTAGGCGAATAGTATATTTCATAGAGTTGACAGTGCTGTTTGAGGATGACGTGGAGGTAGTGTATGAGAAGAAGAGATTGAGATATGATGAACTAGTGGCTGAGGCTCGTGCCCGAGGGTGGCAGGCATATGTTAAGCTAGTAGAGGTAGGTGCCAGAGGCTTTGTGGCAAGAACTGTTACTGCTCTGTTGAGTGAGTTGGGAATTAGAGGACGTAGGTTAAGGGAAGCGGTAAAAGAATTGTCACAAGTAGCTGAGAGGGGTAGTCAGTGGTTGTGGTTGAGCAGAGCGCAACTAGAATAGGGTAAGGTGAGGTAGTATAGTTAGGTGAGGACCTTTGACCTAGTAAGCTTGGAGGGGGGTGGGTCTGGGACACCAGGCCGCACTGCTGAACCATCTGGAGGCGTCGTGGGACTAAGTCAGCGAAACGCCGATGAAGGATGGTGCCTACCTGATGACCCCGGTGAAGAGCTTACAAGGTGGTATATTAGGGGTGGAGGGGGGTAGATAGGTAGGGTGTTAGATGGGTATGGTAGGGCTCTATGCTACATCCCAGGCTGCAGGATATCTGCCAATTTATCCTGTATATTTGTAATTAATTGCAACTTGCAAAACAGGCCACCCTGCAATGGATTGGTGCCCCATCCAGGGGTAGTTCTATAATCTGGCACCCAGTGGTCCTAGGATAGGCTCTGGACAGCTGCGACACAGCTCTGGAATAAGGGGTTAAGAATTATGGAATTATGAATGGATGAAATTTGTAATATGGGCATCATAGAGTGCTTAAACAAAGAGTGTAGCAGCAGAAAAACAACCACACTACAAATATACTTGAAAGAATTAGTGTTGTGCATTTTAAAAACATGAAAAAGCTAGAAGGTAGTGAAGCCAAAATGTTAGAGAGGAGAGTAAACAAAACTTCCAAGGTGAATCCAAAAGAAAGAAAAAACCTCTGGGGGTTCAAGGCCCACTTGTTGCCAGATTCCTTGGGAATAGAAACCTTACGCAGTATAAGAAAGAAGTGTGTGATTTTCTGTGAACAACATTAAAACCATAGGGGTGCACATTCTTTCTGTTTTCACTGCAGCAGAGACATACTGTTTGCATAAGTATTTGTCCTCGGTTAAAAGGAAATATTTCAGTTCTGTTTTTGAACATTTTTGTGACAAGAGAAAATTGTTATGTGTGTAATTTGTAAAAAGTGGCATGTAAAATCTGTCATTGTTATAAGGAAATCAGATGGAAGCATGACTGACTTAGCTCTCAGTTGAGCACATTGAGTATGAATAATAATTTATCCTTTCTAAACGAAACGTTACTGCATAACTGTCCTCTTCCATCAAATAGTACTAATTGCATTGAAGCCTTTGAAACCTTGAAAACAGTGAGACATTTCTTCAGTTTTGGAGAATATTGGAAGCTTGTTCATTCAGACTGTGATGCTTGATTCTCCAGTGTTTTGAATTGGTGTTAATTTACTTCTTACTTCCTTGCAAAGGAAGCCGTTGCAGGGCTGTTGTCATATTCTGCCTCACTAGAAAAACTGAGAAGAAAGTTTTCAGATTTACTGTCTATTCAACCATCCATTATTTTCATCGAACCCCACCCTCTCTCCAGTGTCATAATCTCAAAGGGTTGGCTATACACACTTGCTGTACATGTCAGGTCAGGTAGGCTACGAGGCAAGGATTATAGGGGTTCATACTGCAATGGCTTTAAACAGCTGAAGGATTATAAAACATAATGCCATCCTGAAAGCAGACATACAATGGCTGTTTGATGAGCACCAGGGTACTACATTCATTTATCATAATTTTATGCCTCATTAAACACTTACAGCTTCACTGTGGGACTTGCACAGATCTGTCACCGAGAAGGCCGTAACTCAAGTTTAGCAAGAAGAGATGTTTGAGTGTGATCCTTATTTTCAATGTTCTCACTGGCCAGCTGTGAAATTTCAAAATTTCAGGTGCAGCAGTTTTTAACAGTAGCAATTTCACAGTCGACATGAAAACAGACTCATTAAATTACATAAGAACCATTTTCCCCTTTCTTGTATGTGAATATAAAAGAGGAAATGTACCCCAAAGCTCAGCAGGGTTAGATGTGTGTGTTAGATCCTTTCCTCTTGTCTCTAAAAATGTGGCTTCTATTTAAAGCCATTTAATTGTTGCAGGTATTACCTGCTAGAATGTTTCTAATGTCAGAGGTGAACTTTTGGGATTTGCATTTTGATTTTTCTGGAGGCACACTGGAAATGCCTGCAGTGTGGACAATTCAAGTTGCCCTGACTGTTCTGATCTCTGCAACATGCCAGTGTTGGGGATTATCTATTTTTACTGGCTGTAAATAATTATGATTATCTGAAAGCACCAGACAAGTGTCACAGACAAGCATGAATGCTGCAGCAGTGATTCACAAGGGCTGCATAAAAAACAGCTTGTTTGTAACAATAGCAGCCCATTAGTTCAACGAACAAGGGATATGCAAACCCAAAATGAGTAAAGAGTGCAGTAAAACTGGAAACCGGCAGGTTGGTTTTGTGTTCATCTCTGTTGCACTATAACTTCTTATGTTTTAAAATATTGATGTTAATTTTCATGATGATTATTGATTTTTACTCAATTCACTCATTATTATTATTATTATTATTATTATTTAGTAGTGGTAGTAGTAGTGGTAATAATAATAAAAATAATATGTTAATTTATGAGTCAATTTAACTTACAGAAATAAAAATGAAAAATGCATTCATTTTTTAACCGAATTTAAAAAAAAACAAAAACACTTTTTGAAGCTTAATCACATGATTGTTCCATGAGTTGGAAATGAGGAACTACATATACTTATTTTGCAAATAACACTGCATGGAAACAATATTTCTTTAGGTATAATTAAGATGCAGGGTTAGTCAGAAAGTTGCATGACTTTTTTTAATGGAGTACATTGTTTGCACATGACAAAACAAGCTCATGCACAGCAGCCTGGTGTGTAGCAGGTCAAAGCCTAGCAGAAAGCTGACACCTGCGGCTCTTTTTTGACGTGGA
Organism: Arapaima gigas; assembly: GCA_900497675.1. Lineage (NCBI taxonomy): Eukaryota > Metazoa > Chordata > Actinopteri > Osteoglossiformes > Osteoglossidae > Arapaima > Arapaima gigas. The sequence continues at coordinate 1,182,856 of UFQX01000090.1, read as the reverse complement.
GGGGTGTTGTGGTAGCTCACTATACACACTGAATAAACAATAGCTGCTTCTTTATGGTATCTGAGGTGTGACTTTGTCCCTCCTCCTTACAGGCCTGCTCCTCCTACTCCTTCAGCCTTCCAACCTCCATCTTTTCCCACACTATTGTTCAGAGGGAAGTATGCAGCACTCGCCTGCTATAAATACTGTACACTGCCAATCTGCATGGCTCTGTCAGCTGTTGCTAAAGGCTTTCTGTGGTTGAAGGGGTGTTTGTAGCTGGGGAACCACACTGGAATGCACTGGAATTTGGACATTTTAACACATTTCCCTTGGAAATGCAAAATATCCGCATGTGAAATGTTGTAACGAGGATAGTTTGGCTGGACCCAGTGGATGCCGGCTGTTTCTTCACTAGCGCCCCCTGCAGGCCATCGGGGTCACACAGGACCGCCACATACCACAGTGCGACCTGCCATGAGTAAAGACAGCGGTCGGTTCAAGCGATTGCGCACCTCAATCCATGAAAATACGGACAACTGAGACTGAACTGAAAATAAGTGAAATAGAGAAAATATGCATGTTAATATTCAAAGTACATATGAAAGATACAGTACTAATATCATAGCATTTTTTTAATTATAAATAATTTTTGTGTTGCCGACTTGTACTTATCATTCAGTCTATTTCGGAAAATCTTGTAACGTTTTTAGATTTGTTTCAAATGGAAGACGTCTGTGAGATTTCGAAAAGAGGAAAAACACAATTTAACCATTTTTTCAATGTATGTCGTATACAAAAATAGATTCTGCGACATAATTACTGAGAGGAAAAGTGACTAAAGTTTATTCAACAGTATCGCCAATGCATGACACGCCTGTTCTCCCCGTGTTGTGTGTGTGTGTGTGTGTGTGTGTGTGTGTGTGCATGTGTATGTGTGTGAGTGCCCTTCCATGGGCTGGTGTCCCCGGCATCCACCCCTGTCCTGGATAAAACGTTAATGATAATGGACTTACTGGACAGAAGGACCTTCCAGTAAGGTAAATGAAGGCCATGGATAATATTAATTGGACCATTTTTATTAACTGTACTTTTCTCATTATTTTTGGTTCGATAATGTCTAAACGAAAAGCAAACAAGTTTCTACTTCCCCATTATTGAGTACCTTCTTTCACAAAAATATACTCCTGTGCTGCTCAACTTGTTCATTTTAAACATTTCTCTAGAGCGTGTGATGCGTTTCCATAAAAAACGGAGGAACGCGATTTCGGCCGCTGACGGCTTCTGGCCAGATTTACCGCCATTCCTTTATTATTGTGAAGATGGAAACGGCGATATTCACTATTAGAGATTTTATCTCTTAATGAGGTGCAATATCATTCGAAAGTCTTACACCTTTTGTATTGCGTATTCCTTTTATAACGCTTTTCATTCTATTAGTCCTTAAAAAACAGTGAAACTTGACTAATACCTATTAATCATGAATGCATTAGTCATATTTTTAGGAAGTTGTATGTATGCCTGTCCATGCATAAACAGTTAAGTACTGGGTCAAAGTAAGGCATAATGGAAGAGCTAGATTTCATTTTCAACACCCATAATTAATAAAAATCCCAATTGCTGACATTCGATTATAATCTCATATCCTAAAGATTTATTCGCATGAGCCCTTCCGAGCCCAGCATGAACATCATATCTGGTTACAGATGCCGCGATTCTGACCGCGAACCACCGAAGAAAAGTTGGAAAAGTGCGAGGCAGAGGGCGTCCTTCACCGCACTGAGGCCCATGAGCCCGGGGTTTCGCTCCCCTTCACAGCACTGGTGCAACAGCCAGCGGACAGAACGTGGAGTTGCGAAAACAGGGCAAAGGAGGCGATGGTTCTCTTAAATAAACTCTCAACTAAATCTATTTTTTTTCTTTTTTTACGTCTTGGCTTTAAATACGATTTTTTTCTGGACAGGAGGCCTGTTCTTACCAGTCATCTACAGCCAGATTTTGTATGGACTTATATTAAACTTAGTTTAAGTTTAAGCAATAGTTTAAAAAGAACCCGCTTTGCCAACAGGTTCTGTTTTTCTGGTGGGGCTTGACAGGAGGTTGAACTAATTACATAAAATAGACCAAGAAAAAAGACTATTTTTGAAAGCTACGGGTATTTTTTTAATAAATAAATTACTTCATGCACACCAACCGACCTTAATTATTAAATGAAAATTATGTTAAATTATACAGAAAATATGCAGGCCTAACAACACTTAAATGCATTATTCAGCCCTAAATCTGAATTCCTTACATCAAAAGTTAATTACTGTGTATTTTTTGCTGAATAAAACGAGCCATATTGGCTATTATTTTATTAAATGATATAATTTAAGCTAAAAGAATCGTTGACTGCCACCAGCGTAGGCTTTCAGTCTAGTATTACTGGGTTATTAGTTTAATAAAACTGAGGCGTGCACATGTTATTTTTAGCAATATCGTGTAATGTTCAGTTTAAACATAGGGATTATTAATGATTTACTATTTTATTATTACAAATTGAGTGCAATTTTTAATACCTTAAGTGGATTTAATTTTTTGTTGGATTTTTTTACTCATTACTTTCCGTTATTTACGTGAATCATTCGACCAAAGTGACGTACAGTATCAAATAATTAATTTCACAGTGATTTACCATTTGTACAGTAGGGTATTCTCATTGTATCAGGTCAGAGTAAGTACTTTGACCAAAGGCAGGATTGAAGGAGAGGGGTTCCAATTGGGACCCTACAGATTTCAAGGCGACAATACAACTTGCTGTTCTTATATTGCATTTATCTTATGACCACTGTCTGAGGACATGTTAAAAAGTTTGCTTTACTGGGTTAAACGAAGGTATAAGGAGGAAAACATGGCATACGGCCGGAGTTCCAGGAGAGTTTGTGCGGGGTTTGCCTCCTCGAGTAGGAAGACATGCAGAGGTGCGGTTAACACACACACACACACACACACACACACACACATACCGCTGGACCACAGACCGATGAGGTAAACCAGCATCTTAATGGATACAACATCCATCACACCACGCATATCCCTCCATTATATTTTCGTTTTCATTTTCAAAAACAAAGTTCCCTTCAAGCCCGATTATAATTTAAATATAATATTTCTTTTCATATATCACTGTTTATGACCCATCCTGCAGTCATGGGTTTTTATAATTCAAGGAAAATCTCGGTTACTGGGACCAATGGTGTTTAAATTTGGGAAGCCGAATTGAAAACTCACAATTTCTCTACTAATAAATATGTATTTATGGAAAACTCTTTTCTGGGTTACTGTTAAAAATGTTTACATCTGAATACATTCTAAATTTATTTTAAACATTATTATACAAACATGAAGCACCTATGCAATATTTAAGCGCAAGCTGTTTTCTTATTGATAGAATAAAACATTGAGAGATTGCATTACTTTATATCTTGTTTCGACAACTTACGGGCAATTAGTGTAAAATATTAAAAAGAGATTTAAGACACTCGAATTCTAATTAGCCGTTTTAAAAGGTGCAGAACATTTAGAATCCGTGTTTATTTCAGCGCGGGAAAAACCCACACTGTTCTTATAAGTAGTAAACAGTATGTTTATTGGAGAGTTATTTCATGGCCATCGCTGTGTCGTTTAAAAATTATAAGTTTAATCCTCATGATATAAGATAAGTGGATGTTATGGTTTAAGGAAAGGAGAAATATTGAGTGACAAAAAGTTTGCTGGACATCCTTAATTCATACACAGTCAGCGTATTCAGAAATGGCACTGAACAAAAAAAAAGTACAAAACGAGCTATTCGTCTAACGCACAGTGCCATGCATTCACAGCAACTACCGATTACTGAGTACTGAATACGGAGTCAAATATGTCAAATGGTTGAGGGACCAGAAAGAAAAAATATAATCACATAATAAAGCTATTTAGCTTGCCGATGTACCATTATCGCAGCTAAAGCGCACTCGGGCTAATTAAAAATAGACACCCCTCCAACCCCACTCCCATCCCACACCCCACTGCACCCCCACCCCCAGCGGCGCCGCCCCGCCTGAGGGACTCAAATAGAGGGCATTAGAGTAGAGATCCGCATATGAAGCTCTGGGGAGTCTTCAGCTGCAGTCTGGAAAGTAAACCACCGAGATTAATGATGAAACCGTTTTAGACACACATTCTATTCAAGACAAGAACTTCGCTGCTGGAACTTGTGAGGACACTGGAGAAGAACCTGATGACTTTTACCATAGTATTACTGTAGTGATGCAGAGAATATACATAGTGCGGAACGTCCACAGTTGTCATTGCCTCCCTTAGTATTAGGTGGCCCTCTGAAACTGTTCATGTGCAGTTGCCTGTCTTCTGTAATCCAATCAAATGTAGCTGAAAATTTATGGTAAGAAACAACAAATAATTAAACAATATGCTGTTTGCTTTTAAAATCTTGCATATCATTATTATTGTTATTATTATTGTTGTTGTTATTATCATTATTATTACTATTGTTATTATTATTGCTGCTGTGATTAATTCTATTGCAACATGATAATTATGTGTATCACTTGAAAAACAATACAAGGCACTGTTGGACAATACCTAGATATAAATATGATTATTGTATTAAATATTAAACTGCGGTGCTGGAAAAGTGCTCTGTACAGATAGGAAATGGTGTTGTTCCGGTGTGGATAATTTAGTGTCTGTAATGGTCAATTAATCACAAAGAGGTAGGAAAAGCGGACTGAGAAGGAAAGCCCTGAATTAAGAGCAAGTGTGACACCTACCTGCCACAGAGGGAAGGGGTCGAGATCAGGACCCGACCACTGACTTGGAGACTATGAGCTTTAATGGACCTATGATGGCTATTTTTAACCGTCATTCATACCTTTTTCTAAAGCAACACACGCCGTTAGACGCATTTACTCAACAGTGATTTAGCCGTTTATACAGCAGGCGATTTTTACTGTACCAATTCAGAATAAGAACCTTAATGGACTGTACGAGAGCAGGAGTGATTTTCCAACTACCAGGAGAAAGCTTTAAACAGTCTCTACATCTCTAAATCCTCTTTTACTCACACCTTTATGGACGGGTCTAAAATGTGTAAATATAGCGGTGTGTGTGTGTGTGTGTGTGTGTGTGTGTGTGTTACAACGCAACCAGAAATGAATGCTGGGTTCCGTGTTGCTGTGACTCATCTTGCCATATTAACACCCTGGAAGCAGTAATGAAGAGTAAATTTGGCATAAAATCGAACTCATTAGCAAAGTTCGCCACCTGATCGCTTCAGCGCAGACCAGGACACGAACTGGCTGTAATTGAGTTAAATCACGAGTTAAATCGTTAGATTTAAATATACATTTATACACTCCGGCTACCCAAGTAGAGAAAAGTGTGATTTTAACAACTTTCATTTTACATGTCAACTTCAGACTCATCGATAAACATCCACATATATTTCTCTCCAATGAAATGAAACTCGAGAAAATGAGCTCACACTCAGAAATCGAAATATATAAATTATTATTTTTTTCTTACCTATTAAGCACTTTGGACAGAAGCACTTATATATTTATCCCAAAAAAGTACTGTACAACTGCATTTTCATAATTAACTCCAAAGATAATGTATTATCCATTTAAAATACAAAATGGGTAAATTAAATATACATATTAGTTTTCAATACAAATAGTCTCTGGCTGGCGGTTGAGCTTTAAGACCACACCTAATTTACATCGTTTAAATTAGCCATCCAAAATGCGAGATTAAGAATGAACATTTCCTTACTGAAAATGATCTTGATTCCTCGGGATTATGTTTAATTATTGTGACTCAATATGTTCTTGCCGACAACAAAGAATAAATAAGAGTCCAGGCGGTGGGAGGGGAACCCGGGATTAAATGGTGGACATACCTTTCTTCAGTTCATAAGAGGAGTCTTTACACAAATTTACTTGTGTTTGGCTTCTCACTCGGCTCTCTTTCACCAGGGCCTCGGCTCTGCTCAGCACAGTCTGGTTTAATCCACTGAAGTGCGTGGACGATCCCGTGGAGGAGCCGGTGGATGATCCTGTGGACGAGCCCGTGGAGGCTCCCTGGCCGCTGTGGAGGTGCCCAAAAGTTCCGTAGTTCGTGTAGCCGGGGTAAAATGGAGAGGTGTAGTAGAGGGCCCTGGGCAGCACCGCGCCGTGCGGGAAAGGGCAGTGCGGGGACGCTCGCGACGGGGACGAGTCGTTGGAGCACATGACCGCACTGTGAGGCGGCGGCGGTGGCGCGGGGCCCTGCGGGAGCTCGCTGCCCCCTTTACACCTGTCCGACGAAGTGGCGATCTCAGCCAGGGACCACAGTTTGGGTTTAGGGCCAGAAGGAGGGCAGTGGATAACAGAAGTGACATTGGAGCTCGCGCTTAACGCGCTGCATGAGGGAGACTTGGGACACCTGTCCGGCACAGGGGCTGCAGCTCCCGCAGACACACTTGTAGAGGACGCGGTGGCCCCGGGGGATCCGAGCGACTGCTCCGTCCGTCCCGCTTCCTCTTTTAAATCCGCATCGGTCAGAACGGGATCTACATGTTTCGCAGAATTCTCCTCTGTAAATCGCTCGCAGGCCATTTCTCCCTGGTTTAGTATTTGTTCTGCGGGAACGTCAGAAAAATAAAGTTACAGAGAACTCAATATGTATGTATATACACACAACATCCTTAAAAAGTATTATTTGAGTGTTTATATGTGATTGCAACTTCACCAAAAAGGGCACCTGTAAGTATTTTTCAGGCCATTTTTCATTAATAAAATGAAAAAAAAACTGATGTGATGGGGAAATATTTAATTGATTCTATATTTATTCGTTCTGTTGCAATATATCTTTTGATTTATAATACTAATAATAATAATAATAATAATAATAATAATAATAAGACAGTGCACTGCAGTAGGCTGGAGTTCAATTCAGAATTAACTGGTTGGACATAAAACCTCATGTGTCACTGGCGATACTTGCCTTGTCCTGTTAGTTCAAGTTTATTACTGTTTAGAGCAATTGCGCTGTTATAAATAATAGAGGAGCTTTAAGCAGCAGTGAGCGCAGCAGCCAGTGCGAGTGGTCTGAGATTAAAAATGCATTAATTTCATACGAACCCGGCTCTGTGTCTGTCAGCTCTCCCTTGGTGCTCGCCTTGTGCGCTTCCTCCTCCTCGCTCTTCTCCAGATCGATGTTCTCGTCGTCCTCCTCGTCTTCGCTCCTGTTCCTCGGGGTCCAAGTCATCTTGTTCTCCTTCTTCAGGCGTCTCCTGGCGTTGGCGAACCAGGTGGACACCTGAGTGAGGGTCATCTTGGTGATGATGGCCAGCATGATCTTCTCACCCTTGGTGGGGTACGGGTTCTTTCTGTGCTCGTTCAGCCAGGCCTTGAGGGTGGCCGTGGCGTCCCGCGTGGCGTTCTTCCGGTACGCCGGGTCCCCGTAGGGGTAGGAACCCAGGGGGGCGGCGTAAGGATGGTACCCGAGGGAGCCTGCCATACCCGTCGGGTGTTCATACGGAGAGCCCTGGGGGAAGAGGACGGAGCGGACGAACAATAAGACACGTTTAGAGTAATGCATATAAAACAAAATAAAATCGCAATTTGCGATTAATTTTTCTTAACATTTAAATTTGCACCACCTAAAATGCTGTAGACACTGATAATAATAAAATGTTATAGTTTATAGTTTTTTCGAGATATTGTGTCAGTCATCGTTTTTTAATTTGTTCGTGCAACGTACACAACAGGTACATTAAGGACGACATTGCTGACTATTGATTATCAATAATAAAAATAATTAATAAAATTTTTTTGACACTTGTATGCCAATATATGTTCGCGATGATGAAACATTGAATTTAATTCCCAGAACAACAGTACATTATTTTCAGTGTTAATTTTATTTATAAATCAATTGATTTTCTATCTTTATTATCCATTAGGCATTAGTCATTTATTATTCATTTAACTGGCCTCATTTATGTCTACGTTCCATAAATTTGTCTCCAGCTGTGGACAGGGTAAAATTAAATAATTTAAATTTAGTTTTAAACTTTCTATTATTATTATTATTATTATTATAGCACATATTGACTCCATCAAATTAATTAAAAAAGCGTGAGAGGACAGCTGTGTGCGTCCGATAGCCACAGCGCTGTAAACACTCTCCGCAAAACACACAAACTGACAGCTTTTAGTCTGTTTTTGACAACTCGGAGACTCCCATTTCATCCTGTATTTATTAGCATCAAGATACCAATTTCAACAAATGCTAATTTTTTTTTGTTTGGACCGAATGTTTAATTAGAAGGTGGCGCCTTTCTGAATGAAAACATTAGCAGCGTGGCTACGAGGAGCTGAAAGTGTGAAGAAACGGCAGCAGGAGGAACCCTGGAGGAAACTTTGCGCGGGACCGACGGAGTTGCGCAGCGCGGTGTCAGTGCATTAGTCAGTGTGTCACCAAATCCCACTCACCACGTACGACGTGAACGTGGCCGCCGCCGGGTCTGTGCCATACTGAAGCGGCGATCCGAACCCGGACGACGGGCTGCTGAACGCCGTGGATCCCGCGTAGGGGGCGAACGCGGATCCGGACGGCGACCTGCCCAGCTCCTCGGTGCGCGGGCCCGAGATGACGCTCGCGCTGTACGCTGGGCACGAGTAGAGCGCGAGGGAGGCGGACGGCTGATACAAGTAGCCCTGAGGATACGCCATGGTGCAGACAGCGCGGGGAACGAGCCTCGTGTCCTTTAGTCTCGCACGTACTTTCTCATCCGAGCCGTCGGGTCGCAGGGGCGGGCGGCCGGCCGCTCCTCTCCGCTCGCTTGCCGTCAATATAAATAAATAAGGAAGGGCTTTAGCGGAGATTTCTGACTGCTGTCAGCGGCACCTCCTCAGCTCTCTGTAGTTACGCTTAATGTTCTTTTTTGGGCGCACACCTTCTCCCTCATTCGACCTACTCTCTCTCTTTCTCTCTCTCTTTTTTTCCCCCACTCTCTTGCTCACACTCTCCCTGTCTCCCCTCTCTCTCTCATGCATCCCAGCGTAAGTTTGCGGTGCGGAGCAGGCGTGGGCTGGGGGTGGGTGGTGGTGGGGGTGGACTCTTCTTTGGAAAATGTCCTGCCCCAGTATGCTAAGCTAAGTTGGAAAAGCTGTATTCTGACGCCCACTGTGCGCATCGCGCTCCTCCTCGTCAGCGCAGGAAAAAGGCTCGATCATGCTGCGTTACCACATCTCAGCCTAATGATCGACCTCCATGCCCCCAACCCCCACTGCCCACAGCCCACAGCCATCATCCCTCCCTCTCTCTCTCTCTCTTTCCCTCACCCGCCTTCGACCCGTCTTGCCATTCCTTCTCCCGCTAAGAAGGCATGTACCGCACGGCACTGCACCGCACGCGGGACTACAGCTCCAGCCCCCGACATCAGACCGCATCTGCAAATCAAAAACGCTTTGCAATCGTTCTTCATGTTGTCTTGTTTACTTTAATTAAAGAAGAAACTTTTAAAACATTCGTGTTTATAAATTATATTACTTGTTATAACGTTATGACACTGTAAATAGATCATTCATTATCTATAACCGCTGGTCTAGTACAGAGTCGTGGTATACATATGATTTTCGGAAAATAATGAATATGTAAAGTCACCTTGGTACACCTTGGTACATTGTCTCATTAATTATGCCGCACGTTCGTTGTGCTTTTCGGTGAGATCACTGACATATTTTCGACGCGACACTGTAGTGCCCAAGGCGTACAGAAGATATGTTTCAATTATACTGACAGATACTCAGCAAAAGCTGTTATAAAAATATTCGCGTAAAACAGGTAACACTGCATAAGAAAAATGTATAATATGTAACGGCTATTTGATTCCCATTTAAATCGTTACAAGACAATGTTGCCAGTAATCCTACATCAGCAATAGATTTATACATGTATCAATAGAACTGTTTTTAAAAATTGAATAAGAATGTTTAAAACTTATGCGCAAATATAAAGTATTCTTAAGAAACATGCAAGAATGAAAAACATTGCTATTGTTAATAAAATGCTCAAATATAATAGTGCAAAATATATAATAAAACAGGATTAATATTATTGAGGAATGTCATAAAAATAAATTAATGATAGCAGAACACTGTTACTGACTGGTATATTGATTTGTAACAGGCCTAAATTTCTTTCTAGCGTCAAACTTTAAAACTGCCATACTTTAAAAAATCCTTACCCTTTCTTATCTATAAACTTACCTATAATAAAAAGTTATTTTTATTATTGGTATTGCTATTGTTTTTTCTTATTTATATACCAGCAGGAATATAATACAGAACTTATACAAGTAAGAGAGATTAGAAGTGAAGCGATGTAAACATGTTACCATGTGGATGTCGATCTCTTCTGAACCAAAAGGGATCGCTGTAGGCGCTGATAAAAAGTGTGTCTCTTTGGTCACGTGTCAATGGGCTCTGAATACCGCTTTTGAATCAAGAATTGGTGGAAAAAGAAAAAGTAAATTAAGACGTCTGGAGTACAATAAATCATTCCTATTCAGTGTTAAATCACAGTCTTGCTAACAATTCCATTGCTAAAATAGTGAAATCACAATGAAAATCACAGCAAAGTTAAAACAAAATGCATATGCAAGCACATTGGCGTACACATGCTCGGTGACAACAATAAAATAAATTGTAAAGTAGAAATCTACAAAGGAAAAAGTGCGTTAATTGTTTTTGTAATATAATTAACTTACAAATTTACTGCACTACTCAGTTTTGTAGCTCGAGAGTAACAAACTACAGCTCCCATGATACAAAGCGCAAAGCCAAAGATTTCATTGGTTTGTAATCGAAGTTAGAATTGGGCGATGTTAACGTTGGTCATTTCAAAATCTCGTACTGGTCGTCAAGGATACCGGAAGAGGCAACCAAAAGCTGTTTTAAATAGCATTATTTTATAATTCACTAAAAATTTGCGCGCGATAATGACGTTTCACTCTCCGACAGAGCTTGGTAAGAACTTGAGCCTTTCTACAGTAGTCGAGTATAAGGATGAAAGAACTCGTTTTCAAACGGAAAGTAACCCAAGAAGGCTTCATGCAGACCCAGATAAAGGTAGGTTTACAGCGAACACACGTTGCCTCACATCACTACTGCGAAGTCCACATTACTGCACCACAGTAATGTAAGAGCGGCAGTAAAAAAAGTGCCGTGTTTTAGATAAAATTGTGTGCGTTAACTCTGCGAACGTCACATGAATTTTATAACGTGATACTCTTAATAGCGACACATTAATTGTTCAAATTTTCCCGACAGTTTTGTATTCTTTACAGTTGATTCACGCTGAGGGCTTAATTAAATGCATTAAATATAGTTAATTTAATTTAGTTGGTTAGAAGCTGAACGCTGGTAGAAGGACCACGTTTTGTGCCTGAAACTCTTTATACCTGAGAGGGAGTGACTGTTCTTTGCTGGTTAAGAGAACCTGTCACAGAAATGTCGCTTCACCATAAAATGGTCAGTGTCGAAATATTCTATGAAATTATTGAAATTGCAGTGGAGTGACCGTTTTCCAACTCCGAGGCGGGTGAGACAGACGTCAACGGCCGTTTGTCTTATTTGTGCGACTCATCGCTTCAGTAAATCTCCGTAAATCCGCCATGAATCGATTAGTACAGTAGTCCATTTAAAGGGACTGTTTGGCACTCGCCAGCCAATCGGAAAGCCGGACGGAGCGGCACGCCGCGCGATCTGATTCTGGCCTTCATTAAAGGCGCGAATGTTATTTTGAACCGTCATTAATTTAAGTAACAAGTTCAAATATCCGGTACAAAAAGTCACTTGTATTAATAACTACATATTTTCCCTAAATACTATTTTATGGACCGAGGGTGGCATAGTGGTCAGAGCTTTGGCCTTATAGTCTGAATATTCCTGGCTTAAATCCTCTTGTGCCCTCGATCAAGGCGGTTAAACTAAACTGATACAGAACAAATTATCTTTCTGTATAAATTGTTAAATTGTCAACATCTAACTATAAAAGTATACTTTGGACAAAAGTGTCAGTTAAAATAATTTTACCTTCTTTAGTGTAATTTAAAGTTTTATATTCGTTTTGGACGTAACTCTTTAAAGGACTTGAAATTGCTTTGGTTTCTTATTTATTATTTCTGTGTTTTTCTGAAAGGGTTCAGTTCATATTTCGCCATGTTGTTTTTGCATACTGCTAAAGATAGGGAATATTTGGATAAAAAAGTCCAAAATAGCCATAACCTGGCCAGAAAATGCAGCGTTGTGCATTTTATTATTAGCATCTTTTTTAATTCCTTCAATTACTGGCATTGCATTTTTTCAATCATTTTCTTGTAAGATGTCCTCCCTGGCAGCCCCGCTAATGCTGAAGACACGGATGTCTGCAATATGGAATTTCAGGTATGTCAAATAAATTTCTTCATATAATACTAATGTATTTATTTCCGTTAGAAATGAATCCTTTTTCTGTACATTTGCTTTGTATTTGTCAGTTTGCATCAACTTGCATCTCAGTTAGCTGTACATGTGTGCGCGGTTCCACTGATGCCTGTCATTTATAATTATCTATTTTATATTTATCTATTTTTTCACATTTAATGTTTTATACTTATCTATGTTTTATTTATCCACGTCTATAACATATTTTTATGCATTTCTTGAAAGTTTTCTGCCTCCCTATTCTATGCACTGTGAACTCAAGGAACTTCATTTTGTTTTCGCTTGTATACCTGCTACATAAAGGCCTGCGACAATAAGTGATTCTTGATTCTCAATTTCTCATCAAAATTCCTGTGTCCATTTTGTGCCATGTTGTACAGTTTGTTGAATAACCACTGGCTCACAGGTAAACACGCAGTATTTTGCTGCCCAGCACTCAGTGCTGCTGAATAAAGGAAGCAGTGTCATTTAGCTCCCGGGCATGTATATACATTCTTAGCAAAGATGAAATGGCAAGACATCGTTTTCAGAAGTGCAAAACACTTCCCTTTTTGACATGGTTTATGTATTTTGAGCGAAAACAACAGGGAATAAGCAAAGGTGACTTATCACAAATATTTATATTGTAAAGTTGCAAAATTGTATAATTTTTACAATAAATACCTTAATAAATGTCTTAATAAATACCTCTAATATTCAGCAGTGTGAAGAAATTTCAGCTTGTGTTTCACCGAGAACTACAAATACAATATATGAGTTTGTAACTGAGAACCAGCTGTTGTTCTGGATGTGACTGAGCTGTGCATCTGATCATAAATCATACCTTCATTGAAAATCAAGTCGAGTTAAGGAACACAATCATCTGTTAGGTGAAACTGCAGTAAAAACCATTTGGTAATTATTTATCACTATTTTATGTGACATGAGTATTTTGCTCAATCTGGTATCAGTTTCATTCTGATTTGTTGCAAATAATTTTTTAAATATTTACAGTTAGCTATGCAAAGTTTGTTTAATTTGCTGGTGGTGCTGTTTAAATAGATTCTGAATGTTTGTCTTTATAACAGTTCAGACAGTTTTCATTGGTATCCTACAACCCCCTTTTGGGATGGCTTTTTGGTACTAATGTTTTGCTAATTTTTGTTACATTTTGACCTTTAATTTTTTAGTTTAATGGCACAGTTTCATTCTGAAAGATGTTTTTTCTTTTATTTGGTTCTTATTTACACATTTGTTTATATTTGAAAGTTTTGCAATCAAACTTGCTACTTCTTTTTAATGAATGTAGATTTTTATGCCCTTTAGTGAAAATGCCTGAAAGGATGAATAGCTTTTCATTCATTTTAAAGGTAGAATTAATACAATTTCACAAACCTCACCCTATAAAAAGTATTATGTTCTATTAGGGTGTGTGAGCGAAAAAGGAGAAAAGTACCATTATTGTTTTAAGTATTACATGGCATATTGTTATAGAGGTGGTTCTTGAGTCCATCCTCTGTGGGACCTATTGAGGTTTGGCTATAGGTCCTTGTTGACAAAACTCTTAGGCTTCGTGAGAGGAATGGAGAGTTCCCCCAGGGAAAAGTGGTATGTATGAGTTCTGCCACTCCCAAGAGCAGTCTTGTACAATGGAGCTGTTTTGTTTTGTAATTCTAGAGTGTCAGAAAGCTCCCTAATACAACCTACCAATTCCTCCCAGCCACTGCTGTCTCAGCTTAGACAGCATCAAGGGCAGAAGTCGTCATCCTGGCTGCTCCCACACAAACCACTGTCTACACCACCTTCTCAATCCACACATATACACAGTTTGGTCAGTGTCTGCATGGAATATTTTCCCACTGTAGTTTGCTAATTTATCCCTTCATTTGCTCTGAGCAACAACAAGAGGATTAGGCAATACCCTAGGTACCCAGGCAGCTCAGTACTGGCTTTATGCAGTGGACATTTAGACTTGTTGCATGAAAACGAATTTCACAAAGGAGTCTCCACAATTGGTGCAGAACAGTATTTTGGATAGCGAACATGTGATTTGAGGATTGCCAAAGTCTTTTTTGGGGGCAGGAATTGTAAACTGTAGAGCTCTTTTATTGCAATTTTCCAGATTAGCAATGCATTATTGTAATGTAAGAAACATGACATGAATCACCTGACAAAGCTCCTTGCACTGACTGACTCACCACTACTTTTTTCTTTGATGAGCTTCCGTATTTTCAGCGGCAGTATAAGTACAGTTTCTTTTTTTGTAACAGGAGCTTAAGTGTGTTCTGTACCAAGTTTGTGTTTAGTAAAATGAGTTGTAAATCAAATGTGTTGAACATTTCCATCAGTTTTGAGTTACATATTTAAAAAGATAGTTTAACCTTTTGGGTGTAGCAAAGTTTTGTCTTCATAAAAAGATTTAACAAGTCATCAATGTATATTTATTGGAGTTTATTAAGGGTGAAAGATTGTTTTATTTGACATGTAATGTAGCAATTACTCAGAGTACAGGGGTTGGTAAACCCCTGGCTCTGGTTATTGTCTGTTTGTTATTTTGTGTCTTAGAATGTGTCGATCACTGATACTTTCATCACAGAGACCTTTGTTTTAACACCCTTGTGTCCTCAGGGATTTTTACTCATGAAGTTTATCATCACCCACATCACGCCCCCATTAAATGAACACAAAATGCCACTGGTTTTAGTTGGCAGCTTTGTAGATATTGATGTTTATCTTTACTGACACTGGCAAAAATTTTAAGGTTATTCTTCACCTACAAGGGTAATAAATGTTAAATGTGTATTCATGATGTCAGTCTGTTGTACACAGCATATAATATAGGTGTGGGCAAATAAGTTCTTTTACAAACATAAATATAGATGTTATAATAAAATAGATGTGGGTGAGGAGAAAAATCAATATCTTGTCTACTTGGAGTCCTAGTCTATCACAGGAAGCACTAAGTTGCTGTTAATGCCAAATAAACCAAACAGTGGTAAGATGTTTAAGAAAAATATATTGTGTTTTGTGGAACTTTTGACACCAGGCTTAATCATTCAGAGTGAGAAAGAACATTTTTAGCATGTCTTTTTTGTGACATCTCTACAATTGTGGCATGAAGTTGACACTTTCATAGAAGATTTATTTGTTCAGTTTTTCTCTAGAACATAGAAAAATGATTGGAAGTTGAACATTATTTCCTTCATTTGTTATTGTAGTTTATTTTATTGCAGTTTATTTTTATTCTCATATAGCTTTATTTTCTGTTTGAGGTTTACCTAAAGTGTCCTTCCTTTACTATGTCAATATTTTATATACATAGTATGCATATATAAAATATCCATATTTTTACAGCGTTCTTCATGCCCTGGCACAGTTTAACTTGTGTCTGCAGCTCAGGTTGAATTAGTGAGCGGAGAGACATGGACTTGCTTTTGGGTTTTTGGGCCCTGGACACAGGGCACCTGTAATGAAAAGAATCTGAATGAGAATGTGAAGAAATGTTATTCCGTAAAATGCATTTCTTTTGCTGCAGCGCTTTTTGTTGTTGTTTTTACAGATAATACTTTGATACCCCATTCTTTGTACTTCCAACAGCATTGTTTCATAAACCTTAAAGGGGGGTGGGGGGGTGTGCTCATTTAAAATTTTGATTGTTCTGTCTGTTCACATTCCATACATGCTCCACTGCATTTTTCTTCTCCCACCACTCAGGCATCAGATTTCCTCAAAAGTCTTTGTTGTATTTAAACAGCTACAATCCCTTTGCTTCAGGTGCCATGTATAATCTGGTAAACTAACAATGCTGCCATTGTTTGTTCTTCATCCATTTTTTTCTTAATGAAGCATTTCTAAACCACTGTAGAATTCCTTTTGAGTATGCATGAAAAATAGTACAATAATCAGCTTTGATGAAAGAGTGCTGGGTTGGCAAGGTCATAAGCCCAACATGCATATAAATGGCTCATGTGCAGTGTTTTCAGATTTTTATGTAACAAATATCATATTTAACAGATAATGTTTCACAGCTTTCTTAAAGTAAATCAAAGATTCATATATTGCACGTATTCATTTATGTGAAGTTATAACATTTTCTACTTTTATAGCCAATTTTCTTTTACTTTTTTCTTACCATAACACAGTGTATTTGTTTAACTGAAAGAATGCATGCATGGGAAATCATTCACAGGAATTAAGCATATGAATGTATAAACCATTATTATTGATTGCAGAAGTCCAGTGGATAGTGTTCTGCTAAAACTTCTGTATACATCGAATTTAAAAAAAAAATAATAATAATAAAAAAAAAAGCTTAAGCATTTTATTGCGGAGTTCCTGAAGCATCAGTTAAAAACCAAAGGGGAGACTTTAAATGGCAGCAGAACAACTCAACAGAAGTAGAGGTGCAAAGGATAGACTAGCTCCTGCTAAAGAAAGCAATGACATAAAGGGCAGGTGTGCTGCATTAACTAAGTGTGTGTGCAGGTTTGTTATTGCACAGCGTAGTTTTCTAATGGAACTCAGGCTAATCACTCGCGAAGCAGTGTAGCATGTAATTACTCCACCAAACGTTTACGTTCCACTGTGGAACAGTGAGCCCTTTGACTTACGCTTCCCCATCTTTCATCACCGCTCTAAGGTTCCTCGGGCAGAAAAGTTAAGCAGCTTCCCAGTATTTTGGCAGTGGCCTGCATGAGAACCACTGAGAGGTGGGCTGCACGGGGGCTGCAATTTCCCCTTTGTGGCCTTCTTCTTAAACGGCTTTGAAACCAGACCCAGATATAGATCAGATATAGCCTTACTGACTAAGGCCAGGAGCAAATGAGCGTGTTGGGACCACAAAAAATCAGCGCCGGCTCGTTACACTGGGAACGCTTGGTTTGATGCTCTATTGTGTTTTGGAGACAAGTCCTGAATTTAGGTGTGTTTATGCATTTGTATGAATATATATATGAAGTTTCCTTTACCTTTTTTCTTGCTTTATTGTTCCCCCTCTTGGTGTTTCTCCTCCTTTTGAGTCTGCTTGTCTTCATTGAATAGTCTCTATCTGCTGTATGAATCATGCTGTTAAGATGAAGCTGTGGAAACTCATCTGTGGAGGATGTAGCAAGAACAGGTAGTAGAATGAGGGAGCAGAGTCACCTAATGACTGTTAGTGAGTTTTCATGGACTCCCTGTGTGCCAAGCTGTGACAGATGCCTCTGTCCCACAGGGTGCTGTGTTAGGCACCATTCCTGTTCCCCCAGAGCTCACCACTATCCCCAGCATCTCATTCAAAGTGACCTCAGTTGTCTCTTCCACATTCTTTGAGTATGTGTGTGTTCAAACTGCCCCACATATGTTTGGAGAAGAAAGCTTAAAGAATGGATTTCACTGGAGGGATTGATAAAATCCAAACCTATCCTATCCTATCTTATCTTATCCTATCCTATCATATCCTATCATTCACAGAATTTTAGGAGAGCATAAGTTAGGATGAATATTGTTTTATTTTAACACTAATGTGCTTAATTTTATTTTTGAAACTGTTATATTATAATATATTATAATATATATTATATTCCTTTTGATTTCCATATGGATTTTCTTTTGTGTACTCTTGGTACTTTAGCAAGCAACTTTTTTTATCCTTAACATTTAGAACATTAACAACATTCTTTCATTTATATTTTAAGTAAATATATGGTAAAAAATGGTGTTACTGATTCAGAAATTTTATGGTGACTTTTCAGTGGCTTCAGTGGACAAAATCCCTTAGTCCAGATAGGTCCTTACTCCTTACAAAAGTTCTTAATGTTCCTCTGAACAGCTTCTTGGAAGCTAAGGTTTAATTTGCGGGTTCATGGTTTTCTATACTTTTCAATGGAAAAAAAAAATTGTAGTGCTGTTTGGGACTAACACACAGCTCATCAGGCTGCCTAACAAAGTAGGTCTCTTATTAATTGTACTTCGCAATGCTTACAATGGCCACTGTTTCCATGTTATGCAGCAAAGCAGGGTTTTGTTGGGTGAAGAGAGAGGCACTGGCCCAAGTTTGGTACTGAAATGAGGAAAAGGTGATTTAACTGTCCTGGAGACAAGGGCTAATGTTGTAACACAATTCACCCAACCTACTCATTTTTCTTTCTTTGGGAAAACATATATTTATATATACATTTAAAACCTCCATGTGATCAAATTGATTGGCTGGTTAATACCTGATGTTTTCATGGGTGTGTTGCCCCAGATAAGTTTCACCACATATGATTTCCCAGAAAAGAATTATAATCACTATAAACATTAACAAAAACACAGGTATAATGTGCTACTGAGAGTTTTGTGAAAATAAAATGTTTAAGATAAAGGAAACTTGAGATGATTCTGCCATGCCATTTCTCAAGAAGTCAGGTATGACAAACGAGTTCCTGTGGTGGCTCTGATGTTGCTCCCACTCTGGGTATTTCTGTGTCGTGAAGGAGAGCAGTGTGGTGGCTCTGATGTCTCCCTCTTTGTGAGGTTCTCAGCTACATCAGTGAATTTGGTGTAGTGCCTCTGGCCCTGCTGGCGAGCTTTGTATGTTCATCCGCCTCATAAGCAAGCATTGCTTTCAAGTTACGATTTTTTAATGTGTACAGTATTTCTAGCAACTACAGA
This sequence comes from Arapaima gigas, assembly GCA_900497675.1. NCBI lineage: Eukaryota > Metazoa > Chordata > Actinopteri > Osteoglossiformes > Osteoglossidae > Arapaima > Arapaima gigas. Next base: position 1,163,750 of record UFQX01000090.1, on the reverse strand, counting down.
AAGTAGCTCATAAATTAAATTTAAGGTACCAGAACATCACTGGATTGCAAAAGCCAACCAGTTCTCATAAACTAGTGTATAGCTGCATCCATGATTTTGTTGTGATACCTAAAAGAACAAAGAATATCTATTCATTAACAGCAACTGTTAATTGAATAATTCAGGGAAAATCATTTAATTAATACAAAATTGTGTAATTTATGCTTATGGGGAAAAACCTGAGATTATTAATTTCTTCTGTATCATCTATTTTTTAAAGTACAAGGAAAAAGTACATCCCAGGCTGCAGGATATCTGTCAATTTATCCTGTATATTTGTAATATGTAATTCATTTTGAGTAAATATATATATATTCAAAGGTAGTTTCTGTCTTTTTAAGATTATTTTGAAAATAGCATTTTGTTCCTCCCTCCTAGTTCTATTCTAGACAAATTGGCTAAGGTCTTGCAGGGCAAAATGACAAGAGGTTACTCGTAGTCCATATGTTTAATTAATTGAAAAATGCTCAAATAGCTTTAACAGTGGTTTTGGAATCTGTGTTGCCAGCACTCAGCCATAATTAGCACCCATGGGACTGAAATATTTAGCATTAGTAATGTTACAGCACTTCGGACACAAATTTCTATTTTAGTAATGAAAGCAATACGGCGTAAGTGCAAATGGCTGAAGCGACAGCTGTGACAAGGGGAGCAGCCTAGGATATTTCAATAAGACACCTCATTGCAGGGCCAGTCTCACCATGCCACTCGTTTGTAGAAGAAGATACGCAGGCTTAGTTCCAGGCAACGTGGCGTCACTCAAAACTTGCAGGTTTCTGACGGGGAGAGTCGCTGGGGCACCAGGCCTACTGCTCAGGCTCCAAAAGGCAATCTAATACCCCTGTTTGTGTCAGCTCAAAAAATGTCAAACCTTGCAAAATCTAAAAAAAAATGTGAGGAGATGCACTTGTTTATTCCGACGTTAATTACATGTGAAGTGTAATTGCCTCAGTGATACAGTGGGGGTTTGGGGTCCTAATGAAGTGGGCTGATGGATGGCAGAGCACCCTCAGGGATTCTGGCTCCCGTTAACTGCCGAGTCGTGTTTGGTTTGGACTCTGTCTGACAGTTGGACTCTTTTAATGCCTAGTTAGCGAGTTGTCTAACCACTTCCTTTTCATTTTAAACAGACCGTGTACTGACATCGACAGCTGACTTGGGCAATACTGTATTCGTAAAGCGTATCAGGTTCCAAGCTAATGAGAGATGAAAAAGGGTATTGGTACTAAGAGACTTGGATCTTTTTACACCTTGAGCTTTTAAAAACCGAAGTATTGAAAATAACATACATTTAATACTTACAATATTTTTAGTATTTTGCTGCTAAAGTATACAGAAGGCATTTTTAGATTTGTTAACAGAATGGAGAAATTATTAGGTGTCTTTTTGGACTGTATGAATTTGGTTCATCATTTATACATGACATAACACAATACATAAATGGAGTGTGCAACTAAAACCAAGGGTATGAGTGGGAACAAGTGTGAAGAATATTTCTCTTTATGTTATAGGCAGCAAAAGCACTTGATCTGTTTTTAAATTAGGAGGCTCAGAGACTGATGCTGTACATAGCCTAATCTGCAATGGGCTTCCTTTGAAGTCCTTGTATGGGTTAGCTGATTAGATATTGAGTTTGCCATAATGTTTCTATGAATTTGAGCATTGGGCTTTGCTGTCATGACATTTCTTTTAGATCCAGATTAGGTGCTGGTGATTTTCTTTTGAGAGAGATGACAGCCCTCGTCCCAGCAGTTCTGCTCAGCATACTGAATCTTCCTCCTTTTGGCCCTTGCTGGAACCCTGGGTAATACTCATACATACATATATAAAGGCTGTCCAGATAACCTGTTTAAAGGTCTAATGACATATTCAGTTTTCTGTGTTATAAACTGATTCTCAAAAGGGTTGAGTCAATTGCTTATGTGCAGGTTACACTTTTATGAATGCAGGCTGAAGCCAAAACTCAAAAGGCATTAAAAGCATTGAGCTGCATGCAAAATATGTAGACTTTTACACATTTAAGGTTACCTTGCTGTTACCTGGGGCAACAGATTAGTGCAGAGATTAGCTTTGCTGCCTCACAGCAGGTTGTACGTGGGTTTGAGTCCAATTTGGTCTGTGTTGTTTGCATCTTCTCCCTTTCTGTATGTGGGTGCTCTGGTTTCATCCAACTGTCCACAGACATGTGTTTCACATTAACTGGTCACTCTCAATTGCCCATAGCATGTACACGTGTGTTTATGGCCACCCTGCGATAGACTGATGTCCCATCCAAGGTGTAGTTTCATAGCCTATCACCTAGTGATTCCAAGATATGCTCTGGACTGCCAGAACAAAGTTAATGGTAATAGAATGATTCATAGTTGCCTGTTATGTACTGTTTCCCTCTGTCAGCCTTAATATTTTATATTTAAAACAAATATACATAGGGATTGAAAGCTAATACGATAATTGAAAAGGCCAAATGCAGCCATTAGGCTGACTGTCAGCTTAAAAGCTTTAACCCTCTTGGTCAGAATATTTGGATAGATTCTTGCAAACATTTTTGGTAACATTGCAGATCAATCTGTAATTGCCATAGCCTCAATACACTCTACAAACTAATATGGATTGCAGAACAGCAGTCTGCAGCTTTAGGATCCTATAAGATGCTTGTGCTTGTTGAACTCACACCAGGGAAGTGGTGGTAAAGTACTTTTGAGCAATGTAGTAAACCTGAGATTCTTTAGTAAGCTGTTTATTTATTCTATACAGTAACATCATCTCTTGTCACTAAAACAACAATTAAGCAGTGAACTAATCTAAATTTTAGAAAATGCTAAATATACTTCAGAAAGTATATGAAAGTTGGGAGTGAGTGAGTGAGTATACTACAGAGAGGGGTATGAAAACTATTATGCAGAGTACCTGTCATTCTGATGAGGTGTAACAAACCAGTAGAATGAATGCAATTGAGCTGATGTCTGCTTGTCTCTTTTTCTCCCACGGGAATCCCAGTTTTTGATTTTGGACTCCTCCACTATGCCCAGACACCTGCTTAGCCTACAGCCAGAATCACAGCCTGCCCTCAGCACGAGGTCAAGGCCTTCTGCGCTTCCCAGTCTTCAGGATTCAGTTCTAGAGGCCCCTGTGGCCCAGTGCCAAAGCTCTTGGGACACCGCAAGCCAGGGTGCAAGAGAAAAATGCAGTGTGCAGATAAAATGGATGACAAAAACAGTTGCATTCCAGAGGTAGTGATCACACAGGCAGATGAGGTGAGTGACAGCAAATACCTGATGGAAAATTCCCTCACATTGGTCTTATTTTTATTCATGGATTTCAAATGATGTCTGCTGTGCTTGTTCTTCCTCTGCCTGGCTTTTCTTCTGCACAAGCCTTTTGTTTTCTCAGGTCACTTGTAGGTCTGTCTTCCAAAAATATTTGTTTTGGTCTCCATCTAAATGATGTCTTTTAGACATTAGAGATTTTGGAACAGCTTTTTTCCTTTTAGTACATTTTTAAACTATAATGTCTATGTCATGCCCCCTGGTCCGGACTCCGCCTCTCTGGATCATTAGTTCTCAGCACCTGTTTCTCATTCACTCGTCCCTATATATACCTGTGTTTTCCAAGTTGTCATTGTGAAGTATTGCCATGATCTTTTCATGCATACTGAGCTTTCCTTCTGTTTGCTACTCTGGTTACCGATCTGTTTTGTTCCATGGCTGTTTGTGCTTTATCCTTGTTTGTTACGTTGCTTGTTCTGGACTGATTCCTGGTTTTGACCCATGCTTGTTTTGTGACTGTCTTTGGAATAAACCCTAACATTAAGTGGAGTTCTTCATTTTACACCTGCACGCGTCTGCGTTCTGACTGCAACGTTACAGAATACTTCCAAGCAGACAGCAGGTATGGCGGTTCCGGGTCCTGTGGGCATGAATCGGGGAGAATCCTCGAACAGCATCAACAACTGTTCGAGGGACTTCTACAGTCTATGACAGCCCTCACACGTCAACAAAGCGAACACCAGGAGCAGTTGAATCAGATGGCTGATAGGATGAGAGAACTACGGCAATGGTACAACAAATTCATTTACCTGATAATGCTGAAAGCTCCTGGGAAGTTTTTTTTTTTTAAAATCAAGTTCTCTCGAAGTGACTTTCCCAGTGAGTAAACCCGACAAGTTTGATGGGACACCTGCAGCTTGTAAAGGGTTTTTATTACAATGTTCCTTGTACTTCAACAACAACCCTGTCAGCTTGGATTTGTTGCGGATTTCCTTTGTTTCCCATTTGATAGGAAAAGCGTCAGATTGGGCTACAGCAGTATGGCCCCGAATTCAAACCTTATCTTCCTGTCTGTTTGAGCAGGAGTTAAGAACTGTGTTTGACCACCCGAAAGAGAGCGGGAGTAATGGGGAGCTGTTGTCTAGGTTACGACAAGGTAATCGCTCTGTTTCTGATTGTTAGAACTCTGTATGCTGGCTGCTGGAAGCGGCTGGAACGAACCAGTGTTGTTAGTAACTTTCCGTAATGGTCTGAAAACCGAAATTCTGACAGAATTAACATGCAAGGACATGGAACTGAGTTGGTCAGAGAACTGATCTCCCTAGCCATTAGGCTAGATCACATGCTGTCCACACGCCCTAAGAGAGGTGAAGAACAACTCTAGGGATCTGAGGCCAAAAGAATTTCTTCGCAAGGACATCAACATGCCAGAACCCATGGAGTGTGATTTGATCTGTCTGGTGCAAGAAGAAAGGCTACATCGGCTGCACAACGGTCTTTGCCTATATTGCGGGGAGACCGGTCACATCCTGCGCACCTGTAAACATCATCCCAAGGTGCAACACATGGAACAACGAGTGGACTCCGTTCCATGCGCCTGAGCGGTGAGTCAGCCCAACGGGGGGGCGGGGGCTGTTTTCCAAGTCCTTTATGATAAGGTCACCTTTTATTGCCCTGATCCTGTCTCAGTTCCAGCATTAGTCGACTCCGGTGCCGAGGGGAACTTCATTCAGTGTCAACAGGCTCAACAGTTGGGGCTCACCACTAAAAGCCCCTGTATGCCAATGCGGTTGTCAGTCCTAGATGGAAGACCCATCGGCGAGGGCTTTGTATCACCATTACCAATCCTCAATGCAATTACTAAGAAATTTCCTTACCTTTGATACCAGAGGCCCAAGAGCAGCTTAGTGGAACATGGTATTTTACTAAACTTGATCTGAGAAGTGCCTATAATTTAGTCCGGATAAGGGAAGGAGACGAGTGGAAGACGGCCTTTATCACTCCGATGGTCATTATGAATATTTGGTGATGTCTTTTGGTCTCTGTAATGCCCTGTCCGTTTTCCAGTCCTTCATTAATGATGCACTTCGCGACATGATGGGACAATTTGTCATAGTTTACCTCGACAATATTTTAGTTCATTCCCCTGACTTGGAATCCCATGTTTCCCATGTCTGTATGGTCCTTTCTAGGCTTTTGGAGAACCAGTTATACGTTAAGGGAGAGAAATGCAAGTTTCACTTGCAGCGAGTTTCCTTTCTAGGTTACATTATCAGTGCTGATGGGATTGTAATGGATAATTCTAAAATCGAGGTGGCTCTAAATTGGCCCGTCCCACAGAATGTGAAGGAACTGCAGTGTTTCCTAGGATTTGCTCATTTTTTTGCGGTTTATTACTTACTTTAGTAGTAAGGTGGCACCTCTCTCTTCGTTACTGAAGGGTAAGAAGGGGTCCAGAATGCTGTTGTGGAACCCCCAGGCGGAACAAGCATTCAAGACACTCAAACGGGTGTTCACTAAGGCTCCCGTTTTGAAACACCCCGATCTGTTGAAGCCGTTCGTTGTAGAAGTTGATGCCTCTGACACGGGAGTAGGCGCTGTGCTTTCTTAACAGGTAGGGAATCCCCAGAAGCTATATCCAATCGCCTTTTACTCGCACGAGCTTATACCAGCAGAAAGGAATTACACAATAGGAGCTTGTGAACTTTTGGTCATTAAGTTAGCCCTTGAAGAATGGCGACATTGGTTAGAGGGGGCTACCTACCCTTTTCAGGTTTTAACTGAGCACTGAAATCTAGAATACCTACGGAATGCAAAACAGTTAAACCCCAGACAAGCACGATGATCACTATTCTTCTCACGTTTCCAGTTCTCCATCACTTATATACCAGGCAGTCGTAATACAAAAGGCAGACTCTCTGTCCAGAATGTACGATTCACCTAGTGAACCTAGGGACGAAGAGCCTGCAAGCATCTTGCCCCCAGGTTGCCAGGTGGCCTCCATAAGGTGGGAATTTGAAGAGGAGATCACTAGGGAGTTAGAAGGCACCCCAGTTCTGTCACAATGTCCAGCAGATAAGCAATATATCCCCTCAATGTGTAGGGATCGCCTCATTACTTGGGCTCATGTGTCACTGGCATCAGGCCACCCTGGGAAAGCACGTACTTATCAGTTGGTCTCTAGACGTTATTAGTGGGAGAACATGGCTCAAGATGTCCGTTGGTTTGTTTCCTCTTGAACTACATGCGGACAGTGCAAAACCCCGAAGACCTTACCTGTGGGGAAATTAGTTCCCCTTCCTGATCCCTCTCGGCCCTGGTCCCACCTTGCGGTAGATTTTGTCACGGATCTTCAACCATCCTAGTCATACACCTGTGTCTTAACTTTAATTGATAGGTTTTCGCGCGGAGTCCAATTTATCTCTTTTAAGGGGTTGCCCACGGCATTCCAAACCGCAGAAGCACTTTTCAACCATTTGTTTAGATTCTTCGGAGTTCCAGAAGACATAGTTTCCGACCGTGGACCTCAGTTTACCTCATGCCGTCTGCCTCCTTTGAATGCTTAGACTGACGTTAGACTGACGTTAACCCGTATCATCCTCAGTCCAATGGTCAGTTTGAGTGGGTAATTCAGGAGTTAGGGAAATTCCTGAGAGTATATTGTCATGAGAATCCTTTGGACTGGAGTCGGTTTCTGCCTTGGGCCGAGATGGCACAGAATTCTCTAGTCGGGTCCTCCACTGGGTTAACGCCATTTGAATGCTGCTTGGGTTATCAACCACCTGTGATGCCCTGGACAGCAGAGCCTGCTGACATTCCCGCTGTAGATGATTGGATGAAGAGGACTGAGGAGGTCTGGGAGAGGACCCATCAGCAAATGGAAAGGGTTCTCTGTTCTTACAAGGCCCACGCGGATAAGCACTGCCGGGAAGCTCCTGTTTATCAACCAGGAGATCGTGTCTGGTTGTCTTCCACGGACTTTAAATTTCCTGAGGGTTGCAGAAAGCTGCAACCTAAATACCTGGGTCCCTATAAAGTAGTAAGACAGATCAATGATACAAGTTAGACTTGCCTGTTAATATTAATGTGTCTGATACCTTTCATGTCTCCCTCCTCAAGCCAGTCATTCCGGAACTGTTGGATGAGGCACTGCCCGACGACATACCACCCCCTCCGGTTGAGGTAGATGGCGCTTCAGTTTATGCTGTCCATAGGCTGCTGGACTCCTGGAGAAGGGCTGGTCAGATGCAGTATTTAGTGGATTGGGAGGGTTATGGCCCGGAGGAGAGGAGTTGAGTGTCTGCGCGTGACATCCTGGATCCGGGCCTAGTGGCGGACTTTCACTGGCTCCATCCCAAGAAGCCGGGTCCCCGCCCTAGGGTGCGCCCACGGGGGTGTCCCAGGAGTGATCCTGATGCCCCTCCTGTGTGGTCCACTGAGGAACGTCGGTGTTCCGGCTCTTCTGACCAGCACCGCGGCAGTTCCGGTACCTGGTCCCGGGCTTCGTCCTCTAGGGGCATGGGTGGTGGTCGTCATAGCCCTCCTCGTCACTCGACCAGCTCTGACTCCTTGGGGGGGGTACTGTCATGCCCCCTGGTCCAAACTCCGCCTCTCTGGATCATTATTTCTCAACACCTGTTTCTCATTCACTCATCCCTATATATACACCTGTGTTCTCCAAGTTGTCGTTGCGAAGTATTGCCATGATATTTCCATGTGTACCGAGCGGTCCTTCTATTTGCTACTTTGGTTACTGACCTGTTTTGTTCCATGGCTATTGTTTGTGCTTTATCCTTGTTTGTTACGTTGCTTGTTCTGGACTGACTCCTGGTTTTGACCCATGCTTGTCTTGTGACTACGTCTTTGGAACAACCCCTAACATTAAGTGGAGTTCTTCGTTTTACACCTGCACGCGTCTGTGTTCTGACTGCAACGTTACAGTCTACTAGGGCTTGATCATTATTTCTGATGATCAAGAATATTAACTTCTAAGCATTTGTATGTGTTTCTTTTGTAGGATATTTATAGTTCTTGGCACAGTCAGTATATTACTTTATTTACCAGTTGCAAAACATGCTTCATATATTTAAAAAGTTAATACATGTGTGCTTAATTATTCTTTTGAATAAAAATAAGTGGAAAATTTCTAATGCAGGGAATCATACCTTCAATGTCTAAATTGTACCCACTTTGAAAATTATGTATTTCAGGCTTTGAAGGGTTGGGACTAAAGCCTCTATTGATTCATTTTAAATGTTAATCTCTTCTGCTGCTCCCCAGTAATATAGGGAGTGGTGCTGATAAGTGATGCATTAGTCATATTTTGTTACATTGATCCATTTCACTTTTTTTAATTTCAGACTGATTGGTTTTGATATGATCCACAAGTTATATGGAATTGGCAAACTCGTTTGGAATTATTAATAGTATACTCCTGAGCAAGACTTTAATTTTTGTAACATTAATGCTGACATTAAAATTCTTCAGTGGTCGATTCTTTGTATGGTAGTACTTTATATTGCTTCTGTATTTACAATTTTTTATCACAAAATTATCAGCACAAATATTCACATTATTCTTGTTGCCCCCCCTCAAAGTTACTTTTGCTTTTTTCAGAACAGTAAGATCTTTTACTGGATTTTATGACTTTTTTTTTTTTTTTTTTACAGTTTTCATGCACTTTCCCTTTGATATACCTTGCTAAGGCCAAGCTGTAAGTGAAGCTGAAGAATCTAAAATTATCAGTTGGCAGATTTCCTTATCTTTGCCTTTCCATTTGAGGCTGCAAAATTGCTTACTTGCTAGATAAAACAGTACTTTATTGTGTTTTATGAATGTGCTTATAAAGTATCTTAGTGCTGGATGCCTGGAGTACAAGGCCTTGGTAATAAGACGGTGCTAGTGAGTGACAGGCACATGTAGTGTGAGACTGAGGCCAGGCATATGCTCAGAGAAGTGATCACACCAAAAACTGCTCTTCTCCACCTCTGACAGTGTAGACTGAACACACAGATTTTAGGGCAAGAACGTTTGCCAGGAATAAGCTGCACCTTTTCAAGTATTCTTTAAAGAAGTAAATTGATATCAGTTTAAGCCCCTCATCCCTTTAAGAAGCCCCTGGCAGGTTAACAGCTCTACATTAAACCTCTTTCCATTTAGCAGGGCCAAAATTCCTCACTTGTGTGTGCATACCTGCACATTGTTTTACTTTTTCCTAGTACTTGTATTTTGCCATTTAAAGTACCCTGTACGTGTTGTACTGTGAAATCTAATACATCAGAATTATCCCCAAATACTTGTTTATTGTTCAGAACTGAAAAAAGGGTTTTTTAAGCTATGGTTTTTTAAGGACTATGTCTTTGGGAAAGATGTTAATCAGTTTAGCTGGTGCTAGTGCCCTCTGTCCTGTAGTTAGCAGATAGCAGTTGAAATAGTTAATCTACTTTAATTCATTATAGAAAGCAGGTTTTCTGCTCATATTATTACAAAAATACATTGAAAAAAACATGAAAAGACAGTCTTTGTCTTTACATTTTCATAATTTCTGTGTAAAAACATTAAAATTTATTCTGAAATGTTGTGATGTATAAGCATTCCTTCTGCATGTGTTATGCATGAGTATGATATGTGCGAATCTCCAGTTCACTGAAGCCACACTGTGCAAGTTTGGAATATCTCAATTATGATTGAACTTCTGAAACAGCTGTTTTGTATGGTAGAATTTCACTGTGATGGTTTCTGTTAATATATGACATCTCTTTTGATCTTTTAAGTCACTTTTTTTAAAAACGGAGGGACAGTATATGCTTAATTATGATTGAATTGCATTGTTCCGTATTCAAAGTTTTAACAAATTAGGATAGGTCATAAACATTTAACTTTTCATAATAACAGAAAGCAAATAGATTCCATCAATAGGAAAAGAATTTGTAGGTTTCTTCTCATTTTAAAACTAGTATGACACCTTTTTTCAGTAGCATACTGAATTTAAATTCCATTTGCTTTCTTTATGTATGTGCCCTCAGGGTTTATTAGTGTGTAAATAGGTCAAGATACCCTTCTTCCACTCCTGTAGAGTGTATTCACAGTAGCACAGAGCTGTTTAAGGGAAAGATTTACAAATCAGCGTATGAGGATTTAAGCCCTTGGAACTCCACTGAGGAGCCTATATGAGAATTTAATTCTCAGACAGTACGTTTATGATAGAGTCCATTTCCTGCAGTGGAGTGTTCGTGTTTACTGATCTGTACAGCCCTCAAATGGGTTTCTCAAGTACCTTTACCTGCTTGACGGAAGTGTATTCAAATGAAATTGGGTTTATAGATGGGGAATTATAAAGATACCGATATCATGCATAAAGTTATTTGATTCTCAGAGGCATACAAATAGGGAAATCTTTGGATGAAGATACCTGGGAACTAATATGAATGCAAATAGGATTAAGCAACTGCATTAGTGTCTGATAGGAAGTTTCTGTTGCCTGGTGTTCAGCTGGGCCCAGATGTCTTGAGAAGAGGATTCAGACTCCAGCTCAGAAAATGGGAAAATGTTCGTGCAAGGCAGAACCCATTTTGCTGTGTCACTTCTGCTTTCTGTATGTCTTTATCTTGATTAACTTGACTTTCTTGCATCACTAATTTTGACAGATTATACCAAACTGCTGTAAAACATTTTCAGACCTTTGCTTCGTCTTCAGGTATAAGTTTCTACTAATTATCACAGCAAACTGTCAGGCCAGGAAATTTTGGTTTGGTGTCGTTCACATTTCATTTGGCAAACTCCACATTTTCTGTGTTATCCAGGTTGTGGACATAAAGTTTATCCAATCTGACAGATCTATATTCAACAAATATATTAAACAGTTAAACTGTTGTGGTGATCATTACATTCAACAACATATCTTAATTTTCCTCATGGTTAAGTGTGGTTCAGTTACCTTTGCTCTGTGTGAGTATTTTTTGGATTAACGCCTTTTGGTCGCACAAAATTGTTGAAAAAAAAGTTTTGTTTATTTTTTCCTCTGTATGAGCTATTTAAAATGTTGGATGCAACACAGTCACATTTGTAAGGAAATAATTTTCTAAAATATTGCCTGTGTCCTGATAACTCTTAATTCCAGCTCCATTATGAGCCTGTTTTTCAAACCTCTGCCTGTAAACTTAAGGAAAGCCTGCTGAGCTGTAAATTTGGGAGCCTTCATTAAAGTTACTCTTGGGGTCATAATTTATTTTAGCTCTCACTGGTCTTTTCCTTTGCCTCCAGAGACTGCAAGTTCACAGTGTGCAGCCATAAAGAAAATTGACTCATTGGTACCAGGGCCTTTGCGGGGCCAGTGACACGTAGGGGTCATATGCCAGGCCATACAGTATGATAATATACTCCAGGTTGCTGCACTATGCTGATGGCACACTAACTAGACTGCTTTACTATCAGATCCATTTATTTTTTTGAAGAACTTGAATGCCACAGTCACCCCAGCTCATAAACAGTCCAGATTTCTAAGACCCTTCAAGAAGTAGTTTTAATGTCAGCATTAACATTTATTCCAAAAAATGCCTTAGTGTATTTTCACTCTCTACCTATGTATGACATGGATGACAGAATACAGTCTGATTTCTGATAATGAAAGCTTCCAATTTTCACAGCAACATACTGTACATTTACTGACTGGGCAAACTGCCTTTTGGTAATTTAGTTCTAAGGTAAAATTAGTTTTGTGGATTTTTATGAATCACATTGCTAGTTCTTAAATTTAACTAAATAAATGTATTATTAAATGAATTGAAATGTGAGCCTCTTGTAATATTATTTTGTAGATGAATATGCAAGACTCTTTCAGCAATATGCACAACTTGTTGAAATTAACCAGAAAAATTATTAACTATGACAACATGGACACCGCAGCTCAGTCTAGTGTGCTGTGGATTAACAAATCAATAACAGCTGTCCTTTCAGAGAATTATTCAGATCTGTCCACTGGTTTTATGCTATTGTTTGGCTATACTGTTAGACTACATTACAACCAGATTCTGCTTCTTAAACATATGATATAACATTGGCTTCCTTTGCTTGTAGAAGCTATGTAGAATATTTAAAGTATTACCTCAAAATATTAAAGTTAACATAAAATAAACGTGAATGGGGTGGGTAATGCTGACTTGGTATGCAAACAAGCCATATGCCTCTGAAAGACCTTGGACCTGGTCTGCCAGTGTTTGTACTACATTTACAGTTACATTTTTGCATTTGGAAGTCATTTTTCATCAAAACAACCTATAGTTCACAAGTACAGCTTCTCTTTGGGATTAGTTGGTAGGCCTTTGTACTGGTCATTGTCAGCAAAAGGTCAGATTTTAATAATGAACACGAGGTTGTCCCTTACACAGGAAGGGTGGACAGCAGGATGTGACATTTGGTGTTTATAATTTGTACCCTGTCCGTCGTGACTGTAGCCCTTGCCCTCTGCATCCTAGTGATGTCATCAGTAGAAAATGTACTTTTAGAGCACATCTTTGATTTTATTATTATTACATCTGGGTGCACAGTGGCCTGCTGAAGCTGAAGACTTCTGGTTTATGTTAGGGCCTAAAATAGTTTTTCCCTTAGAAGCTGTGTTAGGGAATGCCAGGAAGTTCTTTGATTTCTTTCCTTATGGACTTTATTACAATAGTCAAGGGGTAGGGGAATTTCTAAACCTTCTGCATCTGTACCAGATTCTCTGGTGTGCAGGTGGCAATGCCTTACTTTTGACTGTCCAACAATAATGCTGTTGAGTATTTATATTGATATAAAATATTGTCAAATACAAAGTTTTTTTCAGTGTTGTTCATTTGCTTTTGTTTATTTCTGTTTTGACACCTCCTTCTTCCTCCTGGCTCCTTGAATTGGAATGCTGGTCTAAATATGATATGGAATCTGCCTACTTAAGGTGTATAATAAAGAGGCAACATGCTGTACTAAAGAGTCACTTAGGGTGGGACAGCTGAGCGTGAAGCTTGCCAAAGGCAATTGGCCTCTGACATGCTCTTGCTGGAATCTGGGCAGGGGAGACCCAGGACCCACACCTGCCCCTTGCTGCGGATGGACACGGCCTGCCTTATGGCTGGGACAAGGAGATCCTTCCTGCTTGATCAGGTTCTGGGATACCCTTAGTGAAGTGGGCGTCTCAGGGCAGCCTGTGTTCACTCCTTTCAAAATGTGTTAAATGTACCAGTTGTGGCTTTTTCTCACCTGGGTGCTGACCGCATATTGACCCTTTTCCAACCCAAATGCTTTTGCTGGTTTAACACGGAACCAGCTCTGCTTCTTTTAGCATGTAAGCAAATAGTCTGAGTGTCTAATTAAAAATAATTAAATGCTGATGTAATGATGTAAGAGCAGTTTGTTAAAAGCAGTAATGATCAGTTTGCCACAAGCAAACTTGTGGATAGTGCAAGTCCCTGCATTTGTGTCTACACTCTGTCTTCACAAAGCTTAATAAGTTTTGTCTTCATCAGGACTTTAGAATTATCTTGCATTGATTTCTAATTTCAGCTTATATGATTAACATTTGTTTGCACGTTTCTTATTAGTAACGGTCATTAAAATAAGAAGGAAAAATAGTTGGAACATACTGGAACTTGCTTTGTGGTTGCAAAGCCATGTTATTAAAGTAGATATTTCGAATTTTAAGTTGGCAGTGTTAATGACCTCTTGGCTGCCTTGGGTCTTATGTGTTTGGAATTGTTGGGGTGGTTTTTAAAGCATGACCTTTGCTGCATATGGAGAACATTGTAATGGCACCAATTAAATGCCTCATTGTAGCTGGGAAGACTAAACAAAGTCCTGCGTGAAGAGAAAGTGCTGTTTCTTCCTGATTTGTCATGTCTAGATACGCTTGTGTCTGTTGAATGTTTATACATGTTTGAGGTTAATTACTAGAATAAAGCTATGGAGTCTCTATGTAATTCAGCTGTCCCACCACCCCTAACTGTACCTAACACTTGCATCAGTGATTGCCAATGTCTGTTTTGGCTTTTTCCTCAGATGAGTAATTTGGGAATACCTCAGCAGTTAGAAATTGTGTTTATGGCGTCTGGTTTAAAACTTTATTTTCTCTCCTCTTTTTCCATTCAAACCAATGATTAGTGACTTTTAAAGATCTGAAAGGTGTTGGGGAAGTTTCCTGCTGCTTTGGGTGTTGTTGCATGTTTTGAACATCCCACTGGGGTGCTAGAGCAGGTGATTATGTCATGGAGTTAATAACTACTCCTGAGGGACATGAAGGCCTTCACTGACATCGCAACAAATCTATGAGTCAGGCCTGGTCCCATTGGGCTTAAATTTGTAAGTGCAGCTTAATGAGGTCTTGTGTTCAGAAATAAAATGCAAGTTGCATGTAGGAGGAACCCAACCCTTAAACTAAAGTTTTCTGTAAAAGAAAAGAACAAAGTGAGGGAGTATCATTCCAGTTTAATACTGATAATACCTCATCTATATAAACATGCAAGGCATCACTGATAAGATGGAATTGTATGATGGGCCCAATTTTACAGTTTTTTTTCTTATAGCTTGATCTGCTTAACTTACGTCCCTCAGTTTTGTACAACTTATAGTGTGACAGTATTGTTACAGTTATTGTTCTTGTCAGGACCATTGGAAGGGTTGTAGCTCCGTAGTTGTTGTCATGCAAGATACTGGCTCTTTCAGCTTAGACTGGTGATGTAACTAAGAATTGTACTTGATTTGTTTCATTCAGCTTTAAACAAAAAAGATATTGGAACACTGGCGCTCAAAAATAAACTGGGTTTGTATTACTAGCAGGTTTTAATACCCAGTACACTGGGTACATAGCCTTTGCTTTATTATTCTGTACTCTTATTTAAGTTTTTATATTTTATGACTGTGATTTATTACATTTTAGAGTTCATTAGTATCTGCAAATGGAATACTTTTATTTTATCATTCTATATCTTTAATTGTTAAGTTAATTACTTGAAATATTGGCTTATATAATATGAAGGTGAGGCATGTAATATAAATGCGGTGTGTGATACAGCATAAAAGCAAAGTTGACATTATACCTGGTGCTTAATATAAAGGACATTTCTTAATCACAATGTGACAGAGATGATCTTACTCTGACAGCAGGAGCAAATGTAAAGAGACAGTTAGTCACCTTTTACTTTGGTTTATTTCATACTTATATTGCACAGTAATGTGTAGGAACATTATGCATTGTTTTGTTTGTTGTTTTTTGTAGTAAATTACTTGGAATGTATGCATCACCTTTTTTTGGAACCGAATGGCTATATCAGAATTCAAAATGCTCAGACTGTTGGACAAACAGTGAGTCCACTATGTTTCCTGTCAAAACCAACAGCATGACTGTGAATCTGTAAGGAATGCATTGTTTTCCCTCCAGTAAGGTAAATAAAGAAATAAAGGGGTGGCATAAAAACAAGTTGTTCACGAATGCGTTCACCCTTAGAAGTAGAAAGAAGAGTTGTGGAAGTTACGAATGGGCTGCTTCTTTCCCCGGGAACTGGGTGTGAAGTTGTCATGCCTGCTTTTGTTCACAAGCTGCTAAGAAGCAGTATTGTCTCAGAAGAACACAGTTGTGACAGCCTTCAGCACTGATCTGGAAGGCAGATTCTCTGGCTTCTATATGTGCTGTGTATTTTAGAGAACAACCCTTCATATGTCTTTTCAAGAATTGTGTTGAACACAAAAGGAGCGGCAACTTCTGAAAAACGCAAGAAAGGATTATACATGTACATGCTGGATACAGCACTGTCACTTCTGATTTGGTGTGCCACCATAACAACTGTAGTTTAGGATCTTTAATGCTGACCTTGAATGTTTACTTATCTTAGGATTGGGGTTATGATTCTGCGTGTTGTCTGAGTTCAGTTAAGTCAAGACATTGTTCATTCTGTTTGATTTGACATGGATGCATGCATTTGTGTTGATAAAATTTTTCTGTTTTTTATTGTTCTATTCAATTTTTAATTGTATTCAAGCAACTTCTGTATTTTATATATACAGCCCAATTAATGCACACTACAAACTTTGATGAAATGAAACAAAATGAAATGAGAACTGAAAGTAAGGATCAGCTGCATGTGTTAAAAGTCGTATACCATTATTTCAAATTTATGTTTTAAACTGGGATGCCATATATGGTGTACCTCTTTTTAATTTAGAAATACACCACAACTGTCTAGGTAATATTAGTACTACTACTGTTGTATCTTCTGAAAACACTGCAGTAAAGTATTTCTTAGGGCAGTAGTCATGGTTGCAATCATTTTCATTGTAATATGAAACTTAAACATGAAATTTAACTATGAATTCGTTTTGGCCATAGAACTTCATCGGCGTGTACCAACATTAATGAAATGTGTAAATAAATGGGAGGCACATTGTTGTGAGACTTTCAATTTCATGTAGCAAGGACAATCATTGGGCAGAGAATGGTATACAAGATACCTGATGGGACAGGACTTTAAGAAAGAGTCTAACATCAAATATTTCTGTTTAAGGCATTACATTGCGTGGTGTCTGTATTCTTTTGACTACATTTTCTTTTTACTACTACATGCTACAGCTGCTGTAATAATATAATAAGTGATATTAATATAAAATTAGAAAAATACACGTACAGGTGTGCTTGTTTATATGTATATGCTTGCGTGTGCCTGTGTGCTCACATATTTGTGGCAGTGAAAGTCTAGCAGTGCTGATAAAAAGGTAGCTGTGACATTTGCAATTTTCCATGCACCAGCCCACTCCATTTTCTTCCCTGGTGCATCTACCATGGTAGAGTAAGCCTCTAGGATTGACAATAATTACAGTCCGCATAAAATGAAGAGGGTAATGTGAACACAGCTTTGCCATAATTGCCTTTTCATTATTTGCTAACAGTGAGCTATTCAGTCATAAGAAAAAGATTGCATAGTAATTGGCTGACAATAGGAAGCTAAGGCTCAATTCTTAGGCTGTGGTAATTTTTTTTCTTTTTTCTGTGAAGGCTTTTTCTTTTTTTATTAAAAATCTGAAGCATTAAACTGTAATTTCAAACTACAATTTCCAGCATGAATGAAAATATCGGTATTAACATGAGCTTTCGTTTAGAGTGGAACATCCTATTAGCTGTATTAGCATGAGTTGGTTAGATTCCATATGTGCTGCTTTTAACCCAAATAGGATTTATACAGCTTTGTTTCTCCCTCTCATTCAGACGCATACTAGAGCCAAATAGCTGCATTCATAATGGCTAACACTTTGAATGAATATTTTGATGTGTTTACAGTACAGTAGCATCTTACCATGTTATGAATGCAGGGGTCTTTTCACTTAGAAACCGTGGAAATGTTGATCACAGTCTTCAGTGTACATTTCCCTTGTGAGTGTAGCTGTGTCACATCTTTGAAATGCTTTCTCCGGCCCCAATGGAAGAGACAAAAGTGTCTGTGAAGAAGAACCCTTTTTGAGTCTTTTTTTTCCATAAAAACAGTCTCTTAAAAGCTGCCAATGGAGCTGAAGAATTAGCATTATTCTTTTCTGTTATCTTATAGTGTAGATATTAGCTCAGCATGTAAATCATAGGATCAGGTTTTGTTAGGTTTGTATTTTTCCATCATGGGAGAGGTCCCCAATCCCCATCTATGCTGAGTAGCCTCCTCTGAAAGCTCAGGGAGTATATTAGACAGGATGCAGGTTTGATTTACCTGGCCTGCATTCATGTTGTCGGCCCAGCTAGCTCACAACCCCGCAGTGACACCCGAGCTGTTGTGTAATGCCAGTAACGCTCCTGTAGTGGTGTATACATGCCCAGCAGTCTAGCTTCATTTTTGCTTGATTACTTTACACCGATTATTAGATCCATATTACAGTCAGCCAGAGGCCCTTCATTTGAGGTGTGATTTGGTGTCATAATTATCTAACACAACGGGGCTGCAATTCTTATTAGTAATTAGCTGAACCAAACTGATTAGTATGGCTCCCTGTATTCGTCCCTTTTAATGTTTAAACATTTACTTTGTGCTTGAAGGATTTGTTTGTATATATCTTGTGTGTGATGAGTGCTTTTCAGTAATTAGTTCCTAGGGGACAGCAGTTTCTAACTGTTAAAGCATAATTACAGCTCTATGGAATGTTTAACTGTCTTTGCTGTCTTGTTGAGGTCTAATTGCATGCAACAAGTAAGGCAGGCTTTTCATTTTGTTCCATCATAGGGATGGACACAACTTTCATGGAAATGGATAGAAATTTTGTAGAGCTGTAAATACTCTCTCATATGGTAATTTTGTAGGACACCAAAGCAAATTGAAAGGCAGAGTTCTTATTAAAACTGATGCTGGTAGCTTTTTTCATGTTGAGATGATTTGGGGGTGGGGTGTCTGTTCATGTTTAGTGCAGTTGTGCATGTATTTATTTTGAAATATAATGCAGCAGTGTTTGCTTAAAGGAAGCTGTGGAGTTTTTGAATCTTCCAGTAGTGCTCTTTGAGATCTGTTTTTCAGGGCGGCGACAGCCATTTGGGTTTCTTTCAGACTTGTTTTTCTTTGGCCTGGGCTTCTTGTAATGATCACTGTATTTACTCCCTCATTTCTAAATAAGTATTTTCATTTCATTGTTAGGGCTTTGTTCCTGGTCTTAAATTTCTAATGCAATATTTTCATATAGAACCAATTGGGGAAAATGTAGAACTCTGTGCTGTTTGCCAAGATATTTTTTAATTTTAGCATTTGTCTGTGTAAAGAAAAGAACAGATGAATCATAAAGAAAACATGTTTGGGGATTTTATATTTGCAGTCTTACTTGGTCATGACGTTTGTGGTTTGATTTTATAGTGGTATTTTTGCAGCTTGTTGGTGCCTGTAAGAAAAGAAGCCAGTCAGCAGCTGAGAAGTCAGGAGATGGCAAGGAGATGGAGCAGACTGACCAGGCAACTTCAGTGGACACAGTCAGTCACCATGGTGATAGTCTGGATGCTACCTACAGTGACCTGCAGCCCCTGAAAAGTGATAGCATCTCCTTTATCAGTGAAACTACAGTCTCAGGAAAGGTGGGTGTTACTTCATTACAAGACAGAGGAAAGAAAGACATATATACACGCTATGAATACGCAAGTCCTGATATTTCCAAAATCTTATTCATTATGTCTAAGTATTCTGCATTACTTGTTTTGAATAGCATTATGAGTGTTACGGTTTTTAAATTGCTCTTGACCCACCAGCTTGTACTTAAATGCCTAATTCATTTTTTTTAAGTATGTCTAATAGTACAGTATTACTACTGTTCTTATGTATTTTGAACATTTATGTATGTAATATAATCTCAGATCTTTAATTATTAATTTGTTTACGCATTTTCTTAATATACTTCATTCTAAGAAATCATTGGAAATACAGTATAAATGATACTTCAGACATTTTCATAAATGTTTTTCAGATATTTCATTAGATATTAGTTGGAAATTTTGAAGTAAACAGAGAATCACTGGCTTTGAAATGTGGCTTATTTCAGTGACCTGCTTCCTGTGACAATTATGTCATGTGCTGTATCACACAGCATAAACCACCTTGGTTTACTGTCATAAAGCTGTTAATATGGAAGTTTTAGTATTTGGTATTGGCCTTGTAATTTATTTCAGAATAATTGTTCAATATCTACATTGTGATGCATGAAGATTAAACATGTTGAATGCCCTCTTAAATGTTTTCACAGGCCAAAACTATGTTGCTTCTTCTTTGTTGAGAACTTGCAGTCTTGTCTGTAAGAATACACAGTTCCATCCTTTGACCATTTCTGGCCTGTTCATAATACGTGGTCAGACAGTAGAAGTTGGTTTGAAGTTGATGAGCGTGAAGGCAAATGTGTGTTGGGTTGTAGAAATACAAGGAGGCATTGTCACTCATTATGAAATGCTATGACGGGTATTTGGCTTTTGTTGGACCCATGCAGTTGCTGTTTAATGAAAGGTTACTGGGTTCAAATTGACAGTATTTTTTATTAAACTTCTTCCCATTAGCCTGTTATTTTCAAAGACATCCTTCCTTTCTTTTTGTCCTTTTAAATCAGTGCTTTTACCTTAATCCTCTTAAGTCCAAGTGCCAGCAAGCCATAGCTTTTTGTGAAGCTTATAATTTAATGAGTGTGACAGGTTGACTTTCTGGCTACTGTTTTAGAGCTGTTTAACTTATTCCCAAATGACTACATTGGCTTCCTTCCTCCTTCAGATGTCGTTGTGAGCACAATGCAGAAAAGGCTTTTAGTGTTCTTACCCCAACGCTGTTTGTAGGGTGAGCTCGCCTGAATGGTGGCAGCATTTGAGAAGAGATCAAAGCCCAAGTGGCAGGTAGCTGCACTTCCTGTCTTCCTGTTCCCGCAAAGCATGTGGGATGTAGACGGGTAAAACCATGTGCGGCCCACCCTGCTGAGAGGGAATGGGTGGAGTGTTACTGGTAAAAATGCATCCTTTGGGGGCTTCCATCCTTGCAGGCCTCATCCCTTGGGGTTTTCCTTTAATATCCATTGCAGATTGAATAAGGTGGGGTTTTTGACTTTGCCATGAAAAATTTCCCACTACTGCTGTAATTCCATCACTGAGCATTTTCATATTTATATTGCAGGGGTGACAGGTAGCAATCATTTTCTTTTGTCTTTGCTGTAATGTTATCACTAGCTTTTATTAATATTACTAACATGTCTATAATTATTCTTTCTTAAATCCTTTGTGTCCTGTTGACTGCAGACATTTACAGAGCTGAATCTTGTGCATAGAGGATTTTTTTTTTTACTTTGTCTTTTGAGAACTTTTCTCAGGTCATACTGTTCAATAATTACAAACAAGCAATATGCATAAAATGTTTATATATTTATAGAATGAATGTGTACATAAATATTTCAATGTTTCCATTTTTATCAGCCATTTCTCCAGTGCTGGTCCAGAGGATATCCTGGAACCGCAGGGTTGTAAGGCACCCTGAATGGGAGTACAGTCCTTTGCAAGGCAAACGTATGCTCAGTAACTCAACTCTCATGGACACTAAGTGCATTTTAGAGTCACCACTTCACCTGAAACACAGTGTTGGACTATGGGAGGAAACAAAAGAACCTTGAGGGAACCCACATATTTTTATAACATATAAAAATGTGTGATCTTACAATGTGACATCTTTGACAGCTGGGATGAGATAGCTTTGGAAAAAGGATGTGAGTCAGGATGTATAGTACGTTCTAACTGGAGATTCTTGTTTCACAAAAACACTAGGGTCCTATAACACTGAAAAATAGCACTTTACTGGGGGTCAGGTGGAGAAATGGCCATTCTTAATGAGTGTCACAACTGTATCATTGTCTCCTACATCATATGTGTCACTTGTCACATAATTCCACTGACCTGTGCCATTCAGCGAGCCTAGCACTGCGGGGCATGTAAGCAGACAGGCTGTTCTTTTCACACAAACTGCTTGCCTTCAAATGGCTTTTCTCTGAGAGACAGTCATCTGGCACAGCAGATTACATAAGAGAGATGCTCCCTGTCTTCCTATCTCTCTCTCTCTCTCTCTCTCTCTCTCACTCCAGTGACAGCTTTCTGAAACTCCTTGCTCTACCATTCCGATCTGTCTTTCAGCCAATATCAAGTTTATCCTATTTTCTTTTCTTTTCAACCTTCCTGAGAGCTTAAATTAAAATGTAAATGTACAGGAGCTTTTTAATTAGTATAAGATTAACTTTAAATAATGTTATTACTATTGGGAGATGACCATTTTTACATATAACTGCCAATTTATTATACAATGTGTTCTTAATGGGCTTTGTGATTTAGTTCTGAATACACATTATAATGCCTCGTTATGCATGTTAAAATTAAATTGTTTTAATTTTGGCAACGATGAGGTATTAGAATAAAATAAAAAACTGCTCTTTATTCCATTGCAGATTAGTGACAAATGTCTAATTATTGAAATGGTATAAACAGATCCTTAGAAAAAAACAGTCTCCTTATGCATCCATGTACGTGAATGAATGAATGTGTATCACTATCCTGAGGACTGGGGTCCCTTCCAGGTTGTACACTGTATTTATGCCTTAAGCTTCTAGGATGGACTCCAGACCACTGTGATTGTGCACTGGACAAGTTCAGACTGAAAATGGAGGGGAGATTGGAAATAATTCACTGCATAATGGCTACAAACTCTTGTTTGTTCTTTTGTTGTGTCGACAACCTAATTGTAGGACCAGCAGGACTTAGTGTCGAAAACTGTGTAGCTGATGGTGAACCAGTGTTTCCAAAAATGATCTCATGTAAGAATATGTACAGTTCTGTTTGACATTATTGACAACCTTGTATTTTAAGTATATTATTTACAGTAGCTCATGAAAAAGTGGTCAGTGAAACAGCTTTGGTCTATGCGCTCATTTGTTGGACAGAGAGCAGCACATCAAAAAAACAATTACAATTAAAAAGGGACATGTGTGGAAACAGTATAAAAATTGAAAAGTAGCTCTGACACAATTATTAGCACGTTTTTGAACAATTTAAAACTATAAACTATAATCTCTCTGCAGTGAAATTAGACTCAACTGCAATAAATTACCAGTGCTGACATGACATGAATTAACCAATGATTAACCAATGAATGATGGTGTTAATGCTGAAAAAAGTCACTCTCATTCCCTGTTCCTTTTTGACAGTAAAGAAAAGACAGCTCCCTGATACCATCATAAAAACTATTATCACCCAATGAAAAAATTAGAAAGAGCACAAAGCCATCTCCAGACACCTTGGCATCCCTTCTTCCACAATTTGCAAAGTTATTAAGAAGTTTACTGCTTATGGACATCTTTGAAAAACACCGTGTAAGAGCTTAAAGGTTGTCTGAAGTGATCTGGAGTGACGATTGCCATCCATGTCATATGCCACACGCGAACTTGAGGAAGATTTTATGGGCAAAGGCCAAGGAGGACCCCACTGTTGAAAGACAAACATTAAATTTCACAACTGATCTCTGCCAGAACCTACCTAGAAAAACCAACATCCTACTGGAAAAAAGTTCTGTCTTCTAATTAAAACAAAGTAGCGCTCTTTAGCAATGCAAACCAGTGATTTGTTTATAAGTGGTGAAATAAAGCTTATAAGAAAATGAACACTTACACTTAAATATGGTGGAGGTTCTATAATGTTGTGGGGCTGCTTTGCGGCTGTTGGTACTGGAGGCCTTGAACATATTAAGAGAATCATGAAATCAGAAGATCACCAAAGCATTTTATAATGAATTTTGCTTCCCAGTGTCAGAAAACTAGGTATAGGTTCTCTCCATCAGTACAATGATGCACATTTCCAAGGAACAGGTTTTTTTCCTTCCCCAAATTTACATTTCTTGAACACTTTTCTTAAAGGCAATTAATGGTTTTAAACTACTTACATTGATTTACCCAATGATACAGCTGGATAATTTTTACTATAATAATTCAGGGTAAACACATTGCTGCATGGTACTACAGCAATGGAATTCAAGCATGGGTCTTTCAAGTCCAAAGGTGGCAGCTCTAACCACTACACTACCTACTGTAACCTTTTTCTGCTGTAAGTAACTGAAGATTGTCCTCTGTTGGCAAGCCATGGAGGAGAATACTGAGAAAGATGAGAGTTTGTGGCTGCTGTGCTCTGTCAGCAGAAAGACTGTGCCACATATAAGGGCGTTCAGAACACTTAGTCTTGGACCCGCAGGCATGGTGTAACCCACAGTGCTTAGCGCCACTCTGTGGCTTGGAGTGGCAATATAGCATCAAAACACAGAACTTATGCAATAACATATAATAGCAGATAAGCAAGAATGTGCCAGAATGAAGACTGAAATATTTTTTACACTTGTAGTCCTACTTTTTTCTGTCTGCATACACATCTGAATGCTTTTACTTTTCAGTAAAACCTCTGAGCATGTGGTGCAGCTGTGGCTAAATAAGTATAATTAAATAATTAATCTAAATAATAACAGATCACTTTCTTCACTTCTATTTCTGTCTGTGTGATGCTTCTTCCATTTTTGGGCATTTTTTCATATTCTCTTTATCTTGATTCGATGTTTCAAAACATTTCGTTTTTAGATGGAATTATTCTAACTTCACTTCAGGCCTAATATTTGATTTTAGAAGTGTAATTAAAGCTAAGCATGGCCTGATGGTTGTCTTAGTTTGACTATATCTCCAAGATCTGATGTGATATTAAATTATTTAGTGCTGGAGGTGCTCTCCATGAAATCCCTTTGAAATTATTTTTTAAATATAGGAACATAGATTATAAAATTTTGACTTTCTAATGTTAACACCAGTTTTAATCATGGAATTACCTCTTTTCCATTAATACTGTTAATAACCTTAATTAAAAAATTGAAAATATTATGATAGATAAGAAAACTTATCAACTTCAAAAGATGATCAAAGACTTCTGATATTTTTGATAGAATGTAAAGTAAATATAGAAATTATCAAAAGCTTCTTAGAGTGGGAGTTTGCCTGCAAACATTTAGCTTCCTCATGTCAGATTTCTTGTGTAGTAGAGAAAAAAACGAAACATTAAACTGCATCATCTTTCACCAGAGTAAATGTTTATTAATCTCTACTTGCTGAAAGTAATTTTTCTTAAAAATTTAGTTTTTAGTCTGTAAGACAAGAGATTGCCAAAGACTGTTTTTACTACACTTTGCAACTGTATGTAACTTGTACATATCGTATCTCTGCATATTGTTTATAGAATATGTTTTGTTGTTTAATGTTAAACTTTATTTGCAAAGTTAATTTTACTTTTATAAATTAGTATAAACTCTCATAACTAAGAGAATTTACCTCTGAGATCTTTTGAAAGGTATTTTGTAGGAACAAACAAATATTTGCCCGATAGTCCCCAATATTTATACCCACAATTATTCATAAAATATTAAAATCGATGAAATCATTCAGCAAGATTAAAAAAATAGAAGTTTCCCTGCATATGCAACTGAAAAGCATTTTGCCTATACTGCAGTTTGTATCAATTGATAAAATAGAAATAATTTTTCATACATCTTTTTTTATTTTTATACTGTTAGAACACTTGCAAAATGAAACATTTCAGATGCTGGATTGTAATCAGAAAAAAGTCCTATTTTAAGTACAAGTTGATTAAACTTCCTGACTGTCTTGGTGTGGTTTGTTTACTCCCTTTATCTCAGTGGGAGAAACTTTTAGATAAACTTCCTACCTTCAAATCCTCCTCAATTCATCAGTGAAACACAAAGGGCTGTGGAGCTCCTAGTGCCATAACAAGCACAGTCACCTGCCACCTGCACATCCAAGACAATCAGGGTGCTACCTGTGCTGTGCAGATTAGGCATTAGGTGTGTTATCACTTGCCTGCCAAACACACACACACACACACACACACACACACACTCTCTCTCTCTCTCTCACTCACACTCTCTCTCTCACCCCCATCTCTCTGTGTGTATGGTGTTTGTGTGTGTAAAGCACTAGGAAAAAGGGAGACTATAACATGCTAAAATATTCCCATCATTATTCAACTGAACATTACTGTCCAGGTTGTATTTTTTCTCCTGAAGATTATGAATGCATCTCTGTGCCATTTCTTTCACTGAGCAGTGTTTTGTGGTCTGTTTTTCCATACATTTATAAATCTGCTGCAGTTGTCTGGATGCTGCACAGATGATCCAGTGGAGTTGTGTGAGTCGCTGCCTTCTTCTTCTAAAGATGTCTGTGTTTTGTGTCAAGCCTTTGAAAATCATATCAAGTTGGAGAGGCAACCTCCATGCCAAAATAATTTTATGCAGTTTAGAATTAGCTAGGGTCAACATTATTGAAAGCAAAAAAGTTGTCTAACATAATTAAATGTAGACTTTGATCATGCTTTGTAAAAAATTATGTGCACATATGTTGCTCAAACATGGGCCAGCTTATGAAATGAGGTGCTTTCATGATGACTGCAAGGTTCAGAGTTTATTGAAGTATGCAGTACCTCATTGCCAAAAGTTAATTAAATTGAGTTGCAACATTGGGACATGCAAGTTACTGTACTATTATTTTGTCATAATTTAAAGCTTTTTTAAAAATAGACTAAATTTTTCATTCAATATCAGCCCTAGAAACCATTTTCAATTAATACCATAAATAAGCCATTTTACTGATGCCTGTGTGTGTGTGTGTGTGTGTATTTCCATTTGTGATTTGTATTTTTATTTTTCTCCTTTTGGAATGATGACCTTATGTTTCCAGGAGCCTAATACATCATTTCAAGCTGTCACACTTTGTGCCACGTGTCCCAAAGGTTTTTTCTGTGGTTATTTTAAGCTATTATTGGCTGTTGGATGCAGTGATGATCATAAACGCCCCTGTGCTTCCAATCCTCAGCAGAGGTCAAAAGACAGGCCTGCTTTATGGGCTCATTGTGCCATGTGTCACCATGAGCTGCACTGTACCATCAGCAGGACGGATGGGCGGGCCCCACTGCGCCATTCATTACCCTTGTCAGATAGGCAGGCTTTTTTATTCTCTGAAAGGCCTATCAGCACTGAATCGTTCAAGTGAGAACAACAGTTGATTTGTGATTTCCGCTTATATGAAGTGACTGGACTTCAGCGGCCTATGCAGAAATCGCACCTGTCAGGAAAAGACAGCAGGAGCACTTCAACTAAATTAAATTTATTGCACTGCAAGGAACCATCTCGTTTTATAATGCCATAAATACAAAGAAGAAATGTTCTGAGTGAAATTTCACTCTTCACCATTAAGTTTTAAATTTAATGACATTTATTTTATTTTTTTCCTGTGTCAGGATAGTAAAGGATAGTTTCTTACATTTATTTTATGTATAATTTATCAACTTTTAATGTACCCTTGAATTAGCAACCAAAGCCTTATTTTATCATTGCTTTTTTACATTTCATGAAACTAAACCATTTTATTCTTTTAAACAAATTAAGAGGAAATATGTAAATTGAGGATATATGGTATACTGTTACATATGAATGTTTGTGAAAAGCCGTTTTATATTCTAAAGGAAATATAGCTGTACACTATTATAAGCTGTGCCTCAGTTTGTTCGTCAGGCAATTATTCGGGCTGCTCTAGCAGAGAGAGGGGCAGTGGATTCTAGTGCCTCTCATTGAAGGACTCCCTCCAGAAGAAGAACTACTCACACTTTTTTCTCCCAATTGGCTGACGGCTCTTAAATCCGGCTTTAATGTGAATATCAGCTACTTTATTGCCTTGACTCTGGTGACCTCATCTGCTAGAATGAAGTCATTCAGTGAGCTGAGGAAGACAAACCTCCGTCTCAGGGAATTAATCAGGCCTATCAAGCGTCACACTTTACAGCCTTATCTCTAGCAACTGGGAGAGGGAGGCACTATAAAGCTGCCAGCACTGCTCTGAGCTCAGGATGAGGCTCCCACTGCCGAAGGAGTGCAGCTTGACATCCTGTGAAATCCATCGCCACTTCACACAAATGTCTTGATCTCATATGAATGAATAGCTACTTGTTTAGATTTTTGTCGTGTACATATTCTCAACTTAAAATAATTTTTAGAAATGTAACTTATTGCATACATCAGCCATCCAAAAAACCCAAACCGTTATTTATATTTATTTTCTTTTCATGATAAATAATTTGACAAAGTCCATTGGTTGAAAACATTCAGCTTTACTCTTGGCAGATGAAGGCCCATAAACATTAACAATTAGGGAGGTGATTAAAATAAGAAAGGGCAACCCTGAATAATACTGTGTTTAGAAGCTCTACTTCTTTATTATTTGTCAAAGTGTGTGAAAAGTTTTTGCTTGTGAGCTGAATGAAGAAATGAAGTGGTATCGTGTTTTGAAACTGGTGTGTGAAGATGCAAGGCAGTGAGAGTGCTACTTAATGCCAGAGATGGAGAGCCATTAGCAGGCTTAGAAGAGCTTTGTTATGCAAAAAAAGTTTGAGCTTAATTCACAAGGAGACAGGCTATATTTACCCTTCTCAAAAAGTGTGTGTGTGTGTGTGTGTGTGTGTGCGTGTGTGCGTGCAAAGTAGCATTTTGTTATATTTCATTGCTAGTTTTGCTGCTTCTGAAGGGGTGCCATGTTGTTTGCCAGAATAGGGAACTTGTGGAAGTTTCCAAGTTCTTGGGACCTGCAATTCCCCTCTTTTTGTCAGCAGGTGAGTTTAATGACATTTGCAGATGACCATGAAAAAGTGACATACACCCAAACAAAAGAGATACCTTTTTAGTTCAGACTTCTCAGGATTTTAAATCCTATTGATACTGATTTCTTTAAAGAACCTTTTTTAAAGTCAGTGCTAAACATGGAAATATGTATCATATTCACTAAAAGATTAAGTAATGCTTTTTATAGAAATATCCAGCCCTGCTGTTGACCTTCATTGACTTTTCCATATTTTTCTGTATTTTTTTTTCCAGTGTGCAATTAGTTTAACTCCCTTCAGCTAATTTTGTTCTTCCTTCTATTGTTTTCTTTGACCTACAACATGTATTGTAAGAGGAAAATGTGATGTATGAGTAGTGAGCACAACCCTGGAAAATCACTGCACTATAATAAGCTCCT
Organism: Arapaima gigas; assembly: GCA_900497675.1. Taxonomy (NCBI): domain Eukaryota; kingdom Metazoa; phylum Chordata; class Actinopteri; order Osteoglossiformes; family Osteoglossidae; genus Arapaima; species Arapaima gigas. The sequence goes on along the minus strand of UFQX01000090.1, from coordinate 1,134,855 downwards.
CATTTTGAAGTGATAATTGAGTAATTGATGTTATTATCTTTCAGAATTAATGTGATGTTTATTATTGGTTCCTAAACAGTTTTGTGAGTGTCTGTATGTGTCTTTATGTTAGCAGAGAGAAGACATTGTCTTCTTTGCCCTTTGCCATAATTTACCTAGGGTTAAAAAAATGGGTAGCGAGAGTGATGACATCACATGCTAGGGTGTTTTTGAAGTGGCAGTCCTGAACGATCCACTTATAGCAATTAGGATATCCTTGAACAGGCGTTTGCAAAACATTGGCTGGTTTTTTGGCATTTTCCTCCCATTTCTGCCTGCTAACTAGCAAGGTTTGATCTCCGATAATTATCTACCCACCAGCTTTTCAGTCCTGACAGCTGGCTCCCATGAGAGGGCTTGGTGCTGCGGCTATTCACTGATTGCATCAAAGTGTCAGAAACCGCAACATTAAAAATAATAAATAACATTCTAGAAACTGCTATTTTTATGTATATTTTGCAAAACGTTCAAGTACATATAACCCAATGCCAATGTGTGACTTGAAGTACATAAATGATTTCATTCCCACTTGCAGTGTGTCTTGTGCAGGCTGAACTTTCTAGAAACTCTAGACTTTATACATTTCACAAAGCCGTGTCTGCACTGCCTTTTGGACTCTGTTCAAGACATTCATAAAGTTCTTCAGTCACATCTTAGGCGTCTGTGTTGCAGCACCACTAACAGTAGATGAAAGGTGAAAATTAACGGATCTGCCAGTAATTTGTTTGTAGCCTAGTGGTAACAATATTCTGAGCGACTTGGCTCAGCGTCTACGCAGACACAGCTGTATGAGGCAGAAGGGAGTTTCTTGTACTCCACATGCTATACTGTTTTCTCTTGCTTTGTTGTCTCTTTCAACACTTCTGAATGACCCAGTTCAGTACAAATTTGACTCCCTGCTTTCTTTTGGAATAGAATGTGTACAATGTATTTAAAAAGATCATTTCAAGCAAAGCAGTTCTGCACCTCAAGAACATAGACATACGTGTTCAGACGTTGTTTCTCACCAAAATTCTCCATAAAATGTGATGAAACCCCCGATCATCCTAAAGATGCTTGGCCTTATTTCACAAGGTGTTTATATAATCCATTCATTTCAGTTACTGCTTGACACTTTGGTGTCTACACAGGAATACAAGCTATAATAAATAGCTTTAATATATTGCCAAAACTACAGGGGATAATTACATATTAGAGTAATGAATGAGAAGACGATGGGGATGGTCACATCCCTGTTTGCATGGTCAAAATTAGGATCAAAAGTTGATATTGTAGTGGGCTCACTTGAAAGGCAACTCTATTTTGCACTGACAAATGTTGATTTCCCCTAGGTATTTAAAGTGATTTGACCCTGTCATTCTTTAAATCATCTGCCGGAGATGATAAATGTGCTCCTAATGGGGCTTGGAAATTTCATCTCTTGCTAGCAGGATTATGCTAAATCTGCTGCTTCTGCAACTGTCTGAAAAAAAAAATGTAATAACATTTTGCCTTCCGACATTTTGAAATGCTTAAGTGAACTTTGACCTCCGTTTAGTGAAATTTAGAAAACAATTTTAATTTCCCCATTCTAATACTTTTGTTATTGCTGAAGTGACAATGAAAGTGAGCTATTGTCAGCTTTAATATATGTTCTGATAGCAGGTCTTCTTCCCAGCCTGTTTTCCCTGAAAAGATTAATAGTTTTTTTGTATATAATAAAGGCCACAGTTGCAGCTGCTGCTGTGAAGATTTCAGTATCTTAAACCTTCAAACCATAAAGCAGTTTTTAGGTGCAGAGTTTATCCTGTCATTGATACCACGTAAATTGCTTTCCTTTTATCTGTGTCATGCCTCTGATCACTCATTATTGATACCACAGTGTGTTTTGTGCTGTGCTGTAGGACAAATGTTTTGGCTTGTGGGAGGAAAATGTTAGCATTTGAAAAGAGCACATGGGTGGATTAATGGGCTACTTTGATGACTTAGAATATGGGGAAATTGCCTGGTTCTGATATGAAACTGGCTGAGCTCAGGCATTCCTGAGAAATGAAGGTGTGTGATTGTGTCTCCCAGATCATGTCTGCTGTCTGTGCTCACAATATTCCTGCCAGAAGAGCAGAGAACAAAAGACAAATGAGTGCCAGGATACTGTTGAAAATAGACCACACACTCCTGCCAGAATCATATCACTGAGCTGCCCCAGTGTTTATAATGCCAGTTTGCCTTTTTGCCACACTGTTTATCATTACTGTATATAGGGTTATGCACTGTATTTTGTTTCTTCTAAGATAATCTAAAGCCCATTAGTACTTTAGTCAAAATTAAACCCCCTTACAGCTATATATAGGGTTTATCAAAAAATGTATACACATTTGACGTTTTCTACCAACTCAGCCGCCAAATTCGGAGGTACATTGATTTTAACAGTGAACACTTGGCCTAATTCAACATTTATCTGAAGTTCTACTTTCTTTGTACATCAAATATCCATCACCAAGGAATTACGTAAGAAACACTTATTGTACATTACAGTCAGTATGCATTTTTTCAGACACTATTACTGATTACCTATATTTAGTGTAAATCTCTCCCTCTCGCTCTCTCTTTCTCCACACACACACACACACACACACACACACACACACACATATAAACACACATGAGGACTGATCAAAAAATACTAAGAATTTTTTCAGTTCTAAGAAGGGAACTTTTTATATATGTAAGCTTACAAATGCACTGCCTGTCTGTATTCATTACTGAAGCTTTTGAAGCTGTTACTTGAGTGAGTTATTTTTTGTTTCCTCAGTGAAATTAGGCATGACTTCCCCGGAAGTCAAGTGTTGCCCATAGCAGTAGGTGGTGTGACAAACTAGGGCTAGGCCTTATGCTCTCCTTCCTGTCGGTCCCATGCAGCCCACGCTGAGCAGCCACATCCGCAGATCACGTCCACATGCTCAGAGGAACTCTTCTGAGCTCCTTGGTGGAATCTGAAGGGCAGTAACTTTCCTGTTGAGATGTGTCATGCCTCTTGCACAATAATAGAAGTCTGAATGTACAAATTATCTATGCAGTTCTTCACCCCTGTAAAAGAAGCCAACTGCTTAGAATAACAGAACATGATGACCTGCCAACCTCACTCTAGATCACTTGTATAAATTATACAAATACAGTTAAAAGTTAAACCTTTTGCAGACTTATTTTTTATAGCATATTTGGTAATCAGGTGCTCTAACTACACTATATGCTATAAAAACAATAATTGCATAAAATTTGCAATTTTTAGTTTCTAATTTTAGTTGCATGGTAACTCTCTATTCTGGAAATGTTGTTGAAAGGAAAAGACCAATCCATACACCTTTTCCTTTTTCCTCTCCTGTCTGTGGTGGGATGTTTTTGTCTGTTCCTTGAAAAAAAGCTGCATTTGTTTCCATCTCAAACAGCGAGCCCGTTGTCCATCATAGCACAGCAGGTTTATTCTGAATACCGGTCCTGCTGTGCGAAGCTGCCATTCAGGGCCGCAGGGCCTCGCCCCTGTGAGGAAGCTCCAGCGGGGAGGCCTGCTTTCCAAGCCCCAGCTGAGCTTTCTTGCCGAGCCTGGTATTCTGCATTTGTGGCTGAAGGGAGTATATCGAGGCCATCTTCTCTGAACCGATGCAATACATTCCACAGGAATCTAATTTCCATTTATTATGACATATAGCACGGTGCACTCTACTTCTGTTTCTGCCTGCGAGTTGCTAAGGCATAACATTGGCTAATTACGAACCCGGAGAGCCAGACAGTGTGAAACAGGAGATCCGAAAGGGGAATGCAAACACAAAATTATGTTTCCTCATTAAGGACTTGAGATAAGACCCTGTGCTCACTGTAGTGTTCTAGTTGGTGCCAGTGGGCTTCACAGACAGACACACCGTTTTCAAGATGAAAGGCCTCCTTCTGGAGTTAAGTTTCCCTCAAAGTGTTTTAGAAAGTATTTGGATTAGAGCTGAGTGTTGGGATTTTAATGGGTTCGTTTTATTTTCCCCTTTCTTTTCCCTCAAGAGCTGCCACAGCGTGCCTCTTTGGCAGCCTAAACACTTCTCCTGCAGACATGCTGAGTGTGGAGGCAATTTATAGAAAGCAGCAGTTTGCTTGTTTGCAGGACATTTCCTTGGATTTGATTTTCCTCACTGTCATATTTATATTAATTGCGTTAGCTCATTCTGCTATCACTCCCTTTCCCTTTCTCATGTTGCATTAGCCAATACATGTTGTCCACCATTGCGCTGCTGATGATGGCAATGAGGTATGAGCGGGACTGATAAGAATGTGAATCAAGAAGAGTTGAGTGGCTTTGGTGTCGGCTGCTGCCAAGTGGAGTTGTGGCAAATCAAAGCCTGTTCTGCACTGTGAGTTTGGCTCATTGGAGGCTATGGGATGGATTCTCTGTGTTACAGCACCCTGCCCACATAACTCCCAACACAACCCTTCACTCTGTGCTGCCTCTGTCTGCATGATGCTTCAGTTTGGAGGGGGTTATAGTGAGCTAGAAACATAGCTGTCAGAAGTGATTCTCTTCTCGATCAACGAAGGCCAACCCCCAAAAGAACAAAGCTTTCCAGTTGCTTGTGTGTCACTTCTGGAGAGCCAAGCAGCTTAATAGCAGAGCTTAGTTTACATACACAGGCCACTGCCATGTAGACTATGTCTGACACACAGAGGCCTCAACTTCACTAAATCCAAACTGTTCCATTAACTGTAGAAATGGTAAATCAGGACTTCAGTGGAACTGTAAAGGTGTCTAATTAAGGCACATAAAATCACTGTGATTCATAATAGGTGGTTCTTTCATGTAAAGAAATATTTATAAGATGAAACTCATCTAATCACAAGTATTACATGATAAAGAGTGTCTAAAAATATGCTTCAGTTTATCTCTGTTTATAAATATTATCAGCTTGCCTATAATCCATTATGATGCCAAAAACAAATGCCTCTGGAGCTGTGAAGATGTGGAGGTGCTAAGAATAACACGTCTTATTGTTTGTTTCTGTTTTTTTCCTAGAGTTACGGGGAGCAGGACTGTCAGGAGGACGATGCCAGGAGTGTAACTGCACCCTCAGTCATGGTATGGGATGCCTCTCTGTTTGGGACCTCTGTCACTAAGAATGTGTAATGATTACAGTGGCATGTTCCCTGTATAGGTGAAGATACTTAGGCATGTAGTAAGAGGGAATTAAAAAATAGCTCTCCAAACACACTATTTTGAACTAATCAAACACAGTTAAAATCTCGTACTGGGCACTCATATTATTAGTAAAACAAGCTGTGACCCATTTAAAGTTAAACATGCTTCATGCATCAGGGCATAAAGCAATAGGTATGAATCCATATGAAGCTGTGTAACTAGTGCTTGGGAAGAACAGTGTTCTTCGTTTCCACCATGTGGTGGATAAAAACGGCAATAAATAAATAAATAAATGCTTAAATTAAAAATACAAGTAAAAGAACACAGACAGTTTGTTAGGAGATGTTTCTAAAATAAATGCAATGCACCTTGATTTCTTTGCATTTCAGGTTTGCTGAACTCTGCCCATTTCAAGTAACTATCTGCAGGCCTGCATATTTTTGCTACTGTAGACTATATGGTCTACAGTCAGATTTTTTTCCCCACACAACAGCAATGATAAATGCATCCATTCTCTGCCTATGGAAATATTTCATATACTATATTTTCATGACATTCATTTGAATGTTAGTTTTCTGCTGGCCATTTTGCTGTATATAGTATATGGCAGCATATTTCATCGTCCTTCAGGGTGTTTCATCTCTGGAGTGTGTAATTTCTTAGGGTCTTTAGGTGAGTCTCAGTTATGTTTGCTTGGCTATAAAACCTGCATTCTTACACCAGGACCAAGAGTTTCTGAAAAGAAACATAAGAGGTAAAGGGGGAGGCAACAGAGCTGATGTGAGAGAAAGGGGCTGGGAGCTGGAAGCTTTGGGACAGGTTAGAGTGTAAGGGAAGTGGATTCCTTGTGGTACTCCCTGGATAGTATCCAATAACAATTCCCATCATTCTCCCGCTGGACATTGGCTCATTTGCTCAATTTGGTGTGACAGCAACTTGTTTTGTCAGAGCCTGGCTGGAGTTTGAGGGGTCTGCCTGTTGCTGTGGTGGTGGGGGGCATCCTCTATGTTAACAACAGGAGGCAATGGAGATTGAAGAGATTCCTGCTGGAGTGTGCTAAATTAAAAGTGTTTCTGGCTGTGTGATTTGGGTTGTGCTAAAGGAATGCAGCGCTAGTTTTTGACGGGCTGATTTCGTCCCTGCACTTGAAAAGATGTCCGGCCGAGGACACAGAAGAAACTCTCCATCAGCTCACTCAACAGGAACAAACTGCGTCTCTGATTGCTTGGCAGTGGAAATGCATATTTTTGCGAGGCCAGGGGAAAGAGCTGCACACTGTAACTGAAAAGGGAATATGCTTTCAGTGTGTCAGGTTTTCTTTCTGCTCTAGCTGGGTTTCTGTTGTCCTGTAACCAGTCCTCTTATTAAGCTACTTTCATTGGAGTTTTGACATCCATGCCAAATGTTTTGTGCTTCTTTCGTTCAGTTCTGATTATAATATCAAATAAATGCTAAAATGGCTGCCACAGTTAGTATTGCCACTGGATTTTGCCTCAAAGTGCATCAAAGGATTGCGAACCAATCATTTGAAAAAGCCTGGAAGCTGCTGCAATGTGAATGGAGTTTTAATGTCACTATGGCAATCACATTATTTTCATTATTTATTGGATAGGTTACAGATGAAAGGACAGTATTCTATAGCTGCGCAAGAGATTGGGAAGTGCGCCAAAGGAGAATTACTTTAGAACTGATAACAGAATGTTTCTTTAACCTAGTGTAATGCATGTGCTGAATGGAATTAGCTCTCCGTTTAAAATGTCATGGATGATTTAACACACTCACAATAGGGAGAAGCTTTTTAGATATAAATTATTGATATGAACTGCTGCTAGGACCAAGTTAATGAGAGACAAGTGTTAGAGATAAACTTAGTTATTGTTGTATTTCCATATTTATAATAGCTCAGTTATGAATTCATTACATTTTACCTTTTTTATACAAATTCTGAGACATAGAGCTTTGCTACTGCAGTACATTTGTACCCAGTCATCTAAAAACGGTGTTTATAATATTTTGTTTTTCACCAATTGGGGTGATGTGAGGACAACCAAGCTGTACTGATTCTAGGTGTCTGGGATGTATTTTTTCCCCATTTCAGAGAACTAGTTGAGCAGTGTAGATTAGTTTCTGTTCCTTTGGTTTATATGTATGGATTGCTGCTGGAAAGGCAGCATCCCATGTACCTCATGGACCACCAGTGGTAAAGGGCCCAGCTTCTGTACTCATCAGTCCCACTGTCTTCAAGAGGGAGCATCAAAGAAAGCCTTGAGATGTAAACCCAGTGACTAAGTTAAAATGAAGATTGATGTAACACTAGATAGCGGTAAGCCATCATATCAGATCTTTTAAATAAGAGATTACGAACATTTGATGTTGATATGATCATCTATGGCTTTTCCCTGAGAGCAAGGCGCTATGGAGAGGCTTCTCTTGGTGATGAAGAGTGTGACAGAGAGAGAAACAACATAAATGAGACTGGCAGTTGTGATGGTTAGTCTCTGAAATTTTCTCTGGACATACTAGAAGTGCAGATTTAGTTACGCAAAACCGTTCCTTCAGTCAGTTGCATTTTTCCCTTCCCATCCTAGTAAAACATCCTGCCATCTTTTCATCAACTTCAATAACCTCCCTTCTGTTCTGGATCTTCTCATCTGTTTTGGTCCATCTCTGCTTTGTTCTTGTAATTCACTATGGTCTGGTCTCTTGATGTGCGTGCAAATTGGCAAATTGCAAGATGGGGAGCTGTCACCACTGCAGGGAAGCCAAAGCAGTCAGGGTGTGCAGAACATTACACATACTTCTGACCAGTTCACATCGCAGCTGTGTGAACCATCCATACCACCATTCTAAGTTTTTATCCATAGGAATTAATCAAACTCAGTGGCATTTCTCTAAGGCTGCCTGTATAGTTCTTTGCTGGACAAAAGCTGTGAAAAGATCTGTCTTTATCTGAGTTTCTTGTTAAATCTTGGAAATAACAAGTCATATGTAAAACAAGCACATAAATCAATTTGGCTGTAAGTGATTTTTTTCCCCCATTTTGTTGTTCAATATTTTTGCATGTGAGTGCAGTCAATGGTGAGCATCTAGGTATTAAAAACAGAAAGATGACATGGAATAAATATCCATGGAAAAAGTTTTTTCTAGGCCTCAAAATGTTTTGCCGGCTAATAAAGTCCACTGGGCTCTGGTGTTGCTTTATTGTGTAACTTTTTTGTTTTTATGCATCCTGGACAGAAACCATATATTAAAATCTAAGGTTTAAAAATTAACTAGTAGCAAAATATACTAGCTATGACTGAATGCACTGAGTAGATTTTTAACAGGTTATTACAGTTAGCCATTTCTTAGCTTCAATATTAATTCTGTTAATGTAGTTTAGATACGATGTTTTGAGAAGGGGTAAGATCATGTACAGTCACTTCTTTTGCTGCCCAATGTATGTCAGTCAATGCCTATAGACTTCAGCTTAAAGAACCCAAGTTTTGGAGTGTGTTGTATTGGCTATGATTGGCATATGATATGATCTTGTGTTGATTGACACTGTTGGACTGGATTTTTGACTCCTGTTCCCTTTTGCTCTTTCTTATGTCTGCCTTCCTCTTGTTGTTCTTGTGCCCCGTTTCATTTGCATCTGAAGCCAGAAAGTCACTCCCACATTGTTCAGGGGGGCTCTTTCTGATGGGGGCAGGGGGTTCCTGAAAGCTAGGCATTGCTTAACCTATCCTACTACAGAGGGCGAGGAGGACATCACAGAGCTGCGGATTAGCATGATATGCATTGAAACACTCCTTCCACATATTTTAGTTGTACACGAAGACGGTGCTGAAGATGGCTAGCAAGTACTGATGGATCAGTTGTGGACTATAAATATTGTTCGGATTCTGCCTGCCATAGACCTACACAGTAGAAGAAAACATAGTAGCCACAGTGACACCAATCACACTTGCAAATTGATATCATACCATAGCTTATTGCTACAAGACAGAAATTTGTGTTGAAAATGAACCCTGCTTTCACTAAGAAGATGACTTTAGTGTGTAGGAATACAGATCAGATGACTGATACAGAACATTTGGCAGGTCTCTTCTGTGTCATATATAAGGTCCTCTTAAATCCCTTAATCTATGCTGTGATACTTGGATAAAGCAAAAAAAAAAACTATTGCTTTCAAACTGCTGACACATTTTTGTTACTAGGGTAGGAGTGTCATGATTGTAACAGAAAAAAAATGAAGTTGCTAAAGACATCCAAACATGACAGATTATGATGTAAAGAAATTGCATGCACATTGCAAAACTGTTATTATCAAAGTCTTATTCCATCTGGCTACATCGCTTTGTCTTTTTTTAATCATGTTCGTCTGAGTATTTTTTTCAAAGTCACATTTTGGGTCTTTAGGTCTATTTACCTTCTCTTCCGAAGGGTTCAAAGCAAAGCTCCCTCTGCATGGGTGGCAGCACGATCACAGGCCGATTAATTATTCCTCTCTCCGAGCCATGACCCCCCTCCTTCTTTAATTGCCAGTGTTTACCCTGAGTGTCAGCATGCCGGTGCATTGCCCCTTCTGTGTATTGTAGAGTTTTAATTAACGTAGAGATGACACCTCTCTCCGTACCCATCTCTCACCTGTAAGCACATGGGAACCCTGACACCAGCCCTGCATGCAGCTGATTAAAGCAGGGCCTCATTTACGGGACCCTGCTGCCAACAAAATGCCACTAATGGCATTATCCCCATGTCTGAGGGAGGGAAGGCTAAGGAACAGAGTCTGAAGGAGGCTCAGCTGAGTCAGAGAAAGGGAGAGCAAAAACTTCACCTAATACTTGATTCTAGAACCTAATCTCCTTCTGATTTTATCTGGCAGAACTGGTGGGGTGAAAGGATCATTTGCAGGTCTTGAGAGCCTTCTGCAGGAATGTTTGTGCGGCCTTTTTCTGGAGCTTCGGCCCTTTGTTTATATCAAGTGGATTTAATGTGTGCGTGGGCCTTTTGAAGATGGACTAATCTGCTTGAGTATTTTACAATCCCCCACAACTGCTCCTTTTCAACTCTTCAGTCGCTCTGTTTACCTTGCAGTCCCTTTGTCCTTCAGATGTGTCAGCGTTGCTGTGTTCAAGCCATGGTGATGGGTTCACAGTGGCTTCAGGAAGTGGAACAGAGCTGTCCTCTGCTCCATCTCCCATGCCAGCTCCTATGTGTTGTCAAGGGTGAGAATTTCTACCGGTTATTTAGTTTGTCAGCGTTAGTTTTTGAAATGTCAGATCAGCTGTACAGGAAGAGCCAAACCCTGCCAAATGAAGCCACTTTCCATCAGCAGTTCTGAAGAATGTGGCTCTGCACAGAGTGTGAGTAGTTCATGTAGGGGATTTCAGCATGTAAATGTTTGTTAAAGAGGCCCAGACACCTGTGTCTCTGCCAGTCAGTTAACACCCCAGGTAAAGCCAGTTAATATGTCTAGCACATTACAGCTCTTTAATACTTCTTGGTAAACCGTAGACAGCCATGACCAACTGTGAGGTGACTATGTTGGCTCTCACCCACTTAGCTCATGTTGCACGTCAGACATGTTACCCATTTGAGAAGTTTAACAATGTGATAGTTGAAAGTTCAGTGTTAGGGCTTCCTCATGTTACTTCTGGGCCATATGAGCCTTTTGGAGACCTCCTTTGTGGGCATTGCCATACGGAACCTATCAGAGGGGTTTTATTGATTCATGCCATTAGTGATTAGGGTTACCCTGGCTTTTCTCTTTTAATGCAAAGTAGCATCTGGCTGGAGCACATTAAAAACTTGGAGTTATTAATTTGAAAATTAATTGGGAAAGTTTGCTTCTTGTAAAGTGGCATCTCCTGTCTAAATGGGGTTGTAAAATTATATTGGGCTGTACAGCGAACCCCAATTCAGGAATTGGGGAATCGACTTGGCTTGTTATTATGACACCTGTCTGTTAATTTTATTTCTTTCTAGTAAAAAGAATGAGGGGCTGCATGTGCATGTGCAACTGTCCAACAGGTGCTCCCGAAGCTGCAAGCCCAATATCGCATTTCATAGTTATATGTTAGCTTCCACCTCTGCTTTACACAGTCCCAGCTCTGAAGTGGTGCCAGTGTGTGTGTGTGTGCGTGTGTATGTGTGTGTGTGTGTGTGTACGTACACTGGGTGGGGGGGCTGCTGGAGCACCCTGCTGAGACTGCTTTTCCTTCTAGTGTTATGAGAACAGTCATTGTAATATAAAAAGGCAGAGGAAGGAGTGAAGTGGAGCCGCTTGATTACTGCCCAGGGGAGCCGTAGCAGTGGAACTACTTAAAAGATAATACCAGAAAATGTTTTCAACTCAGGTTGCCTTGTTTAAACTTTAAAACAATATCGTTGATGTAAAGGAAATTAGACTGAATAGTACTGTTTACAGTTGTTGATGTTCACACATACGTGGCCAATTCCAACATAAACATCCACTTGTGTATGTAAATGCAGCAGCTATTAATAAGACCTTTTTTATCTTAGCCCCTGGAGTGAAAGTCTGCCAGGCTCTCACAATCTGCTCCTTCTTTAAACTCTGCAATGGTGCGCTGTGTTGCCCTGAAGGATCTGTGCACTCAGGCCCTAGCAGAGAGCCTGGTGCTTCATGGGAGCAACCACCTTTACAGCCACCTCTATTTCTTCTAGGATAACATGTGGAATTGCTGTGATTATATTTGGTAATTTGTTTCTTGTTTGTATACTCTTAATACTCTGTTACACTTTAATTTTCTGTGCAGTATGGCCGTTTTGTCATTAACCTTAACGATCCTCCCTCATTTAACTATTTATAATGTTGCCAGTATTTTCATGGCTCTTTTCGTCTGTTTGTTCTTTATATACGCTTTGTTTTTCAAGGAACAGACTCGAAATTTGGCACACAGGTACTTCTCACCCCAAGTGAAGTTTTTGTAAATTCAAACACACACACACACACACACACACACACACACACACACACACACACACGGCACTACAATTAGTGAATCGTGCCAGCAATTCCTAGCTAATTAGTTAAAATGAGGACAAACAGGACAGTTCACTCACACATGCACACACTTGTGTACTCAATGCACCACATTAAGAGTAATAGGGTTTGGTGATGTATAACGTATTATTACTATTACTTTTCCACTTTCTGACCCAGGCAATACCAGCAGACTTTGCTAATTAACATTATAAAAGAAGATTTTTTTCAAGGACATGATGGGAATGTTTTTCTAACTTGCTCTATCATCATAAAGCATTTCTGTGGTTATGTACCATTAAGGTAAAAACCACATAACTACTTCCAGAAACTACAGTCTAAGGGGGTGTCCATTGTCACTGTCCTTGAATCCATACATCTAGTTGCTGGTCCTCTATTTCTTTTTCTGTCAACTTCCCCTTGCATTACATTCTTTTCAAGAGTACCAGATCTTTGTTTGAATCTCATTCATTTGGGTGTATTAGCTTATATGAGGACATTTTCAAGATCTTTCTTTTCTAAATTGTCCACAGTGTGAGTGTATGTATGTATGTGTGTGAGTGACTATACTGAAATGGACTTGTGTCCCATCAACAGTATTCCCTACTCAGCTTTGCACCTTGTGTTTCCATGACAGTCTCTGTACCATGGCCCTAACTCAGAGTAGCATTTAACAACAGTGAATGAGTGAACTTTCTCACACTTAGTTTAGATACGATCATTTAATTTGCCCTCTGTCCATGTCATTGAAGCCTCATTTGTATAATGTGACAGGAGGACTTGTTCATTTAAGATGGTTACTGAATTTGATTTTATATATTTGTATATTCTGAACTTTTCAGGCTATTATCGGTCCCTCTTTCAAGGACTTTTACATTATTGTTGACAGCATGTGTTGTCCTGTGTGTCTTCATGGCACATTCACCAGCAGTTTCCTGTGGTCTTCAGGCTTTTTAAGTGGAACAATCACTTGTTTAATATCAGTGCCAAGAAAACGATTGACTGAGGTGCATTGCACACAGGCAGAATCCCTGCATCTCACAATAGCATTGGAAAGGTTTGGACTCTAATGCATTCATACTGGGAAGCTGGAACTTTATACAGATTTATGGTAACTTCATAGATTTGAAGTAGAATATTTATATTATTTTATTATGGAGAACATATATACAAATTGAAGTAAATCAACAAAATTGCTTCAGCATATTACATTTGCTTCCTTGGAAACTTTTACCATGGGTTTTGTTTACTTTTTCTTTTAAACTTGGTCACTCAGTTTAACACAGAAAACATTGAAGCATTTTGTCAACAGTGCTTCTGGAAAATTCTTAGCATGTTTTACTGTAGGCTGCATGGTTAACTTTTTCCAGGAAAGATACATTTTTATTTATTTTCCTTCCTCTTTTTTTCCCAACCCTTCAGTTGAATAAAAGGGGAGCAGTAAAAAGCTAAATTAGGCTGTTAGGTGAGCTCTGCTAAGAACTTGTTTTTTGTTTTTAACCCAACTTCACACTTTCAGCAGTTACTCATTTCTGACTGCTAATCCCAGAGTGCCTCCAAGTCTGTGCCAGGATGTTTCTTTGCCACACATCTCCCTTGAAAATGCACAAAGCAGATGGCAGCGCAGTATTATACGATGGGCACATGGGCAGCCTGTGTTCTTCTGTGATTGCTTGTGATAGCTGACTGCAGGTGGGGCTGGATCCTCCCTCCTGCTTTTCTCTCAGGCTGGAGATAACAAGTGTGACCTCGTGCGACCTTGCAGCACAACCCGAGACCCAGCAGCCTCTGTGTGGGTGCACTGTGTGTTACACTACATCATCACAGCTCCGATTAACACAGTGTGTGGCTGCCAGGTCCTGAGGTCGCACACCAGCTTCCTCTCAGGTCATCTCTTTGGGCAGTGCAGCGCACACACGGAGCAGAGATGATCTTGCGAGAACAACTAATGGACAGTTACTCACTTTTATAAACAAATAATGTTTGTTACTGTTTTAGTTCTCAGTTTCACATTTCAGTTTATGTACCCTGATATTTATAATATTTAAGACAGGGCTATATTAGTCTCAGTCCAGCTCCTGTTACTAAAAACTCAGAAATACTGTTAAAAGTGTTTGGTTGAGACACTATGTTGAACTGAGTGCTTTACTGCTTGGCTGGGCTGAAAACATCCTGGACTTAGCCGTAATCTCTTCTAATCCTAAAAGCCTACCTATGATCCAAAATGCCAGTGATTTGTTCTGCTGGAGGCGAACTTGTGTGTTTGTGTATCCACTTATTATGGCCACCTTTTCTTCCACAGAATTTCAGGCAGACCAAAGATAGCCTGGGGCTTTCCTCAGCTTTTTAATGGCATAAAGTAGCTTGCCCACCAATTGCTGCTTTTCTGTATTTGAAATCATTTTACCCCATTTCAGGTACACTGCCTTTGCGAAGTTGCCTCCTGCCACTTGTAAATTAGTGCGAGGTGTTGAATTTTTGCAAGATCATGTGGTTCATTGATGTATTGAGGAACACAGCAAACATTTTCCAACTTGAGCTTAATATTACCAAAGTCTGTAAGCCACAGCCATTATGTAGGGGCTCAGAGAGGAGGTGTAACTCCTAAAATGTAGAGCAAAGTATTAATAATGGCTTTGACAGTTAAGCCTTTTTTTAATAAACAGTTAAATGGCACAGTTATATTGTGAGTGGTAAAAGAAAGATTGTGCCATTAATACAGGCTCTAGTGGAGGTTTGACCCAAAGGAATGACACTTGATCTGGTCTGAGTGGGAAACCACGTCCTTTTCAGAAGGCAACAGGATCTGCTCATCACACAAGCCATTTGTCATCATCAGGCAGCTTTTGTTTGTTGACTAAGCAACAGTAATGTCACTCTTAATGGGGTCCAGGGGTGCGATTTAGCCTCTCAGTAGGCTTTTCCTGTCCTCTTGCATTATGGGATGTCTTTGACTGCTCAGTTGAGATCATTTCAAAGTTGAACATCTAGTTTATTATGTTTAGTTTTGCAAAAGATCCTCTGTAGCTTACATAGTTAACAGTGAGTACTTTGGATAGCTGATACTTGGATCAGAGTAGCTAAGATACAAACTTTTTTTGGACTTTTTTTATACTAGACCTTTTTATACTGTATTTGTAATAAAAAAGCTTTTCTGACAAAAAGTGTCACTAACTAAAAATCATACATTGTTAGCTATTGAGTTCTTTTGGCATTATTATAAAATAATGACAGAATTGATTTTTTTTTCTGGATGGCAGTTTTCACAAAGAAACTCAATGCTTTAGGAACGAACTAGTCTGCCTGGGTATTGTTATTCCAGGGTAGATACCACATCTTCAGTTGTCTATCTATAGCAGACAACCCAAGAAAACCAGCACATATCTAAACAATTTCATGATGTCGTCAGCAATTTTTTCTTTTTTTTGCCAAAGTTGGGAGCAGTGCAGGTTTGGAACAGTTCTGTCATTAAGATATTTTCCCCTTCAACATCTTACATCTTTATATCGAACTTTCACCGTTTATTTTTGTTCCATATAATGAATACAAACAGAACTTAATATCCAAAAATGAGCTACTCTCTATGGGATGTGATTCTCAGTGCGGATAAACAAACAAATTACAATTTTCATGGAAATGCAGTTTTTAAATTATTGCATAAGGCTTTCAATGTTGATCCAGCTGGAAGGTAGAAGATAGGGACATCCTTTAATGTGTCATGACCTCAGAAGCAATACATTCTCTTTCACAGTGGAACCCCACAAAGCAGTGATTCCACGGGAATTTTTGATTTTGTCTCTTTGTGAGGGATACAACAATGGTATGTGTTTTTTTTTGAGATGTGTTCCAAAAAAAGACATTTCTCTTAGAATGATTCACATTTTTATTTGATTTTCTTAGGAAATACTTTAATCCTAAGTTTAAAATCTTACTACTCGCTATAGATAGTGGTACCTTCCGGAGCCTCTGCCAGAAACACAGGTCACTAATCTAAGACAGCCACCAGAAGGCATACATAATTACAATTTATTCAGTTTGTATGGATATTTATGGGAAAAAATAGTTGATTTTGTTTGGTGTACAACAGCAGCTCCCTTCCTTACACTTGGTCATCCATAAAGCTCCAATTTGCAGCATTTTGTTGTTTTTTACTACCTTTCATTTTCCCATGTTGATGAAAGCAGGGAAATTAGTCCATTGTGACATGTTCTGTTGTGCTCTGTGTTGTTCTCTGTCCTCATGGTAGCACCATTACCTTTGTACCCAGGTCACAAAGCCCTTTGCCCCTCATCTGTGAGTCTTTTCATCTGTGCGTGCTTTTCGAGACTTGCCACGCCTTGCCTTTAACAGGGCGTCTGGGGGTCAGCGAGGGGCACGGCTGCAGGAATCCCTGTCCCACTACATCACTCATCTCCTGCCTCCATGCCCATTATTATTTTATAGTTTTGTTCTGCATTCCTTTCACTCACTACACACAGGCCCTCAGGTTTATTGCTTACATATGTCCATGCCTTTTTTCCACAGTGGGGTGAGGGGACCATGGGCTTAGGATGGTTGGCCAAGCCTTCCCCACCTTGAACTGATTGTGGGGCCAGAGTGTCGAGGCTTCAGAGCAGCAGCACACTGCAGCGCGCAGCCAGTGGGGTTTCAATTTGTAGAAGCATAAACAGATACTAAAGTACCGCTAATGGCACAGTGATTTATTAACAGAGTTCAGATCAAATTATCACAGCACAACCCTCCTACTGACTCAACAATGGCCTTCTTGTACCTCAGCTTGGAGAGCGTTTCTTCTCACAGGGAACAGCACAGACACAAGGAGCTCTGCCTGTTTCCTTTCAGAGCATGACCCAGAGAAATTCTTAAGGATTGTTTGACACATGCAGAATGAGCCTTTATGCATGGCATCAACCTGTTGCAGTTGGTACTTATTGCTTTAAGATTACTGTTAAGTTCTACAATTTTTCTGCTGCAAGCAATCCCACATACATCTGTAATGATTGCACAATTAGAAGTGTACACAGTGAAAATTTATTTTGCTTCTAACAAAACCAAATACGCCAGTTAGAAATACGATTGGTTGGAAGCTAATGTTGGCATTTTATTGAACACAAATCTTGACTGAAATACCCAAAGGTCTGCTTTTGAAATATGAGGGGAATACTTTTGTTGTGTGTTCAGCAGTGTCCCACACAGGGCTAATACACCTTTCAAATACTAGCTAAAGTGGTGCCCACTGATGTGTTCAGTTTGGCGGTCCAGGCCCAGGAGGAAAACAAACTGAAAAAAGACTCAACAAAATTCGCAAAGGTGATCTTTGAGTTGTTGGTAAAATCTGTTGCATATTGTCCAAACTTTGATTCTTCCATAGCAACTTAATGGCTGTGACTTCTGTGGAGGATCAAACCGATGAAGTTGGACATTTGTTTTCACTCCTGGCCTCTGTTTTCCTCTTGCGTGGCCAGGCCTCCACTCACACATTGTTACATTCATGCACACTTTTCTGTTCTGTCGGGAGCCATTTGTCTTCATTCACTGGCGTATCGGCCTCAGAAAAACCTCAACTTTGATCATGTCGTGTTTTATCCTGTCCATCTGTTCTGCATTTAACCTTTTGTAATGCTGCTTCTCTTGTAATCTATTACCTGGAATAACAAAGGTATGGTTTTATTGGACACTTTGCACCAGATGTAAATTCAGGGTCTTCTTCAGTTATCACCTGAGTAATATATGCTAGATGATGACAGTTCCTCCACATCTCTGTTGACTTTTCCCTCCAGTCCCTGTTCCAGCGACTGCAGATGGACCCTCTGGAGCAGGAGTGGCTGTGTTTCGCTGCCCTGGGGAACATGGCTGCTCTGCGGCAGCTCCTCAGCCAGGACCCTGCCCTCGCTTCCAAAAAGGTGATCACGTCAAAACACTTGTGAAGTGACTGGAAAGGCTCATGTCCACATTTCAACTGTCAGAGCAGCACAGCCCTGTTTTGTCAGTTACTTCCAATCTGACTGCAGTTTGTGATTGGAATTACATGATTGTTTGGTAGAGAAATCAGGTTCTACAAAGGAGTTGCTGGACCCCTGTCATGTCTGACTTTTGCTGATTTTTGGTAAGTAGCAGCTGAGCTGCCAGTTTCTGGTAGTGATTGGTATGGATAGACCCACAAGAAGGGAAGGGAAGAAACATCATTTATTGTCTATAATTCTGTCTCTGTCTCTCACTTTTTTTAGTCTTTCTGTCCTTCTTATTCTTTTTCTCTCATGTACATTTTATTTTCTGTCCCCATCTTACCTTTTGTCAACCTCTGGCCCCATATTCCCATATCTGAACACTTACACTTGCCGTTGAACATTGGGTTGTCAGGGCTTGTGTCCATAATTGACTTTGCATCATGTTAATAAAGAAAAACTTGGAAGCAGCTAGCAGCTGATTACAGTCTGGAAAGGAACTTTATGGGAGTATGAGGTCAAAACCTATGGTACCATATCAGCTTATATGAGCATTTAAGAAACGCTGATTAAATTTCCCAAAACTGATGTATTTTACAATGTGAAAAGTGAATGTTTACATTTATATTATAATAGGTGCATTTACAGCTTAATGCAGAGGGGACATTCTTAAATCAAAACTGTTTTGGCTTAACACACATGTATGACTATGTAATATTGTGTAGAAATGTGTGTGTATATAGTATGAAGGCAACTGTCTGTGATCTCTGTGAACACTTCAGCCATGTAAATGTACTGCAGGGGGAAAAGGGGTCCATGGGAATTTCAGTAGATAAAGATATTTTAATCCTATGTCGAATGGTATTTATCTGACATCATTGTCATTGGTTACACAGTGATTCTTTCTAAGTGGCAAGACATTCAACCAAAAAAATTGCTGATGGGTTTGACAGAGACAGATAAAGTTAAAAGGAAGTTTTACCCCTCTGCACTTTAGGCTTGCTGAAGACCACATTGCCTTAGTTTTATAAGGAGACCTGTCTTAATGATAAGCATCTGTTTCTGTTCCATTCCTCATTGGTTATTTCCATTGTGGTCCATACCTCCCTTGTTATCTTTCTGCATTTCCTCATCACCCTTGTATGTAATGGTCCTAATTGTTGTGACTAAAAAGCCATATTGACCACAAAGTCCTGCTGTCAGGTTGGTGAAGGAGTGCATTATATGAACATAAGAAGAGAATGAATAATAAAAGAATTCAGGCCCAGCTATTTGTTGAACACAAGAGAAAAATTGTCGTGATCAATACAGACTTGATAAGGACATCAGATTTAAAAGCGGCAGGCAATCATTAAAGACCATGCTTGGCTGCTGTTGTGCTAACTGTGTTTTCCTTGTTTTGTTTTAGCCAGAGGTGAAAAGAAATCAAATTTATATCAACCTAAATTGTGCTGGGCAGCATTATCAGTTGAAAAGAGCCCTCTAGTTTGACAGGCTGTACTCTATGATGATTAATCACTTCTCACCTTCATTGGATTTTTCTAATTTCCTTTGCAACTAGCTTGAGGCACAAGCGGGAACTGCTACCCTTATTATTCGGTGCACAGGGAAATGTCTGCAGCAGTCCTGTTCTACAAGCAATTTGTGGAAAAGCCCAGCTAATTGGCCAGCTGGAGAACACAGCACACAGCCTTTGTTTGTTTTGTCTTTCTTGTTAATGGTGTGAGGACTCCTTCTGAAATGTCTGGTTTTGTTGGAATGGCTGATTCATATTCTTATCAAAGAATGCCTAAGAGTGCAAATAGATCTATTAGTTTTAATCCAATATGTATTTCAGAAATTATTTAGTCAGAGACTTTCAGGGTGTGGAAACACATGTCTCAACTAGGGGTCAGTTTGGGTCTGTGTGGATGGGTGTAGAGAAGAGTGGTTCATCCCGGTGTAGGTTTGGGTATGTGTGGGGATGATGTAGTGCAGTGTGGCTCACCAAGGGGTCTGCATGCTCTTTACTGCATTTTTGTTGACCATTAAACCAAGATGACTGAGGGAGATGTGGCGGTTTTTGATGCTCAACAGGGCTTTTGTGTAGAAACACACACCACTGTTGTATGTTAGCCCCCTGATGTTGTCATGTTGTTTCTAAACAGACACAGCTGTCTGTCTGCAGTAACAATACTTTCCAAAGTATGAGGTCATGGTCACCCCATCCATTATTGCGTTTTATCCATTTAGTTCTCTTTTGGCAGACTCCCAAGATGCAACGGTTGTATACTGTAGAAAGGAAAACAGAAGCGTTCTAAACATGAAACTCCATGTTACTCTATTCAGAGCTTTCACTTGTTACCATACTTCTGAAATTCGAAAAAAGTTCTGAAATATTATTCTTTAAAATCAGTTTCTATTACAGCCTTTTCAAGCAAATCAACCCTTTTATTTTTGGCTACATTTTCAACAGATTTGTTTTTAACCTAAACAACAATAATAAAAATTATTTGTTTTTTTTTTTGCTTTACATTAATATTTCAAAAAAGTGACCCTAGCCAGGAATCGGAAAATAAAATAATGTGCAGATTGCCTCGAATTTTTGCGCACTATAAATTCACGACAGAAACGAAAGGATATGATGGAATTGTGGCATTCTAAGTCAATATTTATTATAAAAGGATCTAGATGAAAATCTGCCCATCCCTCTAATTAGACAGGGTGACTGGAGATTGATTTTTAATTGCAAAAGTAATTACATGGAGCAGATAGCCAGTGACATTTGATTATCTGGGTGATTGATTAAAAGGCCTCGCGCTTGGAACTGACTGTCAGCCTGGGGAGTCCAGACAAAAGAGCAAATTAAAAAAAGTTCCTTAAAAAAGTCCTGTTTGTAATCACAGATTTCAAGGCTGGAATTAGAAAGCTAAAGTCCCCCTGAGCCCCCTGTCACCCCTACATGGCCTGCCTCTGAGCGCACGCACCATCAGCGTGGCTCCTGGTGCAGGCGCAATGGGGAATCAATCAAGGAGCGATTCATTTGTAAAACACCCCGTGGCTAAGCGACAGGAGTGTCATGCTACTTAACGGGTGCGTCAGAAAAAGCGGTGCTCAAACGTCGAAAACGGCTCTTATCGCTGTTGGTTAACGCTGCCTCCATCTTGTCATCTCAAGACGTGTCCTTTAACTGTTCACTGTTACGTTCTGAACAGCACGTCACGTACAGCAACAGAACGTGAACGTATCACCTGGCTCGAACAATCCGCGCGTTCCTTTTTCTTTCATTTCAACCATGTGACTCGAAAACAAGAATGCCATTTTGAATAAACTTTTATGATTGTCTTTTAGTTTACATGCAGTTTCGCCTGTCTCGGTGCCATAAATTCAGTGTTGTCAATTGTCCCGATTAAGGGTTAACCGATCCCCACCCATGGTCTTATGCAGTGTTTGTTTGACCTCTCTGTCACACCTCATGTCTCCTTTGTCTTGTCACTCCTAGCCCCATATGTTGTTAATTAGCCTCGTCCCCCAACTGTCAAACAACTGCGCATACAGCTCACATCCTGCCCAGGCCTCATATTCCTCTCGCAGAGCCAGCTGCAGCGCTGGTGTCTCAGTGCAGAACTGATTTAGATCTCTCGAAGATACAGTTCATTTGGAAGTTAAGCCGTATCTACCATTTCAACGCCAGGTTTATTTTCCTAAAAGCTTTCTTTGATGACAGGATTTATTTGTTTGTTTTATTTATGGGGACTAGCCTTGTAGCCTCTGTTGCCATTTGTAAATTATATTAGTGGGAATTTCAGCTTGTCGGTCCAGCATTATGTTATCCATGGGATTAAAGGGTGGGGATGGAGGCAAAGCCAGTGAAGTATGAGAGAAGACTGGCGGAAAGAAGAGACTAGTTTAGGGCAGGAAGAGCAGATCCTTTAACTCAATGCTTTTTGCTGCCTGACAGCAGTGGTAAGTCTTCCTTTGAAGGGAAACGAAGGAAAATAAAACAAGTGAGCCTCCCCCCACATATTATTTACCTTTAGGAAGTACACAGTCTATATTGGCTTAAGCTGTGAAAGCCCCAGGCTCACGGCTGCCTCTGTGGCAGCAGTAACAGGGACTTTCCAAAAAAAGACCGGCGTCTGGTTGTAAATCATCACATATGTGCCTCCCAGCATCAGGCCACAGCTCTGCAGGCAAACACAAAGCAGTGGCACTTATTAAATTTCCATGAAGTTTACCAAATTTGCAGGATCAGTAGGGTGAGGTCGTCGGGGAGTCTCTAACGTCGCCTGCAGCGCCTCTCTGGCAGTTGACGCGCGCCAATGCTGCAGCCTAATCTTCACAGCAGAGATGATTTCATTCCATTTGGCCCGCTCCCTTGGGTCCTTGTAGCAGCTCCCTGCTATTCACCTCCACAACTGCAGGTGGCCTCAGCTACTGCAGAGTTTAGCACCATAAACCAGGCTCCAAAACCAGAGACTATGGGACTTTATTCCCTAATGGTTGCGTACAAATACAACCTTGCTTGCATAAACAGCACGTTGTGCACACGTACACAGTAATAACTCGTTCGTATTCCCTTTGTTGCACACACGTCCGGAGATACACAAGGGAAATATCTCCGCTTATCATAGACCAAACAATAAAGGGTAGAGATTATTGTTTTTGCCTCTGCATCTGGCACACCCCTGGTCATTACAGTATTATCAGATAATTCCCAGCAGTCCACAGACTTGTAGTAGACTACCTCTATGTGGATGTTTACATGTGGTAGCTTGTGGTAGCTTGCTAACGGAAAAGGTTGGACGAGCACAAGATCCGGCATATATGACCAACACCTATGGCTAAAGAATGACAGCATTTGCATGCTGGAAAACATTCTGTTTAATGCAGTAACAATTCTTAAGATCACTGACACTTGGAATTCAGTCATTACACTGTCATTTTCCAATCCTTTTAGGCAAGCAAACAAGGCACTCTGCCTTTTAGAAGGTAGTCTAAAGCGGGCTCCACAAATTGCACACTTGACAAAGCAGCCGGCAGACAGTTTTTCCTAATTGCCACTCATTGATGTTATTGCAGTTAAAAAGCCTACCATTTGTGTCCAGAAAAGGATTTAAAAAATTGTTTTTATTGTGGTCATTTTGAAAAGAATTTTGTCATCAGAAATGTTTTCTTCTTTCTATTGTTTGTCTGTGGATTTACAGTATATATTATGAAAGTTTCTGCTCCCTCTTCAGTCTTTTTCCCCGTAAGATGGGACAAATATGTGAAGGACTCCTAAATTGACCTTCCTCAAGATGCAATGACCAGAGTGGTCATAGCAGAGGCGGCTCTGTACATTGTCACTTCCAGCATACAATAGTGACTCTCTAAAGGCCTACATTTTGATTAAGCACCAGATAAGCAGTGTGTCGCTGATGGGACCGACTGCCCCTGCGAAGGCTATCAAGATAGAAAGACAAATGTAACTGGGGAAGGATAACCCAGGTTAGCTGTTGGTGACCTTGCGTATGCTTTGTGTGTTTCTTTGTCAGATTAATTTCTTTAAATTGCTTAGTGCAAGTGGACCATTTTTCCAAGCCATGCTCCAGAGTTCCTGGGTTTCCCTCATGGGAGGCTGCCCTTTCATATTTTATGTACCCGCTTAAGCCAAAACATCACAGAGTGGTGATGTCAGCAGCCCTTGCGGTGGATGACATTTTCAAATATTGCTGCTTTGGAGGGACAGTTGTGTGTTAAGCCCTGCTTATTAAACCTGGTGTCTTTGAGTCTTGGAAGTAAATGGCTGCTGAAGAATATGTGCTGTTGAAGTTGTGATTTTTCCAACGCTGGATCTGATTTGGGAACATTGTTTATTTTAATGTTAGATATGTAAACTTTTCACAGGACCACATTTGTATGCAATTAATAAGTAGGTTTATGTAGGTCTGACATCACTTTATTTTCATTCTGAATAATTTGGGCAAAAAAATTTAAGGATTATTATTATAAAGGACTTTTTCTATCTATTTTCTTTGAAATATATTTTACCATATACTTTATTTTTCTACACATTTATCATAAAGATCACAAAACACTTATAAGAACCTGAGGATGGTAGGAAGGTTTACTGTCACTGTTAAGGTCACTCCTATAGAGAGTTTATGGGTGCAGCATATGGAACACAAAGACTATATCTGAGGTCTGAGGTCTGTTGACTCTTTAAAGAATAGTTTTACTCTGGTGGATGTGTCACATTTCAGAGGACCACGTCCACAGGGTCATCACCAGCCTGCCTCACAGCCCACTGCTACCCAGGAGAAGCAGTCATGATTATGTTTTCTTGCATGTAAAAAACTCCTGAAAAACAAGATGTTTGCACTGTCTAGCTATTGTTGAAACCCTCAGCATCTGAGAGTGAACCATTTGAGCATCATACTGCATACCACTGGATTACAATGATGATGATGGTAGTAGCTACTGAATAAAATAACACTCTTGTGTCTGTTTGAATTACATTCTGTGAAGTTTTAATTTTTTCCATAAGTGGCATATGTGGAACTTTCCATATAGATTTTTTCTTTTCCTGAAGAAAAACCTTGTCTAACAAGGCTTGCTGGATAAGCTTCCTACCTGCACCATCAAGTATAGGCCATTAATTTTGGTAATATGATAACACACAACCGTGCTGCTTATTTATGAGCCTGCTGGCCAGTTTGCTGGCAGCTGCTTACATCTCACATATGTGCTTAGGAGTTAATGTTGCTGAATGTTGCTTGTAAAGAGTGGTAGAAGTGATGCAACATGCCTCATGGTCTCTGCTATATTTTTTAACTCCTCCACAGTCATCCTTGGTTAATTTCTCTCAGCAATTCTTTTTCCTCCTGCCCATTGCTCCTAGGACTTCATCACTGTAAGTACACCATAAGTAAAATTGGTTGTTGATGTAAAAATATGCAAATAAGATTAATTACTTTATCATGCCCATTTTGCTTTTATTGTAGTCACTCTGATGCTGTAGATTAGTAGTCCTTATCCCTTTCCCTGGGGATCCATTGTCTATATCTACTGGTTTCTGTTACCAACACATTGTAGTGAAGTGCATAGTCACTTGAATTCAGGCAAACATTACTATTGTAAGTTCCAGGTATTTTGACCCTAAATAAAGTACTGTATTTTAATTTTTCTTTATTCAAAACAATACTTATAAGGACACATCAAATTAAATGCATATGCTTTATTTTTTTAGACTTAAGTCTGTTTTTTTGTAATAACTCAATAATCCCCCGTTATTTACATAGCTGTTAGGAACAAAACTATACGTAAGAGCAGCCCAAGAACATGAGTAATGGCTGTTTTACGTCCTTTTTGCATTCTATGCACTTACTACTTCCTATCGACATACTGTACGACTGTAGTTAATAGTTGATAACTAAGCCTGAAAAGTGGTTTTTTGCAAACAAAATAATCTATTGATCAAGCTGAACAATTATATTTACATTCTATTAGCCAGACAAACGGGTATCATTTTACAGCTCATGTTTTCAGCTGTTTTGATTTTCAAGAACGAAAGTTTGCAACAGACAGAAAAATACAATTTAGTTTAAATCCCACAACTGGAAATGCTGTTTCTTTAGTCCAGGATGAGCTGGTGTCCCTCATTACTCACACTAATCAAGCAGCTAAGACCAGTGCCAAATCCGTGCTAAAATGTTTCCCTCATAGCACTCCTGTGGCACGCTCCATTCTCTTATCTTATCCAAACCTTATCTTGAATTTACCTTCTAGTCCCTTTCTGTTCCTGAAGGCCTGCTGTTGGGTTGGGCCAGGTTGATCCCTTGTCACTGAAATTCAATCAAGAGCATTAAAGTGTGAACCAGTTGAAAAAACAAAGGGCTTAGGGAAATCAGATGCTTAAACAACAACAAACAAGCACACTGTAATCTTCTTAAGGAAATTAATGAGGGGAAACCCCCCTCAGCCAGGGTGGATAATGATCCCAGCCGATCGGATAAGAGGCTGTAGTGGATCAGGCAGAAGGTGAGAACGGGAGAGGGGATTAAAGGCAGCCTCCCACCAGAATGAAACGGCACCCTGGAAAAGGGATCACTCCTCTCCCATCCCAAACTTCAAAAAGTCCTTCTTAAGCTGGAAGTAGGTGGCTCTAATCCCTTCTGTAGATGTAAATCTTTGCACCCATCTTAAGCTGGCCTTTCATCATAGTAGTCTTCCAGTACCACTACCCCTTGCATCTTGGCAACATAAACTTTTGCACTGTACTTCTGTGATCAGATCGATGTGCTCTTTTATGATGTTCTTTCTACTGTGTATTGCTGAAGGGATAATGAAGATGTTTCCAAAGGACAGGGTACAAACATAAAAGATGAACTTCCCAAATGGATACTATTGTTGGAGTTTGATGTTGATTGTATGACTGTTAACTTTTAAATAGCAAAAAGTCTGTTCTTTCTTGTACCTTGTCTTCTTCTTGCACTAAAGTTTCTAGTGAAAAAAATTGGGGTTTTTTTTGTGTTTTTTGAACATGATGCCAGGCCAGATTCAGATTAAATCCAAATTTGAAGTGACATTTATTTCCAGTTCATTTTCTTTTCAAGAATGTGATTCTATTTGAAATGGGCTTGAAGTTGCAAAACTGAATTTTAAAACATTGTGGCTAACCTCACTTATCTCCCCTTTGTGCAAAGTGACTTTGATAACAGCATTTGTAAAACAGCCACAGCAATATCAACCTTGTTACTAATGAAATGATTAGATAAAAGATTGTTGCAATAGATACCACCTGATTGTAAGTTGTATCTTATTCTTCACTGAAACCACCTTATTGTCACCTGTGCCTCTACATTTATGGATTTTAATGTTTCTTCACCTCATGGATTGCAATCATTGGCCAATATCTTCTATGCTGGTGGACAAAGGGGGTAAGTCCGATTGTGCTGTGGCCATCATTTTCCTCTAGCACACCCAAAGTCTCGCCTTCACCCTGCATTTTTAAGAGCTTAGGGAATGACATGCAGGTGGTGGGAGAGGACTCTCTGTACTGCCTACCTGTGACTTTAATTGAGATCCCTGGTTTCTAACACAGTAGCCGCAGAGGACTGAAGAAGATGACACATGAGCTATGGTCTCTTTGTGGAGGTACCAGGAGCCAGGAGTGTGCTGGCCATACAGACATACCTAGAACAGAGAATATAGCATACTTTTTTCCATAGCATGGGTTCCTGTCTGTCTCCAGCTCTTCTCCTGATGCAGAGGAATGTTTGTATATTACCAGGGTGCTCTGATTTAGTACTCTAGTCTGATGTGTACCAGGTTAGATAGGCAGACATCAAGGGATTACAACTGTCATTATCTTTGTTTTTTTAACTTTACAAACCATCATTAGAGATTATGGTCATAGGTTCTTCAAGACAAAAAAAATCATTTCTAAATTTGTGAGGATTTCACCTTTACACTAATAGAATGCACTGGAAATATTTGCATTAGTAACACCCTATTCTGAGAGTTTACAGCCATGACAACTTTGAAATAACATGGTAGCAAAATAGTAGAGGGATACACCTTAAGTGGGTGCAGAGATATTCTTAAAGCATCCTCTTTCTGATCTTTAACTCACTGTATGTGTATTGTTGCACATTGTCTTTTGAGAGGTGTAACAGTCCTTTTCATACTTTATCAGTATGCCCAGGGTTATTTATCTACAAGACAATTAAGACCAAAGTTGCTGTGATGGAGCAAAAAACCTTTGCTAATTACTGCATCTGGAACTTGCAGCTGTCTTTGTTAGAAGTGAAAAAGCAAACCAAACAGTCTTTTTAATTACATTGTAACTGTGTGGTAATTATTATTTTTAAAATTATTTTATTGCACGCACACACACACACACACACACACACACACACCTATTTACTTATTTTGCTCAAGGAAAGATACCATGCTTCCATGCACACAAGATTATATTTGTAGATTGTTTGGCATGATATGGAATAAAAGGATTAAATACAGTTTCTGCTTTCATAAAGTTATTTCTTTTCTTTAGTTGTAGTTTTTTGTTTTGATTATTGTTTGACAGAGAGGATTTCACACTGTGGGAGCATAAATACAGATAATAATGCTGACATGGATGAATTGTACTGTATTTTGCAACTGAAAATAGCTTATACAGTACTGTGCAAAAGTCTTAGGCATGCAACTTCAATGTCTGTTGAGAAGTACAAGTACATTCTTATCTACCATCAGGGGGGTTTCTGATTGGTCCCAAATTCATTCTGCAGCCTGAGAATGACCTCAAACACCCAGTCTCAGTCATACAGAACTATCTTCAGCAAAAAGAAGGAATCCTGCAACAGATGGTATGGTCCCCACAGAGCCCTGATCTCAATATAATCAAGTCAGTCTGGGAGGACATGCAGAGACAGTCAAAGTCTGCAGAAGAACTGTGGCCAGTTCCTCAAAATGTTTGGAAGAACCTACCAACTTCTACCTTAAACTGCATGCAACTTTGCATAAGAGAATTGATGGTGTTTTAAAGGCAAAGGGTGGTCACACCAAATATCGATTTGATTGAGGTTTTTTTTGTCTACTGCACTTTTTAGGTTTATTGATTAATAAGTATTCATGGCATTATTTTTGGAACCATCCTCACTTTATAGCATTTTTCCCACAGGTGCCTAAGACTTTTGCACAGTACTGTATCTGAGATAGAAGAGTTGGAAATACAAGACTAGAGTGATTAGTTGTTCATATTTGTTGGTCTCTACATTTCTGATGAGAGTGGAAAGTCCATATGATGTGGTTACAGCAGCCCTGCTTGTCACAACCAATAGTACTCAGCCTAGTTCTCATTTTAATTTACTCTGCTTTTGCAAGCCAGACATTCTGCCAATACAGTCCTTGGGGTCCCCTCACTTCTGCCGTTTATGACAAAGAATATTCAAAGGCACAATTACTCATCTGCTATGGTGACAAGAAGGGACACTGTCCAGGAATACATTTCCAGTTTCCAGGCTTCTAAATGTCACTCACAGAAAGCTTTGCAGTTACAAACATTTCTTGGGAGATCATTTTATTAATATGTTGATCTGAGCGGCCATTAAGCTGAAATTGTATAATGGAGAATGTGTCTATTTATTGGTTAAGAAATGGATCCACTTGAAAGTTTTTAGATAGAAACTTCAAATGGTGATTTTTTTCCCACCTTGCCTATTTTTTGTCTATTAATTTTCCTTATGTGCTGCCATGTGAAAGAGCAGTTAACCATTCCAAGTAATTGCTCCAGTCTGTCATTAGGCCAAGAGCGCGTTCTGCATGGCTGTGTTGAACTCTGCTTACAAATAAAACACAGGGAGAAGTGTGGAATTTGGTCCCCTAAAGCTGTGATGTATTAGATTTTTTACGGTCAGAGCAGTTCCTTTGGTGTCTTTCATTCTGTGTCCTCAGACAATTTTCTCTCGAGCTGCTCTTTTTTTCCTCTTTCGCCTCTCTGCCTTTCACAGTGTCATTTGCAATTTAATGCTCACCTGGGGTGAGCCCTGACAATAGACTCCACCATAAAATGGTGCAGGGCCTGCTTGCATGGCTAATGAGGTCGATGTTGAGCTATTTGGGTTATTGTCCCACTATAATATCTACTTAATGCAACTCAATAGGAGTGGATTGTTAGAGCCGTTAAAGATTCTATTAAGCCTTTACAAAAGCCTATTCTGTTGCCCACTGTATAGTGGTAAGACCATATATTTAAGGGTGCTGGATTGGTCCTCATGAAAGAGAACTTGTGCCAAAAGTGCTGAGAATTTTTATCATAAAGAGGAGAACGTCATTATTGTATAACTTGCAAAGTGAATACTTATGTGCAGAAAATGTGCATTCCTAAAACATTAAGGTTGGTTGTTTTTGTCAACTAAAAATAATTTTATCCCCTCAGGCTTGTAACAAATGTTTATACAGAAATTGTGCTCTTTTTTGTTGTAAACATATTTAAGCCTAAATGAATATAAATCTCCGTAATGGAGAATGGAGGTCAGCTGGTAGACGGCACACCAGTGAGAAGTAGTGTAGACTCATGGAGACCAAACCTCCAGATAATTTAGAGGGAAGCGGGTTTCTAATTTAAATAATGCACAGTATGAAAACTGTGTTATTCATGTCTTTGTTTCAGCCTATGGGAGTTTTTAAACAAGCCCA
The DNA here is from genome assembly GCA_900497675.1 of Arapaima gigas. Lineage (NCBI taxonomy): Eukaryota > Metazoa > Chordata > Actinopteri > Osteoglossiformes > Osteoglossidae > Arapaima > Arapaima gigas. Next base: position 1,104,569 of record UFQX01000090.1, on the reverse strand, counting down.
TATGGTGGTAGCCACCAGTTTTGAAAGGGTGGGTGTAGCCAAGGCCAGGATTTCACACAGTCAGTATTGAGTGGGATTGAAGAGGCGAGCGTTAAGCTGTTCTTTCATACACAGCAAAGCCCTCCATCTGGAGTCCCTTAAAACTCTCAGCTAGTTTGTTCAGCTCCCTGTCGGCTGACTGTGCCTCCTGAAGCAGAAGTAACAACATCAATGGTGTAAACCCTTGCCACTTGAGAGTATTACATTTCTTTTCATGCTTGACTTAATCAAAACTGGGGAAATGAAATTTACACCTTTTTGATGTCCATTTCCCTGCTGTTTAAGGAGGGCAATCTTAACCCATTTGATCTTCACAAGTACCCACTAAACGGCCAAATATGCCAAGCTGACAGAAGCAGACGGTTGGCAGTTGCCAGTTTGAGCAGGGTCACCATTAAAGGACTTCATGTATCACGGCAAATACCTCTGTGTGTTTCTGTTTGTTCAGTCTGCCAGACGGCTGCTTTTCTGTACTGCTCACAGAGAGTAAAATATGGTCTGCATTTTGTTTAACTTTTACAAGTGTTTTATGTAGAATTTGAGATAAATGTCCATTAATGAGGTCAACAACACCTTATGTATATTGCAGAGCAGTAATTTTAACATTTTTTCTTCAATTTTTGTACCTAAAAATATTAGGTATATGCTGAGGCAGTGGGAGATATAAATGCATAATGCCCTTGTTTTTTTTAGCTTGCAACAATATCTTTACACTTGTTTATAGTGGCAAAAGGTATTTAACAATAATTAAGCTAAAAATGACCACATGACAAAAACAAGTAGATAACCTCCGTACATGGTTTTTACGAATAAGTAAAACATATTGCAACTATAGCAGTCTCTCACAGCATCATTCATGAATTGTAGCTGCTCATTAAAATCAAAATATTACACTGTGTTCATGCTGAAAGATTATTTATAGCAAGTGCATGTGTTTTTTTTCCATGGTGAATAAACATTGTGATGGAGGTAAGTGCAATCCAGTGCTTCATTATTTTAAGACGGCGTGTTTAAAATAATGAATGTGCTATAATGAGAGGGATCAGCAAAGATTCTCTACAGTGGGGTTTTGAGAAGCAGTTGCTCAGAATATGGCAAATGACAGTTGTTCCAGGAGCTCAGTTTTAATAACTATGCTGTGCCTGGAGCCTTTAGTCCCTGCTAGGCTCAGGGAGAAGCCAGCGTCTCACTGGCTGACTAACCGACCGGGCTTCACGGAGTTCTGTTTGCACCTCTTAATGAAACCAGACCTGTTAAGCAACTTGGCAGCATCCCACTGCCACCATCTCGGCAGTCAGTCCGCCAAAATAAATTAATAAATCAGAAAGTTTTCCCCCCTTCTCTCTGAAATTTCTAGTGCACAATTTGTGACCTTGTAAACAACGGGCCGCATCTCTTTCCCAGTTAGTAATTATTTTTTGTCACTTTTTCTTGCCGTCAGTTGACCATGCAGTGAGATAATGAAATGGTGGTGCCTCGCCGAAGACAATGTTGTATTTGTGAATATAATTAGGCGTTAAGGGTATTGTGCGTTGGCGCGAGGAGGGGTCTGGCTGAAAGGGCTGGGGGGGCTGTCAGCCCAGCCAAGATCCAGCAAAGCAACTTGTCTGGGTTCCGTGATGTTCCGACAGCTCTTGTGTGACAAGATACATAGTTTCTATTCAGCAACAAGCAGATTATTGGTTACTATAGTTTCCCTAATGCTCAATAGAAGCTGATGCCTAATCTTAACAGAATAGGTTAAAAGGTGCCGATGTTCAGACTCACAAAAGCACATGTTGAGAGTCAGGGACCGAACTCCACAAAGCGCAGCTCCTCCTGCTTTGATGTCTTCCCTCGCCGGGCTGTAGATTGAGAGGGAGAAGATATATACTGGCCCCACACAAACGACTTGATGGACAACTCACAATGCCTGCTGGGGAACAGGGCCCACCTCACAAAGGGAGACCAGGGCAGGCCTATGACGTGGCCAGCTCATTGCCACTTCACACACTTCACTAACAGGAGAAGCACTAAATGTCATTACAACTCACTGGGCATCTTTAACCCATCCTCACAGTTGGCCCATCCCACCCCGCATGGCCTTGAGTCTATTTGAAATATTCACAAAAGTAGCGTTGAATTTAAAAAGTACAAATGGGAAAAACAAGTTCAACAGCCATAAAATGTTTGGCCATAGCTTTGCTGTAGGTTTAATTTTTTGGTTGTATTTAAACATGTATTGTTAACTCCTTATAGCTGCAAAAATGACCTGTAATTAGAAAAATGTGGACATTTTTAAAGACATCTTAATAGATAATACAAACTCTCAGCTGTTACCCCTTTCTCTCTTTTTCAAAACTGCACCCTACTGGCGAAAAAGTCTGTAAGTATGTTTTATTTTTTTAATGCAGACTTTAGGGTGACGTGTTTTTTTACTGTTTTTGCTTTTCTTGCTGCATAGATCTCATAAAAATTTGGAATAATACATAGTCATCTGAAAATTAATTACAGATTTTTTAAATGCTGTATGTTATATGTTCACATTGCAACATCTTTACAATGTATGTGTTATTATCAGTATCTATGTATGAATGGGATAGTTTCAACTTTATTCAGTCTGTCTCCCCTCGCTTCCTATTGTGGGGTTTATAGCAGATTTGAAATCAATGAAGTATGTAATTTGTAACAACTGTTTAGACTGGTTCAAACCTAAACAATAGCAATGGGATAACTGTCCTTGAATTTGAGTCTTTAGTGAAGCATCAATAGGCTTACAATGTGTTGAATTAGCTGGCATATTAATGACCAGATGCAATACCCGTCCATTCTCCTTGCCCAAATCTGCTTATGCAAATAGCCCGTGAATCCAGTTCAAAGGGGTGCCTTTTTAAATGCGCCTTACATCCATCTATACAGGCTCTTTCTCTGGCAGCAATAGGGCCAGGAGGGGAAAGTGACATGAGAAAAGTTAGGACACTTGTTTTTCCAGCTGAACATGATCCTGTTATCATACTCCTCTACTGCTAGCTCGCATGGCTTGGTTGTTGAATCTGAAACCTTGGACAAGGGGAAATAATCCTGGCCATTGTGACAGTGTGCTGAGAGAATGTGCCATTCATGGGGAAAGGCTTGGCCTGTCCAAGTTCATGCCCCACTGAGAGAGGAACACTTAGGTAATCCCTGAATATCTGTGATATGCTTCCACTCAGTTGTCATGTTCTGTGTTGAAGAAGTAATGTGCAAAATATGTATGTGTGTATACATATAGATATATTGTAGAATATTATATTATTTTATGAATTTGTCTTTTAGCCATTTTAAATAGTGTGTATATTGTGCTTAAAAAGTCAAACAATGACTTTTGATTTTCTAAGGGGAGAGGACCTCTGTAATCAGTTTCCTAATAATGTACTCTGTGAGGTTCTGAAGTTGAACAGGTGACTCATGTACAGCTTATTTGTGCTCATGGCTATTATTTAGGAAAGAAAATGACTTGAGTTATTGGCTTTCTTCAGATATGAGGATGTTATGTGTTCCCTTTGTCCTGATTTTTGCAATGATTGCACTACTTAAATACACATTGAAGGTGTAATACAAAATCCCTGTTGCGTGGAGAGTATGAATGGTTCTATTGTGCTGGCATTCACCTGAAGCACTTGTTAAGCACAGTGATGTGAGAGCATAAGCTCAATATGCTTTTTTATATGCTGTATAAGCCTGTAACTATAAGGTGATCATTTGTCATTGTCAAAAGCTTTCATGGTTAAACAGCCATCCTTTACCCTCTCTGGCATCATTTGTTTGCTTGTGTTTCCTTACAACTGTAGCACAATAATGCAGCTTGTGTGTCAGAAGATTTAATGCAAAGTTTGACCACAAAGCTCACACTGAACACTTTGTTTCCCTCCCCAGGAGTTGGCAATTAGGCACAAAGCTTTAATTTATAAATCCAGCTTTTTCTTTGCACACATAATACCCAGTTGAAAGGTATTATTTATTATTCCATGAATTTTATAATCTTTTTAGGGGTTTTGTCAAAGGATCTTTGAAATGTCATTGTAAACAAAGGGTTGGACTGCTGTATTGTGTGTAGTGGGAATATTAAGCTTTAACAGCTCACATTGGACCATCACATAGCCTGGCTGCAAGTGTCATGCTGTACTGCACATGTTTTCACACTGGAGCATCCATACAAGAATACAGCACAGTGGGTTGGACTGTTAAACACATTTTTCCATGTGAAACTGTTTGTGATGAACCGGAGCCGTGTACATAATAAATGTTGCCTAAACTATTGCTGCTAATATTTATTTAATACGAAAGTTGAATATTTAGTTTAAGATTTATTTTCATTTTTAATAAGTGTACTTATTAAATTATATTTAATTGTGACAACCACGTGATGAAACACTAAATGGTTTACATTTTCGTCTATGAAATGTACAATTCTGGCAGTAACAATACAAAAAACATAAAGTTTCTGCTTTAAAAAAATGATTACAGATATGGATCTCTGGTTATATGCAGATATATTTTTAACATTTTTGCTTACATTTTTATATAACTGATGTTCCATATGTAAACAGTTTGCTTAGAATCAATGATATGGTACTTTTGGATTTGGCACTGCAATATATTTACACATTTTCTTTAAGTGACTAATTCTGAACCATTTCCAAGTAAAATGTAAAATAAACATATACAGTCTGCTATCTACAACTGATATTCAAGTCACTGTGTTCTGGACATGAAGAATAGAAGTGATATTTTTTTTATTTCCTAGTGTTCCATCTAAGGAGTTATTTCCAGAATTCAGTGCTTAAAAAGTAAAACCTTGAGTGTTGTTGTTGGCAGCACCATTTCTCTTGTCTGAGGTTTACCACAATGATAGTGCTATGCTTTCTGAGATACCAGAGGCTGTCTCCCTCCACGAAATTCCTCTTTTGGTAATTAGTCTTTCCTGGTGACAACCCTATAGCTTTATGTGACATCAGAATAAGAAAGGGGGGCAGCAACGATGGAGGCGGTTCTACCCGTCACCTGCCATTTCTTCAGCCCTCGGGACACAGTGGGCTGCTGTCCTTTCCAAAGAATCACTCCATTAGGAGCCAACTCACCGTTCTTGGCACCACCACATAATTGAGATTGTCACATGCCTTGTTCTTTGTTTTTCTTCTGTTTAAAAATGCTAATAATTCATTACACAAGTTAATTTCTCATGCTTTTCTAAGGATTCTTGGTTGAGGTTTTGATGTGTCCAAACTTTGACTGAAGCCTTCTTTTCAGATACAGATAACATCCAGGTTACAAGCCCAGTGTGAGGGTGTTTTCTGAGGGTGAGGACAGTGTAAAGGAATTGTGTCAGATCATATTGCTGGGACGTCATCAATCGTGGTGCTTGACAGCCATTTTGCTTTCATTTCTTACAGATGCTAACATGGTTAATTATTTGTAGTCCAATTAGTTTATGAAATGTCAATCTGCACACAACACACATTTCTGAATAATTGTGGTTTGAGAGTAAGTGTTCATGGGAGGTCACTGGTGGAGGAGGAATATGTCTCCTTGCCCTTTGAGAAGTTGAGAACATGCCCACTAAACTTGGACGAAAGAGCAGGAGCAAGTGCAGCATACATATGTGCTGTAGCAGATAATATTCCTCAAAAAGATTACTTTAAGTGGGTTGCAGTACATCTTAATTATGAGTATTTTGTTTGTTGTGAACATACTTATTAAACCTTGTTACAATTATTCTCTCAAACTTCCATTATATGGAAGCATTGGCAGTAATTCAAACATGGAGTAGAATTTCGATTTAAATATTACTACAAAAATATTCTTAACTGGACCATGTCTGTGCTTTTAATGCAGCTAATACACATAGTTAAGTGTATGCTTAGAATCAATTACCTGCTAGAATTTAATCATTACTCACTACATTAAAATAATGTAAATAAAAATATTCCCAAACAGCACTCCACTGGGAAGCCAAGCAAGGCTGTCTGGACATGGCTGAGATGATTGCCCAAGCCGGTGTGGATGTCATTGCAAAGTTGGTGAGTGGTGACAGGTGTTGTATACTCTGACCCTAGGTTCAAAATGACAGTCTGGCATTTATACTCATGCTTGAACCCCATGGCCAAAGCTGATGCTCCCTCACAGACACACAAATGCACACCATCCTGGTCAGGAGCCAGACTGATCAGATTGTTTATTGTGTAGATTCTGACACAGCAGCTTGATTCTGGTGCTCAACTGCTCAGATTCAAGGTTATTTATGTTCTTATTCGCATATATTCAGCCTCAGATTTAGTGTTGAACATTGAACCACTTGAGCATGTTTATATCACTTGATATAAACAGGAATTTAGTTATGAGGAATTATAAGTCATAGCTGTATGCCTTAGATGAGTTAATTTATATGAACTAAAATTTTATACCAGTATGTTCCACACAGAAAAAAAAAATGTCATCGTGCCATGTTAAGGTGACTGAAGCTTGGTGTTTAAATGGCCCTGAGGTCACAGCCGTTCCCTTTTCCTCCCTTTTATTCTAAATGACTTAACTATGCTAATAAATGAGCTAATTAATCAAGCTAAGGGCCTCTCCAGGTCTTAAGTGCTTGTTTATGTAAAGAAACTGCTGTGTTGACCTCTATGCCTCAAGGGTAAAATTGCACCATCTTTATCCCATAATATTAAATAAATGTAATCCCAGAGTCTTTTTATTTCCACATTGCCAGTCATAAATAATTAGTCCTCTTCACCCCCTTTGGTCCAGCACCCATTAATTCCTTTTAAACAGGTTCAGTGACAGTCACAGACATTCATTCAGATTTGCAGTAGGTAAGAATATTACCTTTATCTTGCTGACCCATTGCTCCCCCCAAACAGCAAAATAAAAAGCAACAAAGTTTCACACTCTCCAAACTTTTCATTCTGTAAAATTTTAAAGCACTGGGCTCCTTTGGGCCCCAGACTGCGACAGCCATTGGATTCTATAAAATGGGGAAAGCACCATGGCGCCGTTTTTTCTTCGCAGCCCTTTGTGTGTGAAGTGGCAGCCATGAATTTAATAGAGGCAGAATGTTGAGATTACTTAATGGTTTCCCAGACAGCCATGGCCTGTCGAATTAAATTTTGCATCTGCTTTCGAGGCGTTAATCTCTCCTCCTCACATTCCGCCCGTTATGATGTGCACGGGAGAGATAATGTTTAAACTGACTAAAGCAAAGTAAACCAGACAAGTCTGTTATTGGCTTTATAATTACATAATTAAGTTTTTGTCTCTAATCGTTACAGAGGTAATGGTGCTGTTAAAATGGGCCTCGACAGAGCAGAAACTAAATCAAAAATCAATAATCCATAGAATGCCATTAGGACTTGGAGCAGCCCATGTGGGATTCACTGGAGGTGGTTCTCCTGTTTTCTTTCTCTCTTTCATTTGATGGGGGGTGTGTTATCTCCTAAGCCCACTTCATCTGATGGAACTGAGCGGGGCAATCTGTCGAGTGCCTGGGGGGGCAAACGTTCCCATAAATTACACCTTGCTTGTAATGCACTTATTGTGGGGCGACTGACCTGTGCAAAATTAATTCTATTTTCTATGAACCCTCCTTATTTCTAATTTACATTATGATCATATATGTCTGAAAAATGATATCATAAAAAAGATTGATGTACTAATTACTGCTCTTATCTTCCACCTCCCTTGGCACTGGTACCTTTTGGACCAACTCTTCACAGCATGTAAGGATGACAGTTATTTCATTGTGACAGGCCAAGTGCGCTATAAATACTGGAAGTGAGACTGGTCATCTTGCACTGATGCCAGCCTTTTGATGCTATGCTTTTGGGAATGAACTGAGAATTGACAAACATTTCTAAAGTCAAATTGCCCATATGTCGCTGTGAAATTAGGTTCTTGACCCTATGTCTGATATATGCTTATTCTTGTACATATTTTTTCCCCCTCAATTTCCATGCATGATGATTCTCTGCTGGTGCTGGTGACATGGCTTCCAATAAAGGGGGTAAGTGGCAATTTAATGCACCTATGAAATAAGTCTGTATTTGTCATGAATATGCTAAAGGGGAGCTGTCACAGCAGCTAGAGTAGGACCCCACCCTCCAATGCCCCTGTGACTAGGTAGTGGCTCACTGACTCCTAAAAAAGAGGTACAGGAAGCAGAATGTAATCTGCCTTGTGCTTGCACTTAACAAATGTATTTGTTTTTGATTCAAATACAGAGGTGTTCCAGTACATAACACATCAACTAAATCTGTATGGTTCAAAGGGAAAGACGTCGTTTAAATAGATTGCCTTCTTCTGTTCAGCTTCAGTATATTTCAAGAAAAAAAAAGACATTACAGACCAATGGTTTAAAATTTGGACCTTGTGATAGAAGCCAATTTTCACATATAAAACAGCAAACCTTAATTATTAGTATTAATACGCACTTTGAGCCTGATGAGATGATCATAAAATAACATATTCTAAATTCAATTGTAAAATTATCGTACTTGGTGTTGTCATTGTCCTGTGATTTATACATTGCATTTCATTAGCTAAGTTGATTAATGACAACGCTACACATAGTGTTAAACTACAATTCCAGTGAAACCCCTTGAGCCTTTTTTAATCTTTTAAATGCAATGAGTCATTTAACACTTGAAATCAATAATAGGTAGTTGCCAATAAATTTTGAAACCTGCAGGTATATGATAAGCAAAACACTGACATTCTGAGAGCCAGGTGTACTTATGTGTGTGTCACATGCTGTCAACTTGTACACCCCCCAACTTACCGATGCTTTGGTTTGCACAAATTCCATACCCCCACTCTAAACTCCAAAGCAGAATCAGTGTGTAAATTAGGTAGCATTAGGGCTGTTGTTTTGGTCTGGCCAGGGATAAGAGATCCTGGATTTCTAGAGGCAAGACACCTGGCTGGGGCAAAGCAGCCGTAACTAACATAACATGTTTAGGGGGTGATCATCGTGGAGAGGATGATGGATGACAGGCAAAGCAGGGGATGATGACACATGGCTCCTGAATCTGTTTCAGATCAGGCTATCTTTGATCACTGACAGAAGTTTGGAGATATCTCCTTGCAACTGTCCAAACAAAGCCCCAGTGCCCCCCATTTTTACCCCATGTAGCCTTTTGGGTAAATTGTACCTAATGTTTCTGCTCAGAAGACCTTGGCACACTGTGTAGTGATGAACCAAAACAGTGTGTCCAATCCCTGAACAGCGGCAATACTAAAAACATGCGGCATACTTGTGCCATCAAATAGTGCTGATGACATGCAAGTCAAGAGAGGTAGTGTGCTAAAGAGAAGGCTGTTTTTGGATCTAGAGCCACCATTTCTAAAAGTAAATATAATTTTTTTTGAAAATTTGGACAGCCTAGCAGTTCCCTTTCCATATTAGTCAGCGTTATTGCTCTTGGGCCTGTGGGGGTTTCATGTCAGGTAGACAAAATGCTTTTTAACAAAATAGTGCATACTGATATTTAACTTTTTACCAAAAAAAAAAAAACATTCAACTACAACAGTACATCATTTTTTTCAGTTTATAGGAAACAGTTTATAGGAAATAAGAGATTTATTTTGGCAAATAAAATGTGATTTGAGAAACATACATACTAACATACATACATGCTAGAATGCATTTAATATGCACTGAAAAAAATTATCAAACAATTATATTTTAATTCCTATTGTCTGAAGCATTTATTGCTGCCAATTTGTTGTGCTAAAATCTTTTGTTGTGTAAAATAAATTCAGTAATTTAACAAAAATCTAACTTTGTGGATTGTAACTGAACTATATCCAGTCTTTCTAACACACCAGCACTAACTGTCACTCAGATAAATGCTCAACATTTGTCTGCTATGCCAAAGCTGCAGAATTGGCTCCCTTTACAGTTGTAATCTGTATTAGTCTAATGTGCGAGTTAGTGTTGGTCAGGAAGGTCCTTTAGACAAAGGCATGGGGTGTTGCAAACCACAGGGCTACTTGATGATTTCATCTAACTTTTTTTGGCCCTTCACTTTCTCTTGGTTTGAAGGCTGCTCTTTTGCTTTATAGTTCATAAGAAAAGTGCAAAGAGGTGAACATATAAAGGTGTATTTGGCCACTGATTGTTCTTTCCATCCCCTCTCAGATTTTCTTGTCATGGTTCAGACTGTGCTTTACAGCAGTGATGGAAGGTTGCCTTCCTGGCACCTGTTCTACCTTGAGCTGCACTGTGGGTTTTTGTAAGGGCTGTAGCTTATGTGTCACTGTTACTTTACACTTGCCTTCATCTTATTTTGTAAGCATGTTTTTTAAGAACTTTGGAGTAGTACCGCAGGGAAGGTGTTACCTGATGTTGTGACAAAAACACTTTTTGTTATGGTTTCACTTTCTGCTTTGATGTGCAGGGCACAAGAAAAATAAAGAACTGCAATGAAATCTGTACAAAGCACTATAATGGTGTACATGGTGTAATGGTGTGCTGTTTGGAGATTTGTAATTTTCCTAATGTTGGCCTGTTTATACATCTTCAATGATGACATGAGAAAGATTAGAAGTCAAACAATATAAATACACTGATGCCTTGGTGTTCAAATCTAATTTGTAACTAAAAATGCGTCAGGTACTGCCACTGTGACTTTGTTTCTCACAACCGTCATTTAAATATATGGGTTTATTTTAAAAAATTAAATGTGCAATAAATGTAGCAATGGAGCACACATGACAAAATGAAACAGGTGGAAACAACTAATTATAGACTAGGGCAGGTGTGTGTACATGTGTGCCTCTGACTTTGGATAAATTCTTAACACTATAACACTATACAATACAGTTTATTACAATACACACTGTATTTTTTATTACAGTTCAATGTATGGTATTGTATGGTATTTATTTGTCGATTTTTCCAGCTATTTTCATTTTTATTCCCATTTCAATTTTCTTATTGTAGATACAGTGTGAATTAAAAAAAAATGCAGAGGTTTCTGTCGTGAATACTAATATATATGAATTAATTTTGAAGAGCTGTTGTATCAAAAATTCAGTAATAAGGAATACAAATATTGAAGAACTGCTGTATGTAGGCTCGTATAAATTCTTGTAACACACTCCACAGTATGTGCTGCAGTAAATAACAAGGACAAAAGTTTTGGAGTTATTTACTATGACAATAAACTGTCAATAAAGTTAAATTTCTGTTACTGCAGATTTTTTTTCTGGGGGGGTGGTATTGTTTTACAGTGTGCTTTTTTGTTGGTGGGATGTCAAAACTAATAGTTCCACACAATGCAACAGTGCTATATTTAATTCCAGGTTTAAAATCTTTAAGTGTTTTGTCCCCATCCCCCTTCTTTTTTAACAGGGCTATACCGCACTCCACCTTGCTGCTATTCACGGACATCACCATATTATTCAGATGCTCCTCAACTACAGTAAGTGACAGCTCTTAGAGAAGCACGTTCAAGTAAACAAATACCTTGGATAAAATGACCATGGGCAGCCAGCCTCCAAGAATTTGAACTAAACAGCTGGTATGATCGTCTGTCTAAATTATTTATACAGCTGGGTATCTCTACTAGAGCAGTTCCAAATACTTAATTAAGGATATCTGTGGTATGAAGTGGGTCTTAAACTGACATCCTTCAGGTCACAAGTCAGTCCTTTACTGAAAGCAGTGATTGGTGAATTAGAACTGTTGGCAAATGATTACACTCTATAAAATCTTAGGGTTAGAGTTAGGGTTAGCAGTGGCTGTCAAAAATAATCCCTAATCACATTTCACTTAATTGCGATAAATAAGAATGAGATAAACAAGGTTTACACTTCATTGACACAGTTCATTTTGAACAGTGTCACCTAAACAAGGTGGTTCTTTTGCTGGCACAACCCTACTACAGATGAGGAGTCACTGCATTTATAGCTTTTCTTCACACCCTCTTATTAGTTTTTGAGATATGCTAAAAGACCCATATTCCCAGGAGTTTACAACTCTTAATATTAAGATGACTAGGTTGGTTTTTAACCAGTGGCTACTTGGGAGTTATTTACAGCTTCTCAGGGTCATATTTGGAACCAATAGCATGTAGACTTTGATAGCAAATGACCCTGGGAACCAGGAGGTCAAACTGCACCTCAATAAAACCATGTGAAGGAATCCTGAGTCAAGGGCACAGCAATGTCTGTGCCCCCTGTTGGTTGTTAAAGAAAAGTTTTAGAGTTAAGAAAAAGCCATATACAACAGCTTGTTCATATAAAATCTGGGAGAATGCCCAGCCGCTTGCCTTTAAATTTATAGCAAGTTATTTTAGGGATTAGGGTGGGGAGTGCCAGGTCTTCCCTGTTATTTATCTACCCGCAGAGATCTGCCCCCCATGAGGGGAAAACCCAGCGATGTGTTTGGAGCGATCAAATGGGACTTGCGTCACACAGTCTGTTCACCATACTGGTGCCACAGGGAAACCAGAACACATCCTTGCGGTGGACAATAGGGCCACGCCACACAGCAAGCCTCCCTGCTGACATGGATAGGAAGTTCAGCCAGCTACCCAGATACTGTCTTACAGGCAGGAAACGCTCTCTGCACAAAAGTACATGTGTGACTTAGCTACCCTGGAAAAAAGAAACAAAAGAATTGAACATGAATATAACAAAAAACACTGTTATCATGAATGTTACTCAAGTGTAATTTAAATACATTTAAAAGGATTGTTGCTGTAGCCATGATTCTGCAAATTGTAAAATCACACGCACATATATAACATATTACATCTCTTACTACAGTGTGGTATATTTCTAAAAAGAAGGGAATTAAAGTCATAATTATGATATCCAGGAGATAGCTGGGAATGTGTAGGTAGGTAGAATACCGAAAAAGGGGAAACTGACAGGGATATTTGGAAGGCTGGTTTGTAAGGGAACCTGTTTGAGAAGTAGAGGCAAAGGAAGGAACAGGGTGCGGGAGCTGCGTTTGTTGTCTGCCTCCCTGGGCTCTGGAAGGTCAATTCAAATTAGACAGAGAGGAAGAAAGGCAGGGAGTAGCAGATGACATGTCTGAGGATTAAACGCCTGCTCACTAAATAAGAACTCTAATTCTGAGTGTTCCCGGTGAGGGGAAACAAACAACAATGTTCACCTACTCCTAATGAAGCAAGCTAAGAAATGAGTCAATAGAGCATTTCATTAACAAATCATAGGAAGTCCCTTGGGCCTGAGTAGCAAGATGGTAGGCAAAGGGGGCCATGTTTGTGAAAGCCGCCCTCCAGAATAGATGTGCATATGCTGTGGGTCAGGGAGCCGCCCTGTGCCTTGGTGTTTACCATTCACAGAGCACACATGGTCATTAAGGTCACTGTCATCAGACACATTCTCTGTTCGCAAAACAGAATTTCCATATGGCCCATGAAAATGGATATGCTGTGGTTGGTCACCACTTCCCACGACTCCCCCTTTGTGCTATGAGTGTGGAGTGAGACAGAGGGTAAGGAAGGGTGAGCTTGCCAGTCAAGAGCACGTCATTCCAATTTAGGGTAAATCTGCGTCACTCACTCCTCCTGGTCTTTTATTCCCTTTTCATGGCCTGCCTCTCCTCTGTAGCTCCTTCTCTCCAGTTCTCCTGTTGTCCCTCTAAGGCTTTCCTCTTTTACACACCAACACTGGTGTCAGTCTATTAGAACGTGAGGGACGTACTGATCGCTGCCTCTGCATTTAAAGCCTTTAGAAAGCAGAATGACCCTGTGAAGGGGATTTGGAGCTCAGAGCCCTTCACATGACTCTTTCAGATTCACACAAATAAAGCGCTTTGCAGACTCAAAATAGCCCCTCAGACTCACACTAGAGAGGCCCCCAAGAAGCGCAACACGATTGTCATGGATATTGCACAACGTGAACAACAACAGGCCAGGGAGACATGTTGGTCCCAAACAAAGCAAGAGCAGACTTTTTTTTTTTGCAAAAGCTGGGTGAGGGAATGTTGACGGGCCAGTAAATAGGCTGTTTAACCCTTTGAAAATGAATAATGGCTGTTGAAACAAACACATTTTTACAGAACTTATATTTACTGGGGCACAAACTGTGTACCAAGTACTGCAAAGTGTGGAAAACAAAAAATACTGATTTACCTACCTTAATCCATTTTTAAATTTGAAGTTGACTTAGAAGTTGATAAATACTTGTATTTTTCTTTAAAATTCTCACAAAGCATGTTCTACCCATGTTGGCTGTCAATTTTCAATGAGGTTTCCAGAGTATCCAGTGTTGCTTCATTCATGCATAAATCCCTTCAGTCTTTCTGGCCAAAGCTAAAGACTAAATGAATGTTCATTTTTTGTAAACAGGCTATTTTTCTTTTTAGTTTACATTTGACAAGGGGGAAAATTCTGAATAAAATCATCCGTGTCAGTAGAACAGCAGAACGGTCTTTCTAGGACCAGGGAAATGGAACCAGAATACAACGTAACACACAAATATTTGTGTTTCAGTTAAAGTTTCCCATAAAATATGTTGTTATGGGAAGTATCTAAAGTGGAGTTGCAGTAATGAAGAGGTGTGCATTATCAAGCTGGTCTGTATTGCTAATTATTTCAATGTGTGGGTTACAGTGCTGGTGCCCATTGTCAGTATGGGGCAGTGTCCTCACCTTGGTGTGGATGACCCCTCCCACCTGGCCAATGAGCTGCACTCTGCCAAGCATACCATACTCCTCATTGTTTACTGCTCACTAAGTGGCCATGGGGTGACACGCATTCCTGGGCTCCCCCAGGAGGGTGCTGGAGGAAAGTGCTATTTAGCATCTGTCATAGATCCAGCAAGCTGCCATTGTGCACATCCTCGTAGAGATGACTAACTTGTGTTTTCTGGTGAAGAAGGACTCAGTGTTACCATGTTTTGTTGTATTAAAGTCAAAGCTTTCGCTTTACCTCACTGACAGTTACGGTGTCTGTATATGAGAATTCATGAATTATATATATTTAGGGCACAAGATTGCGAAACAATTTTTTCCATCGTGGTAAGCTTTGCTGCAGTTTTAGCAAATGTTCAAAGGCTCATAATTTACATAAACTTAATTTACATAATTTTCCTGTCCACCTCTTTCTCTTTACCCATGTAATTTAATGAACATCCGTCAGTGAAAAATCTATTCAGTTATTAAAATGAATGTACATGTTTTGAATATAAATGTAATAAGATGCTGTTTAATTAAAATGTCTTATTAACATATTTAATAAATATTAACCATAAATAGTAAAAATTATATAGGGTTTTGAAGCAAATAAGGGGTAACAAAATAGAAAAATTTGAGAAAATGAAGCTACTAAAAATTACAAGACATAATGAATAAAACTTTTATTACTAAAAATTGTCAGGTTTAAGAAATGTGCACCGTTGTTTTTCTACACTATTTCCGTTCTTTTTATATTGCATGCAAATTTATTTCTCATTCATTTCTTATTTTCATAAAATTTGCTAATTGCCATAGTAGGATGTTTTTTATTCACAGTGGTTTTCATAACAAGGCAGATAAGTACACATAACATTCTGGCACAAAATTAAATTGTAATTAATGAACTTGAGTGAGGAAAGTAGAACAATTTTAAACCTTTAAACTAACTTGACCTCTCAAACTTAATAGCGATGCTGAAAGTTAACCAGTTTTCGAACAGTAACTGAACGTGGTGCAAAAATTTTACTGCCAATGGTGCAGTTTAAATCTAAAGAGCAAACAGAACTCGCAGTGTGAAAGTGAGAGTCATAAAAATCCCTGCACTTGACTCTAAATCACATAAGTGGTATATTTGTTTTTCCTATACTTGTCCTCAACATTTCACTGACTGCTTGATTATTAGTAGAGCGTTTCTTCACTGTTAATTATTGACTATTTATACAGGTGCACTCACTTATTTGGTCATTGTCAGACCACGGTGAACAATAGTTGAAACGTTGTTACCGTTGATGTTCACAAAAGGAAAATGTACCATTTGTTGGGAACTACGTATCAGCGCGCTGCAACCTTTTGTTTTCTGTACAAACATCTCTACGTTTGACACTGTGTTTCAAGGCCTGTTACCATACTTTTGCATTACTGCCCTTGACAAATATTGTTATAAGCGCAGTGCTTTCGTGTGGTGACCTGATAGTGAATATTGATTCCAAAAACAGTTGATCCCACTCTGAGAGAGAGACAAATCTGAACAGCTTGGCTGCCTGTGTCTCTCCGAAAGATTTATGCATCTACTGATGCAAAGTGGTTTTCATTGGAAGGACTCTGACAGTTCACAGTGCTAAAATTTTGTAGGAATAAATAAATCTGTATATGAAGTGAAGTTAGTGGTATCTAAATTACTTATTGCATGGTTTCACTGATAATGAGCAACAGTGGTATAGCTGCATACTCCACACTCCAGTGCCGTGAGGAAAAAATTGAAATACTGCCAGTAGACTACTTATTTCCCTAAGTGTATAAAATAAGCAAAACACACACATGTAAGAGGCCTCCAGCCACACAATTGCTGGGCCTGCGCCTGTATAACTGAGCTGGTAAGCAGAGCAGAGACAGTGTACAGCACAGTTAAATCCCTGCAATGACACCCCGAGCTTGCTGAGGTGGTGGACAGAAGGACAGAACACAACCTCTTCAGATACAGGTCCACTAGGTCATGATATCTGTTAAAATTACGGCTTTAGAAATTTGTATGTTTTTTGCTGTGATGTCTGATGTCTACAGAGTGGTAAGAAAGCTGGACCTGGTGGGCTTCCCAAGGTCACCAGAGGTGGCAGATTTACATGGAAGCAAACATTTAGTTATTCAAGTTAAGATGTTTATAATTGATAGTTACAGAATCATGCTGATGGGTTAAACATTCTCTAGAATTCTGCTTATAGGGAGGTCTGAATATGGTAATAAAAGTTGTTACAAAACTACCATTATATCACTTTTACCGAAATGGCCCCAGTTCACGAACAAGAGAATAACATTTTGGCACCATGGTTAAGAATACTACACAAATGAGGAATAACAATATTTACACTGAAATACCACAAAAGGGGGAGAATGTGAGTTTGGGGGAGGGAAAAAAGTCTGACTATGTGGATGGCACAGGTGGTGCATTCACAAAGAATGACATGTATTTATGCTTGTGCTAATGATGCTAAGCCTTTATTGTTGCTGTCAGAGAAGTCGAGAAAGGGCTCTTGTGCATTTTGATCAGAAGGCAGAGGCAAGGGAAGCCCTGGAGCCCTGCAAGTGAATGATTAACCAAACTGCTTGCAGTACCAGAAGGGACATGCATGGCGCCAATGTTCAACAACATCGCAGTACATGGGGGGAGACCGGCATGGGAGTCTGTGCCATGCAAAGGAAGTTGAATGACATTCACATAGCCCAATAAGATGTGAAGCAGGAGGAGCTTGACAGTCTACAACTAAGCCTGCATAACAGAGACATGTCTGCTCTGACCAGCAGGATTAGCATCTCTGTGTGTGCCTGTCTCATTATCCCATATCAGTCCACCTTTGCTCCAGTGGAGGCTCATCTGATCTCATGGCTCAGCCCACTGCCACCCAGGCAATAGCACTGGAGTAGCGCTGCCACAATTTCCAGCTCGTATCTTCCACCAACTTGAATAGGGCTCATGTTACAGTGAGTGGTGCACTGAAGGTCAAGGACTAGTTTGGCCTCCAGGCTTGGGAAAGTGACGGACTCATTGATGGCACTTGGCAACAGGGAGCTGTCAGCCCACTGGTATGGTAATGGGATCCTCCACACGCTTCCCATCAAACCTTCTTCTTTTCTGTTGCCTATTTTTTTTCTCCTCTTTTCTTTTTTAAGCTCATGAATATTTGAAGCTGACACTCAAGTTTTTTTTTTTTTTAAATGGCAGAAATGCAATGGAAGATCAGCGCACACAATTACAACCTTTACAAAGATAAATCCACTGGCCTGCAATTACAGACATACATTATGTTCTGTTAGACAGCAAAAGACCTTGCGTCAGATGAAGTCTGAGAGCCTTCACTCTGCCTACAAACCACAATCCTTCTGCTCCACTTAATTATATTTACATTCAAATTTATTCATTTAGCTGGCACTTTTCTCCAGAGTGACTTGCAATGTTAAACTACTTCCAACTACTTCTTTATTTGTAAAGTTGGGTTATTTTTTAATCATTTTGTATTTTTTTGAGTTTAAATGGTTGTAACACAGTCACAAAAACCCTATAATTAAAGGCTGAGTTAGTCAGTTGGTACATCAGTTACAGCTGCAGTGTCACCGTTATAGAGCTGTTTAAAGACTACAGTCATGACATGGCACAGCCTGCCTCACACTTTTAGTTTCATCAGTGCTCCACTTCCTCAGTTAGGGAGGATACTGTGACGTGTAAAAATTAAGAATTTATGTAATTAAACTGTAAGGCTATTCTCTCACACGAGCTATTATAAAGATAATGATATATTCACTTTTCATTTAGAGATTGTTCAGCAGTCCTTTCTCCCACGGCCATGATTAGCACAGTCAGCCGTTTCACTGTGTATAAAGGTAGCATGTTGAAGGAAATTCTTTTGCAAGCCTTTCACCCCATTCATAAGCAAAGTATAAACATATTATATTTGTTCATGGAGCTAGGCAGGCTTAAAAAATGTAATTGTTAAGTCAAGATCTGGGGAAAGATTCTCTGCAATTGGATGCATAGCATGACATGTACGCAGACATGATTTGTGGACAAAACACAGCTAGGTTAAATATGATACCAATTATGGTTTAAACTATAAAACTTTGCCCCCCAGCTAACTTCAGTTTATTTCAATTGATGTAAGTAATTATGAACAAACAATTCAGTGAAGTTTAATGTAACCAGAACTATAATTCTTTGTGAACAAAGATGCGTGCACATTGTAGTTGTGTAATTTTTGTGTTTTTTGTATTTCACCAGAAATGTATATGTTTACAGTGAGGGTGAGGTAATTTAAGGCTGATCACACCTGCTTGTGCAGGTATATGCATATTTCAGCAACTTTGTCCAACTGGGTGTGAAATCCCATCTGTCAGTTCTTATGACATGAACTGGACCTATTCCAAGGACTGTGTTTAGGCTGGACAGCACATGTTGCTTCATACATGCTGGGCTCAGTCAAGTAGAACATGCAGAAAGGAAGATTCGCTTAATTAGGGGAGAAGAGAGTGGACCTGTGCACCGGCTGGGATTCGCGCTGCAGCGCAATCCCTGCACCGTTTGTCACTGTGCTGGTAGCGCTCTGACCACAGCGGGCTAAACGGAGAAATTGCAGTTTTTGTACGTCCAAAAAAAAAAAGTGAAAGAAAATGGCAATCAGATGGAGGGAGCTGAATCTGACAGCTAAGAATAGCTTATTCAGCCTAGACTGGCAGGCGGGAGCTAACAATTGCGACGTCTGAATGCTCAATGAGATATGTATAAAAACCGAGATCTGTTGTCATTCATTTAAAAAAAAAAGGCATTGCAGACTGCCGACACTCCACAGAAAAACAAGAGACGCTGACCTTTTTACTATAGATTTTCTCTCGCTCTTCCCCTTCTCCTGCCTCTCTCTGGCTGCCCTCTTTTCAAATGCACATTTCCCCCTCTTCCTCTGTATGTTATCTCAAATAATTACCCGGCGCTTCTGTTTCTCCCTGGTGACTTCTCCTGCTCAAAAAGCTGCTCATTGTGGAGGGGCGCGGGGGGATTTCAGGCCCGCTTCTTGTGGCCTGGCAACAGCTCTTAATTAACCACCCAGGTATTGCTGCAGCTTTCAGCCGAGCGCCTATCCATATGGCTGGAACACGGCCACGCTGATAATCACTGGAGGAGACGTAGAATCAAAAGGAGCTCCCACAGCAGAAAGCTTGTGTAGATTATTTTTAATGATTCTCCTCTGCTGAGGGGCATCTATTTGTTATTTCAAACACCAGGTCCGTCAGTTTATTTGTCCTTGACCTCTCTCTTCCGTGTGGGTGCCCCTTGGCCAGCACAGCAGACGGCCTCCCACCTAGCAAACCAATGCAGGGCCATTAAGTGCCAGGAGCAAGTGGTGCTGCTTCCGTGTGCGGCGCCTCCGTGTGTTTTCACTGTCTGTGTGCACATGCTTATGTATCTGTGTACGTGACCATCCTTATGCAGTTTGATAACTATATGCTAAAGTGCACACAAATCCTCTCCTGTTGAATGTGCACAATTCTAAAGGAATCCACGGTGTGTGGCTCTGCACTGTGCGTGTGAGACTACTGTTCCTTGCGCTCGTGTTTATGGTGTACCAGGAACTGGAAGACTGGGAAACAAAATGCTTCTTGAAAGGACATGAGCATTTGCACGTATAGCAACATGTATTTATATTCCTTTTTATATGGTCTAGTAAATGAAAATACTCACTACAGCCAGTGCTTTTTGTTTTTAATAATGATATTATGTCATGGCCTACTTGAGCCTAATATGATGTAATAGTTTTTAGTTTAACTGATGAGAAAATAATGCATTTGTCAAACAGTGAATGGGGAAAGTATACTGACTGGTGGTGCTATCTACCTGCATAATCAACATAAGATGTGGTGTAATAGGCAGTTAGCCGATCATTAGGCGATACCTTAAAACATGGTCAATTATCATTACCATGCCCTCTTACTTTGTCGTTTTCACACTTGCTCCATTCCTTTCTAGTATCTCCAGCACATAATGAGGTTTTTGCTATTGGCAAAGAGCCTGAGCTTTGGTCAGCAGCAGGAGAGGCCCAACAGTGGCTCTGCAGAAAGACCAAATCTCCATCATGTGAAAATGCTGCAGCTTGGTTGCAAAGCATTGCACTAACAACCATGTGGTGCCACAGAAGGTTTAAAAGGGATTCATTTTTATTTAAGCCAAATTCTTCTAATTGTTTATTTGTTATGTAAATGGTTGCTTTCTGCATCTTTCATCTGAATTTTAAAGGGCAGTGTATTAGTCCTTTCTTCCATCCTGGTAACTATGAGTCCCTCGGGGAAAGAATGGTGGGGAGGAGGATCACTGTGCAAACTTCCGCTTGTATTATTTTGGACAGAGTGCTTGTATGAGGATGTTGTTGTGTGAGTTTGATGAGGAGGGCTTTGCAGCCTACAAGGCTACCGGCACCTTCCCCTTTCTCCACCTTCAGGCCAACCATAACATGCATGGAGCCTGGGACACTTCCGCACCCAACACTCCTTTCAATTGTTTGGCAGAACTGTCCAGAGCATGTTTTCCTTAGGAAGCGGCTTGCAATCTGGTCAGGGCGATCCCACATGTGCCGTGCTAATGAGACCATAGCACTCCCTACCACATATCTTACAGGCCCCCCGCCCATGCAGCCATTCTGTGCAGGTCGCGATGTAGATATTAAAGCCTCTGAAGTCCGAGCCGCATGGCTACAAAGCCAAACTGCATTGGAGATGCATAAATAACAGGTTAGTAATGCCACTTACTGTGCACGTTTTGAAATGTCTCCAGATCACTTTAGGACATGTTATTTCATCACAGACCAAAGACAGCTGTAAGAAACTCAAGCATAAAAGGCTCATTTAAGTCTTTAATGACCCACATAATGATAGAGCAAGTGTGCTGTTCTCAGTTACACACCACGGACTAATCTGAATACCCTAATGTATAGTGCTGGTAAATTAAGAAACAGCTGTTCTGTTATAAGAAGGAAAGGAACTGTGATGTTTTGTTCTGTATTTCACAGAACACTATTTATCTGTATCTTTAATAGAAATGTTACTGAAAATGTTAATACAACTAGTGAAATGTTAATGGAATGTCAAGTCTTTTTCAATGTAAACAAGAAAATTATGAAACATTTCAGCCCTTTTGAAGTAGATGTAAAGTTGCTGAATTTGCAACCAATTGGAAAATTTGATATTTTGCATGTGGTTTTACATATAGTTCCCTAAGTCATACACACTTGCTAATCTGCTTGCCTGTCCATGTAATACTTGCTCTTTGTAAACAGGTTTTCCCATTTTTGAATAGTTTAAACATTATAAAAATTAATTTCTCTCCTGCCCTTTGCAGTACTTCTCAGTTTAGCCCCTGGGGTCCTGGGAGGATAATATTTAGCTCTGTCCCAGTCCTCTAACACATACACTGAAAGCCACAGGCTTCCGGAACACACTGCTGAGTGTTTGCCCTTGGAGTCACCCTAAAGAGCCTAGGGAGCTGCAAGGGTCACCCAAGTCAACGCAGAGAAAGAGCGCTCCCTCAGCAATATCCATTTTTTGTGGCTTTTACAGTGCCGAAACAATGGGATTTACACCACAGGGCATGAGGCACGAACGCAAGTGTGTGCCTTCAAACACCAAGTGTACCCGATGTGCAGTAGTCAAGGTCCTTCTGTTCCAGCTGCTGCAGCCATTTAGCCGCTTTCAGGAGGCCTGTGTTATGTAAATCAGCAGTAAAGATCCGGTAAATTGTCATCTTTAGGGTTTCCTCAGACAGATATTGGGAAGCAAGCATTCAGAGTGGTATAACAAGAACAAGATGTAAACGACTGCCTACATCAAACAGTACAGACAGTGATGGAGGGGTATCAAGTGAAACTAATTATAGTGTGGTGACATGTAAATGGATGCTGTCAACACACTACTTCTCAGGTTGTTAAATGTTCATTTGTTTGCTTTTCACTTAGTGAACTGAATGTATACAGTATTCAATTGCTACATTTCATCACAATCGCTGAAAAATGGAATTAATAATGTGCTTATTTTGATTCAGGAACACAGATTTTTTAAACCCTGCTGCAGATCTCTGACTTGATTTGTGGAAAAAGTCCAATGATTCTCATTACTCAGTTTTTACCTACACTGTTGTTTAGCGTATATGTGCCTGGTGAAATTTGCAGTTTAAGCCCAGCGATGCTTCACATTGTTTTCGCAGACGCCAAAGTCAACATCAGAGACTACCACGGGAAGATGTCCGCCTACTACTGGAGTGGCAGTGTGGACGTGTTCAGCAGACTGGGCTCCCAGGCCTGTAAGTATGGCTGCGCTTGTCTTTTCCTACCTGCGATTCAGCACAGAACAAACCTCGCTGCTGTTGTCTGGTTTTGCTCCACGTGATGTTCAGGTGGCTCTCAAAGTGTTTGTGCAAGTGGACCGCAGGTATTTACTGGAGTGGCTTCACAAAGGGCATAACGTCATAACCAGAGGAGAAAGGCTTAGATTCTAAGCCATCTACAAACATCGCTAATAACAGTGCCCTTTTAACGTGTGAAGTTGCTGGCACTCGGCCACCACCCTAAAACGTATTTATTATGCACATAGAACTGTTACTCCTGAATGAGCAATGCTTAATGTTTACTACCAAATTGAGTAGCCCTTGGATGATGAAATTAAAAGTTTTGCACGTACAAACATTCACACGGCGTTTATACCTTCCGAAGTATTATCCCACATTCGTACAGCTTTATTATCAGAGGCTCACGCAGATTGCCATGTGCAGTGAGCCAGGTGTCATCACAGGCTGTGTACCCGGCTCTTTCCCACCACCGCACATGCCAGTCACAGCCTGCTGGCAGTACCTCTACATGTCACTTGGCCTAATTAAGAGATATGGAAAAGGTTCAAGAGCTGTAAAGAGCAGCTCACTGACCTTGTCGTCACTACAAGGGGTGGGTGGAGAGCATTTCAGGAGAGAACTCATTTATAATGACTACGATCAAGTGACATTGTGGCAGATGAGGAAATATACTCCTAATAATTGGTTCCATTAAACCTTTAAAGAACCATTTTCCCTTTAGTGAAAACAAAATCCATTCTCTCCCCTCCGTCATGCTAATCTGGTCACATCAAATGAGGCCTGAAGCTCTGTCGTTTTTTGCGAACCTCAGTGGACAAAGAAATGCCGTCTGCAGCTGGAGGAGTCTGGGTAATTAGAAATTAGCCAGCATTAAAGCAGGAACAGGGACTCTGAAACTGAGGTGGAGGACAATGAGCTCCAGCTTCCTGCTACCTGGGTGGGGAAACACGGTACAAGCTGGGGACAGGGTGGGCCAGGGGTCCGGTGTGGGCCTAAAAGCAAAACAATGACCCAGAAGCCCAACTTTTATGGCTACATCTTTCACTAATTTCTGGAGACTAATTTTATTCCAGTTTTTCCATGTTCCACTAAGGGGCTTATTTTAGGTGTAAAATGTACCCACTGTGTGACTTTTACACCAGTGGGTACACTGATTTCTCAATGTTTCTAAATGTACATTTGAGGCTAGATATTCATGTGTATGTGCTGTTTAGTGGATGTAGGTTTGAGTCCCATCTCTGTAGTACCCTTGAGCAAGACTTACCTTAAATTGCTACATTAGAATTCTGTGGAGGTGGTACATTTACTTTTAAAATGCAGTAGAATATAAAGTGACTGGACTGGTGTTCATTCAGCTATTTACAAGATCTTTAACAAGTAGATTTGTCTGCTTCTACATTATTTATAAATCACAACCAAAATAATCTTCTTGACAAAGTTATGGAAATAGGCTGGTCACACATGTTCATTTGGCAAGGAAAGTAGTATAGTATAGTATTGTTATGGTCTACACTAGAAGTTCCATCTCCAAATACATGGTTAACTCAAATGTATTTTCCACTAGAAAAATTAACACATGATTTGCATTATAATTCAGACAAATTCTAGAACGTGTTACTACCCTTTTCAAATTTCTTCTGCTGCAGGAACACACCTACTAAATATTGCTAATTATTGTAATTTTTGTATTATGTATGTTTATGTATTTGGAATCTCTCACTATACGGTTTCTCCATGTTTTTGTAACCCAGTTCTGTTCTTTTTTGTTATTAATCAATTAAAAAGCAAAACAATTAAGAAATCTGCCAAAAGAACATGGGTTTCACAGATACAAATCCATGGCTGAGGCACAAGAGACCTCGCAAACATCTCCACAGCAGTTCCCTGCTCACAGGAGATGGCAGTTCTGGCAGTTAAAACACAGAGATGCAGAGTAAAGCAGCACAAAGTGCTCTGTGAGAAAAGGCAGATATACCATTTGCTTTGTGAACACTGAGTGCTATTTAAATTAACAGTTATGAGATGCTTCATTTATATAGCTCATGCAGTATATTGCAATTTGGATTAATTATTGGATAAGATTTTCACCGTCTGTTCATTCACGAAGGTTAAGTAAATGAAACAAGCTGTGGAAAGCTGTAACCACAAAACACTGGCTGAATATTTCTAAATATATAATTCTAAAATGAAACATGCTAAATCCCAACATTACAGGATGACTGCTGTAGAAGAGTTACATCACCGCTTCATAAACTGTTGTGTATTTACAGTTATAAACGTGCAGAGGACGTATAAACTGCTGTGTAAATATCATACGAGCAATAGCATAAAGACTGGCGTGCAGGACTGTGCAAGAAGACAACTGCATTCTAATAAAGGAAAAAAGCAACAAATTGACAAATCGACTCTAAATTCTGTTTACAGCTTAGCAAAGGAACAGACACACGACAGTATTTCTTTAACACTGATTTATGTTTTAAATTGTTCATATAATAATTTAAATATCATGATTGGGCATGTTTTAATAGCTATTTCTGTATACAGCATTGTACTTAGCACTAAAAAGAAGAAAAATGCCCCCCACTTATCGCTACACCAAACACTGTCAGCTTTTTCCCTGGAAACTAAGCAAAGTGAGATCACAAGTAGAGAACTTGTCATATATCCTTCTGCTAAATGGCCAAGCTTGAGTGTACAAAGAACAAAATTCATTACAGCTCAGAGCAATTCTCTAAAACAAACCTATCATTCAAAAGGGCAAACTGAATTAATACTTTCTTGCTCAAGCCAGAATTATTTTTATTAGCATAAAAGCTACAGCCACTTTTTTTATTTGTAAAACTTCATCAGTGTTGACAATGGTTTTCTATACAGCACATGCACCTCTTCTGCAAAAATCTAAGTTTTTTGCACACCGATATGTATTTCAGACAAATGACACTTAATGCTGTTTCATTATATCCCCATGATTGTAATTTAACCTAAATATATTCTATATGCCTATGCCTTATGGCTTTTTTAACTGGTAATAAGATGATAGACACTCTGCAGCCTATGGCATACTATGGCATATTTCACCCTGCAATTAAACTAAAATCTACAGTTCTACAATTAGTAATAATTACTGAGCATTGCTTGAATAAGAAACATAAGTTTTCTTTTGTTAAATGATTTGTTTTCCACTTAAATTGTTGGTTACATGATGTTATAAAATTTTAGTAAGGGGTGTGACATTTTAATATCCACTGTATGTACTATTGTTTTATTCTCCCTACAAACCGAGTCATGACCATAGTTTATGGCGCAACTAAGATGCCATAGTTTTTTTTTTTAATAAAGTGAGCACATGTTGATGCTTCTTCAACCATAATAAGCAAGAAGGAAGCCACCTAAACACCCTTCGAACTGACAGTGCTTGGAAGGTGATCCACCCAGAAAGGAACATACAGTTAACTGACAGCTGATTTGTTTTATTACTTTGAATGGCTGATGAATCTGTCAAGTATTGAGCCTTGTTAAAATGTTAATAAAGCACTCAAAAGCCTATTGACCTGAAGTCAGACAAACAGGGTGTCTCAGCCTTACTTTCACAGTATGACGCATCTTGTTTGACAGCCTGTAATGCCAAGTGTTTCATCACAATGAGGTTTTCCCTGAATATTAAAAACACAGCTCTCTCTGCATATCTCAGCTAAATGCACATATTGCCAAACCTTGGGTTTACTTCGGCATCCCACGTACAAGTGGATTAATCTGACATTTGACACATGTTGGGTGTATGGCCTCCATAGTGCTGTCTTTTGGCAGAGCTCTGCCGACTCAGCCTTTAGCACAGCTCACCTTGCGTTTGTTGTTGTTCACATGTAAAGTTGTTGGGGGTACAGATACTGAGCTTTCACATATTCTGATTTATGAAATAAATTAAACATGGTTGAAATTGTAATAAGACTTCAAAAACTAATTTCCTTAGGGCTGTGTTCTTCATGGATCACATCTAGCTGCAGAGTAACTGACAGGCCTGTACTCTTTATTTGTTAACATTCGTTTCAAAAGTATAGTAAATATGTCTTTGAAGACTGCCATTTTTATTAATATTTTTTACAACGTCAAGCTCATGCCATATGTTACTAGACAGGCAATTCAGTATGTGCTGGGTTGCAATAGACGGGGGGGGGGGGATACAGCTCTCACTTCATAATTGTAACAGTGCAGATTGCACATGGATGGTGTGTGTGGTGTCTCCCTGTCATGTTCCTATCCCCATACCTGCCCTGCCTCTTTCCCAGCAGGTGGGAGGTGGTCCAGAGGAAGGACGGCCCAGTGCTATGTCCACCTGTCATCCCTGCTCAGCTCCCGTTCCCACAGCCAGGGACACCTCAGCCTGGAGCTGGTGGCTGAAGCAGAGCTCTCCAGCCCCCGTGCACGTGCTGCTCCCCATCCTGACCTCCAAGTACGTACATTACACACACACACACACACACACACACACACACACACACACACACACACACACACTCCCCAAAAGCCCACGCAACACCATGCTGCTATACATGCTATACACTGTATTTAAAATGGCTTTCAAAACACACTGTGGGTCAAGTCAACTTGCGCTTCTAATTCATAATGGGCTTTACTCTAAGGTATTGCACAATCTCATTATTACTCATTTTTTGCATATTTAACTACACTTTTTAATTAGAAAGTATTTTATTATTCATGCACATAATTTGACTCAAGCTTGTGTTGCTGCTTTTCTACTATAAAGAAAGAAAGGCAAGAGTAAAAAGGAGAATTAAAAAAGCTGTTCTTTTCCTCTACGGAAAGTTCCAGTTTGTTGTCTTTAACGTGCAAGTGATTCAACCCTATACTCTCATAATGGCTCGCTTTTAATTTAGCTAATAGCTATCATGTTATGTACCTTTATAAATTTGCTAAATTCACAGCACTGGGAGTTGTCTCTCAATGCGCTACCAGTAAGTAGTTTGCTTTGTTTGGCTTTGACGCTAAAAGTGTTTGCTCAGGGTACGGCTCCTTGATGTATTATTAAAATTGGAAATGGACTCCTGGGACACCATCTAGTTATATGCTTTCATTTGCTGGATAAACCCGGTGTTGTTTTCATCTTTTCTCATGATTGTTAATGGCATTGCTGATGAGTGGGGTGTTTTTTTTATACTCCCCGCACTGCCTTTATCAGTGTAGGCCTTATTATGCAGGCGAAATAGCCAAGCTGCTGATTTTGTTTAAGGTTTCAATTAGTCATCTGACTGAACACATCTGTTCCTGGCGGCTGCCCCAGACTGGAGCAGCCCTGTTACCCACTCCCACCTGCTGCAGAGCCGCACCGTGCCGAGCCGGGCCACCAGGACACGGTTCTCACGCTGGCCTTCCAGTTTGTTCTACAGTCATACTCAGGTACTGGGTCCTGCCCCACATTTCTATCCTCAAAATATTAATAAAACAATTTGTAAAGAAATTATAATATGTAATATAGCATTATGTCTAGTCATTGAGCACCACAGTATTAGCTTTTTATTGTTCTCACTGCATTGCATAAAATTACAATATAGAGTTTTGTTTTTAACAGATTGTGTACTTTGTTTAGGTTTGTATTTTAGTTCTATTTTGACTGTATTATATTGTCTAAGATTTTTGTATATTCAGTTTTATTTAACTATTTAGCACAAAGATACCTCTGTATTTATGATTGTTGTGTATGAGACATATTTTCCATGTCAACACATTAAATGTTAGAATGTAATGGTGTAAGCAAACAAATGAAAAACAATACATTTCTTTCAAAGCCATGCATTCATATGTCTTATAGGTGCAGTCCTGTCTTTGCTTGCAAGTAAAATGCTAATTTTGTTACCAGTCATTAAAAAATCAGCATTGTTATTTTCATCTTTTCTCATGAATGTATCATTTTATATAGTACATTAAGAGTGTTAGGTTATGTGAAATTCTGAGCTTTTTTAAATAGAAACTAACATTCATTTAATTCTTGGGTTTCCACTGGTACCAGATGATTTGGTGTATGTATAAAGATAAAAGAGAATATCAATATTCTCCATCCATAGCAGTGCTTGAACAAGGGATTTTCATTGTGCCCTGAACAATAAAACTCTGCTTTCATTTAAATAGCGTGTACGCCATGTCATTATGGCCAGTGATTTCCTAATGGACTTGTGTCTGTTTAACACACCGCTCACATGCATGTCCTGGTACTTAGTGTAAAAGAAGACAGTAGTCAGCTCCCAGTAACTGCAGCCAATCTTTGATTATTGGAGTTCAGTGAAGGTTCAGAAAGGCCCACTATGTCGGCTGATCCAAGTGACACATTGGGGGATTAAATAAAACATTCCTCTCATTGTGGGAAAGTAATGACCAACAGTGTAAACTCGGGGGCTCCACAACAGATGTTGGCATGTTTTGTTGAAACAAGATGCTGTAAAATTAATTTTGTTTCAATTATTTACTGCTTCCATTACCTACATTAGAATGTAGGCTGGGTTGATTGGCAGGCAACAAACAACAGAGTAAAAAAAATCATAACAAAAGTATCAAATGCATTTTAAAAATCTTTTTAAGAGAAGCTCATGTTTTGATTTATATTTTAAAGGTTTTATTATTTAATGTGCACTTCAAAGGTGCTGGCAATTTTGAAGAAAATGTTTTCAATAAATTAAACTAAATTAATATGCAAGTACAAATGTGCAGCACTGTTATGTACAAATTAGTAATGACTAATGACTAATTGAGAACATGTTCAGAACTTCACACAAAACTTCTCTGACCCTTTGGCATAACAGCAGTTTTAAATTACAGTATTATGGTAAGTAAGAGATACATTAATAAATAATAAAAAGCTAATTAAATATTTGATGTCTCAAACCTTTACGGCAAATGGGCAGTGGCAGCTGCTACAATTATTTAGTGTATATGTGACACTTGGACAGAGGGAAACAGCCAGTGTGTCTTTTTAAAAGGCTGCCACACATAACACTACTGTACATGTAGGAGTGTATGGTGGTTTTCTCCACACCGCCTGTTTACAATTAAATTGCGGTATTGTGTTATTGTTTATGCTTATTGTTCGTGGTTATGATGAATGTAATCTGTAATTCCTTATCATAACATCTGGTAGGTAATGGATTTAGATAAATTAAGAGCTGCTGAATGTATTAAAAAGACTAAGAGCACAAGAGCCAAACTGTGTGTGTATTTCCCCTGCAGTTTGTGAGGCCAAACTGTACGTGACCATTAAATAACATTAGAACACTGTGGAAAAAATGATTAGAACTCCTGTGTGTCAGCATACATCCTTGTTAGCCACTCCATTTTTTAAAAACATATATTTCATCCGCACCGGGGTAAAATATTCAGACTTTGGTCTCCCTGCAGCACAGCAGCCTGTGTGTGAAGTGCGCAGTAAAGGAAGCGTAATTGCTCTTTAACCTGCGGCAGTGATAAATTGTGCAACTTAACAATAGTGCATCCTCCCGGGCCTCCCCTCGGTGGCAACTGGCTGCAGCATCCACGCCATGCACAGTCCAGGGACCCCCGGCCAGGGACCCCAAGCTCATTTATCTCTGGCTCAAAACAAAGGCCTGGAGTGCAGATGCTGAATGGCTTCCTCAGCCCACGCTCCTTTTACCACGGGGGGCCTGCCGCCCTCTTGGCCCTCCTGTTGGCTGCCTGCTCTGCCATGTAAGTGTGCCACTTCGCATTCTGACTACGCTGTATGACCAGGGTTTCTGCGCCAGTGATTTTTGTACACAAATCAATGGATACTACAGTGACATTTAAGCAATGCTCAGTAAGTCATTTCAGCGTGTTGCTTCTTCTGAATTGATTTCCAATGACTTCACCATGGAACACTATTAATGGACTATCAGAAACGGGGAAAGAAAAGCTCCTGCCATGCCAGCAGTGATGCATCTAAAATAAAATTATTAAAGTTTGACTGTTTGCATAATTAAAGCCAAACAATATACATAGCAAATACGCCATGCTCTTTGGACCCCAGTTAGACATAGAGCCCCTCACTGTCTACACAACAAGAATGTGCTAAGATCACATGCTCACATCCTTACATCAACTTTATGGAAAGCACGTGACCAGTCATGCTCCTGCTTGGAGCTCAGGGGCCAGATCAAAGACTGCCACATGTTGTGGGGGTGGTGGCTGCTTTTGCAGAGTCAGAACAGAAGTGTCAGTAATGATTGAGAATGTCCAGGTCACTAATCCCACATGTCCTCACCCTTCTTTGGTGAAAAGCCAACTTTTTACACCTTTTAACTAGAAGTCACATTAAAATGTGCTCCAGGTCTCCAGTCTGTTCAAGGATGTAGCCAGGAAAGGGGACATAAATAGTCAGGTCAGCTTTGTGGTTAAGAGTAACACTTCAGAGATGAAATAGTCCAAAAATGCCGTTTACAGAAATCTGATTTTAAACTGTCAAAGTGTTTATGGAGTAGAAATAGTGAAGTACTCCTACATGTGTGTGGCTACCCTGCAATGAACTAGTGTTCCATCCAGTGTGCCCTCGTAGTCTAACACCCAGTGATTCCAAGATAGCCTTCCATCTGCCACAACCCTGACTAAGACGTTGCACTAACCTCAACCCAGCTTTAATGTATAGGGTTTAGCTGTATAGTTTATTATTCCTTTCAGCTCGTTTTTTTTCTTCAGAAGTACAACTTGACCCCACCAAAAGCTATACTATAAGCTTTCAGTGTAAATGCTAAAACATATTCTCTGTTTTTCATGTTATGGGGTTGGTTTCCATCTTGGTTAAGATATGTGTTTTTGCCTTTTTGGTACAAAGCTGTAAATTATACCCCACAGCCAGAACACTGTCACATATTTCCCTTCAGTATGATCAGTGGCCACCCTCAGTAAAAACCAGCAAAAACCAGTAAGAAGTAAAAACCAGTTGTGGCACTGCAGCCCAGACTAGGCTAAAAAGTATTTATACTGCTAACAATAATCACTTTAAGATGACATGTTCTGGCTAAATGTTCAGTGTGATGGAAAAACTATGTTTGCCAAATGTATGAAAACTTGCACAGCTTAACACATGATCATATGTTACACACTGCTGCTCAAGCAACACACACAAGCGCAAAGAAAATTAGCGAAGTGCCTGTGGGTACATTGGTATTTCCAGTGCCACATGACCCCCAGATGTGGACAATAGGTGGAGTGGGGGGTTGACACTGGGCCCAGACTCCTCCATTGTGCCTCTGACCAGCACTGGACAAAATAGGCTGTGAAATGACAAATTTGATAAATGTGCAGTACATAAAGTCAGCTCAAGCTGTGTGGTGAGTTATTCAGTGCAAACCACACAGGTAACTGACTCCCAGCCTCCTGACAGCCAGAGAAAGAGGTGGTTCCATGATGAGGGTCTGTGTTTGTAACCTTACAGCAGCCACACAATCCCCTCAGTTATCCTCTAATAGGGTACCGAATAAGAACACTCCCCCCCAAGCCACGTTTGCGGTGGACAGGACACGAACTTGTTCTGGACCCTGAAAGTTAGTCCCGGGGCTCCCTGTCAGCCCATTAAAGATGTGAGACTGGCATCTGAGGCTATTGGAACCATATGTGTGAAAGAATGTCTTCTCTGGTAAGACATTCCAAACACTGTCACACAGCCAAACACTTTGGTGTCATTCTAATTTAAGCAGTATGTTGGAATAGGCTCCTATGGCTTTGATCATATGGAGATCATTTGGTACAAATTGAACTAACCCAGTGCTGTTTGCTGGGGGATCATAACTGTGGACTTGTTGAATTAAATGCTCCATTGAACGCATATTCCACATGAAAAGACAGTTGCACTTGAGAAACACGATGCAACAGGTTTTATTTTAATGCGTAACACCATGGTATTAATGGTGGAGCTCAACTTCACAAATGTGCTGAAAAGGAATGACTGCCTTAAAACACATTAATGCCAAAATTATTCTGTTTTTTTTTATTTTTGGATTATATTTACATGTTTGGTGAAATTAGTTTTTTCCCATAAGATAACTTGTAAAAATATTAACATTTTTAATTTTTTAGCTAAAAGTTTCCAGAAAATGTAAATATTTTTACAAGTTAGTCATACATAAAAGCCACTAGGTGTTCAGTAGACATCAGTATTCATGATAGAATTGCCATCATATTGCATAAAAAATCCATTAATTGTGATATAATTAATTTTAAAAAAGATCTCAATGCTGTTAAAAAAACAAGTGAAATCAGTTGTGGTAAACTTGTGCAACTTTAAGCATAAAAAGCTAAGAAGAAAAGCACTGCCTTCTTAATGTTCTGCAGATGTTTTTTTGATTACTGCTCCCCAAGGTCATTTACAGCAATATATAAACACAGTCCTAAAAATAACACACTGGGTGCTAATGGGTTAATAAAGTATGAATCACTGAAGTCCTCCACGGTTACAGAGATTTGTGTATATAGAGCCCACTGTTCTTTATGATACTCTGTAAAACTGCTTTCCACACACCAAAACACCCTCACTGTGGACCTATAGTCTGAGTGAAAAGTGCAGCTTCACCTGGGTAACACATGTGAGGGGCAAACTGGGCAGAAAAATACCTGGCCTGCATCTGCAAAGGACACATGTCAGTTCATCTTCAACTTAAAATTGCTAACCAAATACCTCATGGGGGAAAAAAAACTAGTTTCCAACAAGTGTGTTCTCGCTTTTCACTGTTACAGTTCATATGGCCATTAAAAATGACTTTGTAGACAATTTTCATGTAAAACTGCCACTCATACACTGCCAGACCCTGTCATTTTCATTAATTCAGTCATTTTTTTTGGCTCAGATCTCTCAGAATTTCACACACACATATAGAGCAACAATCAACTGGTCTGAGGGAGGCCTGAGAGGGTCACATCTCGGATGGGCTCACCACGGATCGTAGCATAACAACCCACTAACCTCCCTTCAGGAGGCCATAAAAACACATCTGATATTTCCATCAACTGCTGATCATCAGAACCAGCTAATTTCATTAGAGAGCCCAATGAACAGATTAATTCAACGTCTAATGTTCTGCAAGCTCAGTTCAGCTAGGACGCAACGAGAAAGATGTGGAAGTTACACGCCAGGCCTGTATTTCCTGTCCACAGTAATTCACTTCTCTGCATGGCCTGGCTTGGGGGAGAAGGCCACATGACAGCAGTGCTGGGTATCATGCAGGAGCCGGAGCCACTGGCCCTTCCCACAGACATGATGCCAGGCTGCACACAGGGGCCACTTACAATCTCCAATTAACCTGAGCAGCGTGTTGCCACGACATGGGTGGAAACTGGAGTGCTTGGCAAATGACCCACACAGGCACACACACTGCACACACATACACACACAGGCCCATACAGTACCTAAGCCTTGACAATGTATTATGTGCACCAGTGCTACATATCCTGTCATGACAATGAAAGTAATTCAGTCCATTGTTAATATCAGTAACCTGTCATCCAGCAAGATTAATTTATCTGCTATTTTTGTGTGAATGTTTGTGTGCTTGAGCTGATTATATTTTAGTAAAATCATCAGTCCCAAAATGCTTTTCGAGTCAGTGGAAAGTTAACAGCCTGCGTGAGGTCCAAGCTCCCCCACTCCCTCTTCCAGTGAGGTTCAGTGTTCTTACCTAAGAGCCACCAGCAAGATGCTGCCTGTTATCAACAATGGGAATCAATTTTGCTAAAGTCTGCCATTCTTGCCATTCCCTAATACCAATAAAGTACCATCTGAATGCCACAACCACAAACTGACCACATTTTACCCATCTTCTAATGGCTACACATGATAATGCGCTATGTCACAAAGCACAAGTCATCCCAAGCTAGTTCTATGAACATGAACATGAGTGTGAGCTCAGAGAACTTCACTGGCATCCCCAGTCACCAGATCTGAATCCAACTGAACACTTTTGGGCTGCAGTAGAATGGCAGATTGGCAACATGAATGTGCAGCTGACAAATGTGCTCCAATTACGTGATGCAGTTCGGTCACCATGGACCAGAAACTCTAAGGAATATTTCCAAAACCTTGTTGAATGAATGCCATGAAGAATTCAAGGTCCTATCTGGTATACACTAAAGTAACTTTTTCCAGTCAGATGCCTGACATAGACAAAATAAGCATATTTACCTTAAAAATAAACATATACACACCAAAACTGTATCAACTGAGTAGTACATTGCTTTTTGAAAGTTTGACCAAGATAAGTGTATGTAACTTTAAACCTTGCTCAGTTTGTCTCATTTGGGAACATCAGTACTTCACTATTTGCAGTAAATGGCAGCAGCTCAAGTAGCACAGTGGCACAGTGGGTATCGCTAGTGTCTCACAGCATCTGCACTGCTTGATCACAAATTTGCATCTGGCTCATTTTGTGTCCAATTTGCATGTTCTGCCAGTGTTTGCATGAAATTCTTTCAGGGAGTCTGGTTTTCTGCTGCAGTTCAAAGACGTGTTTCAGGTGACCTGATGACTCAAAATGGCCCATAGTGTGTGAATGTGTGAGTGAGTGAATGTGTGTATGAGAAGCTGCTCCATGATTAACTGACATTCTGTCCAGGATGATCCCTCACTGCCACAGCACCCTGTGCTTCTGGAGTAGGTTCTGGACCACTACGACCCTGACTTGGACAAGCGATTAATGACAGTGACGTTGACAGTGACTAAGGCTCGGCTCCCAGCAGGCTAGCTCAAACAGGGAGGAGTGGGAAAGTGCTTTGGGTTTAAGAGCAGACTCAGGCCACATGGGCACGCTAGCAGTTGGCACAGAGTCTGCAGGACACGCCGACTGATCTCAGATCAAAGACAGGAAACGCGATAACTAAACCTGGGTATAAATAGAATAAAGACTATTTATAACACAAAGGGAGTGTAACTGTGGTGTGCAGGTCACATTTGTAATAAAGAACAACTGTGACACGTGGCAAATCAAAGGCTTCACTGTATTCATATACTCCGTCTCCTCTCAGCCTTATGGCCTAGTTTAAATAGTTCATACTGAAGTAGCACTCCAGATAACATATTGGGCTAAGGTAGCAGACCCACCCATGCCAAGAAAGCCTTCTTTCATCTTATTCACTGTTTTTTTTTCTTTATCCCCAGTCCATTTAAAAGAGATTTTCTATTTCTGCTCTCTTTTACTAAACTGCAGATGTATGTGAATTAGAGCCTAATACACCAGGTCGAGTTTCATGGTTTCATACAATGAAATTATACATTTTCTGAACTCCGAAAAAAAGTGTTGAATTTTTGGTTGTACTCTCAGTTATCTAGAGTTTTGACTTCAATTTTTTTTTGTTTGCTTCTGATTCCACATTTTATGTTGCTAAAATATAATATGCATTTCAGAAATTTCAAACCATTTCATGTCACCTCAGAATGTTGTGTACCAGGGTAAGTGGCAGTTATATGTTCGTTTGTTTGCATCTTTAGCTTAAATGTCTTACAATCATGGCAAAATGATTCCCATCTAAAGCCAGCGTAATTTGAGGGCTGCGTTCGCAACGCTGTTTACTGGATAGTGTGCTTTGCCAAACAGGCAAAATAGACTGCATTTAAAACAGACAATGCTACAGTACAGCCAGAGAGGCTAAATCAGCTGCTAATTATGATTTCTGGATCTAAATGGGACAGAATAACTGAAAAGCACTCTTCTGGTTTACAGCTTGGTCTTTATGGAGATTGGCTGCCGTGCTGCACAAATACTGCAGCAGGTCTCACAACAGCACTGTGAATCACACCAAAAGATAGGCTGCCATTCCTCTCAATTACAAGGCGGACACAGCTGATAATGTACCTTGGCTGCTGCCTGTGGAGAGAAACATTTTGTTTTGACGTGTGCAGATGGGGAAAACAGTCTGTGTTTTCCTTCAATTTGCACCAGTGTTTGCATGGCCACGGCAACAGTGCGACAATAGGTTCTGTGTTCACATCCGCAGGTGGCGTGGTGACCGACAGAGATGATGGTCACACTGACTTCACCCTCAATGTGTGTTGGGAGGGATAGGGTGTGAGAAGGGGGAGGTTTGAACCTACTCACAGTAGCAGCAATTGTGTCACTGGTGTCAACTTTGCCGAGTGAAGCAGACTTATTAGAGGAAGAGCAAAACAAGGCTTTCTGATGTCACTCTGCCCGTTTGAGGGGGTCTCTGATAATGACTGGAGAATCCCCTGCCTGGTTGGAAATCCTAAAGACAGTGGCCACCAAGGGGATATATGGCCACAGGAGAAAACAAATCAAGAACCACAACTGACGGACTGATCCGCTACTCGGGTTGTTTGATAGATGACTTTGATTGATAATTGCATAACACTTGAATTCATATTAAGATTTTCCACAGCTAGGGAAGAAAGGCATTGCTGCTGTCAATAAAATGTGAAAAATAAACTGAAGCACGCAGTACATTAACACAAAACCTCCAAACATTGTGCGGTCAGTACACAAAATCTGCTTTTTTTTCTCTTCCCTTGTTCCCTTATCTTGATTTGCCCCATGGCAAAGATGTTTAATAATGATTTTGATAAGTGTGGAAAAGAGCCCCCTGTCTCAGCTCTGTCGGTCACCACAGGAGGCTGATTAGGGGATCACTTCAGGCCCGAGTGGTGCTGGCAGCCCATTGCCGCCCTCCCCAGGCAAGCTCTGCCGGCACGCCGTGCCACCCAGGACCGTCTCTAAAGGGTTAGATATTGCACATCCATGTTTCTTGTTTCCGCATGTCTACATGTACACACATTTCTTCCTCAAAACATTACCCCCGACAAAGCTGTGGCACAAATGAAAACAATACTTCACTGCTTCCATGGCTATTGATGTAGACTTCTGTTTCATCCTGAAATAAGATGTTGCCGCAGGGCAGGTTTCGTCCAAACCTGCCCATTTGAGTGGGTTCTGTGGACAATGTTTGTGTTCACATTGCCCTGTTCCGACTGGCCCTGCTCTAATAACTTTGTGATGATATATTACCAAATTCCTGCTCTCTCTTCCCGAGGCTCATCTCCCCATACAGCCAGGCTGGTGTCAGGGCTTTGGTTTCACTGACCTGCAGCTGGGTCTGGGAGCCCTGTGGATAGGAGCAAAGTAGAAGACCCCCAACAGGCCAAGCAGGCTGGCAGTGGAAGCGGAAGCACACAGCAGCTGACAAAACTTAGGAAGCATCTGCAAGAAGCCTAAATGAATGACTCCAAAAACTGACTCACTGTTTTACTTAAGTCCACGTCCATGTTTAGTGCCACACAAAACCTTTATTTATAAAGATAGCAGGACATCCAAGTAACATCACCTATTAAAAATGTGTAATCATCTCTATGAATATCTAACATATGTAACATGTTATTCAATAGTCCATGACTAGA
The DNA here is from genome assembly GCA_900497675.1 of Arapaima gigas. Lineage (NCBI taxonomy): Eukaryota > Metazoa > Chordata > Actinopteri > Osteoglossiformes > Osteoglossidae > Arapaima > Arapaima gigas. The sequence continues at coordinate 1,066,100 of UFQX01000090.1, read as the reverse complement.
ACCAAACATAAATATTTGCATTGCTAGTGTGCACTATATATAAATGTCACCAGGTTTTTGCCACTTTTACTTCTGGCTGTTATGCTATTTGAGGTTCATGTCCACAGCCTCACATTCATTTTAACTTGACAGAAGGTCTCACTGGATTAGAGCAGCCGACAGGTAGCAGACTATACCCTGGACAAATGTCTTCGGTGCTGGAACCTCTCCCTGTCCATTCTGTCTGCAGAGCACTTACAGTATTAATTAATGACATTTCTTTTTGCTCCCATGAGCAGCAGAGCTGCCACTTCACTCAAGCCTGAGTCAAAGGTTAAATAGGTGGAATAGCTCATCCTCCCCCTGCCCCACTGCACCCTGAACCTGGGCTTGCTGTAGGCAGCTTCTCACAGAGGTCTTGCTCACATGGACCGACTGCCAGGTTCTCATATCTGTGTTCACTGCCGTTATTGAGGCGTCCGGTTTTTCATTTCCCCAAAGTGTAGAAACTGACGGCTTCCTTGTAGCTCTAAACTGGGGTTTTCCAGCTTTATGGCTCATAATTAAATGCCACTGGTTGTGTTAAAACAAGACACCATGTCTTTTACCAGACGCTGACATATTTTCCTTTATTCATTTCAGTGACATGGAATGAAGCTTTTTTAATCACCTTCACTTTGTGGTCTGCTGAGAAAAGGAAAAACGAAAAAACAGAACGACTATTTTAGTTACATTTCAGTGTATCAAGAAAGGCAAATATATGTAGCAGCTTTATTAAGAGTATCACCTAAAGCCAAATTGTTTTTAAGAGTATGTTTTTACAACATCTGCAGCAATAAAGGCAGTAGGTGAAACATTTTGTGATTAAATTTAATGAATAACAGGAGGTTTTAACACCATTCCTGGTACCAGCAATGGAAGGTTACAATGTAATTTGAAGCAATTAATAGCTTAACTTTGTAAGCAAAAAATATGTTTATTATTTGAGACCATATAAAGAAGGAAGCAACAGAGTTCCACACTGGTACATTTGTGATGAGGTGTCAGGCCTGGCATTGGGAACCAGTAACACAGAGGCAGTTAGCTGGACATCCGCATTCATACAGTTAAAGTAACATGGTGACCGAGACACCAGCTGACTTAAACTTAGGATGCCGAATCACCATAATTGAGAACGAAAACTTGGTACAGGCAGAAAACAGTGGATTACAGTGGAACAGTCTCTCTAGCTTGAGTTTAAGGCACCAGAACAGTGTTTGGGGCATCTGGGACCAGTGCTTAAAGTAGGCTGGTATTCAGTGGCATGCAGTACCAAAACTTTGACATTTTAGTAAAGTTACACTCTTTTGAGTAACTGGCACTTTTTCTCATGTACTGGCACTTCACACAAGCTCCAAGTGCTCTTTTCTGCCTCCAGACAACCAAATTCTGTGGCTGAGCTGTTGTCCCAGCAAAATATTGCTGTACTACTTGGCCATTATTCACAACAGCCCTCATAGTGCCATTCCATTACCCACCGTGCACTAAGTTACCCTACAAGTCGGCCCATGTCCTGCTTTCCTACCATTTGTTCATGATTTCTGTTCCCTTCACTCAGGGAATATAAAAGTTGTCTTTGGCATATGATGGACTCACACTTAATGGTCAAAAACAAACAAACAAATGTAATAATAATTAAAAAATGGATGAAAACTGTCAAAAATTAATTTTTGATGATTTCACGAATTTTGGTAAGTGAATGAGCAGATTACAGCTAATTGAAACATATATGCACAAACATCTTCTAATGTATAATGTACGGTTCCTATACAGTGCATGTACAATATCATAATGTAATGATAGCATCTGCTCTCAGGCGTATAAAAAACATATGTAAAAGAACATATATACAACACTACACCACAACTGAGCACTTATACTAGCTTATACTGTAGATCAATAAAGTTCAGAAAATGTTATGAAAATGCAATAAAACATTGCATATGTGTATGTTTGCAGTACACGTGTGACATCAGTTGTGTAAGTGGAACACTGTATGAGATGTGCACTACGACACAATGGCAGCACCCTGTCCACACACAGTTAGGAACTATCTCCTTGCATTTCACACAGTTAGTTGTTCTCACTAATGTTATATCATGCAAAGATGCAGATGTGGTGGGTTAATTTGGCACACATCTCTCTTTTGTTATGCATCTCGCAGAACTAAATTCACAGGAAAACCCGACACCTGCTTCTCTCTCAGGCTTACCGAGGGAACAGTCGCAAGAGATCACATCGCCTGCACTTTCTACATCTTGCTGATGTATGGCACAAAATACTGAATTTTTTTTAAAAATGTTATGAACACACTGTAGTTTTTAAAAAGAAACTTTGGCAAATAATACAGTATGTTTGCATTTCTTCAGTACTTCAATATTCCGTATCATAAGCACTGTTTGAGGGCAGTTCAAATGGTCAGAGTAAGTCGGTAAAAAACAGGAAAATTTCAACACCATTTTCTCTGAATAAGTCACATTAGAAGCCTGGGTCATGAACTGCAAACCCATTCAAAAACAATCCTGCACGGAAGCTTTTATTGTGTTAATTACGCAGTCCGTGTGGGCTATTCCACACTTGGAACTCAAAAAAGTACAGCTGCGGAGCAGACTGAGGGAAGGCGAAGGGAGTGGGAGTGAGAAATGTCCAGGAACTGGTATGCAGCACGCATGTAGCACACTAGCTCAAAGTCTGCACGAACTCCAAGACTGCACATTCACCACACCGTCTATCAGGTCATCTGGAGAAAGTGATAAAAACTGAATGAAGATCTGTTTGTTTGTGAATTAGGCACCTTCCTCAGAAAAGGTGGTAAAAGTATTTCTTGCTAAACGGTGGCACAGTTGCACTGTGCTACACAGCTCCCCTGATATGGGTTTGGACGTGAATCTGAATTTGTCTGTGTGAAGCTTGCGTGTCCTTCCTGTTTTCTTGTCCAAGTTCTGCCCACAGTCCAAGGAGGTGTTTTTAGCTGAACTGTGTTTAAATGTGAGGGAATGCATGTGTGTGACTAGTGCCACATCTCCAGGGTGTGTCCTGCATCACACCTGTGTTTCTAGGACAGGCTCTGCATTAGAAAACAGGTTAGTGACAACAGATGAATTCATATTTCACATTCATCAGTAAATCACAAATAATATACAGTCAATTTTGGTTATAGCTGGAATATAATACTTCAGCACAGTCATTCTGTCAGCACCACTTCTGGACGGATCAAATTCCAAAGTGTATTTTTAGGACACTACTTAGCTTTATGTTTATATAATATGTTTTTCTTGTATTTTATTTGCATTTTTTCTATTTAATTCCTTCTGTGATGGTTACAGTTACCTGCCCAAAATACTACCACCACCATATAATGTGAATTTCCTTCGTATGTTCACATCTCTGCATGGTGTACGGTTTGAGTGGGAGACCTCAGAAGCAGAGCTATTTTTACCCAAATTTTGTTTAATAACACACATTACAAGAAGGGAGGGTCATCTATACAAACTGCTCTTATTTTAGCTCCATCCCCCTTGGGCTCTCTCTGTGGTGAGAGTGAGACTTACTTTAGCACGGCTCAGGCTTTGACAAACATATCGGTGTCTGTGATGTCTTGCTGGCTGCCTGTATCGTGGCACACAGTTTCCTGCCTGGCTATATGCACTGTGGAGACAGTTATGAAACTGATGCACATTTACCGTTGTATTGGGTGTAATTGTTTAATTTCATCTCGCAGTTGGCTGTGCTTCTTTATCTGCTGCCTCAGTTCCTGTCAGTTGCCGGGTTGCTGACTTGTGCTCGGGTTCGGTATTGTGTCTGCGCAATAGGTGCCACCACAGCCTTTATCACCCTGTCCACAGCACACAGCACCAGAGCAGCGACAGCCACAAAGCTGTGGATGTCAGAGGTGCGTCGCCTCAAAGTGCTTAGGAAGTGAGGCAGTGACAAGGGGGTGTGAGCACCTGAGAGCAGATGTGAAAATAACATCTTTTTGTATCTTTTGCTGGGCTGGAAACTAAATTTACTGGCCTGCACACATGCCTGTGCTGTAAAAGGAGCTTTCCCATGGCCATGCTGTATCCACAGTGACAACCTCACATCATCAGAAGGCCCAGCTCTTTGTTAGCAGAGCAGGTGAACAAAATTAAAGTAACGCTTCCCTTGTTTACACATCGCTTCCATTTCGAACTCTGTTGTGGGAGATCAAAGCCCCTGTGAAGCCGTATGTTATTTCACAACCGTTTCAGGGACACGAAGGGGCCCACTGAGGACGCGTGGCGGCTTGACATGGGCTTTGGCGGCCGCTGCTGCTCAGATCCACACAGCGATAAAGTAGGGCTCACTCTGGCTTCAGCTGTCTGCAGCAGCTCACGAGTGTGATGGTGAAGAACCACGAGCTGTCAAAAACATCTTTGTTTCATGTTCATCAAAGGAGAACCATGGCAGTTACCTTGTGCAGGCAAAGCAGGAGCACAGGTGGGGCAAATAGCAAAAATAGAATCTAATGGCTTTGCCCCACCAAATGATCAGTGGAAATGAAATGTAGTAACTAGCTTTCAAGGCTAAATAACCATCACACGTGCAATTGAAGGCCTTCATGCTCACACAGATGACCTGTGACAGCCCTACTGTGAAACAATAGGCATCGTGCAAGCTGTCTTTAACGTAGAATCCTGCTAGTCTAAAGCTGCTTGGCACTGAACCAGTGCATCAGCACCATACACAAAAAGTAATTCCCTGTTCAGTCCATTTACTATTTTCATTGTTACAGTCAGTGTCAATAAAAAGTAAAAATAACAATATATTAACAGATTTAAGACAACAGAACAGTCAAAGGTTAAGCTATGAACCCTGATGAATCCCGAGGATATATAAATTTGCCAGATTATTGCCACTAAAGTGCTGAAAAATACATAATAACACGGTGTTGGTGGGAATTTCTTTGTTGATGAATACAAAGCAGTATCGATTAAGGTCACTGGCCTCAGAGAGACTTACTTTCTTCAGAGGCTGCATGGGGCCTTGAGGGCAATTATGACATTTACTCTACAATATTTTAATTTCAAATGAGTTTTTGAAACATCCTCAGGTGGAGAAAAGCAGATCAATAAAAATGGACTCTGAGTAATCAATAGGAAACAGACACAAATGAGCACGCCTCCTCTTAGGAGCAATAATCGATGGCCTGAGTTAAGTGCTGTCACTGCTTCTGCTTAACATGCAGCTGCCTGTCCAGAATGCAACCTTAACACATGGCTGTGTGTGTCCAGGCAGCCCCAGGGCTGCAGCCAGGTGGGGTAGTGGCCCTGCTAGCCAGCAACAGGCCAGCGCGAGTAGTTTTCCCTTCCTCTAGCATGCTGTCCTTCCCTGCTCACCTTTTATTACCTGGCAGGGCAGTATGGGATGCTGAGGGGTTTTGTCATGCCCCCCTGGAACATTTAGAGTAGAGGAGGACATTGGTCCCACATTTATTAATTCTCAAACACACCACATGGTCATAGCAAAGTGAAGAAAGCAGCTCTAAAAAAAGGCCCTGCAGTGGTCAGTATACCTGATACACCTTGTGCAAGACAACATGTGCAAACCTGATAGTGGTAGAAGTTTGCAAGCAGGCATTTGTCATGCATCTAACCCATGGACTGCTTATATTTACCTTACAGAACACTGCAGCCCGATGCCACAACCCTCAGCAGCCAGAATACAGATTTACTGCACAGCCAGCAATATTCATACTTAGTGCCTGCTGTTGTGACACTGTAGTTTTGCAGTTTCAAACTTTACGGGGAAGAAAAATGAGGGTGGACACAAAGAAAGAAAGCACATCAGAAGTGTGATGTGCCGGCGCTGTGATCTGAAATTCCATGTGTCGATCAAACGGCATCAGATAAACAAGTGAGGAAATGCACAAAGCTGGCGAGGGAAGTGCCGGACTAACCCCTGTGGAAGGGGCTGCCTGTGCCTTGGAAGAGGTTTCACTGAAGGGAAGCAGCACAGTGACAATTCCCTCTGACACACCATCAAAACAGCTTCATTTGTTTGTTTTTTTTGTTTGTTTTTTTTACAGCCCCCCCCCCCAAAAAAAGAAAAAAAAACAAAACAGTAAAACATGTAAAATGCAGGAATACGAAAACCCTTCTTATGGTAGAGTTGATCTCTCCACACAGCTCCTTGGCTTATTACTTTGGTGACACTAGTTTGTCTGTGTGTTGCTCGACCTATGAATAATATACGATTTTGCTACAGTGATGGAGATGAAAGCACACACTCTGTAAGTCAGACAATGCTGGATTGAAATGTAAAACGAGTGCCGGAGAAAAAGAACAGTGTCTCTGCACCGAAGGTAGAGCACATCTCCTTAAAGGCCTTGTGTTGGCTTCCTGCGAGTGTCAAATCACTGGAGCGCCAGGGAAATGGTGATGGGGGCGCGGCCTCTCAGGAGAGCTCATGCAGGGCCCATGTGTGACGAGGTTCACCGGTGTCATCTCAGTGAGGATGTCACACCGTTCCCCCGGCCCTCAAGGAAGGGAAAATAAACACCCCTTTTGAGGATCAGGCTACTGCACTTCGCCTTGGCGCCTTTGCAGGATGGAAAGCTCATTTCATCACATCAGCAAGGCTATATGTGTCTGACTGGGCCTCTGCTAAACAAACTCACACACACACACACACACACACACACACACACACGTTCTGTGCCTGCCTGTAGTTCTTTATGAAACTTTAGTCCTGATACATGTCAAAAATTGATAACATATGAATATGGAGGATTGCATCACACAGACAACTGTTACGTGATATATGGTCATGTTGAATTTTTAATAGTCGGTTAAGGCACATGTTTCAAATCTGACAATGATGCATGCTGTATTGTGTTACTGTTGTGTATTTTGAGAGTCGAGCAATTCTAAAAACCCATTCGTCGTCAAATCCGCTCTGGAGCCAGTTCAACAGTAACAATGCATTCCTGCTAGTTAGCTCCTCTTCTGCCTTACAGTAATTGCCTTGGAACACAATACAATACATTTCATAGCTTAACCCCGGCTACCTGCACTTTATCTCCAGCAGACAGGGTTAAGATTGATAGCTCTAATTAAAAGAAGGGCTGCTCTCTTTCTGAATAGCGTCAGGTTTATTTTACAGGAACTTTAACGTTACCTTTGTTGCAGTAATTACAGGGTGAACCGATTAGAGGGCCCAGAGGCATGAAGGTGACAGGCGGACCCCACAGAGTAACCCCAGTGACCTTTTACCGTTTCATTCATCCTCATTGTGTCACAGTGCTGTGCTAATTTTGCCTGTGAGACAATCCTATATTTACTTTATTTGTATTGGGATGAAAAAAGTGCTTTCAAACCCAGCGGTGACAAACACCAAATAAAAGGTTAGGGGATCACTTTACGTGTATGGCAGCTCCAGTTCTGGCATATAAGGGCTGACAGAGTTCCAGAACAATAGCTGTCCAGCCAGCAGAGCTGCAGGCCAGACAGAGAGCAGATGATACACCATTTAACGTGCTCTGCCATGCCAACTACAGGCCTCCTCGGGCATGACATTAGAAAACAAAATATGTGTCAAGCATATTAAAGGAATACACTAATCTGCCATTTATTAAGTGCACGGTAACTCGACCATAGTAATTAAATGGAGATTAAGTCATGATAAAGTCTGCAAAAGTCTGAGTCACATGTGGCGTGCCATGTCTCCCAGTAACATATGGGGTATTATATGTGCGAAAGACCGTAATCATGGATCACATGCTGCAAAGGCTGCCAGTCAAATGCAACTGTTTGCAACAGAGCACTGTACTTAACAAGGATTTTCCATTCCGATACTTTGAGAGTGAAACTTCTAACGTCTTTGCAAAACAAAATGTGCGGGTAAGTCTTCCCAGATCTGTCACTCACCAGGGCACAGAAATGAGAGCATTGACTCTAAACTGATGCACTCCCTCCTGTTCATCTCTTTTGATCCGGACGATCACAGCACATCCGCTGGGGAGTTTTTTATGCCACAGTCAGACTGGTGAACCAGACTGCTCAATAAAGAGCCATTCTTCACTTCTACAAAAATCAATGGTGTGGCCAAAGGCTACTTCTCTGCTACCCACCAGACAGCCATCTTACAGGAAAGATTACCATTAGCTATGACGTGATCTTCGAGGTTTGCCGTTGCATTCCCTTTTACACATTATTACCAATAAGAAGGTACAGTTTTACACCCATGACAAGGCCTGATAAAAGCACCTGAGCAGTCCTTAAACCCCTGCACGTGCACAAATCAACTGATGTGTTTGCACCCGCAGGTTCACCTGCAATTCAGCTGTCTGCATCCATCATTATCTGTAAACACCACTTTCTTTGTGCACTCAGTTCTAATAGCGGAATTCCAGTAAAATGCGTCAGCACAAGGAGGGCTCCACAACCCGACAAACGCACGCCCCAGCAACCCTTGCTGGGTCAGGCACAGACCAACGCTACTGAGCTTAGCAGTGATTGAGGAAAACGACAGCGGATTCATCAGGTCTTGTTGACACTGGGTGCGACTGTGAAACACTTACAGCAAGTATTGCCTCAGATTAACTAGATTAGCAATAATGGGCGCCTTTGAGGAACAGAACAGTTGGGGCATCAAGGCTCTAATTAGTCTTGGCCTATTTTAACATGAGTGTAGATGAAGAGAAGAAAGGATTTGCAGTGCAGTCCCCCAAGTGAGGAGAACAGCCAGAGCAGGTATTATCTCTGAAACGCACCATAATGACCACCTGGGGCTTGGAGAGGACAGGTGAGGCCTGATGGTAGTGTCCAGATCACTCCCTCACTCATCCTGCACCCACAGTTCTTTGGCCCAACCACCTTTACTGCACAGCCACTCCATCAAGCTGCCATTTATACTCCAGAAAACCACTGTAATCTCCCAGCCTGATGGGGTCCCACAGCCACTTTCAGATGCAGGAAAGCCGGGAATAATTTCTTTATCAATGGTATGGCCTTAATTTACATATTCCAGCCCCAACAGTTGACAAGGCTGCTCTCAATTAATACACTGTGACAAGCCGATAGCGGCAGCCTGTTTGTCCAGTATGTTTATGTGCAAATAGGCCTTTAAGCAGGCAAAAATCATGGCTTTATCTTGCACTTAGGGCAACTGAGGTCCAGAACTCAAGTATTTATTTATTTTTTTCAGTCACACATATTATAATGCATCATAATTAGCTGCTAAATGAGATGGTTAAACAGATCTCAAAAAAGTTGGCCTTGGCTAAATAAACAGTACTAGTTGTAAACAATGAGACACGGGCTCTGTAGGTGGCCTCTTGTTCAGAGCTGCCTTTGAAACTGTTTACTCTGGTGTTCAGTATTCACTTTCAGCAAAACCACTTCAAGAGCCCATGACCTGCTGAACCACCTTAACTTACATGAAGCCAAATGTCTCATGTCTACAGGAATATGGAGACATACTACCTAGACCATAAGTGACACAATATTTTTCTTCGTCGTCGTCTTCTTTATTATTATTATTATTATTATTATTATTATTATTATTATCATCATCGTCATTGTAGTGGTCGTCATCGTTGTTGTTTTTATACAGATGAATAGTCACCAAAAAGCATAATCTCTGAGAGAATCTGAATTTAAATTCTGGTTAGTGACAGCAAGTTCTGGTCCTCAACCAGTACGCCACCTGCTGCATGAATGAAAACTTTAACCTGGAAGATGGTCCAAAAAAGCCTTTTCATCCATGGTCTCCTTGTTGACAAGCATATTGCAGCACAGTGCACACAGTGAGTTTTCAGAGATGGTCTATAAAGCTCAAAAAATATTAATATTAACAGTTAAACAATAAGGTGAAAACTACTGATAAAACCATAACATGAAACAAAAACACCCTCATGCAAAAACCAAAACACAGGATCTTACATATTTAAATGAAAATGCATTCAAATATAACAAATGTGTCATGCAGCTCTAGCACAAGCCTGACCACTAAAATGACAGTAACAATATTAATTACAATATTGATGCTAATGATACAGTTTTATGATTATTTATAATTAAAACAGAATTCTTCATAGTTGTATTACTGTAGAGGTAACTTTTGCATTGTCCTTTTCTTTACATATGAAGCTGTACTCACAATTCCACTGTATCGTGATGACGGTGTTATCCAGGTTAATTTAGTAAGATGGTATATTTCTGCATAACTTCCCTTTTGACTTGTCATCACACAGAAAATGAGTCTAAGCTTTTATCTGACTCTGTAAAACACTATGCAAAAAGAATTTACCTTAAATAAAAATCTTATTAACACGCAGTTCAGTTCTGAAGTAATTTAAATTAACTACCACTGATGATGGTCTACTGATGTGTTCCGATGCAGAGAATATGCAGAAGAAAAGTGCCGGTTCTTTATTTCTGTAATATATTGTACAGTGATGTGTCTGAAATGATTAAAAAAGAAAAAAAATTTACACCACAGGGCATGAAAATACAATAGCATACAGAGTTGAAACTGTGGGAGAAATCTGCCTTGCTTGTTTTTTGAAAAGCACTTGATGACAGAGCGGGGGGGGGGTATTTCCATTTCTCTTCAGCATCAGAAGTCTCCTCCATTACACTCTGTGGAAACAGCTTAACACACTTACAGCCCACCTGATCAGAGTATCACTCCAGCTTGAGCTGCTGTAAACACAATTACACAGCAAAAAAAGCCTGAAATAATGCTCCCTAAAGTGCCATGTTTTACTGATTTCATGCTTGGAGTGGTATTACAAACACCAGGATTTTTGTAATGCTACATACAGGTTGGTAACTTGATCACCCAGTGCCCACTCTCCACCTCACTATCAAAACAGGTTTGCACTACAACATGGCCTTGTGGGCTGGAAACATCTCCTGCAGTAGGGCTTCGAGCATACACAGGGCTTCCTTGTTAGAAGGAGGAGTGAGTACAATAAAGTTATTCTGTAGAACGGTCAACTGGAAAGGTCAGCTTCAGAAGGCCTTCTGGGTAATAGCACGGATGTGGACAGATCTGCTATTTATTCAGCGCTGATAAGTGAAGGAGGGCACAGGCAGTATGCAGAGGTGCTCTAGGTGATTCCAGGTGCTCCATCTCATTGAGAGAGTTTCTGAAGCCCTGTCCAACTGCATCAGACCACGACCACAACCAACCACACAAAAGGTACTAGGCCTTAGTTTTGGGGGGATTTTGGAGCTGCTCTAGCACATGATTTCGGCTGGTTCTACCTCAGAAAACAGATGTGTCTCCTGAACATATGCACTGCTTCCACACAGCTAAAGCAAAAAACAATGCTTTGCATATATATATGTGACAAAAATTCATATTCAGAGTACTGTATAACACACAAGCCATAAACAGGTATCAGCTGGCCAGACTATTCATCATTTTCATCAATTAAGGAACGTTAATGAAGCTACGCCGTTCTGTTCCAGACTGATGCCAGTATAAAAAGAAAGCGACTGCGCTGAAGTAATGCCCTAAATAATTAACAGTAATTAAAAACGTTGACACATGCAACATGAATTATTTACATCATCACTGATGCATGGAACCAAAACCTGCAATGGTAAGATCTATCGTTCTTCCATTAACAGTGGTGAAAGGCACAGTAAAGGGTTGAATTCCCCGGGCATGGTTGGTGTCCCCTGGTGTGCCGTGCAGAGCAGCTGGCCCTGAGGACCTGCAGGAGAACCTGTCTGCCCAGCACTTCTGAGGAGGTCACCTTTTGGCTGCTTTCTGTAGGCCACCTTCAGCACCTTCACTTTGTAGCTTTGAAATAAACAACCAAGTCAAACAACTGAGACCTCCATTACTATTCAAAAGGATCCTGCATTAATAATAAAACATTTAATACTAACATTAGTAACTGCAATGATTAATGTATGAATAATCACTATTATGAAAAGCATTATCAATAATTGTATGAATAATGTACATACATAATGAATAAGCTGAATGCCCTGAGGCATTATCAGCTGTCTTTTTGTTTATCTGGAACAGAGCAGCCAGCACTCAGCAACACAGGAAGGAATGATCAAACAACAGCATGGCCCGACATTGCCGCTTCCTCTCCTACAGCCAAGTGGACATGCAGGTTGCAGACAAACAGGCCACAGAGAGACAACCATGAGGAAGATATTCTATGATCAGAGGCAGCCTGTCTCATCCCCACAGCTCACTGGACTGCAGATCAAATCACAATGCAAGTTCTTCGAGGCCTAGCATGGATGTGAAGACATTCTTGCACCATGGATATGTACCATGGTGCAAGCAATATGCTTGTCAACAAGGAGACCATGGATGAAAAGGCTTTTTTGGACCATCTTCCAGGTTAAAGTTTTCACCGGGGATATGTACACCGTAAGGACTATGATGGAAGAGCAACATTTGTGATGGCATTTAACAATTCTTCCGAGAGTTATTGTATATACAGCTGAAGTCATACGTTTTGCTCTGTCACAAATGTGACAAATGTGACAATACAGGTCAGCATCTTTCCCCTCCGATCTATCTGTCTCTTCTTGCTGTTAACAGGTTGACACACCAAGTTGTCATGTAACCCAACAAAATACACAGCCTGAATGACACAACAATCGCACATCAAGAGGCTGCTGCAGACAGAGCAAACAGAAATGTAGATAAGAGAATCAGAAAGAGTCCTCTTCCACAGCCTGTACATATGCATGTGGACAGTGTTACAACAAACAGAACAAGATGCATTAAATGTCTCTGTTTCCAAAAACATGGTGTTCACTATTTGATTTTTTTAACTGTTATTATAATAAAAGCCTATAGTGATTATTAATATTGATCCCTAGAACGGAGTTAAAAGAGATTTGTTATGTCATAAAACCCCAGAGGTGTGTATTCCTAAAAAAGTGCTTTAACCACTGAGAAGTAAGAACAAGGACTGCATGGGAGAACAAGGAGGCGGGGCCAGTGTGGACAAGGCTGAAAAATGTGTGGGCCACAAAGTAGCCCACAGTGAGAGATCAAATTCCCAACGAGACATTATCTCTCCGAGACAGTGAGAAATGGGAAATGTGGAGGTAAGAGGACATGCGAATGAATCAGGGGAGATTTTCAGAGCGCACCTCCAGCTCTGAGGGGCCTCTCAGCTTTCTGCAATCTCTCAGTGTCAACAGCTTTTGTGGGGCTGATTCAATTAAGATTAAACAAGGGGCAAGAGGGAAGAGTGGCAAGGGTCAGTCAGATTTGGACAACTGGCTTTTCCTTCTTTTCTCCGGTTACTCCCAGGCTGTTGCCAGATTCCAGCCAGGTAAAAGAGAGGCTTAGAGTTAACATGCGCTACCAGTGGAGCTCATCTATGGGTAACAGTTTACATACAGTTTGCAAAATCTGATAATGTAAGACTGTGCTAAGTCATCATTTTAACTGTTGTGTATCTCTGAGCATCATTGGTGTCAGTCTTGAGTTATTGCAACGGATTCAAACAAAGAAACTTAAAAAGACAGCCTCTGAAGTCATAACCCACCAGAATTTCCATCCATCTTCCCGTCAACCAAAATCTCACAAACTGAAATTTGATCATTATCTGTGTTCATTCAGAGATTTCTCTCCAGCACTGCAACAGGTTTATGCCCTTAATGACTTCCCTTCCTTATGCACACTTTGCAGACCAAGTGACACTTAATGACAAAACAGAAAAAATTAACTCATCTTATTGCAACTTAGGGGATTTAACTGAATGAGATAAACAACTTGTACAGTCTCTTAAAGAGACTCCATCTCAGCAGAACAACAGCATGTTGACCTCTGAACTCCAGCGTAACCCTCCTCAGCTCAGGTTAACTTCACACCCAGGTCTCTCGGCACAGCTGCAGCTTGTTATGATTCCTTGAAAAACCCAGCGTCCAATGGGCTCCTGTCTTTGACTATTAATGACGGGAGCCTCTCAGAGCTATAAAAACAGAAGCATTCTCATCATGGGCCATTGTTGCACCCAAATGGCCATCATACAAGTCCTCAGTAAATGAAAAATAGGGCTTAATTACTTGAAAAACTCTCTCAGAGCACTTATAAGCAAAGCACAACAGTCTATTCCAGTTCCATTTTGTCTTTCGCTCATTCACACGCCACTCTAGCAACTGTTGTGAAATATGGACAAATTAAGGGTTTAAAATAAACTTAAAATTGTTATTAAAGGCTTGCGTATTGCCAATAAAAGAAAGAATGTGACAGAAACATAAATCATTAAATACTGACATTGCTACAAACATTTGTCTCAGAAAGCATTTCCACTCTAAGAAATTAATTGTGGACATAGTTAAACACAGAGTATAATAACTGAAGCCATTGCCTTGATGAAACAGAACTAGTAAAACAATGATGGAAATTGAGAGATACTGGATTCTTTCAAAATAATAACGTAATTATTCCCTAAGAACCGTAACACTACACAGTCTGCAAAACAGACACAATTAAATATGCAAAGTGTGCAGATTGGAGGGACGGCAACAAACTGATTCAAATATCCATATAACAGCGATAATCCTGAAAAAGGGGTCTCTTGCCACTAGTGGCGGAAATAAATCCAGGATGACACGTTTAGCATTGATGCACCTGTCACTCAGTTACTGCACCTTAAATTCATCTAATGCCCATCTTCATCTGATCACAGTTTAATTATTACAACATCTAACTTTCCTTGTGTGAATCCTGCCTACTGGTGCTCGCAGATGGCAGGGATACATTTTGTCATGCACATGTGACAGGGCAGACGGAGGCAGAGGGCAAGTATATCTGCGGGTGCTTTTTGGCTTCCCAGTGAAGTCGGGGATCACAAGGACAGCCGACCTTGCCAGGGCACTGGGAGCATCAGCCTACAGAGGCCGGCGTGCCACTGAGCTTGTCTGTCACTCAGAGCACTGAGAGCCCGCCCCACATGGGCCGCCGCCTAATGAGCACTGCGTTTCAACAAGAGTGCTGTGCACATCTGCCCAGATCGGGTAAGTGGCTCATTGTGAGTAAACAATGCCACGCTGAGGAGGCCTGGGCCTAGCCGCCTCGCAGATGCTCAGATCTGTGTGGCTTCATCAGTAAGCCTCTGCTGGCAGTGCCACCGAGCCGGGTTCAAAGGCTCCACGCCCCTCTGTGCTTAGCTCCCACCCACTCCGGCACCACCGTTCTGTTCCGGAACTTTGTGCCTCAAATCCTTGGGCACAGACCGGATGTTGCGCCTGCGTTTGCAAGATGACGGATTCAGGAGACTAGAAAAGTTCAAACGGTCACTGTGCTCAGACTAAAAGTATAAAGTGATTGTTAAAGAATATGTTGGTAACTCCAGTGGTATGCTTTGATGATTACCACATATGTTCCGCCTTTTGAACTGGCACCATCTTATATTCCCTGTCTTGCCATTACAAGCTGGTAATTTTGGCCCAGAAAATCCATACTGGAACAAAAGGGGATATAATGGGATAAAAAGCACTATATTATAGCATTAACAACTACAGCCTTCTTTGCTTGCAGACACTTGTCTGTTTCCGTGTGCATGAGAAAGTACATGTGTGTTTATGTTTGAGGTTGGAGATTGAGTGTGAGGTTGTAACTGTAAGTGTGCCTGTGTGTTTGATGTTTGTGAGTGAATGAGTGTTAGCAGTCGAATGTTTGTGTGTGAGGGTACTGTGTACACACTTTGAGTTTCTGCTTTAGCTGATAGGCTGTCCCAAACATGGGGGAGGTGCTGCTTCTGTTGATGGGGAAGCCCCTGGGAAGCCCCCAACTAATGCAGCGCCCTCACACACAGACAACCACACACACAGACACACACACACAAACACACATACACACACACACACAAACGCACAGAGACACTTCACATTTTCCACCTCACAGCAGTTAGCAGCCGGCAGTTAACATCTCCTCATCTTTTATGAACGGCTGGTTCTAACAATTGGTCTTGCACCCCCTGACCAAACTATTTGAACCAAGCCCAATGGGCCCAGCTTAGCACCACTGCATGAGACAAAGAAAAGTGATCAAGGTTTTGGTATTGCCTGGTAGGGCCACTCCAGATGTTTCCCAGGTTTCTTCTTTGGTAAACACGTTTGCACCTCACCTAAGTACACTTGGAGAGCAGCCGACTCAAGACCAACTGGAAATAAACACCTGGTACACATCTAACATTCCCTGTTGCTGTAAAAAGTGCCCTGTTTTCTCTTCATCTCAAGGTTCTGGCTTTAAACCCAAAGTCTTTGATTCGCAAGTCAAATTGTGAACAAATGTTTCTTTAAGAGGATGAAGGGAAAGAAGCAGAATCTGCTTTGTTCTTCTTCTGTAGGCGGTTTCTTGGGACAGCATGCCAGCTGGCCTGTCAGGCAAGCCAGGGACGGAAGCCTACTGTAGGTATAAAGTGTTTCAAAGAGCGCCTTTGATCTGAACAAACATAACTAGTAAAACACAAAAAAGAAAAAGAAAAGCAATGGGAATAATCAGATATTATACCTTCATCCTTGACTTTCCTACTCAGCATAAACAGTAAATTTTTGCTTCAGGCTAAGAATTGAGAACATGCAGTAGGACGCTGATGACTTTATTGAATCTGGGACTTCTTCTGTAAGGTTATCTTGGTTCTTGTTCAGATGCAGAGCCAATGCCTCCCTGAAGAATGCCTCCCTTCCCATTGCATTGTGTGCTCCCCGTCACTCTATTCAGCAACAAGAACAGATCCTCTTCAATTACATCATTCCAACTCAGTGCAACGGCCCATTAAAAGAGCAGTTCATGCACACTTTGCAGCAGCACCAGTGTCAGTAACCCAATTTGCCACACTGCCAAATCAGTGGGGGAGAAAGGATCGTGATGGGGGTCCTCTCATGCAGTGGAATGTGAGCCTGACACTTTATCGGCTGTATTAGTGTCTCACACCCTTGCATGTAAATAGAGGTTCTTAGCACTGTGGTGGTGAGGAGCTTGCTGCCATAGGTGATGGAGTTCACATCTCTCCACATGGCCAGCAGATTGCCTCGTTTGACTTTGTCAAGTGCTCTGTGTGTTTTGGAGAATGCAGACAGGAAGAACAAAAGGTGTTAATGGCTAAACGTGGCGGTATAATTCTCATTTTGGGCACACATTCTCTTGGAGTGATTAATAGGTCTTACCAATTGTACGTTTATGATAATCTCACACTTACAGTCAAAATAAACGTGGCAAAGGCCACTATGTCTCACACACGACCTCTAGATGTGCTGCTCACATGGCTATACTGAGATGGGTCTCATCCACACACAGCATCCTGGCCAACAATAAATTCAATCCGAGGCCATTCTGAATACAATTATATTTGAAATGGTGCATTCTGTTTTGATGATCAGTTATTGTTGGGACAAGCAAAAAGCTGACATTTTACTTCCGTAGAAATGATTAACGGTAGTTGATCTATGTACACAATGTGTGGTAAACTATAGGAAAGTTCATACTGTCTCACTAAGAAATTTTGAAATGAAAATCCTGTTCCTAACACATATAGCTTTCAATTAAAATACACTTCAAAATTTTTACACAAAAAGGGTAAAAAATTGAATGCGTATTTTAACTGAAAAGGTATATGTGTAATGTCTTTTGATACTGTACAGTCACTTGGAACTAAACAGCAAGGCAAAAATTTAAAAATTAATTTAAAGGTCAATGCAGACAGATATCTTTACCCCAACATAAAGGATGTGTTCTTTGTGAATGTGTATGAGGGACAGTAAGTGTTAACCTCCTCACTTCTGCTTGTCCACTTAAGGCCTCTCAACTTACGACCCATTTGTTGTCACAAACCTGTTATCCTGTTCAGGGTTTACCATGAATTTACTCATTCATAGGAAAACACAACTGGGAAAGTAAAAAACAGCAGACAAGGGGAAGATTACTTCTCCTCAATTTCATATGCCAGAAAAAAAATTTTGACTTCATTTAAAAGATGAAAACAAAACCCTAAAAACAAAAACCTTCACTTAATCACTGTCAAGCTGGACTGGTTCTTGCACATGGAAGCAGGAGTGTATTGCCAGTCTTTTTAGAAATGGTATTTAACATACCTGTAATTCTCAGTCTGGACACTGTATACAATTTCACACAAAAAGGTGAAAAAGGTGACTTTTACTACTTGAATAAAGTGGGTTTTTTAAACTATTTGCTTTAAATTTTAATTAAATGTGTTTAAAGATGTTGTCATCTTATTATACAAAGCACAGGTTTTACAGAAAGGGGCTCAAGAAAATAATACTAATTTGCTAGAAGTTGTATCAACTATTAAAATCTATTTCACTGTCTGCTTATTAATATAAGGACTTTACCAGTTTTTCACCTGTGGTTTTTGTATCTTTTTGCCCTTTTGGAGTATAAGCTTTGATCATGGAAACTGACATTAACCCCTTTAAGAAATGCAACAATCCTAATGCTTACTGTCTGTAAAACAGATTTTGTAAAGCAGTGCTGGTAAATGCAAAGCTTACGTGGTCATTGTATTTAACTGCAAACACATCCATATATGCTGGACTGTCCCTTGTACACATTGCTTGGTTCTCCATGAGTCTGCACCTTATCTTTTTTGGTGTCAGAGACTAGCCAAGTCCCGGTGTGCTCTGGGTCCGGACGGAGTTGCTCTGGTTGCCAGATCTGGTTTGCCAGGAAAATGCACAAGTCGATATGGGTCTTCACCCCAAATGGGACTGAACACATTTGTGTTCCATTTGACACAGTTGCAATATCCAAATTTTAGCCAAATAAAAACATGTCAAATCAATTTAATATACTGCTGCAACGACAAACTCTGTAGCATCCCAAGTGCCCAGTACCAGCATTTATTGTGTGTACATTTTTGCAATCATTCTCATTAATATCAACTATTACAAGCTGGACTCTTTACATTGCTGCTAAAATCATCGATTGTTTTAACATCTGCAGTATCAAGTTGTCAATAAAAATTACAGAAGTGAGTTTTTTCAGCTGAAATGGTTTTTAATCAGACCATTAAAACTGGATTTGATACTGTATAGTTATTTCATTATAATTGAGAGCACTCCTGCAATACATTCCATTAAGTGGGCAAATGACAGTCTGCCTGGAAGTAAAATGTATTTATTTAGCCCAAAACCATTATAAACATTCTGTTACAAGTTAAATACAGTCATTTCCAGTTTGTCATTTACAGTTATGTAACATGAACCCCTTTTCCCCACATTTCATTCTGAACCAGCACTGCTAAGATGAATTTGAAGAGATGAGCTAATCCATTGTGGATTACAGTTTGGATAGTTCAGTGGAAATACAGCATGAACTATTAGTGACAGCAATGTTAACACTTCCACATCAAAGTGTCCACTTTAGATCAACTTAACTGTAAATATACTACAAGGCATGAGCAAAATCCTTTAAAAAGATGTTTTCCAACGTATTTCCTGATTCATGTCCACGTAAGGGATTACTTAACACATAGTGTGTGTTGTTTTTTGTTTTTCCTCTACAAACTATTTTACAAAGTATGTAAACCATAAAATAGTTCATTACAAATAAATATTGAGGAAAAACTCTCCCCTGAACACAAAGTCTGACTATGGAATCACTAAAAACTTAGAGAGTAAAAGAAAAAGACCAGGATTTATTGGGATGCAGAGCTATCATGACTTATTTTCTTTGAAACCATTTTTGTCACCAATTCATCTTGGTCAGAATTTCCCAGCAGAAGATCCAGCCAATGGGAATGTCTTGCCATGGGAGTTTAATATGTTAGTATGTTGATTAACCCTGAACCAAACTGAAATTATGTTCAGTATCTATTATCCAGAAAATAAACCAAATTCCTATGAAGACTAAGAATTTAAAACCCACTGGGGAATTGTAAATCTGAGATATCACTGGTGGGCAAGGTTTCCTGAGGATGGAGAAGGGGTTGAAAACCAACTTTATGAAAGGTAAATAAACTTAATGCAAAATCACTCAACAGTCATGACATCAACTTTTCTTTGTTCTTTTCTGTTTTTTAAAAGTTGATATCTTAACATTTATGCTTTTGATTTATAATGGTAAAAATTTTAAAATGTTTTAAATATGGATTCGTAACCCTATATTAGTACCACAATTTATCACTCTTTATTACTATTGCTCAATTCATTACCGTTTATTACCCTACTTCCACAATACTTTTTTAGTACTTAGGTTTCATTTCACATGCTGCCCATGAATACATCAAACTGTTGTATAATTAGGACAGTTATGAATAATAGATTTTATTGAATCTAACACTGGTTTTGAAATGAACCAAATCAAACATTAAAATATTAATCTCAAAGTGCCCCGACTCATGTAGCAATAATTATGATCTAATTATTTTTCACAGTTATGTTGTTTTTGAAATCATCCTGACAGATTAATTCAAACAATAGCTTAATTAATTATTTTGGAACACAAATATTTTAAAAGAATCCAAGCACAACAAAATTGGTCTTATTTTAAGCCTGACGAAATACTGACAGAACAAAAAGGTGTTCCCATTAGCAGCGTTTTTCTCAAATGAAGCTGCTCTGGAGGCAGTAAACCGGATGACATCACACTCTCCTGCATGCCTGTGTGAGTAATATCCTTGTGTTTGTTTGTGTTCTTGCAACACTTCTCTGTTGCTGCTACTGTATACTAATTCCCTCTTGTTCAATTTAAAAGGATGTTCTCATACCAGTAGCTGGTACTGGAACACAACGTGGCTTAACCTTGCATGACAGTAGTGACTGTTAATTGTTTTAGGCAGTGTTTCAAGTGGGAAAAATGTGCTCGTTTCCCCCTTATTGGCATGATGGCTTGTTTATTGGTCAGTATTACCAAACCATTAAATGGTAAATTATGAATCTTTATAGTAACTGAAATATATCAGCATATATTGCTAATTTTCACTATCTTTCTTTACTGAAGGGGATACGGTTTTTTGAACAAATGGTAGGAAAGCAGCACGTGAGCCAACTTGCAGGGCAACTTAGTGCAAGGTGAGTAATGGAATAGCACTATGAGGGCTGTTGTGAATAATAGCCATGTATGACAGCAAGCTTTTGCTGGGACAGCAGTTTAGACACAGAATCTGGTTGCCCAGGGGTAGAAAACAATATTGGTTTATCTAAACAGCAAGATGTGGAAGTGCCTATACTGTGCACCTCTGAGCACCTGCACACTTCAAGCGCTGGTTTCAGCTCTGCTGAGCAAGAAAGCAAAGGTGCATATGGATGCGTGTTAAAGACAGAGTGGACAGAACCCTGCATGCTCTTCTCTTTCGTCCCATTTTGTTTTACTGTGACCTTTCACTCATGTATGTGGTTTGATTCTGGCTTAAAAGGAACTTGAAATGTTACAGTGCCTAAGTTAGTTTTACAGTGACAGAGACAGTGCCCCTGATGGCTTCTGTGGAGACCATGGTTGCAGACTCTTCCCTGCTCTTGCCTGGTTGCTGAAGGCAGCACTAATAGGATTAGACTGCCTTGGTCCTGCAGTGCATGGACTGTCACACATTTGTTGGGCTGACAAAAGGCAAGGGAACAAGTCCAGTGGGCAGCAAGACCAGGACTAGAGCTGCCCTTAGCACTGCTGGAGTGGCAGCAAAGACAGACATATGAGGGGTGGACAAAAGAACTATTTCCTGCTATGAAGTTGGCCTAGACTACCTATGAGTGACACAGGGCTGTCCGTTGTGAAACCAGCCCCCAGGCCATGCTAATGTTCATCACAAGATAGAGATAATGCCGCAGGCAACTAATGCACCATACAAATCTCCATAGCCAGGGCAGGTGGACAGCTTGGTCTTTAAGAGCAGCATGATGATGGCTTACAGCAGTTACAAAGGAAGTGCAAGTGGTGACACTGGTAGTTTTAACACATTAACCAGTTTGCCTGAAATATGTGTGGTTAAACCTGAAAGCCTTTGTTTACATGTCTGCGGTTAAAAACATGGTGTGACACCCCTCCACAACACTACAGTTACATTTTGTAAAACACCTGTTTGGCAGTGTGACAATATGTGAGAAATGGGTCCTAAACCAGGTAGAACATTTTAAACTTTCTCAGCTTATTTAGGTGAAATATGGGGAAGGAGTACATGGGTCAGTATGTTTTAATATGTATTAAACATTTTTAAGACTGCCTGTTTGACAAGACCATTTTCCCCCTCACTTCATTCTGAACCACTCTGTATAGGTTTTTGAGCTATTTTGACTCAGAGTTAAATGAGTTACACTTTATCTTTCTTTCATATACCCCCCAATAAAGTGACCATCTCTTTCAGGAAATGAGATCTGACCTCATGCTTTCCCTCACTCCCTTGGCATTTACTCAGGCTATTAACACCTTTGTGAAACTGCCACACTTGGCCCCTCCCCCTGGGCCCAGCTCCTCATGGTAGGTTCACCATTGGCCCAGTCACCACATTCTAACACCCCAGATTCATATCTATCCCACTTTCCCCTGTCCTTGCACTCCAGCCATACCTTGGGGCTTGGGATAAAACAGCCCTGCAAGACTCGTTGCTTGTCCTCCTTTTTTTAAACACAGAGCTGCCACTTCCCTCAGCCATGGGGGACGTTTTTCATCTGGGCTGTTAAACCCAGTTATTAGCTCCAGCAGGACCAGCCTTGCACTTCACTTAGCAAAACCATTTCTTTCTCTTTTATTTCCCCATATTTGTAATATAAAAACAACACAGCAATAAATAAAGGAGATTGTATTCAAATGCCTGGACGGTAGCCAATGAGGTGTGGAGCTGGAGTAAATGCAGTTCCCCCTCATTCCACAGCAGTACTGATTAAAATTGAGTGTTTATTCGCATGAGTGATCCTTAATGACTTTGTGTTGCTCTGCCCCCACAGAGCCCCCTGATGGGGTGGGAGGGAAACACTAGGTTGGGCCGTGGGCTCCACCCACCACCTACCACAGGTGCACAGGCTTCTGCAGGTTGTAGTCTGGGTTGTGCTTTCATGGCTTTACACAGCCTGGTTTACAGGGGTTCTGATGTGTGGAGAAAGGAAATGGGGATGTGGTGGTGGTGGGGGGGGGCATCAAACAAGCACAGCCATGTAGCATCTCTCCTCCTGTTGCTGGTCAGTGCCAAGTGTCCACTCAAATTGCTTTTTAGCCACCTGCCACTAACAAAAAGCAATCCATTTCCTAACTGCGGGGTGACCTGGCACAGCGGCAACCTGAAGGACTATGCCTTAATGAAACAGGGAGATCTTTCTGTCAGCAATTAAAACTAACCACAAGGGTTGCGTACAATTAATGCATCCTGCACAGCACTCACATGCCGAGAAGAAAAAAATGAAGGACAGCTCTTCTCAACAAGAATATCCGTCTGTTTGCAGGTCATCAGTGATACTCCACACAACATAGAGCAAATACATAAGCAGGCAGTATATCTCTTTGGCACAAAATACAGTAATACCTCAGTTAATGTTTCCTCCTACCCTTTGAGTAATTTATCATAATAATTGTCACTTTTAAAGTACTTTTTAAAACTTTAAAAAATGTATTTTGAAATAATTTGTCTGGAGTTTTATTGTCCACAAAATAGACTGTATTTATTTGTTATTATGAAAGGTAGAAATCACCTACTTTGTTTTATGTTGTGTGTGCATTTTTCAAACTCTGTTTATGCAACATATTATATTCATGACCTCTTACATTTCGTTAATTTATCAAGAACACATCAAAAGCACTAATAAAGATGTTACTGGACTGGTACTGACATGGCAGCAGCTTTGAAGAATAAGAAAAGCAGTGTGCTATTATGTCCTATTTACTTACTTTATTTACTTACACAGCTAACTATTTCCAAAACAGGTGTGCCAACCTTAGACCAGACTAAACATTCTAGAAAGGCTAGAATTTGTAAAACTGTTGTTTGAGTGGTACAGTGGCTCAGTGAGGAAAGAGTGGGTGTCTCACAGTATCTGGACTATATGTTTGGATGTGGGTTTAATGCCTGCTTTGTCTGTGAGGTGTTTGTAGTGTATAAGATGACAAATAAGTGCCTCAGTCAGTTTAAAAACATTTTTTCAAGTTAAATGGCCTGTTACAAACGTATCATTCTTCCATTTAAACAGAGCCAGATCCTCAGGGGAACTTCTTCCAAGTGGCATTCTGCCCTATATGAGCTCTCTGTTTTCAGGGTTGATGCCCCATCCAGCAATGAGGGACACATTCCACTGCTCACAACCCACTTCTCTCCACATCTCTAAGTCACATGGGGACATGAGGAATGTGGAGTGATGGTGACCTGAAGGTAAAGAGCTTGAAGATGATGGCCTGACACAAATTTGTTTAATGTCTCAACAATTAATAGCCCCACTCTCTAGGTCTGAATCAAAATTAAACAATAGAGCACAATTTAAAAGGCTTTTTCTGGAGAGGGGTTTTCAGATTCCTGATATACTTAGGACACCTGCTTTGTTTGTAGGTATTTTTTGAGTATTTCAGCACTTCAGATTGACAAAAGCTAACCTAAATTGCATGAACAGTTATGTGTGAGGGCTAAATATAATCAGAATTTCTGAAGATGTTTAAAAATTTTTACTACAATCCAAATAATGAGATGCTGCCCAAAGTCAATAAGTCACCAAAGTGCAAGTCACAGTCAGTTCAGACTTCAACTGAGTTGGCTTTTTTAATTCACAAGCTGTTACTCATCTATAACAAGCATATTTACACGAACATCATTTTTAGAACGTCAGCTGAAGTCATTTTTTCAAATATGCCTTTTTTA
This sequence comes from Arapaima gigas, assembly GCA_900497675.1. Lineage (NCBI taxonomy): Eukaryota > Metazoa > Chordata > Actinopteri > Osteoglossiformes > Osteoglossidae > Arapaima > Arapaima gigas. The sequence continues at coordinate 1,041,331 of UFQX01000090.1, read as the reverse complement.
TGTTCTGCGAAACAAACTGCTCTTATTGCTGTCTGAATAGCTCACTTAATTTTCAGTAACAAAGCAGGTAAAATCATACTATTCAATAGCACTGCATAATGTATCTGAAATTTGTAAGATCTGATAGGCTTTTTTGCCTTGCACTGCTTTCCTCACTTGGATGTGCTGGCACAGCTCCTGGGCTTTTTACCTGCTATGGGGTTCAAGTTAGTCAGATGCATGAGGGTTAGAGTTTGCATGTTCTCCATGTGTTTACAACCTTCAAAGATGCATGGAAGAAGGCAATGGGAAGCCAGGCTGTGGTTACCTATGAACTACATTTGACTTGATGGCACTTACACACATTCCTCACTTGTTTGGTTGTCCAACTGCACCATACAACCTTTGTTTAGTCCACTACAACCTTAAGCAAGTTTCTGTTGTAGTGTCTTCTGCCCTCTATATTTCGCATTACTTTTAATTCTTTATTAACCAAAAAATGCATCTATTTAGACAAAAGGCAAACCATTGTGATGTGGAATATATCTGAGTAAGCTTGCTGCATCTATTCCCAAAAGGAGTTCATATGTACATGCATGTACATGCACTTACCGTGTTGACAGGCTTTCCATTTTTCACACATTAGGTGCTGTGCAGCCTATCATGTTCCAACTTGGCATAAGCTGTCTGAAAAACTGTCTGACCAGAATATGCTGGCTCATATGATCACTGTTACAAGTGGAATACTTCTGTATTCTACGTAAGACTGTGATATTTGGGATGTAAACATGGTGAACATGGTCAGTTCAACTGATAGTAATCCAAGTTGCAAATAATAATCCAGTAAAAGAGAAAACAGACTTGACTTTTGGTTCCTGACAGCACAGGAAAAAATCAGGGGCAGGGGGTATTGATAACAGAGGATAGTGCTGGTTTGTACCAGTGACCTCTGACCCCAGCAAATCCAATAGGAAAAGATCACAGTCCCTGAGCTATACACTTTCAGAGGAGATTAAGAGTTTCACACACAGCATCCCAGGATATACATGAGTCCAACCTCCAGGCCCTGGTCATACAGCTTGGCACATTACAATGGCTCAGCTGGTTATGCGTGAGTCTCTTGGCCCACATAAATAAAAGACATTACATTTGATCACAAGATATAGTTTTGCCTGTCAAAACTTTCATCAGAAAATAAGCATTTGATATATTCAGGGCCCTGAGGGAGGGCTACATATTTTCAAACATATTGAAAATCGATGAAGAGCAAATTATTCATAGAAAAATATATCCTGTGCTAAAACACACTGGGTAGGGCCAGCTGAGTTATTCAGAAACATGCCTACACAAATCATGAATAGTCTGCATCAAAAAGACAAGAGGGGCCAGAGATTTGGAAAGAGTTACTGAACACCACTTCCTTTAAACCTCAGAGGCACCTGCACTGTCCCCCAGTCTGGCACTCTTATAAACATCTCTTTACTCTTTATAAAATCTAATCCACACAGGACAGAAGGAGGCAGCCAGACTTTAGCCTATGAGCAGGAGCTTAGGCATGTGGAAGAGGTTGTTTTGGAGTGATTTATGATGGCTAGGGTGTGGGACAGTGGCTCCCTCTGATCCTGTCAAGCTCCAGACCGTGCTTAACTGTTATTGTTTCCCCTCTGAGCAGCCTTCACGTTGCATTGACAGAACGTGCACATCTGCCGGCCGATTGGTCCACTTGAAACAACATTTGTCATGTAGCAGCATTATAAATCAGTTGAGTCAAGCTGGTGAGAGCTGTGGCACCAGCAGACACTTCTGAAGCCTCTGCCAGATAAAGGCCACAGGCCATGTTAGCACAAACGGTCCTCACTGTCAGCCCCCTGCCGCCACCCAAGCTGTGGCAAAACTACATTTGGATTGCCTTCTGCTCTTCTGGTTTCTCTGGTTTTTCTTGTGTTGGACACAACAACGATAGCTTCTCTACAGTGTAAGCTATGAATCCACACTTTTTTCTAATGCTGTAACTACTGGAAACATCAGCTAATGTGTATAATGGCAATAAGTTTTCAACTTGCTAAGAAAACAAACAAGAAATATTAACCAGTTACCCAATGCGCATCATCTGAAAGGCCACTTTCACCAAAATACATGACAATTTGTCCAGTGGCATATTGGCTTAAGTTGCACAAATATGTGCTTTGAAAATGCTTGATGAAATCAAATCTGTCAAAATGTGTAGCTATTTTTGTGTAGTGTGAATTATTTTTCATATAAAAATATGTTGTGGCCGTAGGTTAAAAACAATTCTGGCATACAGGCCGGTAAAAATATATCTATTGTCATAGTTCTTTAAAGACAGGAAATTTTACATGAGACATTGTGTAAATTGGTAAGTATGCATCAGGGTTCTTTACATGCATGGCCAGTCGTGAAAGATTTATTATCCATGGGGTAATGAAGCGAGGAACCAGAGCCAAGCTTCAGGAACGCAGCCATGACTCACTGCTTTTAGACGTTCTCTTTTCTTGCTTTTAAAAACAAGAAATTCACAGATTTCAGTCTTAAGGCCAAGACCATAAAGCCAAGAGGATGTAGCTGTAGCCACATGTTGGCAGAGTTATTGTAAAATGTAATCCTACAATGTTGGCACTGCTCATTTTTACTATTGGTAAATATAAAGCTTCACTCTCCCAGTCTTGGCAAATTCAACAGACAGAAAAATTACTTCATACAGTGCTTCTTATTAGCACTCTGCCTGCTTCCAGAGAATCCCTGTTCATAAGTGCAAACAAGCACAGCCACAGCACCAGACCCACACCCATATGCAGACAACAAAAACACAAATACACACACTCAGTTTTTCCTTCAATAGAATTTAGTAGTCAGATTGGGCAGGTTATGATAAGTGGTGCGTCTGGAACCATCTCTATAACTTATTTTCGTTGCCTGAAGCATCAAACACCGTGGAATGGGGGAGATCGGTGAGGCAGAGGTTGATTGATAAAGTCCCTATCTGGCTATTTACAATCTGGCTGTGGAAGAAGCAGCTTTCGCCAGACAGAAAAGCAATTAATCTGCAAACGAGCTCTGGAACAGGCGGGCTGAGCATTGGAGGCTCCTACCGCTCGCTCTGGAGGGAAGATAAGGCAGCAGCCGGCTATTTATTGTACATTTTAATTAAGTGCTTGTTAACGGCAGTTATCTTAACAGTCACCAAATTACTGTTGTAATGCATTTTGTTTGAGGAAAAATGGAGAGTGTTGAAGGACTTTATGAAACAGGGCACAGATTGCTTTCATTTTAAATCACAGAATACATTCAGAAGAGGCGGGTGTCACACTGATCTAAGCTTAGTAGCTAATGGTTATTTAATATGGCCATCAGCGTTCCCAGGTCCCCAGCATGCGCAGCTTACACAATAGCCTCCAAACCCTCTTAAACACTTATTTGAGATGACAGGAAAAATGAAACCGTTTGTGCTTCCAATGGAAAAGCAATCACTGGTACATTATATCCCGCTTGGCCCATCATGCTAATGCATAGTAAAAATGTCACCAAATGTATTTAAAGACCTGACGGAGTGTTGGTGCTCTGAGTCCCGTTACCAGGCTGATTAAAAAAAAAAAAAACTTCAATTTGTATGTAAATGCGTTTGGTTCATATAATTTGGACACCTGGAGGAAAAGAAATAAAACAGTGACGTTTAAGGCTGCCCTTATTAGGGATTTTAGGAATAGCTTGAAGGGAAATTCATAGCAATTGGGTTCAAGACTCCAGCCCAAAAACAGAACACACATCTGGACAAGGAATCTTCTGAAACACGGATCCACGTCACATTTTATTGACAGACAATATTCTAGAAGGCCTCTCTTACCAACAAAAGGCCGAGGTCAGGTCACCATTCAGGGTGTGACCATCGCAGGTCATCCGGATCTCCCATTAGCAGTGCTACTGACTATGTATGGGAGGGTAACCCACGGTAGATGGCACAGCACATCTGATGAACAACAAGGCTTCAAGCCTATGGACCTCAACACCACCGACACTCCACTCTGTGAACCTCATGCAACACTTTACTATGTTAGCCGATTCATACATTTATAAAGCACTTTCCTTCTTGTACACAAAGTGCGTTTCAGAGAGAACCCATGTAGAAAATATAAATGTGAACAAATTAAAAAATGCAATAAACTTCTGTCTAAAAAAGAAAATCATTACAATTTCATGGGATATTAAAAGAGAATTCTAGTGAAATGTGTTTTTAAAGCATATCGATAAATGATGATTAAATGGAAATACTGAATCAGAGGGGTTAACTCACTCAAGACAGTAACAAGTACTTAAAATGGATATCACCACATCTTATGAATGGCACAAAATGAAATTCTCAAAAAGATTTTGACTTGTTGCAAACTGTTGAGATTTGTAATCATACACTGAAAAAATAATACCTGCTATCATATGTGATCACTCAGTAGATTTCTTAATACTGCTATGATTGTGTGGCATGGAAGACCCAACAGGACAAACTTAAGCTTGAAAGGTGATTTCACATACAGCGGAGGAAAATCACATAAGAAAAGCGTTCTAAATATTTTAGACATAGGCCATTCAGGTTTGTCTATCTTCCTCCTCTCTGAAAATAACTTGGCACTGTATAAAGATTGAATTTTACAGATCACAACAGAAAGAAAATGTATTCATTCAGGCATGCCTTTGGTGAGAAATGTATCGTGATCTTTAATAGCATTCTGTATACAGCTTCATCCAAGCCCTCTTTTTAAAGAAAATAGCATATTAATATTGATAGCTATGGACCGTGGAGTACTAAGCTCTATCTGAGAAGTGCAGCAGAAAAAAATATTAATTTGTATCAAGAGGAAAGCCAAAATGAATTCCTATTCATATTTTAATGCCTTTATGCTAATGTGAGTTCAGAGAGCTTACTGTGTGTGTTAGAATGATCGAGAGAGAGAGAGAGAGAGAGAGAGAGAGAGACCTGCAACTGATTTACAAGCTTACAGTTAAGTTCCTTCTCTAAAGAGGTCTTCTCACATATCAGTAGATTATGGGTACACTTTACTTTTTGTCAAGATGGCACCATAGTGCCATCTCAGAGAGGTCCCAATGACAAAGACGAGATACTACAAACTTCATTTTTATAGTGATATTTGGCTTTGCCCCCAAACAATTTTACCCCGAGCAAGGTCTCAGCAACCAAGAGCCCAACCAGGAGCAACAGTACCAAGTTATGAAACCATCCCTGGATGGGAAACCAGTCCATCACGGCATGACCACATACACACTACAAACAGTTTAGAGTGACCAACTAACCTAAAAAACCTGTCTTTGGACAGTAGGCAGAAACCCACAGAGACACACTGAAAATGTGTAAACTCCACACAATATGAGCTGGATTCCAACTCATTCCCAACCAGCCCAGGTGCTGCAAGGTACCAACACTATGTACTGAGCCACCATCCTACCTATTTGGCTTTATACACAAAAAATGTATACAGTTTTCATACCTCATATATATTCCAGGTATGTGTGCCTCCTAGAAAGGACTGGGCAGAACAGTTCAGTCCACAGCTGAGCTCAGTGGATACAAGAGTTGACGCTGTTTCAGGCTCTTTTGAACAGGCGATCATCACACAACTTCTGCTGAAGAAAGCTGAGAAACAGCTAGAGAAGTTGTGGGCACACTGCACAGTGTCTCAAGGGGACAAGTTACTCCAAGTAGCCAAAATACAGACCTAAAAGCACAGCAGGAAAAAAAGACAACAAAAAAAATAAACCTGATGTTCAGTACAGTGGATTGCAACATATTCCACCTTAATACAACAGTGCAAGAGAATACCAAGTGAGAGTCTTTCTCTGCAATAGATTTTCCCCTCAAGGCTGAAAAACATGTTGATCTCTGTTGGCGGCTGCATTCAGTCCTATGCAGCGTAATTTGTTTAGCAGTTTGTTTCTAGTTAGCTGAATGGAAGTAGGGCAAGCAGAAATAAATTGCACTGATATCAAAGAGGTACCTTTCAGGTCTTGTCGCAGCTGTAATCATTACATATTTATTGGTGGACAAAGTAATTGTCTCTTCTGATAGCAGCCTATCTGTTAATGTCTGCATTGTGTCACCTGCAGGGTGAGTGCCATTAATTGCACTCATTCAGGAGGCAGGCCGGCGCAATTGCAGTGCAGGTGTCTGGACCAGCGTTCATTATCTGGGCCAGAGATTGGAAAAAGACAAATCTTCCCATCAGGGGAGGCACAGACAGGGACAGTGAGCCATCCTTTCTGGTTTAAAACTGTGTTAAATGACAATTACCCCTTGCACACCCTTTTTCTTCCATGCTACATGCGATGTTTGAATGTTGGAGACTCGGTGGTACAACTCCAGTCTATACATAGGGCTAATTTAAAAATGAGATCTACTTTATGACACTTACAAAAATCTTCATTTGAGTAATTTAAACAGCTCTTATTGTGCTGCTTGGGACCTATCAAAATATGTGCTAGTGTTTTTCTACATCCAAAGGGTGAAATGTAAGGTTCCTCTTGAAACTGCAAAAATCACACTCTCAACATCATACATCTGTTGCATACCTGTCATCCTCTGCAAAACTACAAAGGATGTACCCCAAGCATCAGGACTAAAGTCACATCTTGGAAACAGCTTCTCACAGGCTCCATGATTTGAAGGCCATGATTTGGGGTCCACAGTGGGACTGCCCTAAATTGGGGGTTCGTTGTAGTTCAGGTTTTATACTTAAGTCAGGCATCACTGTTGGAGATACCTGTATACCATATAAGGGCATAAAAAAATTATGAATGGCAATTAATTTTGTTTTCAGCTACCCTACAAACAAAAGGACCAATTAACTGATGGATGTATTCAGCAACTTTAGGGAGCTTTTTTAAGATGTAAGATTTGTAAAATAATCCAGGTGGGATGCCAGAGAAAAGTTTGATACTTCTTTCTTGAACCAGTTCCATAATATGCTCACACATACACAAATTCACTTCAATAGGAGGAAAAAATATCTCAAGAAGATGTACTGTGGATCTATTCATTCTAATATTTCAGCTGCCACAAAGGCATTGTTAATCATGATTACATTGGCTTTGATGTTTAGTTCAGGATCCCCTTGTGTCTATGAGTAGAATGTGAACATGTGGGTTTATACAGTACAGGAGGCCAAGGAACCTGTGTTTAGTGCCCCAAAGAGGCCTATGTTTGATGAAATTTGACAAAGGAATATCAGTCGCAGATTGTTACTCTCCCCCCCATCAGCCTGCTTCCCCAAAGCAACTGAGCTTGGCTACACAGGCGTGACGGGGCACAGGAGGGCTGGGTGCTGACCCTCTCTGCGGATGGGGGTTTCAGAGAGGAAGACAGCACACATAAACAACCAGGCACACAGAAACCCCTCTGACCCACTTGCTCAACTCTCTCCAGACAGCTGGAGAAGATGTTAAGCTGTCAATTACAATCAGGTGTGTTATTGTCTGCCTGTCAAAATGGTGAGGTTGTGACACACCTTCAGCATGCCTCTTTTTCCCCACTTCCGTTTGGTACTGCAAGAAGTACACACCAAGATTTATTTTGCTGGGAAGCAAGCCTAGCTGTGGCCAACGTTAGCAATTTATGATTTAATAAGACTTACATAAGTCTTGCAGGTGTGCTTTACAACCCACACTCAGGCCCATTCAGTAGATTTATTAGGGGCCTTTGGATTGTGAGCTGATTTAAAGCAACTCTTTCCCACCACAGTCATGTACCTAATGCTTGTCCATGTGTGCACACACACACACACGTGGTCACTGTGGTTTAAACTATCATTAAAAATAATTCCCAAAAAACACTTGATAACATACATCGTGTGAGATCTGTGAGATTTTCCTGCAAAAACACATTTTAGAGGTTACTTCCCTTGTCACCACAGTTTGTTACAGATTCACGGGAGCGTTTTATGGGATTGGATCCTGTAACCACCTGGCTCTTCACACAATCAGGTTTAAAAATTAAAAAAAATTTAAAAAAAACATAGTCACCACATTGGGACATAGTCTAGAACGACAGTCGTGTGTGGCTTTTTTTTCAGCACAATTAACTAAAAGCAGCCCATAAGTTACAAAGAGAATGTGCACAATGGGGCACAAATCAAATGCACAGCTCACTTTCAGGTTGCAGCCAGATATCTTTCATTTGGTTGCACTGTAACACCCATCATTATCTATGAGTCAGGAGCAGCAGTTCCAGAGAAGTCAGTGTGACATCTGAAGTCACTGAGGGGAGAGAGTGTGGTGCAAGGTGCTTGTACTCAATAAATGAAGTCCTACATGCTGACACTTATCCATCTTTTTCCATCCTTTCAATTTACAAATGAAAACTAGAGCCAAACAAAGATTAAACTGGATTAATTCTAAAATCTGGTGTATTTTAGAGGAGTGCAGGATTCATATAATTGACCAGAGTCACACAGAGACAGCCTACCATTACAGTCAGGACATTCATCTTTGAAAGACAGAGATGCAAGATCCCCATGAAGTAAAATACATTTAAAGGGTTCAGCTGTTGCAGGACAGTAGCCATGCATTTCATGGACCTCTTCAGCCCTCTGCCCGGCCTCCTCTGGCCTTCCATCAACACTGGCCTGGTCCTCACCATTTACATGTAATGATGCAAAATAGCCTCATTACCATCTTCTAAATATGCACGTATAAGAGGCTGAATAACCGTGCCAAACTTGTCACCTGCAGTCTGGCCTTTTGCTGTCCAATAAGCCAACGTATCCATCTTTGCTTAGATAGGCCTTATAAAGGACGTCCTTCTTTTGCTCTTTTGGGGGGCAGGAAAAGAAAGAGAATTTTAAAATGTAAATAAGAAAGAAAAATATTCTTGTGTTGAGTGACATTTCTTAAATCCATGCATTTCATTCAGGGTGAGAGATATTCTTTACCGACTGCCACAGGATACGACATGACAAAGTCACTGAGTGTGTCAGTGGCTGCGGAGAGTTTGGAGATGATGCGTGACAATGTGGCATCCCCTTTGATTTCTCCCTTCAGCAAGAGGTTTCCTGCTGCTAAAGCAAATATATGGCCTGGCCCAGGCCTTCCATTGTCCATTTGTTTCTGTTTACTTCAGCAAGAACAAGAAAAAAAATGGAAATAGTTGTTTAAATATTAATTAGTCCAAATGCTCTAATTAGCCCAACACATTTGCCAGCATAATAAAATGGTATCTGTATTAGTTGGTGTAGTTGCTGTGTTTAACCAGTGTAGCCTTCAGTCAAGAGATGGAGAATGTGGAACAATGGTAGACACTTGGCTAACTAACTACTCATTACTCCAATAAGCAGAGGGCTTTTGTTTTTTTCCTTAAAAATGTTAATATAAATGTAAAACAACAACATTATAGAAAAGAATTACAACAAGTTTCTTTTTTTTTAAAAAGATGGAGAAAAATAATTTAATTTTGTGACGGAGCACAATCTCTTTTAGCATTATTTGGTAATCTGGAATTTACTTAAGCAGAAATGACGGGATAACATGAAAAGGAATTTCCCCATATCAAAAGCATCGGGTTGCCCTATCATTTTAAACTCATGTCAAAAGCTTTGATGTACCCTGTTCTTAATGTGGCACATTGGAAAAAAATTCTCAGCTCAATTTAAGTCTCATCCAAAGAGCTTACAACTGTAATTAAATCATTAAATTCTTGTCTACGCTTCACAGAGCGTAGAGAAATTAACTTCCCACCAACCTCATTTTCTATTTGAACATGAAATAATGATTTTCTGCCAGTCTAATTACAAAGCCAACATCTGATCAAGCCAGCATCCAGGGGGGATTATCACATGCAGGAGTATTAGACCTCATTACCAGCTTGAGTGCAAAATTATTACATCTTGTAATTGGATGGTGAGATTTATATACAGATCAGGCCGGTTTCTGTAAGATTGTAATTACAAGCTTCGTTGGTTAGCTACTTATCAGAACTTTGCAGGAAAACAAAACAAATGACCGGGCAAAATGAGAATTTCATTAACCTGTGGACCCGGCATGGGGGGAACCGGTGTAACGCTCGTGTTTGCATTAAAGGAAATGGGCTCATCCATTTCACTGGCTGCCTGTGATGGCAGAGCAAAACAGTCTGTTTCATTTGTTTAACCTGGGTAATTTGTGAGGAAGGAAAAAAAACTAACTATAAATGAGCTGTCTCTTCTGCTAGGATGAGCTCAATGTATCTATTACTCCAGGCTAACTGGCTGTGAAACCATGTATTCTGGGAGCTGCAAGGGCTGATTTCTCCCAGCTGAGAAAGGGGAAAAGAAGGCATTGATTCCTGGATCAGCTGTTTGCCCCTAAGAATGCAGGGCTTGTACACCACTAAAACACGATAAAGAGAGGAGGTAGAAAAGGAAGCAAATGAGCATCTTGCAGTAAATAACCTTTGACATAAACAGGCAACAAATCAATGTAGGATTCACCTTGTGGGAGGGGGAGAGCAGGAGTGAGAGAGAAGGAGAGAGAAAGAGAGCAAAAGAGAAATAAAATTGTTCAATTACTGAGCAAACATTTTTTTTGCTTTCCCCCCTCGTTTTTAAACAAGTGATTTCACAGTGCAAATCAATGTTGGCAGGTCAGGCTGCCAGCTACTAATCTTGGCATTACAACTCTCCAATCAGGAGCTCACAGGTAATGGAGTCGTTATTGAACTTCATAGCTGGGATTAGATTCTCAGCAAAGATCAATGCTGCTCTTAGATGGGATTGATAAACCCTTGATAGAAATCTGAATCCCCGAAGCTATGGATTGGGGCATGCTCTGCTTTGGGGCTCTAGGCTCTGCTTACACCTCTGCAGGCCCAACAGTGCACTCTTCACCAAATAGCTTTCCACACTCCCCTATTCTGCATTGTATCAACCACAGTCTTCTGGCAGAACAGAAAGCAAATAAATCAGTCTCTCACTCACTACTCACACACACACACACACACACACACACACACACACACACACACACACACATTTCTTGATGCAGAGAATACGAGTTTTCATTATCACAGAAAGCTCATTACTGATTTACACAGAATCAATAAAACAGTGTATTCTTTTCCCATTTTCAAAAACTTTATTTTAGTAAGCAAAACAAAAACGCATAATAATGAATATTAGGTAGAATGAGTTCAGTTTAACATCACTTCACACAATAATCTTGTGCATCATGAATTGTAAACTTCTTGCACTCAGTTGTTCCTGAGGTCCTCATGGGACTTATGTTATGTTATTATGTTATGTTATGTCTAATATAACTTGTCAGTAATCAGCTGTGAAAATAACAGTTAATTATGCATTGATTCATGATTAATAATGATTAATTAATTCATTTTAAATCATAAACTAGCATGAAAATCCTTCTGAGGAGTCTCAGGTTTTTTGGAGTACGCAGGTCACTATTGCAGATGTTTTACCTATTTGGTGCATCAACTATACTGTTGTATGTTTGGGCAATAACATCTCTACATGTGATGCCATCAGAATGACTAAACCAATCGGGAAGACTCAGCTGCTCCTGGGAGGTAGACAGGACTTTATAGAGAAGGACTCTAAACAAACTCCTGCCCATCCTGGACAATGGCTTTAATCTTCTTCATGCTGATAAAAGGAGCACGTTAAGCAACGGACTGGTCCAGTTGCAATGTTCCAAGGAGCACAACCTCAGTCCTACCAACAGGCTTTAGGCTCTATAATGAGTTCTTACACTGTGGGGGGGGTACTGAAGTGTCAGTACTACTTTTTTTGATTTGCACATTTTTACACTGAAAGTGATATTCATCTCAGTGTGATTTTTATTTATACCAGTGTCTTTTTTCACTGCTCTCTTGTTTTGTCACTACAGTACTTGGTTTTATGCATGCTGCTGTAGCCTCCTGCAATATTTCTATCTATCTATCTATCTATCTATCTAAGACTGACACTGTTGATGTGTTCTAAAATGAAGCAACTCTCTATTCCAACAGCTCTGCAACCATTTAGGACAGAGCTTTGAATCAATAGCAGATCAATAATGAAGGCAAATCAATCAGAAGGCTTTTCTTTTCAAAAATATTTAATTAAAACCTGGTGGAACATAACCTCAGGATTTATTGTTTGATGCTTAAAAGCATTACCGATTTTGTTTTTGTAAATTTCCATATGGGGGCCAGCTGCTTTACTGGTAAGAAGGATTAAAGGGACCAAGGGAATACTGTGGACACTTTTCCAATACAGAATAATGTCTATTTGTGTATGCATATATATTATATATATTTATACACAAGCGCAATTACATACTCAGCTGCGTTTTCTAATGCAGTGACTCATTTCACTATCAATAAAAAGGAAGGTGCCACGACTCAGAGGTAGCTTTTGCGACTGTTTATCAGTTGAAATCATTAGACATAATACACCACCACACATATTGTTTAATCTTTGTGGTCCTGTGTGGATCATTATCTGTACCCTTTGGGAGGTACAGTGTAATATACGGGAAAGCCAACAGAAAGGCAGCAGCAGAAAAGACCAACAAAGGCACAAGAGAGGAAGAGCACACACTGTAAGTGGACTGTTTATTGACATTATTACTGCTATGTTGTTCTGAAGCATTTCTTTCGGCTACAGTCTCATCCACCTGCGTAATTCACATCTGCATATGTATCGATTACTTCTGCAATTTGTATGTGACCAAGGAAAGATTTTCACTTAGAGGGAGGCATAAGAGGAGGTTTGCGGCCTTCAGTGAGATGACTTGAGACGTCTCCACAGGAGCAGTGGCCTGAAGCATCTCGGAGCACAACGGGACAGGGTGTGGACAGCCATCTAATGAAGAGTGCTGTCAAGGTTGTCTGGAACAACACCCTCTTTCGGCTTGTGGTTAGAAAGCACAAGTTACCAGACCCTACAGCCTAATCATTATTGGCTGAGAGTTCAGCCGCCCGGCAGCTGGGGCCTGTCTTGTGCGGCCACCCATTTTACAGTGTCTCCTACACATGCGCTTGACATTTGTTCCCTTCTGCAAGTTGGCAACACAATCTAATTCTACTAACAAACAACTACAGCTGGCCATTCATGAAACCAACCAGCTGGTACAGCAAGGGGAATACTAGTTTTACACCATTCTTTTTTCTACTTCTGTGTATTTATCCACAGCTTGTAGTTATGTTACGTGTTTGGATGACCCACCAAACAGCAATAACCAGACCTACACTTAACTATAGGATGTAACTGCACCTATGAAATCTACTGTTACATGCTATTCCATTACTATATTATGAAACCAAAACATGTTAAATTTATTTTTATTCATTTACCAGATTCTTTCCTCTGAAGCAAACTGCAATGATTGAATAGTATTTACAAACATTTATTCAAAGCTTTGTGCACTACACCGAACTACTAACAATCATCCACCCTTTCACAAATCAGAGCAAACACCGGGGCAACTTATAGTCACTAGATCACCTGGAACACTTGTCTTCGGACTGTGGGAGGAATCACGCGCAAAGTCAGGGAAAACATACAAAATCCACAAAGATCCCAGCAGGATCAGATCTACATTTGGTCTTACAGCCCAGGTGCCACCTGTACTGAACTCAACAACTAACAGGTTCACTCATTGTCATTTACAGTGCTGTTTTTTTTAAAGACAAATACATTCAAGTGTGTATGGTGAGTTTTACATTTTGTTTATTTTAGCAACACCTTCCCATCCTGTGTGAATAAATATTGTGTAACAGTCAAGATGATTAAATTAACATATACTCAACATAGGTCAGGAGTTGTGCTGTGAAGAGTAAAACACTGTAACGATAACTGTATAAAGTGTGGTTTCAAACATTCATTGTCCCTGTTTTGTATCCTTAACTTGGCCACAAAAAAAACTGTAGACTGACAGCATCTAGACACATATTATTGTTACTTTTCATCCCATGGATTTCAAACTGATGACAACAAACATTTTGCTTTTATTCAATGTCAAGCTGCATATGATCCTCATTCTCCTGTTCTAAGCCTGCTTCAGAATTCCCCGCTCAGCAGCAGGAAAACTGTACTTCTACACACAATTGACTGGGAACAAATCCTGCATGTAAATCATAACCATATACATTCCAGCAGGATTTAATGCTTAATTCAATTAGCAGGTTCACAGCACTAGTTTATTTCTAAGAAAAATATTTTCAAAAAGTAAAAAATAAATTCTGAGTGGGAAGGAGACATACTGACTATAAAAAGCTGATCTTATGTGTTCACTGAACCTATATTTACTGGGCAAACATCAGCAAAGTTGTTTTAGGCAAAAGGTGGTCAGTGGTCATTGGAGCAATGTTTACTACAGCACACATAAAAGCTAGAGGTATGGCTGGTTAGGGTTAAAATAAGGTGAATGTTCTGTTACATGACTGTAAATACAAGACAGTGTATTACAGATTACTCAGCTGGTGCACAAACAGGCCATGGTTTCCAGCAGCAAACTGAGGAGAATTGGCCTTGTGTGGCACGCAACTTTTACAGGACCTTCAAGCACTTTTTTCCTTCCCTGGCATAAGAAGGATGCTTGAGAAAATGCCCAATAAGCTTCTCCAAGCATATCTTGAGCTTGGCATGCATCTATTCTTGTCTAGTCATCTAACAACAGTGTATCATTGTACAGGAAACTGTTTTTGAATGTTCCAGAAATTCAAATTCATAACATAATTACAGTCACTGAGTCCATTTTTATGTATGTTAACAATTTATGTTAAAAAGTTTTGTTCACAGAGTTTACTCTACTGCAGTACGTCCACAGTATATGAGATATTCCCAGGGGCATCTTTTCCTGTGTTTTACATGCAAAGCCACTCCAGGCACTTTGGTACACATGAATGTGACAGAATACTGGAGCAACGTTCAAGCTATCCATATAAACCCTCATTAGTCCCTTTTGGTACACAGTATAAACTCTTCTGACAAATAAGTGTCTGTATGAACAGCTGAGAGAAAATCCACTAAAAAGTCATCTTTAGACAAGTTTAGAAGTATTTGAATAAACTTTGGAAGTCTAGGTCAGTCGATATTTTTTTAAATCTATTTACTGGATCTTTTTTTGTGGGCTGTATGATGAGCTTCATAAAATAGTGACACTTTTTTGTCTTTCATTTGTATCACGTACCTGTATGCATTTACATTTTCTTGTTATATTGTTTATCTGTAGGCTGTTGTGAACCAGTTCTGTTCTCTTGCTAATAAAGTAAAATAAAAAAGAAAAAAAAAAACTACATGGTATAAACATCAGAATTTAATCCGTATGGTCACATTAGTTTTGAATTTAGCTAAAATCCTATGAGAGAATGAGTTTCTCCTCTGGTGAAATCATCCTGTGAAATTGAGCTAATATTTTACCTGATGGTCAGTACAGTGCAAATGTGTCCTGAATATTTTCAGCACAGACTGTTTTTAGTTTGCCTGTCGCAGTACTTGTACCATTAGAGAGGCTTTAAGTGCGACGCTGTCATTCTGCCAGGTGAACGTTAAGACAACTTGCATTTTAATTTACCCCTTTAAGTTACTCATTTCATTATTGATCAGCCATAATACCGAATCGATGCTCATCTTGTAACCTGGCTATCCCCGTGTAAGACACAGTGGGTGATTCTCCTTCCAACGACACTTCACCATAAAATCAATGTACGTTCGCTACCGATACAAACTGCAGTCATACTGCAGCTGAACACTCCATGAAAAATCAGATTCACCCTTACGTTTTGCTACTGACTGCTATTACATATAATCGGACTATTTAGAAAAATAAAAAGTTAAAAAGAATAAAAATCTTATTCAACCCGCTGTGCAAGTTGGTAAATCATTGTAAAACAAAATATCTACGTATCTAAGTAGCCTCGGACAAAGGTTTCAGATTAATAAAGTTTTGAAACAACAATACCATTATTATTATTATTGTTGTTGTTGTTGTTGTTGTTTTTGTTCTTTTTATAAAAAGAAGAAAGAAGATCAAGAATAGCGAGTGTTTAGAAATGTATTATATGGTTTGTTTTATTGAATTTACTTTAAAAAGTGACATAATAAGAGGACAAGCCCTGTTAAAGTACGTTTCTGATGCTAGCTGACGAACGTGATGTACGTGTCCCAGGGGACTGTGTTTGGCCGCGGGAGCCCGCGGTATCCGGGCGGCGGAGGGGGTCACTTCACTGCCGAGTAAATGGAAAACGGAACAAGTGGGACCCCCACGGTGAAGACTGTGGCCACTAGCTGCTCCGTGACGAAATAATGTTCAGCTCCTGCTTACAAGTGAATTAGAAACGCGTTCTTCTTCGTCTCCATCACGTTCTGTCTTATACTGTTTTACACTGTCAAACCACGACCTGCTTAGCAAACATTACAGAAACAGTAAAACATGCAGATCTGCTATTTTTCACAAGTTCTAGTGCTATTGGAGGGATCAGTCACCCCCCCCCCCCCCCCCCCCCCCCCCCCCTCCCCCCCCCCCCCCCCCCCCCCCCCCCCCCCCCCCCCCCCCCCCCCCCCCCCCCCCCCCNCACACACACACACACACACACACACACACACACACACACACACACACACACACACACCCTTGCTATTTCCCACCCCAGGTCGCGTTTACACATAACACCGCACAAGTGCGGAATGTTTAGTTACGATATTGATCATTATATTTTATCGACGCTTCTCGAATAAGCAGTTCAAAAATGACTTCGCTCATACCTCTGAAATATTTTTTAAATATTTAATTGCTCATTGTCCTGCAGGTAGAAAGGTTTGACTAATAATAAACAACAACAAATTGAAAATACAGTTTATAAGACGTTATTGAGGCAAACAACTAAAAACTTTATCGCTTACCGTTTTTAATAGTATACCGCAATGCTAAACGCAGCAGAAATAAACGCCTTCCGTTGTTTTTTATGAATGTCCTGATTTATGTGGAGGGCACAGTTAAAAATGAGCAGTGTGTTATTAGAGCGAGAGAGTGCAGCCGGTGCGGGGACAGGAGGCGCTGTCACTGGCTGCGGAGGGGAGGCGGCCTGTGTCCCCGGCTCCCGTACAGCCGCCTCTCAACGGGGCAAACGGAGCTGCTCATCCCTCGTTTCACACTCAAGCAGCACAGGATACAAATTACAGTGGTATAAAAATGATGGCCCTGGAGCTTTTGACATCTTTTCCCACACCTGTACGTAAGATATGAAAAGTGCTCAATTAACATAAGTCACCGAGTGTAATAACGTACCGTTTATTAGTCTTATTCAGAACTTCAAATGGAAGTTTGCTTGAAAACGCATTTGTGAGAAAGCGAGGAACAATAACACTGAGTTGTCAGTCTCTCTCTCGCGCACCCGCAAACACATACATACATACATACACACACACACACACACACACACACACACACACACACACACACCAAGTCCACCACTCGAAACATCGAGGGTCATTAACTGTTTTCCCTTTAAATCTCTGCTGAGCACATTGTGATCGAACCCCTCTTTTCCGCTTGTGATCAGTGTCACCTGTTTCCCACCACCGACAATATCATCAAGTGTCACTCGAATGCCCCCTTATTCCTGTTTTTTTCTTGATCCTTATTTAGCTGTGTTGTGTGGGCTTTGTGTATTGCACAGAGAGCACGTCGCCTTCCCTGCGCTCCGTTTTTTTCTCTCTTTTTTTGCATGTGTATTTAAGTCTGTGTGTACTGGATGTGAATCTGTGAGTGTCACATTCTGCCACATTCTACATTTCTATAAGGAGCTTCCGCAACCAGAGGCAAGTTTGACATTACAGCTGTCTGTTAAACAAACTAGAAATTAGTCAGTTCGACATGCAATGAAGATGTACAAAAGCATCAGTTTATTCAGTAATAATCAGATTTGTACAAAACCAAACTGAAAAAGTGTGTCTTTTATTTCCTTGTTAGGTCTTTTCAATTGTGATCTTTAGTTTCTGCTACTAATACTTTTACTATAAAATAATGATAATAATAATAATAATAATAATATGCTCGTTGATGAATTGCTAAATTTATTCATACTTAATTCATGGAGGTTTCATGTGATGAATATTTCCATACTGAAGTAAAATAGTCTAATGTTTTATGGTAGAAACATTTTACAGGGACAGTGCTGTTACCGCAGTTATTACCATGATGTACCCTGCCGATCCTGATATCCCCATAATCCAAATCCCGACCGGGTCACCAATATTCAAATACATTTATTGTCATGAGGATTTTTGGCGTTGAAAACACGAGAACGCATAAAAATTTTGGTTCACAAGTGAGGAATAATCGCTGAAAAGCAGATTAATGTTTTAAAGACCCATATGTCGATAGGATCACAGAACTGAAATTGAAATACACTAGACTTTTAATCCTCCCGTCAATATTGTACCATACTTATTGAACACTTAAAATAAACTGCAGGTAATAAGTTCTTCAAGTATGTTGATGTTTTGCAAAAGATTAGCAGATCCTGGACGATTTAAGGATGTGACAAAGAGCGATTATGAAGGTTTCAGATACTGATATTAATTCAGGGAATTTCAACTCGGAACGTCTCGCTTTGTTTTAATCCGCGCTGTTAACGGTAACAATCGTTTTTTTTAACTAATTTGACCAATAAATTTCTTTATATTTAATGTCTCTAAAATGTAATTTTCTTGGAACTGAGGTTTATACCTACCAAGATCGGTATTGTAGACACTACACTTACAGAAACTACTGCGTTCGTTGCTGATAACTATAGCATTTTGATTTGTAACATTTTATATCCCTCCCCAGCGAGAATAAATGCTTTTTATAACACTAAATAAGTGGGAAAAATCGTGTACAAATATATTCCTGTATACAAATATACAGGAAAAGAGAATAAAAGTGGAAATATATTAAAACACACTGCTATTTTCATTGCAAAAACGGGATCGTTTCATAATGAGTTTCAAAGTCGGCTGTTGGCAGTAAATTTTAACCTGTCATTGCCGGTCAAAAAAAAATTATTTAAACAAACTATAACAGGATTTTTTCTTCACTTAGATAACTCGGTGGAAAAAGTTAATCAATTACCAAAACAGAATAATCATCCGTGTGAATAGATTCGCACTAAAAGTGAAACAGGACGAGAACATAAATGAAATGATTGGCGAGTCATAAAATTAGATGTGAAAAACATTCAAATAAGACATGGCGATGTCAGTGCGCTTAGAGAGTGAGTGAGAGAGAGGGGGAGAGAGAGAGCGAGAGAGAGAGAGCGTGTGAATGAGACCCAAGAAGTGGGAGGGGCTTCTAAACGACTATGAATGTCAATCAGAGCTAAGAGTCCCAATAATCTAAGGCAATCTTTAAGGACCTGACCTCAGTCCGTCCAGATCAATAGGGAAGTGCGGCTGGAGAGCGCTGGCGGATTCTCCACATCAGCCCTGTATGAGGAAATATAGCGCTTCCCTAACAGCGGCCGCGCTCCACAGAAAGTGGATACTATAGTTCAGCGCTTTTGTTACCGCAGCAGCCTTTCTTCCCGCCAGCATGTCTTTCCCGCAGCTCGGATACCAGTACATGCGGCCGCTGTACCCGGCGGAGCGGCCGGCGGTGGGCAGCTCGCGCTCCGGGACCGAGCTCTCAGGCGTCCTGTCCGGCATGTACGGCTCCCCGTTCGCCGCCACGCAGGGATACGGAGCATTCCTGCCTTATTCCGGGGACATATCCATCTTCAACCAGCTGGTGAGTCTTCATTCCTGGCCTTTATTCGCGTGTGTTTCAACGTTAAAAAGACATACTTTACAACAACAGTAATAATAATTAAAAAAAAAAAAAAATAATAATACGAACTCACAGGAGAAGCGACTTCTTTTGTCTTTCGATGTCTCCACACCTGAGGAATACACAGGTAGTGTCGTGTTTCTCTACCGATTTCCGCGCAACTTGATTTTTTGCTCTCAACTCGGGAAGCGTTAAAACAACACAGCCTTCACGCTGGTTAAATATACAGCACGTTTCCTAAAAAAGGCTCGCAAAGATACAGTTTTAAGGAGGAAGAAAGTGTGCGAAGCGCGTCGCCAAACTTTGTTGTACACAAAGCTGTCGCTGCGCTCAGGTCTGATCCCAGTGTCATTTTATTACGGGGAAATAAGTGCGCGTGAGTTTTACTCTCTTTACGTTCATGTCCCGATTCAGGCCTGCTGTCGTGTCCAAGCTGTTTTTTATTCGCCTTCAGTCTGAACTACTGCTTTAAGATGTTTTCAAAGGGAAGCTGCTGACGCTTGGAAGGAAGTCTAATTGAACACATGTGTGTCTATGTGTGCGATTTAAATAGGTTTACTGTATTTACAGCTGCGGTTACACGCTATTGTTTTGTGTTTAGGGAACACTTTGACACATGTGTAAACAGAGCCTTTTCAGGAGCAGCTCTCTAATGTGTGTTTAACGCGTGTGTACGGCCTATTTGCTTGGCCCTGCAGGGAGCGCAGTACGAGCTGAAAGACAGCCCGGGCGTCCAGCACGCGGGATTTGCCCCCCAGCACCCAGCTTTCTACCCCTATGGCCAGTATCAATTTGGAGACCCGTCCAGGCCCAAGAACGCTACCCGGGAGAGTACGAGCACCCTTAAAGCGTGGCTCAGCGAGCACAGGAAGAACCCGTATCCCACCAAAGGCGAGAAGATCATGCTGGCCATCATCACTAAGATGACCCTCACTCAGGTGTCCACCTGGTTTGCCAACGCCAGGAGACGCCTGAAGAAGGAGAACAAGATGACGTGGGCGCCCAGGAACCGGACAGATGAAGAGGGGAATGTTTACAGCAGTGATCATGAGGGAGACGAGGAGGACAAGAGGGAGGACGAGGAGGAGATCGACCTGGAGAACATCGACACGGAGAATATCGAAAACAAGGACGATCTGGACGATCAGGAGGAGCTCAGTGCCGAGCTGAAACTGGACGGAAGAAGCGACTCGGAGGTTTCCGACGGCTATGAGGACTTACAAGGTGCCGAGCAGAGACTGCTCAAAGTTGTGGTGAAAGACAACAAGGAGCTCCGCGAACACCGAGAGGGACACTTGAGCAGCCATGCGATGGAGATCAAAGGGACGCAGCAACACGGCGCTGACCAATTCAAGCTCAGTCCGGCCTCGGCCAGCTCCCCTCCTTCAGATCACAACGCGCCGCAAGCACAGAAACCCAAGATCTGGTCTTTGGCTGAGACGGCCACGAGTCCGGACAATCCGAGAAAGTCGCCCCCTGGAAATGGGGCTCCGGCGGGGCTTGGGCCACAGAGCATCGTTGCCCCACACAGGCTGCTCTCGTGCCCCGTGGGGAAGCTGCAGAACTGGAGCAGCAGAGCCTTTTCGGCGCACCAGTTGGCCCTGCTGAGCTCGAGCCCATACCTTGCAATGGGGGGCCAGGCGGCCGCGGCGTTCGCCCGCCACTCGGAGGACAAGGCCGCGTTGCCAGGTACCTGTCACCGGACTGACGCCTGATGCCTGCACTGGAGCGGTGGCCCAAGTGGGCTTTCCCGCGCGTGACAGTTCCTTCAAAATTTCTTCCGTAAAACTCACTCAGTCAGATGAAAACAATAATTCTATGGTATACGGAACCACCCGTCGACATAAAGCCTCCGAACGGCAGCGGAAAATCTTGCAGTATTTCATTTATTTAAAAAATTCTAGGAAATTTTTAAAACGTTGAACACAACCAAAACTATATATAACAGTGTGCGAAGTAAGACGAATTATTCAGCGAGCAGTGAACTTTCTGCTTCTTATTGGAACAATTGCCCCGTTCGACTGAACACACTAGATATCAATATCAATTTTTAGCAGCAGCTAAAAAATAATGCTAACGATTGTTAACGTTTACAGGAAATTAAGAAAATCTATTCTAGTATGAACGAATTTCATCATTTTAATTTCAGACAGAACTAGTGCCTTGGACGCAGAGAGAAAGTTAAAAACAGCTTTCCACCCTGTTCAAAGACGGTAAGACTTGCCTTCATTAATGTGGGTTTATTCGCTTTTATACTTGGAGGGTTTTCTATTTTAACATGACAGAAAAGATTACTTGACTGCATCCCAGTACTGATCTCGTCCACTGCATTGTAACAAGGGGGTTCAACTCATTTCAGACGTACAATCACAAACACGATAAAAAACTATATATATTTTAAGATCTCTATAATTTATAAACTAATATTTATAATTAATTGTTTGTATCCATGTTGTCTTTCCCGTATTTTGCAGGCCTCAGAAACAACTAGAAGCAGCAATGGTTCTATCCGCACTGTCCTCATCATAGGCATATTTTTTATTTTATTTTGCTCCGTTGAAAAATATGTAAAATAAGGATACTACATCTATGTATACTTGTAAGCATGTCTTGTGCAAAACTGCTAATGTAATATTGTATGAAACTGTAGTCTTTGAAGTTCTCTTTTTGTATGTTCCGTATGAATTTGATGTTCAAAATATTTTGTATATAAAGTAAAGAAAATGTACATATTTGTGAACCAAATTGTACAAGAAAGTATATATTTTGGCTAATAAATGAACAGTCACAAATATTGACTTGGATGTGTTATTAGTGGAGATACCGCTAAGTATTATTTGGGAGAATTTGTTTACTGTAAGGAATTTAGTCTCGTTTTTGATTTAAAATTGACTTAAATGAGATTTGTGCGTTGTGGCGAACGTAAGATAATCTCAGGTTATATTTTTATGGGCTCTTCTGCGGGACCTTATAAATTGTCTATTCGGGAAAGTTGATTCTGACTTCTGTCAATGGCCTTCCAGTGTCATAAAGTGGCCCTGCAAATGACTGCTGAGCAATTGGTTGAATAGCTGCGGTATATTTTAAATCTGAAGGATTCTTGGCTGAACACTTTAATGGCTTTCTTTAATGCTCTGTTCCTATAATGAAAGCCATTAAAATATTTGTGATTCTGCTCTTTAAACATTTAGCAGAAATTCTAATGAGGCCGTGATTCTGCACCGTATTCCTTATAGCTCCAGTGCCGGGTTCCATCACTTATTTATGTTTGTTTACCCCCTGTACAAACTATTTGCATATCAACGGCTGCGCTCGTAATTCAAACAGGTTTAACAAAGTTGGGGTTGCAGCGCCCTCTACAGGTGGATTATGTTCACAGGTCGACTCCAGGTGCCCTTTTGCTCGAATTTCAGCCTCGAGA
This sequence comes from Arapaima gigas, assembly GCA_900497675.1. NCBI lineage: Eukaryota > Metazoa > Chordata > Actinopteri > Osteoglossiformes > Osteoglossidae > Arapaima > Arapaima gigas. The sequence continues at coordinate 1,018,131 of UFQX01000090.1, read as the reverse complement.
AAAGCCGCTTATGGATCATTTCGCATCTGCGCGCGTTTCATTGGGGGGGGGGGGGGCTTAAAATAGGCTGCATTAAAAATAAACGCAGGGTTATTATCACGCAAAACAGCTCACAGTCCTATTGGTGCCAGAACACTGCATGTGACAGTGTATCTTTACTTACAATATTAATGCTAACACTTAATTTTCTAAAGTATTTCAGCACTAAAGATGCTTATTTTTTAAATTAAACGTTTGTGAATTATACAGATGAATTCCAATTCTAACCCCTGTACAGCCCCTAAGAGCCAACCTTAATACATATCAACGAAAAAACAAATTGCAGAAATTTTTTGCATGTACAAATGCAATTTTTAATATTAAACGTATTTCACTGAAAACCATTACAAAACGACATATATATAATATATATATATATCATTATTATTTTAATGACTACAAATGTAATCTAAAAATTCGTTATGCATAATAATAAATATAGTTCTTTCAGTTTGCAAACATTGTATCGCCGGTCATCATCGCCAGTTTTATTTTAAAATTTGAAGGGAAACAAAAGAAGCTTGTCGAGATATACTCGACAAATTACATAATAAGAAACTGAAAAAATCAGTCATCGGAGGACTCTTCTCTGTCTTATCAATGAGAACAGTCCTCGGTTAAATGTAAGTAAAACGAACAGTTTTGGGAGTGTAAACATTTACTTTTCTGTCTCGGAATAAAAATAAGAAAGTGAAAATATATTTTCTTTTACAATTAAACGTTTCAAAGTTGGCATCGGTTTTCTAAAGAAAACCATATTTACGTATCTGTAAAAAGGGTGGGGAAAGCTCAAACAGACGTAAATGCAGACTGAAATTTTAACATTTGCATGCTAGCGTGTCCTAATGAACTCTTCTGATAAAGCTGAAATGGAAAATGGGAACAGCAGCTGCGATTTAAACTGGGGAAATGAGGTACATATACAGTATGACGTAAAGCTGAGTGTTGACAAATGTGTCAGAATGTAAGTTAAACGGAAGATGGACAAGGAGGTCACTGGTGCTCCACAGATGTCTCAAGCTGGGTGGAGAAGGAGGAGCGCGGGTTCTCAGGAATGTGGCATGATGCTTAAAGAGGATCGGTCCGGTTGGTGGATCACAAGAGGACCGCAGGGCTGAGAGCGGTGCGGTGTGCGCACACCCACATGGGCCCCAGCCGCTCGGAGGGACAGGGAGGACCGGCTCCGGCCTTTTGTACAGCGTTTTTCAAAAGGGGTCCTTTCCCAGCTTCTCTCTCCACGCCGCCTTCCTGTCTAATCAATTATCTTCCTGAGAAGCCGGCATCTAACCGAGCGCTTATTATGCATATTCATAAATCACTGCGTCCGGCTCGGACACTGATTGATGTCATCATCCTTCTGCTTTATGGCCGCTTTTCTATGGGAATCGCTGCACCAGATCGGGCACAGGAAGTGGGGACTGGCACCCCCCCATCCCGTCGGCGTCACCCCAACACTGTGCTGTTCGTTCTCTCTCTCTCTCTTACACTGACATCTCTCACACTCACACACACACACACAGGACTTCAGTCGCCTAACAAGGGCCATGCGCCGCGCGCCTCATGCAAATTAACCGCCAAACTGCGCAACTCCTATCATTTTCTTTCCATAACATAAAAAAGTACATAAACTTCGCCATAAAAAATCTTTAACGTAATCATCAATTTCAGTTACTTAATGCATTTTAATTGGTTTGTATGCAAACGTTCAGTGAGGAAAAAATTATAAGCTCATAATAATTGAACAAATAATAGCTAATAGAATAATAGCTGTTAACTAGTAATAATTTCATATTTGAATTAGCGAAACGACCTAATATTTGTCAGATTTTCGACAGTTGGAGAAATAAGTTGAATGTTTTTTGTACAGGGTGAGCAGGGTACAAATACGATACAGCTGGGCTCCCGCTCAAGCGGCACTAAAACACGCGGCACTGACGCCGAATCTGCAGAGCCGCTTCCGCTTCTGTCTTATTTGCGCTAAGTGGATGTCCCTCCGGCTAATGAGCAATAATCGACACTGACTCCTCTTTTATTCCTTCGCTTCCAGCAATGCTGAGCACTCAGACAGAAAGCCGTTTGCGGGCACACAGGAGAATATGCTTTGAAATCGCTGCTAAAGTAAAAAATAAGTCCATGCAGGCGTGCGCGCACTCGCATATTCCGTTCGCGCTTGGAGAACGTGCAGGTTAGCATGCTTCTAACACCCATGATGTTCCTGCGGTCTACGCCTTCATTTTATGAGATTTAATGTCTGTTTTGTCATCTATGGTTTGCTGCACTAATATGATATACATGAATTTTCCTCAAAAACAGCCAAGTATACACCAGTTAAACGGATCATAAAAACATTTTCTAAAAAACGTTACCTTAACTGTCAAACAAGCCAGTTAATTAAAGGAACAAAGGTTTTAGTTTTTGGTCCTATTTTAATTAACGCTGGCCAAAATATTAGAGACTAGATATCAAGCAGAGTACTTATGCTGAAAATAATTTTGCATGTCTACCATAAACTCGGAAAAGTTGAAGCATCTTGCTAATGTTGTATGTTTTACATAAACGTTGTGTATGGTTTTTGAGCACAGCTGACAAGCAAGAACAGAATGAGACAATGTGACATGTCTACAGGGTGCTAAAAGGAAAACGTTTGGATGGGAAAAAGAGTAAAGCTGAATGCATTTGAATAAATCTAGTGTCTTTAGTTTCAATCTAGTGTCTTTAGTTTCATTTGGTCCAACAAAGTTGGACTGCAAAGAGGCCATCAGTCTCCAGTCTGAATAAAATAAAATACAGTAAATAAATAGAAGTATTTCACATGAGTGGCACCCACTGAAAGGGGTGCTGGTCTAAATAAAGAGGGTCGCCCTGCATTTCCACCCCATCCTACCCCTTGGCCATTGTCCCCCTTGCCCCCTGGTCATCAGCACCCCTCCCGTGGGCAGCCTCGGTCCGCTGGATGTTCAAATGTCACTTCTATTGTACTTTGAGTGTGGCTTTGAAGGGCCCTGGTCCCTTTGTCTGCTCTGTTAATCCCTTTATGAGGCAGCGCTGATTGTCCCCTCACAACATTGCTGGAGCCGAGCCGCTCTTTTTCACCATTGGCCCAATATGTCAGAGTGCACTTAAAAAGTAAAAGTGAGATGGGGTGGGAGCGAGGGAGGGGGCGATGTTCGGGTTGTCACTGGGCTGCCTACAATATGCTTTCAAAAAGGTGGATTGTAACCTCAGGAGAAGAAAAAGTGGCACAGCACTGGGAGATATTACAGTGTGGAAGCGTTCACTCCAGGGCGACCAGAAGATTTTAAAGAATAAAAATGTGAGGAAACAAATAAAATGGGGTTTTCTTCTACACGGAAATAAAAATACATGTAAAGTCTTTCTGAAATTCATTTTGATGAACAGCTGAACAGGTTTGGTAGGGGGTAAAACCCTGCTCAAGTGGCAAAACATCACTATTAGCACCGTCTTTGCCATTTTGCTGTGGGGAGGATAGAAAGACAAAAGAGTGGGAAAAGTGCCATTCACTGGCGCTGGAACAGGCGCGGAGGAGGACACCAATTTCATGCCTATTGTTGGGGATGGGAATGCCTTTACTGAGCTCGAAAGGCAACAAGTGGGGAATGTGGGACTGGCAAAGTGGGCTGGGCCTTTTGCCGTTAACCTATCTGAAAGACTGCGCTTTTCTTAGTCCTCTTCAGATTTATTTTAGCTAAGATGCAGGGCAATTATGGAAATTGATCCTTTGAAGCTGGGCAGAGCTCTCTTTATTTTCGTTTGTATGCCCATTCCTCCCCCGCGTCACCCCCCACTACTCCGCACCTTCTTTTTCTTCCCACCACATGGTTCTGGATGTAGTTGTTTTTAATTGAGTTTACCAGCTGGTTTATTTGAGTAGTGCTGCTAATGTAGGATCTCATACTATGGAAAATACAAAAAGCAATAACCATACAAGCTTTGTAATTTGAAATCCTGGCAGAACATCTGGTATTCAGGCTACTTCTTCTTTATGGTGCTGCTCAGGGCCCAGGTTCACTGGGGGTGACTTCTGGAACCAAGTAATGATAGTCAGGGCCTGGTTTGGTGGACTGTTGTGGGGGCAGCCACCACCAGAGCCAAGCTTCTCTTGCCTCACAAGTGTGCAGCAGGAGGTCAGAGAGCAGTTGCCCCTGTACTTTCTCAGTTTTGTACACTATTTACCATTGTAACATAGAATGTAGACACCAGGTGTGAACTAATAAGACATACTTTCTCCCCCACTTGAAATCATGGTGATGGGAGACTTATGGAGCAGCTGTATTGTTTGCAAGGCCTTCAGGCCAAGTTTATAAAATGCAGTTAAGATACCTCTCATCACCAGAACAGTCTACAGAACATAGACCTGCGAGGAATGCACAGGGTCCTCGACTTACAAACACAATGAGGATCTCAGCTCTATCCGTAACTCAGTTTGCCCATAACTTCAAAGTCACTATTACTACTAAGTCATAATAAGGTTAAAAACATTACATACTGTTGACTGAAAATTCAAAGGATTCACAAGATCACATGATACCAGCTGTAGAAACAGTGAAAGTGAGATGAACGATGGCCTTCTTGCATTTGTTTCCTGTTTCTGACTGTTTTGCTGCCAACTATTAGCGGGACTACAACAGCAGATAGCCTTTGCTATGCAACAGAAAATTTTACAACATGTAAAAAATTGTATTTAAAAAATACAGTGGTAGATAAATGCAATTAAATTAGATGCACTGAAAAATACACAATTAAAAATTAATAAATAAACTAAAAAATGTTTGTACTTTTTTTGCAATTTGTAACTCAGATCTTTGTAACATGGGGAAGGAAAATAGAATTCATACTATTGTGGGTGAAACAAACTGAACAGCTTAAATATTTCAAATTCAGCTTCCTGCAGTTTATGGCTTTATCTTTTGTAAAAAGAGGTGAAACCTCAGTTGTCAAACGGGTTGTTCTGGTCTATCATTTTTGATGTCATCCTAATAATTCTCAATGTGTACTTTCCTGATAAGATTAGCAAGTTATAACAGATGAGCTTGTTATGAGCAGGAGTAACTCCCAGAAAGCTGGACTGGCTGGCAAAGGCAAGTTAAGCTTGCTCCTTTAGGACTGCATCAAACAAGAGCTCTTTGCATTTCACATGAATAAATCTTAAGTCTTTCTTGATTGTTCGGAGCCCAAAACAAAGAAGGAACTGATAAAGCAACCCGGCATGATTAATTGTGTTTATTAACGAGAAAGTTATTTTCTTGAGTAATGGTTACAGGGCAAAGTTTTTTTTTTCTTGTTTGTCACTTGTGTTCATTCCCTCACTTTGATCTTTGTCTGGTTGACACTGGCTCGGTAAGAGACAAAGCTTGTAAGCTTATTCATCATCACAAGTACACTTTGTTCTGCGAGCTTTTCCGCACTGTGCCAGTGATGAATAATTGCACTTGAATGAGAGAACTGTACCATTATGTTGTGCAATACAAAAAGTCATAAATTTTTTTCTACCCTTTACAAAATGCAATGTCTCTCCTAGGCCACTTTGCGCCAGAGAATTGTTTTGTTTTTTCCCATTTAGGATGTTCACAGCATATATATAAAAAACACAAGAAATAATTTTAAAAAAGGAACATTTATAGCTAATTCGTCAAACTGTTTTGTGTTTGATTTTTATGGGAAAAAGCTTATGTTGTCGCGCAGAGCATGTACATTCCTGTGGTTTATTCACAGTTCAGGCCTGTTTTGAGAGCTGCAGCTTCAGTGTGGTGTCTGGGTGTGGGAGTGTGTGTTCATGTAAACACAATATGTGTTTGTGATGTGACTGATGAGCAAGCTTATCACGTGCCTGTCTATGAGAGTGTTTTTAGGCAAACTAACCAGGTATGATGTACACCTCTGTAGGGAATAAAGGTGATATAGATAAAATTACAGGTGGTCCTTTGAGCAAGATAGCGTCCATTCCATTTTTTCATTTAAATAACCATATTAGTTTATTATCATGGTATAGATGTGATTTCTGTTTTTATTCTGATGTCTCTTGAATAGATCTACCTGTAATTAGAAGACAAACCTGTTATATATACTTATAGGAAAATAATACTGACACAGATGTGAACACAAACAGATGGTGTTTTTAGTGGTGAACCCAAAATCTTAACTGACTTTGGCAGCTCTGCACTGCAGCTCTGTTTTTTTTCTAGTTCTGGTAAGAAACTGATACTACAGATTTGAAGTCTGTGTTGACTAGAGGAGGCTCAAAGATGTAAAACTCTCTATTGATTTCTTCCTCTTTAAAGAAAAAGGAAGGAAAAAAAGCAGCTATTCGATCCCTATCTTCCCATTTCAGTGTGCCAAATATCGATAACTGCCAGTACCCATTCCTGCTCTCATTATGGAATACTGAATGCTCGTTTTCACACCAGGCTAGAATGCAAAGTTGTCCTTTTTTCTTGCTGTAAATACTATTTCCACCAGTCCATCTTTCACAACAAAGTCTGTTTACACTGTCCCCCAGAGACCAGGCACATTTCAATATGTTAAACCTGGGGCCAGAGGAGAGGAATGAAGTGAGCCATTCCTCACCAGTCTTCTTTGTGCCTAGATAAACTTGTTGTCAGCCTCATTGTTTGGCGACACCGTTCAGTCTGATAATCGCTTTGCCATGTAAATGAAGGTGGGCGAAAGGGAGCTGAGAGTGCCGTGCCTATTGTACGCCGAAGATGGCAGCATTATTTCAGCTGGGACAAGCTCAGAGAGAGAAGGCCCCGTCGCCCTGCTTTTGACAATGAAACGAGAACAGAACATGGGGGGTCGAGTGGTTCTCCAGCAGTCTTCATTCACAAGACTCTTTATAAAAATGGTTTGTTAGTACTCCAGTGGGGAATCAGAGCGCTTGCGCATTCGTGCTGGTCTCTGCACAGCCAGGCTCTGCCATCACCCATCACGGGCCATGTCTCAGAGGACCTCTCATCAAGAGACTACTGCAGCATCACTGGCACAGAACTGACTCTCCACAGCATTTGTGAGTCCATGCACATAAAATTTCAGCCAGTCTCTCGCTGTTCTCTTTTTATTTAAACCAGCAACACTGAGTGCACAATACACATTTTATATACTGACCCACCCCTGTATAACAAGAAATTAAACACACCTAGACAAAGCTCCTTAAAGGACATAGCACGCAAACAGCCTCCAGAAGTATTATAGTTAGCCAGTGATCTCTGGGAACACTTAATTATTTGAGGACTAAAGGGCAGCATTCATGTCAGGGAATATCAAAACAGCTTTCCAGAGTAGTCTATATCATGTGACGATGAGAAGCAGCATACTGGATATATTTTTAAAGTTAGATGAACTAGGGCACTGCAGTGCAAGAACCAGGGGAAAATACATCCATTTCAAAATCCCACGACTTACTTTCATTACCCCAGAGGACCTGGATAGTTATCTAAATATACAGCAGATCAGCTTTGACCTTTACTCTGTTATAGAAGGCCACAGTTCTATTTCACATATGCATATTTTTTTTGGAAACTACAATAGAGACAAGATGTAAAGCAATTTGACACAGCATGTTAAAAAAGCTAAATAACAGTTAAAATGACAATTTCATCATTACCTGATTTAAACCTGGACAAAGTCTAGGCTCTGACTCAACAAAAAGGTTGCCAAACAAAATGCATTATTGAACGATAGCAAGTATTACTTTTATTACAAATCTTAGTTTATTTTTTGACAGTCTGCTGTATAACCCATATACTGTCAACTAGAAGCTTCAATAGCCAATGCACTATTAACCTGGGAGGAATAAAACAGGCTTTCCAGGGTGTGCGAATTGTAATGGAGAATGCAATGTTAAGACTGCTGTAGCAACAGAACGAAAAGACCCTTCATCTTTGCACCACACTTAACAACAGCAGTGCAGAACTACTCATAGGCAGAAGCCAAATGACCTTTTAAAATCCACTGACTGGATGAAATGAACACAGATTACAGAGACATAATGAAGTGCAACCAGAAATAAAGGAATGACACCTCCTACAATTTACCACTAAAAACAAAAGCCCAGAAGCATCTGGGTCATCTGTTTTCTGCCTTAAAAATGTGTAAAGCACAATATAAGACTGGAGCAGGAGGATGCGTCCACATAGAGTTTCTTGTCTTCATGTAATGAGGAGCACAAATGGCTTTTGCAGAAAGCAGTGGAGCGCAAACCTCTTTGAACATAGGCTGATGTGTTTAAAAGGCCTTGAGGAAGGCGAGAAGGGCCAGCAAGGGGCGTGGACTTCTGCTCTGCTGGCACACAGCTGGTAACCTGCTATTCAGCTCCTTTGCCCTCTTTGCAAAATGTGAAAAATGCCATATAAAAGAATATAGCAGTAGGCTGGAAAGCAAAAGCAAAGCATGCTGGGGGGGGGGGGGTCATGCCAGAAATACATGCCTTTTGCCTCCTTCTAAGGTTCAGCAGCAGGTGATCTGTCAGTGATGGACAGGTGCTGTTCAAGAGCCTGGCTAATCCCCTGTTCCCACTCCCTGGTTGGTCATTCATCCCCTTTGCTTTTCTCCTCCTTCTCTCTCTGTCTCTTCCCTGCAGCCAGTGCCAGATGCAAGACAGATTAAAGTGTTGTAAGGAGCTCCTGCTACAACAGGTCTGTTTCTCCACTCTCCCAGAAACCCAGAGAGCAGCTGGAAATTGATGCCCGCACAATCTGCTGACTGATCGTCGGCTGAGGAAATGACAGCTCAGCAGGTCAGCTGAGATCTTTGGCATGGTACTGTTTTTGACTATCTTGTCCATTCCTACATGAAAGCAGAAGCGGGTTCACCTCCAGCAAATACATGTTCGGTCTCATACTTTGAGTTTCTTTTGTGAAAAAGAGAGTGAAAAAGGAAAGTGTCTCAACTATTTCACACAGACAAGCTTCTGAATTTACAATTGGGCTTGAACAGCTTCACAACCCAACAATATTGCACCTGTCATCTGGATGTTCTCAGGAAGTGCTAAGTCTAACAGCTGAGAACCAAGGGTGGTTTTAACGGGTGAGAGCAGAGAATCGGCTGCTTAATAAAACAGGGACAGTTGTGCTCTGTGGACATTTAAGAGCACCTGGGTGATCCTGTTTACCTTTAATGTGAAATGTCAAATGCTGTGTGAAAACTTGAAAGCTGCCCCATTTCTAAAACTGTTTTACTAACACAGGTGGAGCAAGGGCACAGGCATGTGAAAATGTTTTTTTTTAAGCTGAACCTTTTCCAGACATAAAAGCCCCGCCTATTTTGACCCAACACCTCTGTTTGCCACAAGTAAGAATGAAATGATGTATCAGTTAGAAGAGGAGTTGCTCTATAATCATAACCCACTGACAGCTTCATTAACATTAGCATTAACTGCAATGTGCTTGTCACCAGTCAGCTGCTGGGTCCATAAAGACACAAGCAGCTCTGGATCCACAGATAGGTACTGGTGGAGTCAAAACAAAGCATAAGGACGTATGTAATTTGGCAACTAATTTGCACAGAAATGCAGCCCATGTGTGATTTGCTTAAATCTGAGAGAAAAGGAAGCGAACCACTAGATTGTGTCTGTTTGCGTGCTCCAAATGGATGAAGAAAAGCAGCAAAGCAGAACCAGATGATGAAGACTCTGTGGTGTGTGACAGAAATGAAGAGGACTGCTGAAAAGTAACTGAACTGAGTCATTTCTCCATTGTGAATTATATGAAAACAAATACACAAACAAATTTGTCCCCTTAGGCCTGCAAATAGCACTGCCATACCTCCGAGCCACTAACTGGTCTCAGCAGCCTGGTAGAGAAGGCCATAGAGGGCTGCAGCACAGAGAATGGCAGGCATGGTTCTAAGCTTGTGGTGCAAAGTGCCTGCCGGACAGCCAGAAACAAAACACTCACCTTTCACTGGAGCCCTAATTCTCTTTATCCTTTTTAGTTTTTACTCTGTTTCCTCACAGCAGGTACATCACTGAAGTCAAACTTTTTCGTGCCAAATAAAGGTCCTGGTATTTAATATGATTACTTTTCCATGCTCCAGCAGATAAGCATCATGCTATACTTCATGGTCACTGTTGGTTCCTGTTGAGAAACAATTTTAACAGATACATAAAATAAAATGCATAAAAAAGAAATACTGTACTAATGCAAAAAATTGTTTTTTTCCCATTCATTCTGTAGTACAACTTGACAAAACCACAAGTATTTCCTCAGGGAGTAGCATTGCATATACTATTAATGTGTTTCCCCTTTTGAAGTGTCTAAAGAAACAACAATCCATGAAAATGCTCTCATGAAAATGAAGTATTGGAACAGATACTAAAATCTGCCAAAGCACACAGACAAACAATATAAAATATTTTTATGAAGAGAGCAGATTTACAGTGCAGTCTGAGGTTTGCCATGCAATGTCCCATATTAGGTCACAAGCTTACATACACATTATAAATATATTTGGAGTGGGATGTTTTTGATCTCTTACACCAGATGTGGGCTTCGTATAAAAAAAAATCAGTTATAAAGTCGCTGAAATTATGTATTATGAAAGGTATTTTGTATTTTGCACTGCAACACTATCACTGACCAACTATGTAATAGCAGTGATTTTTAGATTTTACATCTTTATAAATGGTCACACAACACTGCACTATGTTCTAAACAAGTTAGAAATATAGAGCAAGAATTTTAACACACACACACACACACACACACACACACACACACACACACATATATATATATATATATATACTATATATATATATATATATATGCTGTCTATTTAAAACATTAAAACATTGAGTGTTGCTTTGTACACATGGAAAACACATCAGTTACAGGATTTCCTTGAAGAATTCTCATCGAAATACTTATTAGATCAGTGAGCTACAGAAACAACACGAAAGAGACTTGTGACAGCAGCTACACGTTGAACATATAATCGTTTTACACGTGTATTGTATTTCTCCAAAAAAAAGTGACACATATTGTGTGACTGACTAATGTGTATACGGAAGGTTACAAAGCTGCTGTGAAATAAATACCCAATGTTGTGCTGCGACATTCCTTACCAAAAACAGTCATCTGACTGCTTCTACCATCATTTATAAAATTCCACTTGCTTAAAGGCTAAGATGTAATGTGGTCAGGATGCCACCAGGAACTAAAATTAATGTTGCAGTTTTGTTCTGATTTGCAGCAACTTGTTTGCAGGCACAGTAGAAAAAGGTAGAGTCATCCTAAACAAAACATTGAAAAACCAAGGGAATGTTATTGTTTTCAAAATGGACAAGTTCAAGTTTCAAGAAAGCTCTGGCTTGTTCTGTTTTCAGATAATGACTTCCATGTACATGGCAATGGTAGAAGCACAAAAAGGACTCACTGCCTGTGGTAGGAAAAAAAGTCCCCACCGTCATTGTGGGATCAGTGAGTGTCTTATAAAACACAGGAAATTGCACATAATAGAACAGAATTTCTGGCTTAGTCATGTCTGAGGCCCAGGACACCCTTGAGAGTGACACACTGTGATGGCTATAAAGGGCCAAACACATGTCTAAGCTGCCACACAGGCTGTACAACACCCTTCACACGCCCCATCAAAATACCAGACTGCCAGACCTTGCTTGCAAACTGCATCTCTCACACTGGCCTGCCACATGTCTGCCCCCTGGGGGAGGGGAGGCGGGACACCACTCCACTCTGTCAGGGACCCTCTAATTAAGTGCCACACAGGGGGAGGGTGCTGATGAGTGCAACAATGGCCTCTCACACCCCTGTGGTCACCCTTACACTAAATAGCGAACGCAGCCTTCGTGCCGGTCACCTCCAGCCACAGGACTCTCACCGATCACAAGCAGGGTGCAGGACATCTCTCTGACCAGTGACAACCAAGGTGAAGTACAGATGGATCCTACAATGATCAGGCTCCAGAATGTTCTGCAACCCATCATAGTTCAAATGCAGGCCATCTCCACTCACCTTACGTACAAGGGCTGGGACAATCCTCTTACCAGTGACAGTAAGGGTCAGAGAGCTGTGGCTTCACAGGACGTACAACCTACTGTCTCCTTAAGTGCCGTGGAAGTTGCTGAGCACAGCAAATATTTCCCAACACTTTGTTGTGATGCTCTGGCTTACCCCTGTGTCGTAAACGTGATGACCGTGTGCTAAATATAGGCACTTGAGCAATTATGTACTGATCCTTTTTAAAGAGGCATCCCAGGCAATTTCAGTCACGCAGTGAAAGGGAGCGTTCAACAGGAGAGGGGAAACGATGTTCTGTTTAATCACAGAGCAGTCAGACTGCTGTATTCTGCATTCACTTAGCACCCAGTCAATCACAAGGGCGGGGAGAGAATGGGGCTGCATGCCATGGGACGAATCCTGAGGAGTTATGGAGGTTAATTGCGAGGTAGCAGGTTGCAGTCTCCTTCCAGCTACCTGAAGTGAATACAAAGAGGGAGTAAAAAGCATTGCTGTTCCACACCAAAAACGCGACGTGCATATCAAGCTTCTTCAAACAGATATCTGAACCCCATCACTATGTACCAATAATTGAAAATTCCTGAGACAAAACTCAAAGTACTTGTTTCTGGCCCCCGAGCAAAGATCTTAAAGATCTTTGTGCACCTACCGACATGCGCGTTTCCCTGTTCCTCCATTTGCCCAAATTTGAATCAAATGAATGTTGAACAGCAATAAAGCGTTCCTTATTTTACTTGGCCGGCCCCCATGTCCCCACTCAGCCACAGTGGGATCAGCTTTCCCCCAAACCCACTGAAGCCCTGCCACAAGGACTGGAGTTAATTTGCTGAAATACTGCTAAGATATTCCTATGTCTTTTAAGGTAGAAATTGAATTTATGGACACTTTTATTGTGAGGTCTGTGAGTGAATATAAGAGAGGTCTTGCGAGTGGAAGCCAAAACATTCTCTGATAAACTTGGTCCACAGAGATTAGGCAACTGAAAGCAAACACAAAAAACGGAGTCCAACATAAGAAAAGCATTCTTAGTTACTCAGTTATGGCATAGGACGGAAACGTCAGGGGTGAAAAGTCCCTAGAACATGGTATGATTTGGTAGGCCTTAGCGAAAAATTTGGCAAAAAGATGTGCAAAAATAACCTGAACAGAACTGAAAACTGCTCAAAACACCCAAGGAATAAACTTCATTATGTTGTGATGTCCGCTGTGCATACTGCCAGTTACTTAAGCAGACAGGGCTTACCTTGTAAAACATAGTGTAAAGACCAGGGACATTGATGGGACACAGTGGACATGAATATGATTTGGGAGAGATCTTATGTAAGTCTCTGCAAAGTCCAATCTATAAAGCAGGGGAATTGTAATATATTAGGGAATTACAGTGCATCAAAAATCTCTATACATGGTAGAAAGTTTTCAACAACAGCATTTTGCAAACACAATAAAGTTATTACATGTCTTCAGATTTATACTAAGAATGAAAATGTGAAAATTGCTTAAATGATAAGCATTCACCCCCCTTGTTTTAAATCAAACTCGGATGAGGTATGTAATTGTCTTGAGATGAAAATGTTAAAAAGGTACATAAGTGTTCATGTCGAATCCACTTGTATTCACCTGCTTGGTTTCACAGTAAATATCATTAACTTTGTAAAGTCTCACAAATAAAATGGCAGATCAGACCAGCCATGAAGACCAAGGAGCTGCCCGTGGAACTTTGAGATGAAGCTGTTTGAAGGAAAAAGGGGCTGGAAGTTATTAAAAGACTGGCAAAGCTGTGAACCTTCTTTGGAGTGCCATTAAATCCATTGTAACAAAATAGGGGTGGGGGGGTATGGCACAACCCAGACAATATCAGGATGGGGCTGTCCTACCAAAATGAACAATCAGACAAGAAAGACAGTTGTCAAAGAAGTGACCAAGAGGCCAGCTACAACACTGATAGAGTTACAAAGGTCTTTGGCTGAAATGGGAGAAACTGTTCAGAAATCAACAATCTTTTCAGCACTTCAGTTTTGGCCTTCTTGAGGGAACAGCTAGAGGGAAGCCAGTTATTAGAAAGGGCAACATTAAGTCATGCCTGGAGTTTGCTAGAAGCCGTCTGACCAAATTTGAAACCATCCCAACCGCCAGTTGTGGTGGTGCCAGCATTATGCCCTTGGGTTTCTTTTCAGCAGGAGAAACCGAGAAGCTTCTTGCCATCAAGGGCAACATGGATGGAGCCAAATACAGGGAAATCCTTGAGTTCCAATTTCAGGCAGCCAGAGACTTGCATTTCAGGAGATTCATTTTTCAGGGAGTGGCTTGAAATAAAGGTTAATATTTTGGAATGGTACAGCCAGGTCCCAGACTTATGTGGTATCTGTGGTATGACCTGAAAATTGCCGTCCACTGGTGAGCTCCATTTAATGTGACAGAGCTTGAGCAAGTTTTCATTGAACAATGGGCAAAATTCCAAATTCTAAACGCAAAAATTACAAAACATAATATGTACATACAACAAAAAAAGGGAAAAAATGGTAGAGCAGGCGCTGGGTCCTCCAAAACCCTTGAATGTATTGAACTAACTCATTTGATTTTAACCAACAATTATTCTGTATTTGGTGCAAACACTTTTTATGGGTAAATCTGAGGAAGATTTTATTCACTTGATGTTATTTTCAGTCTCTAGTTTTATGGAACAGATGTATTGGTTCCTCTACTACATTTTGTCTGGCATTCAGCCCTTCTGAAATTTCTTTCCTGGACGTCCGTATAATAAAGCAGGGGCCATCTCGTCATACTGAGATATACAGAAAAGACAGACTTGAACCTGTTTCTACATTTTAGAAGCTTTTATCAGTCGTCTTTAAAACACAACCTCCTTTGCAGTCAGTTCCTGAAAGTCTGGTGTATTTGCAGTTCAGACAGCAAGTATGGTTTTTGAACAGAAGGGCTACAGTGACAGAATTATGTCTCACCATCTTCAGTGAGTTTGTAACACACTGCATAGTACTCTCCTCTACTTCTACATCACCATGTACACTCCTATCGCTCAATCTCTCTGGGATATTCTCCACAAACACTGGCAGATCTTAAGCAGCAACTGCAAGCTTGGATGACTTTTCCAAACCCGTCCAAAGTTCAATACAAACAGTAAGCTAACTTCCACAACCATTTAATGCAAGCAGACCTGTATAGGCAACACAGATCCTCTCCTGTTAGTGCATCCCAGGGCAACTTCAGGTGCTCAAACTGTGTGTTGTAATCTCATAATAACAGGTGACACATAGAAACACCGCCATTGAGATCATTTCCTCAAAGTTGGAATCACTTGCCTTACATCAAAACATTTATCTGCTGCTTTGCCCATGTGGGTTGTATTACAGGGCTAAAGCAAAATGCCCATTTAAAATGAGGATCACTGAACAGAAATGTGCTTTTAGAATTATCTCAAATCTCCAGTGGCAAAACATTTTAATAACTTTGGGCACACAGTGGGCGACCTACAGTTTATGAGCGTTGAGACGGTGGCTCAACATATGAGAAGAGAAAACAGGGATAAACACCTCCTTTAACACAAGGTTTGGCACATTCAAACACAGAACAAGGTATCAACACTGGGGTTGAATAAGGAAGCTTCCTTTATTTATTTTATATAATGAATATTGATTTCTCATTAAAAAGCTTAGTTTATCACTGGTTGGATGTGAATCTATTGTATGTGTATTTGTGTACATGGGTTAGTATAGT
This sequence comes from Arapaima gigas, assembly GCA_900497675.1. Taxonomy (NCBI): domain Eukaryota; kingdom Metazoa; phylum Chordata; class Actinopteri; order Osteoglossiformes; family Osteoglossidae; genus Arapaima; species Arapaima gigas. The sequence continues at coordinate 1,002,367 of UFQX01000090.1, read as the reverse complement.
TTACTGTAAGCCATGTTGTGCACTTTATACTGAGTTTTACAATCATACTAAAGTATCTAATGTAATGACAGTTCTTTTAGTCCTGTTCAAATCAATAAGCTTAAGGATTTTTGGTGCTGGTTCAAACATGTCACATGAACCAGTAAGTTTGTTATCTATTTACATGTTTATTACAACTGTCTTTTGCAAGCTCATGCAGGTCTGAGGCCGAAATATGTCTGTGTCATGTGATTTCTTTCATAATAGATGCACATAAGAATTGCTGAGTGCTGTCCTATGTTTCACCTAAATTGTAAAGTGTCATATGGACATACCCAAGATGACTCAGAGCTATAATTACTGCTTAAAGAATAGGTACAAAGCACTGACTCGGTGGAAGGAAGGCGTTGTGAATACTTTTTTAAACAAGAACTGTAAATAGTCTTTTATTTTGAAGAAACACACGCTCTTGAATAAATGTGTTGAATTTTTATGCAGGGAGGGTATTTATTTCAATGAGCTAAAATTTGCAGGTGTAATACAAACACTTTGAGGGAATGAATACTTTCCTCGACAAATTTTCATGGTACATCAGGTTAATATGCCACAGGTTAAATTATACCTACTGAAAATGAAAGGTCAGGAGCAGCATGTTAATGCACATGGTGACACACGTCACCATTAAGCCATCCTCACAAATTGTTGTCCATGGGTGGGTCCAAAGACTTGCTTGTACTAACTGGGGGTAAATAATTTCAACCATAATGTGAATCGAGACACTTTTAAACATGTAGTAAACAATGGAGTGATAAAACTCATTTTTATCTCACAGGACGGTTTTCTCCTCAAGAGCCAATTTTTGCCAACAAACATGGGCTTTGATTTTGTAAAGTGCTTGAGAAGTAGAAAAGTCTTGTGTTCCTATTTACTGATCTGAGTGTCTAAAACTGGGAAGGTATCAGAGAGGCTGTACACAACTTGGTCAAAAGACTGTGTCACCATGAGACTCAGGTTTTCATTCCAAGTTCACAATTTTTCTATCCTTCTAAGACAACATATTCATCGTGGATTTGTGCAAAGAAAGGGTAAAATGGAAAAATGGAAAGCCCACTGCTAGAAATGAAAATGCTGTTGGCCATGTAACCATGGAGTAAGAGCCTACAATCCCAACATGGCCTGCAGACTTGGCAGATGTGCTAGGGACTAGTGATGTTACCAACAGACTTAACAAGTATGAGGAAAGGACAGACATGATGCAAACTTGGTGTGTGGAAGGTACAAACATGGCAATGCCTATTGACATGTGGCGTGTGAAGGAAAATAGTGTCCAGGGGACCTTTTTTAATCAGACCCCTTAATGGAAGGGATATTAAAGGCAACATATGGTTTTGCTTTCAAGGATCAGTTTTGGTGCTCTTCATGCTGAAGTGGGGGTTGTGGGTTGCTGGTGAAATACATGACTAGATCGGTTTACAGGGATTACGGGGACATCTGTTTTGAAAATGAAAAACAAAATTAAATCACATTTTATATGTTCAATGAGTTTCAATTAAAATGTCATTAATAAGAGCTTTTCCAGGCCACATGGGGCAGAGTGCCACATGGAAACCTATCCAATGCCTGTGTCTTCAGCCCCACTCGTGTTACTGGAGTGCTCTGATCTCTGCATATTCTCACCAGACCTGCTGAGCCACATCAGGAACAGGTGCTTCTTGCTGAATTTCTTACTGAGTGAAGGAGAGGAGAAAGTGCCCTTCATTTAACAATGATCCCCACAGCGGGACAAACAGTGTGTAGTAATGACCCAGGTCCACTATGTGTACACACACCGCCAAAATGAAGGCTAGTTCATCATATCAGCATATGATGGGAGAAATCCTGAGTGGATTCTTGAGTTTTTCTATTATATTCCCAGCCAAAAACATGGCAAGATATTGATCAAAATGGCCATGATAGCTGGAAAACCAAAATAAATCAAAAGAAGAAGCTAGAAACGAAAAATATAAGGCATTGTATTTTTTATGCAAAAGGTTTATCAAGTAAAGGTTTATCAAGTTTTGTGGCATAAGTCTGTTACCCCTCAGAAGCATTTTTCATAAACCTACACAACGTTTATTGCTCAAAACAAAGCAGAGGGATCATGTATGCAAAGAGGAAGTTTGCACCTTTATTATGTTTTCCACACAAGTCTAAATAAGCCATTTTTTGTCTAGCTGTTCAGTCCAACAGTAGTAAGGAAGGCCTTGGCTAAAGAGCTTTATTTATAGAATTTACAAGTATTTTAAAAAATGAATAAATTGCTGAACTGCCACTGCCCATGTACTACCAAGCAATAAGAATTTCATGATTTTGTTCTACAATTAAAGCCAAAGAAAAGGACATAGAAAATTTGATGATTCAGAGGTTGACTCTCCAAGTCAATATAATACTGCTACACAGAAATGATTTTTCTAGCCACAGTCTCCAAAGTTATGACACACAGAGAAGAGGGAGATGAATCTGAAAGTGGCACCATGTAAAGCAATGTGGGATTATAAAATATAGGAATTCACAAAGTTCTTAACTGTAGTGATAATGGTTAAGAGGAACAATGGAACAATTAGTGCTCATGAAAGTTTGATATTTCCCATGAAAGTCATTGTGAAACCACACTGCATTCCAACTTCCATCTACAACTTATTGGCTATAATTTGTAGCATAAATAGTTGGGCGTGTAATTTAGTGTCAGAGTTCAGTTGGTGGACATGTTCAGTGGTTTTTTCAGCATAAAAACATAGGAGCTATGACAAAATGTTGCTTATTGTGACACCGCTCAGGTCACTTCCACTAACAATAACGTCGAAAAGCTCTTTGTCTATTCTTTTGCCTGTCCTGTAGAAACACACCCTAGGATGAAAGTTTCTCCATGTACTGCTGAGTGAGCAATGCAAACAGGCATATGCTAAGAAATGCAGTCCTACCATCATGGGCCATAAGCTGCTACAGCATCAAAACTTTTATTAAACATTCTAAGTTTAATAACTTATCAAGCAGCACTGGCTTGTGAATTTACTGGTCTTGCAGTTAAACTAGACACAGGACAATCTTTAATGAAACTGAACTGGAAGTAATACAATATTCATAAGAAACTTTACATGAAGTCAAAAGGGCCAGAGAACACTGTGGTATTATGGCAACACAGGTTGTGTTTGCAAACAGTCTTCTGAAACAATGCCTTTAGAAAATTATTTTCTAAAGTAATGCTCAGCATGTACATCTTTTACATCTCAATGCAACAAGTATGGGTGCTAATTTCATTTCCAAAAAACAGGACTGTCGTCATCTTTCTGCTCAGTGTCATTGCTCCACACTTTCCAGTTACTATATTGTCAACAGTAACTTTACACAACATGTTTCACTGCACCCTGCAGTCCCATAGTTGTTACATGAGGGGCACTTGACAGTGTACATAGCAGGACAGAACAATGTCTTATAACAGTACACTTACATATGTCTGGCCCATGTTCCAAGAGTAAAACAGCTGAAGATTTTAACTTAGTTCTTGCTGCAAATAGTCACAAAAATTTTACTTTAGGATTATGGAAAGTGAAAAATAGTTTTATCGTTATAAAACTAAAATGACATTAATAGGGAATACATCTTTTTTTTAATGTACTAAAATGCCCCAACAGTTGCATAAATACAGAGGTAAATTTAAGCATAACAAGGGAGACAGAGTCCCGCAATGTTCAAGTAAGTCTGTGTGCAACCCTTGTATTTTTATTGTTAATAGCCTTTTTTCGGTCTCCCCAGAACCTGCCAGGATGCTTTCACTGGTGTTTAGGCTCATTTAATTGCCTTTCATTGAAGTGGCGCTCTGAGAAATACTATTGCATCCAAAATTGTTTGCAGGTTGTTTATTTTGGCGCCGGTGTGGTGGAACAAGCTCCCTTTCTCCCTCAGAACTGCCAAGTCCCTTTCATCAGTGAAGAAGGGTCTCAGAATGCATCTCTTTCAGACCCATTTCTGACTTGATCTCCTTACAGCTTAATAAATTTGCACTACACCCTTTGTCATGACCACTGTTGTATTTCCTGTCAATTCTATTTTCAGCCACTTGTTCAACGTGCTCCTGCAAAAGTGGTCTGTGCTTCAAAAATCATGTCTCAATCCAAAACACTTTGTCTGCTATGAAATACACTTTGCTCTCAGCTGTATGTTGATGGAGAGATGAGAGTGCTAAATGAATCACCGTAAATGTAAATGTATTGATCTCCTAATTGAGTTCCCAATGTCACACCCTCTCAGTACATCAAAAACAGTCAGAAACAAAAAAACTCTTCCGGAGAAAACTAATACATGCTCCATATATCATTTACCTCATTCATCCATGCACACACCTTCCTCCACATACATACCCATCCTAACAACGGACAGAAGTCATATGCGTGATGTTTGAAGAGGCACAGGCAGCTGTCGCCAGCGAGAGCTGTGAGATGGCTGCTGAAAGTTTCATTTGGAAAGTGTTTTAATTGTTCCAGATTCTTCATGAGACGAGAACTTTTAGGACGGCGGGCCTCAGAGGACCAAGCAAACAGCAATTAAAAAAAGATCTGCGATAGACACGTTTTGCTGGAGAAAAGAGAATGGTTCTTCATCAAATGAAGCCCGATATCATGTCTATTGATCTTTATTACAATAGCAGCAAGCTGTACGATGTTTGATGGTTTTGTACAGATCTTACCACCCTCATTTATAATTACTGATACACATGTAAGACCAAGGGCAACTTCAGAAGGGGTACAGTTTGAAAAGCTGATGAGAAAGAGTAGAAGAGGAGATGAGAAATCTCAACGGGACATAACAGCAGCATACAGCCCTAAGGCTATCCTTTCTCATGTCGTGTACCTGAAGCAATATACTTTTATATAGAAGAATTTATGGAATTTAGTTTAAATAAAAAATGAATATTGTGTCAGTAAATGAAATCAAGTGTATTCTGATTCATTTTGATGTGATGAAATCTGAAGAGCAGAACAATATTAAGAAAAATCTGTACAGCATACATTTGATTGTTTAAATTTGCAGCACAGAAAATGTCCTGGAGACACAAAAAATCCGAGTGTAAATCTAATTGTAAGTAGTTTTGTAAGTGTGAATTCTGGGCTCCTTTCCTCTGACACATGCAGGATTACTTAAACAGTGGACTGTACTCATATGATGACTCATACAATGAAACATCTTATTGAGACCAACACCTATCAGACATTACATTTGCAGTGACTCCACCATCTTCTGGATTTCTTGGTACATAAGAAAACTGTATCTGTTCTCAATGACATTAAACATTACAGCCCTAGCTGGAAACCATATTCCTGGCCTGAAGTTAGAGAGGGAAAAGAAACAAAATCAGGGATAATGAAGTCATAGGCTTTAGTTCCTCGAGAGAAGTATAAATGTTGCCTCTACTGGCTGTTGTTTAGCAGACACCGTGGTGTAGGTCCTGAAAGACACACCACCACAGCCCGTGAACACAAACAAGCACTTCTTCACAACATGTCTTCCTGTGCAACAATTTCCAGGAGATGTATATGCAGAACATCAGGCTCAGACAAGACCTTTTGTTACAGGCCTCTTGAAACTTTAATCAAGGAATCATTTCTGAATAATTAAGCTGCTAAGAGGCAAGGACACAAGAGCATGGCCCGTAATGCATTTGTATGCATCTGTTCTTCAAATCCATTTTCTGTTCACATTTATAACAAATAGCCTCTATTCTTATGCTGGTGATGTGAGGACCTGGCGTGTCCTCATGTTCTAAGGCTGTGCACACTAAACAACCAGTAGTGGCAGCAGGAAATACTCATAAAAAAGAAAAAAAATATCTGGTTAGTCTAAAAAATGCTCTTTGGCATCTTATTAAAAATGCATTTTTTAATCCCACCAGATTTCACAGTGAGCAATAATGTTGATACGTACCCTCCTCAGAGCTGTTTAAAAAATGAATAATGTGTTGGTTAAACGTTGGAATTAAGAATAAATTAAGACAATGCAGGCCTCAGTGGAATGCCATTTATGAGGCATTTTTTCAAACACACCACATGTTTCTCATGCAGCCCTGACAGCAAGGACAGCATAGGGACACGCTGCAAAAGTCCCCACCTTCCACTCGAGTACAGCTCAGTCCTGCCACATGCTGTCATACGAGTGCAGATCATCGATCAGATGCAAGGGTGTTGTTGCTGCAGCCTTACCTGGGTCTCACGGTGCAGTCGCTTATTAGCATTTTTAAACGTTAAAAGGAGAAAAACTGTGCAAATTATAGAAAACCAAACTTTGAGGACTTGAGAGTAATTAAACTGACACACAGTGCATGGAAAACATTTTTTGTGCAACGACCTTCATATATTAGTCATAAACTCCTAACAGACTGGAGAACATTTTTTATTCCCTTTGGTTTGGGGCTGTTTAAGGCTGCCAGCGACAGAAGCCAGGAGAATCAAGTTGTTTCAGCCCTGTGAGCTTGGAAGTCCCCTAGCAGGAGAGGGGGACGGGATGCGAGACAGGGAGTGTGGTGCACTGATATACATTAGTCCTGTGTTCTCCCAGTCTGAGTGATCTCAGCCCCGCCGACCCCCAGCATGCCACACAGCATCCAGCAATGTCACTTCGCCCATATTCTCTCCTTACATCCCAGACTTCTCCCAGTAACAAGGAAACTGCAGGGGAAGAGAAGGGGGAAATTGCTGTCAGTTTTCCAGGGTCTGGATGTGGGGCAGTGTTAAGTCCTTAAAATGATTTACTTTCTGTCCGCATTTGGCATGGATCCATGCCTAAAGTGAAACTCCAGAAGACTTGTTCCACCAAAATTTACTGTGTTGCTGAGAGTCATAAAAAAGAATGGATTTACTTAGAGTGCTGCATAAACAATATCACTTTGACAGTCATATTAAATTTTATTTCACTTAGCATTTAGGTTTCAATTGAACAGTTACCAAAACTATACCTGATGTTATAGCGCTCTCCTGAATGTTCTGTTAGGGTAAGTTATTCAGGATCAAAAGACAACAACTTAAACTTTTAACTTTGACACACAACTTTACGAGACTTACAGAGTTTCAGGTTTGCATGCATACACGAGAAGAGCTAGTGCCTGAGCGTTCGCTGGGCTGTCCAGCACACCCTCTCACTCGCCTTGTTCCATGACCTACTGAAATGTGACACACCTAGAAAGTGGTCTGGCTTGAATTCATTCTGACCCACAGCTGGGGGAGTTAATGTTTGCATTATTGCCACTAGAATGCTGTGAAATATTTATCATGGTACATGAAACATATGCTACACTTCTGCTTTAATCCATGAAGTAGCTGTTGCCTCTTTGCCTGTAAACTGTAAAATTGCGGTATAGTGCACAGAACTATGGAATGTATGCGGTACTATCATCCATTGTTGTATAACACTGGGGTGGCTACACTTAATACCAAAAGTCCCAGTTTTAGTAAAACCCATGAGTCCAAAACTTGGGATGAATAACTGTATTAATTTTAAATAATTTTAAATAAGTGATAATTATCACAAATTCAAAGTGATAGAATAATGTTTACCCTGGACCAGGGCATTTTTCATAGATGTATTACCGCATATAGTGCCCAAAGCAAGTGTTAAAAAATAACTAGTTTAAAAAATGGTACGCTAAATTTTTGAAAAACATTAAACAAAAACTTGTTTATTATGTCACTTTATTATGTAGTTTCAAAAACACGTGAAATTTTGTCTCATAGACATAACAAATAAGTAACAAAAAGTGGCAAGTTTTACTGACACAAAGGTAGGAGGAAGATGGAGAACACCAGAGAAAAAAGTCATCACTAATTCATGTATTGGTTATTGGTTATAAACCGAGCCCCTGGATTGGTGCAGCCTGGGGCACCCAAAGTATCTTCCACCAAGAAGATGAGGGGAAGAATGGAATCTGGAAAATTAAAATCAATATTTTCATTACATTCAGAACCCACTGTCTTACACGTGAGCTTTTTATTTAGAAAAAAAAAGGAGCTGTTCTACCTTCATTTCAGACCATTTCAGCCAACATTGCCAGTGGTCAATGGCAAGTGAGCACGGTGCAGGGGAGGGATAGACTTTCCAATCATACACAGTAGTCTTTAAGAATATGTCTACTGTGGTGTTTGGTGTTACATTGTTCACTAAATATTTGTATTTTATGACAAGAAATGTATCCCCTGTAGCCTGAATGTTCTTCCTGAAATTATCTGAAAAGAACTGACTGGTGACAAAGGCCAGTCTGGACCTGCTTTGCATCACTCTGTAAGCACTAGATGTGACCAACAGTAAAACCCCAGGGTGGAATGATAGGGAAAGTCTGTTTCTTACGCTGACTTCATGTCAGCTGTGCTTGTTAGTGAGACGTTTGGATGTCGGGGTGGAGGCCCAGCTAACATACTTCACTGCTTGCTCCTTGGGCCATCAGCATTCTTGCATTTTAAAAACCTTCATCATAAACCATATCAGTAGCTTTCACATACACATACAAAGTATTAATTTCAGTTCAGAAAGCAAAAAAAACAGATGACATTGAACAAACCCGGCAATACATATTTCCTTCCATCATTAGGGCATGGATCTGTGTGCCAGTAGAGAAGTATCTAACCATTATGGGGAGTTATATGGGAAACTGTGAATCTTCTGTATGTTCAGTAAGTTCCCGAGCTTCAGTGAGTGTGTTAGTGTATTCTTAACACACTCAGGGGTGTAAATGTGCTGACAAAAATTGAGGTTTGTGTTCCCATAGTTCAGTCTTTACCATCTGCCATTCATAACCCTGATGATGAAAACAGGTAATTGAAACGGGTATGCAAAAAAGCAGTATGTAAAAAATTTCTTTCCTGCCAGAGATGTGGCCTTTCTATTACATATGCACATCCACACTACAACATATATGTAATGTAGTACAACTTCCATCCAGGCTACACTTAATGCAGGTGCACTAGTGCAGGGATTTAACAGCAGCAGTATATTTACGTGGGTTCTACCTGCACCAGACATCCATTAGTAATACAAACAATGAGAAAAAGAGCTTGGGTAATTATTTTATTCATTTTCACCTGTTTAGACACCACAAACTAAACATGTGCATAGTTTGCTTTTAAATTCCCCACAAACAATCATTTGTTCAGAGTCCTGACCCCCCCCCCCCTTCTGCCTGGCACTCGGAGCAAACCCCACCCCCAAAATATATGAGGTGTGATGGTGGTGTTAAGGATGATTAAATAGACAAATCATTTCCATTTGAGAAGAATGGAGCTTGTAGAGAAAATTAGTGTGTACAGCAGGTTGCAGGTGTCACCCACCCCACCCCCACCCCATAACCTAGTTAAAGTGAGCAGGTGGAGCTGAGAGAGAGCACTGTTTACTAGGATCCTCAAGGTCAGAGTGGGGAGACAGCGGTGGGTTAGTATTCGCACTCTCTCCCACTTCCCTCTCAAGCTCAACTGCCTCTGAACCTCTACCTTTCAAGTAAGTGAAAAAGGGGAGGAAAAAAAATTCAGTGGCTTCAGAAAGCAAAGTGATGTTGGGCACAGATTTGACAACAGTCAGAGAAGCTTTCTTTAAAAGACTGAGTTCTGTTAAAGCCCACAACAACAAAAAAAAATTTTATGGATCAACCTGAATGTAAATTTCAGGAGAGGACCTCTAGAGAACCTTTTTTATTTGATTTGATTTATTTATTTCTTGCATTTGTGGACAGAAATGAGAGGCAGTTGTCAGGTGGATTTGTGCTGAAGAATTGAGGACCATGAAATATTTACCAAAGCAATAATGACTCCCTGGACAGAGCAAGGGAAGTGGAAAAAAACAGAAAAAAGAGAATAAAAGCAGCATCACTATTCCAAGAGGAAGACATGAACAAAGTAAAAGATGGTAGAACTCTCTCTATTGGTCTGTTTCACTCTGCAGCTCCATCAAAAAACAACTGCTAATCTTAGATTGAGTAAAAAATGTCAGAAATCTTAAAAAAAAAAAAAATCAAATTTAAATTGCTGTGCACTGCTGCAGTATTTTCTCTAAGAGTTAAGGTGGTGAATAAATATTTTCACAAGGTGCACACACACACATACACAAATACAGGTACATACACTGCTGTTGTGCAGTATGAAACAACAAGGCATGGAACTGCAGAGACTGAGGCAGGTATCTTAGAGAAGATGAGCCATGCGTTTCAGCTCTGCTGTGTTGACTAGCAGTTCTCGTTTGACGTACCAGGTCTGCTGGACACTGAGGTTTGGCTCTGGAGAGGCAAATGTTTGCATGAGGGACTGGAGGAAAGGAAACATTGAGGAGCTGTGATTTATCAGTCATTCTGGAGCAGCTGCCCTGTAGGAGGATCTCTAGCATCTTCTGGTAGGACTGGTTCCTGGTCTTCTTGTGAAGATTTGTCTTACAAGCCTCTTAAATGTTCCCTACAAGAGAACTGCGAAAGAGCTATATAAGTATTGTATAAAGGTTTGCCGGAAGCAGACGACCAGCAGTGTTACCAAAAAGCTCCAAGTACACAGGGGCAGTGTTCTGGTTCATTTCTGAATTAAATTCATTTAAAAGTTACAGCTGGACTAGAAACTGACTAGCCATTTCAGGCTGTATCTGAGAACAGGCCTTGATCTTGTCCACAAGGGATTCTCTGAAGGCCCGTAGGGAACAGAAACCCTGACATTCAGATCAATAGGTCTATATTCTGTCTCTGACCTCACTTCTAAAAGAAAAGTAATTTTCACATCCAGTACTGGATGAATACTAGCCCCGCAGTCAATCTAGAGACTTTGCTTCAGGGGCTGACTACTGCTATGGTGAGAGAATATAGTACATAAACAGAGGAGAACAGGAGAAAATGACTGTTTCAGGGGTAATCATGTTTAGCAGCTTTTGTTATTGTTCTATATCTCACCTTATTGCTCAATTATTTTTATAGTTCAACAATGATAATTCAGTTAGCTAAACCTATCCTATAAATTATCTTATAAGCAGAAAGTTTTAAAAACACACACAAAATATTTTGATTCACTAGCTGTCTTCAAAAATTCCTTTTTTTGAGCCATTAATAAAGATTCTAGAGCTGTGTGTAGAGGACAGGTGATATTATTATACAATTGTTGCTTGTATTGGGTCCTTGTGGTCTGGAGCCACAAAGCACACAGCAAGGCGAGGTATAGCATGGATACAACACCAGTCCATCACAGAGGACATGACCGATTACAACATCATCACATATAACTGAGGTCAACGCTACAGAAAATCTTTCAATCATGGCAGGAAAGTCAGAGGAAGCTGACAGAAAGACAGGAGAAAAATGTAACTTGACTATCAACATTTTCCACCAGGATTTTTAGAAGTATTTGTTAGTAAGATAAAAATGCAAGAACCACAACTTAATTATTAAATCCAGTTAAAAATAAATGCTATAAGAACATCACTCCAAATGACACCATCTGTGTGATGGATTATTGATCACATTAAAAAACCATAAAAACATGCATTTGTGACTATTTCTGACAAATGACCTACCATGACCCTTTGGGCAGACCCACAAAATGAACCTTGGTAACCAAAGCAATTTGAGCCTTTGTATGTCTTCTGACATAGAACAGGAACAGTGCTGTACAATGACCATCTTGATCTGAATCCCCTGCACTTGAGGTGAAAAATATTACAACATTAATAAAACAAGCTGGTCTTTATTAGCATGCGTGCTTTTACAGGCAGGAGCCACAACATCAATGCTCTCCACTCTATTCATTAGTAAATAAGGATGGATGGTGAGGAAAGCATGGTATTGACTGACCACAGTCCTTTAAATAGAAATCAATAGCCTGGGTGGAGGCATTAGACAGGAGCATTAAGTGTGTAATACGCATGGACTTATGATATAAAGTCTTTTTCAACAAGTCATCTATCAGCTTCCACAGCCCGGTTTTATTTTGACTGTGGGGATGATCCTGTAGAAAAGAGCAGGATTGACTAGATAGTCATAAATATAAGCATCTAGTACTGGCTGTATTGACTAACTGCATCAGCATTATGGCAGTTTTACTTTTAGATAATGTACAGCATTAGCCAGGAAAAGAGGAATACGATGGTCACTGGCATCTAGCTTAAGCAGCTCTGAACTGAATGTAACATTCCTATGATAGCCTTGAAATGAAGGACATGTGTAAGGCCATCTATAGGCACTCTGGACTACAAATGGATGAGAAATTTGTGTGTAAAAAAGAGCAGCTGGCAAGGTAGTGGTTAAACCTGTGGCCTTTCACATGAAGGATTCATGTTCAAATCCCATTTAGTGCTGCAGCATACTTGATCAAAGTACTTACCTAAAATTGCTCCAATAAAAATGACCCAGCTACAGAAAGGGGTAAATCACAGTAAGTAGAACTAGTCTTAACACTGTAAGTTATTCTAGAGGAACTCGTCAGCTAAATGGATGCAAGTCAATGCAATGCACAAGCTGGTGAAATACTCTTGAAAGAAAGAAGGAACATCTTTCCATTGTTTCACAGTTGCACAGTTTCAACACCGTGGTGTAAAGATCACATAGATGGTTAAGATGCATCAGGGACAGCAGCAGGGCAGCACGTGAAATACGTTGGGTGAAGAAGCAGGCCCTTCAGTCATGGCTGGAAGGCAGTTGTCTGCAGGTTGAACGTAGCATCAAAACAGACAAAAGGAAGCCACCGAGCAGACTGTGAGCAGAGGGACACATGGGAGACACTGAAAGAGGTGACCTTCTCCCTCTCAGAACCTCCCTCAGGAGAGTGAGCCTATCTCTCACTCCCAAATAAACAATCTTCTCTCCTTTTTATAGACTGAATATGAGGACTTTGACTGGGGGGCAAAAAAATTCAATATTTCTTCAGCAAATATTTAAAGCAAACAGCGAGATAAATAAACAGCCAAATAAATAGATCTGTCAGGCCACTGGAGGGGTCAGAGAGTCCTCTGGATGTAATTTGACATCTAAGTTATTTGAGGGCTGCCGTTGAGAGCTATTCAAGGGCTTATTTGAGGATCTGTCAGTCAAGGCATGCCAGCGTCGAACTAGAGGTTCACGCTGGAGATGTCATCGGCACAGATAGCCTTCAGGTTGGGGCCGATAAGTGGAACATCTCCTCTAATGAATATATCACATCCTCCCCTGCCAGAGGCCGCTATCAGAGCATCTTAATACTGTCCTAATAGCCTCTTTTATCTCGCGTGTGTGAAAAATGTATTACACATGATAACCGTAAATAAGGAGCAAGGTGTAGCAGGTTGTTCTCGCTAATTCCTTGTGGTTGATTAAGTTTTAAATCGGTACGTCAGGCCTGTCCACCTCAATGAGGAATTAGAGGCTGTTTTTAGCATTTATCTTCTTTTGGCCCCCCCTGCCTTTCTTTCCCCACTCTGAGCAGGAGCAAAGGGCAGTGATATTAAACAAGAATTTCATCCATTTTAGATGAGATGCAGATGACTCAATTATCCCCAGCTGTCCATGCAACTTGGTAAAAAATAAGGAATGCGCAGTTCTGTCTCATTCAATAAGGAGGCCACACACGAATGCTGCTGAAAAACGCTTGGATGTATTGCTATCTCCTTATGAAACTAAACAGCTGTAATTATGTAAATGAGGGCCATAGAGGAGCGCTTGTGTCAGGGTGCAGCGTGGCGTGAGAGCAGGAATTGCGAAATAGGAGCGGACGGAAGACAGAGTCTGGCGGGGTGGAGCTGCTGCTGCTGCTAAGAGGGCAGGGAGAAGGCTGGGACAGGTGGGGGGGGAAGAGTGGCACATGAAAGCAAGTCCTGATGGTGAGATCCTGGATGGGACCCTTTACTGTTCACTGTAGCCAAGTGCACTAAATGGGGGAAGCGCAAGTGACACATACAAGCATTCACTCAGCAGGCCAATTGGTGACTCCTCTATGTGAATCAGTAAGTGACCACAACTCATGTTTTATACAAATATGTTCACTATCACTGTTACCAATAGACAGGGAGTTGACTCGGGGATGGTTTGTCATTGAGAACTGGTTCTGGGGCTGTTTTGGCAGATGATAAGAAAGAACAGCTTCTTCTAAAAAACTGATTGATCTCACAGGCTATGGTTTTCAAGTCCGTCTGGTTTATTCTGATTAAATATTCCATTCTTTTGAAGAAAGTTCATTATGCAGGCAGTAAACAACATTAAGTGATAAGGGAACAATGTGGTGCAAAAAAAGTCCCCCGTTGCATAAAATCTCACTTGGATGTAACTGTACAATCAGTAATTTCATTTTAGGACTCATACTTGTGCTCAGTAAAGCTAATCAAGGCTTATGTATGGACATGGTACAATTATGTTCTTAAGTTTAAAAATGTTTTCAGACTAAAACTGGCTAAAGACTGCAAGTACTATGAATAGAACTAAATGACCAAATGAGGGCTGACCTCCTTGTGATCACTGTCCACACCAGGGCTGCTGAAGGGAGACCCCAGTGTGGAGATGCTATCTAGCCCTCCTGCACTGGTAAGCTGATCCAGGGTTTGTCCCCCCCCCCGAGGGCAGCCACAGGGCATACGATCAACAGTCCTCAGTCCGCAGCACAAGCACACCCAGCATTGCCAGGCTACTTCATCTTCCCTCAGCCTATTGTTGGCCTAATTGACAGTGATGTCAAAATGCTTGCTGACCCCTTCCAGGACAAAGCATACTTGTACATTCTCTTCATGACTCTCTCAAGTAGGCATTCCAAGCACTCCTTACGAACACAAAGATAGATAATTCATCACACATTCATTGACCCAGTCCATGCATCAATCAGAACAAACAGGAAAGTGTCAGAATGGTAAGCCTGTGTATCTACTAAGAATAGTATTGTCTTGTAATCAATCTAAAATTGTTTGGCTTTTTACACAACTCACTGGCAGACGTAGGCTGGCTAACGCTGTTACATTCATGCCAATACATTAGGGTCTTTGAGTGGTAACCAATAATTCGGGGGCCCATCATTGTGTAGGGGTTTGTGACGTGACTGAGAAGTAGTGAAAGGAACTGCAGATGGGGATGAGCCTAGATTGCACTGAGGGACCCAGAACCCGAGACACCCCTGTAAAAACAGTGTAAGACTACATAAGTGGCCACTGTGTCTTCATAAATTCAGGCCCACAGCACAATGATTATATATACTGTGTACCAATAAGGTATACCGAACACACACTTTTTAAAACAAACTGAAGCTAATTTCTTAGTGGGATTTAACAGGATCAAAACAGAGTAAATAATTTCAATTTGTGCACATGGCTGCTGGGAAGGTCTGCAATTTATCAGCTTGTGAGCAGAACTGTTGACAGAGGAGGCCGACTGACTGCAAGTCAAGCCATTACTCTGACAAATGCTCCTGATTTAATTGTTTAAATGTGCACTGGAGAAGTTTTGTACAAATGGTCTAAAATGAGATTCACAGAGGAGGCAAACATGACACAGTGTTCTGAATTAAATAATAAATGCACCTTCAGCATGCCCCCGAAGTTGATAAGCAGAGTCATAAATCCTGCATTATCTTCAGTCAGCTAATGCTTCACACACGCTCATGTCCCGCCCTCCCTCACATCCTCAAAAGAAGTTGTGCATTAAAATCCACATCTGAAAGCAGAGGACATCTTCCCTAAGAAAACAAAAGATTTAACTCAATAACTGAAGCCATTATGAAAATTGGGAAAAAAAACATGGAATATTTATTTGCATTCTTATTACAATATGGAAATTCTACTTCATCATTAACCAATAGAAAATCATTTACTTGTGATATCCAACACATTACAGTCAAGGCATACATTCTGCATTACAATCTTTATCACTGTCTATAAAATGCTACCGCTCACATTATCTTCAGTACTATCTCTCACATTAACAGCTCTCAACACCATTAATTAGTAAGTTTTAAAAAAGCTAAAACAACAGCAAGTATGAAGTGCAAGGGCTCTTTGCTGGGTAACAAGGGTGCTCTGATGTTATTGTTCAATATAAGAAACAAGGCATTAACTTCACGTCTGTGCTGACATCCTTTCCCACACCACGAAAAGCTCTGTCCAACGACACAACTGACACTGATACAAAAACCGTATGTGAACTGCATCTAGGAAATACTTCTCAACAAAGAAATAAAAGCATTGGTCACGTGTTTAGAAGTTTAGTTCAGAACCAGGAGGGAAAAGGCTTGGTGAGGAATCCAGCGAGAATCTAGCAGTCACTGTGAGGTGAGCAACTCTGAGGCCAGCTCAGGAAGGGACAAGTAAAGGGGGAGCTCAGCCAGCCTGGGATGCCATTGCTGTGTTTAGCTGAGCTACATATGTGCGGAGGCCTTTTTACACTGGGGTGACATAATGGTCAGACTAACTAACATTTCACCTGCACTAGTTTTGAACAGACTGTCTGTGGAAAGCTGGGTGAACAAGAAAATGTGATAAAAAATATGAAGGAAGCCTCCTCAGACGCATTACATCTACTGAAAGTTCAGCAAACAAAGGAGGACATGGAGAGCTGTTTGAATGCGCAGCGTAATGTGCGGCTGTACCTCAACAACACCAGGATACAGTGTTAAAGCATACTTTTGTGACTCTTATACAGTTTTCATTCTTTGTTATTTGGCTTTGGAGGCATAGAGGTGATACTGAATGATCTGACCAGAACAATGAGTGGTTTTAGCCTGCAAGTCATGGTTTATCAACCTGGGACTGGATGAAAAAAGGTTGGATTTAAAAGTGCTTCCATTCAGACTAGCTTTTCGTGAACACTCACGCATGAGCAGGTTACACCTGGAGGCACACCCTGGCCCCTGGGGCATGTGGGACAGGAGAAGTAGACAGGGCTTCTCACCGTGGAGCAGACTCATATCAGCAAGGCCCACAAAATGAGAATAAGCAATTAGGCAAACGACACATATCTGCACAGTAAGGATACAAGAAGCCATATGTGATACATGGGTGCTGAAAAAGAACATATTTAGCTGTGATTCTGGTTTTTTTGGCACAGGTATGATAATATTTGTTGCTGCACTAGCTATGAATAAAGAAAAACACTGTACTTGTGGTGTCATTCTCTTCCTCTCCTCAGCACGCACTTCCCCAGGTCTCCCCACTCAACACAGCTGAGGGTCAGGAGGAGAATGGCACTTCCACTGTTGGCCACATGTCTCAAAGCAGAAGGACATGGTTTAAAGGAGGATCATTATCTTCAGTAATCCATTTAGGAGGACAGGTGTGTTGCAGGAGCTACCCCTTCAAAGCCTGACAGGAAAAGAATAGAAATATTACCAGAGTCAAAGTTTTCCTACTTCACAGCAGTTCAAAACATAGAAATGTTATTCTTATACACCAGTTCAGGCAGAGGCTGAAACAGAATGAGCTATGCACTCATAAGCTGGAAAACAGAGGAAGCCGAAGGCAACATCCATCAAACAGGTGGGACAAGAAAGATGCAGAGGTGAGAAATGTTCTGACTTCAACTCATCACATGAAGAAAATGGACACTGAATACAAATTAATGAGTATGTGTGGGGACAGCTTAACCAAGAGGCCGCTGTGCCGTGTGATGAAGCATGATCAACACAGGGTTTATTTTACCCCTTTGAATAATTTAATATTGACCATATTTAAAACTATATATATTGCAGACTTTTTTGTAATTAAATTTTTGTTTCTCTTCTGTGTTTATTTCCGATGATTAAAGTTATTACTAATTAATTTATTTGGTTGCCTCAACATAGTTTTCAACCTGCAGCTTGACAGTGTGGTGTAGCATTGTATTGTGCATACATGGGACAGTTCCCGGCAAAAGCGATCAGAACATTAGCAAATTTCGAAGCCTGGACCTTCGTCTCAGGTGCAATTTCACTTTTTATTTATCCCAAATGTAGTCCTACTTTTCATTATATATTCTTTGAATTTATGAATTTACACTACCATTTAAACAATTAAATATCATATTTCACTTTGGTGAATCTGTTTATTATCAAAAGCATTTTCTTTAAAATGAGAATTACAGGAGTAAATTTAAGAAAAGATACATATATGTATATTTGAGATTAAATTAAATTAACTAATACAGTACACATATCTCAAATAATGCAATATTCTGCATCAATAACTTTTTAAAATGCTTGCTTCTTTAAATGCTCCTTTTCTCAAGAGTGGCACAAAGCCCTGCACAGACTTTCAAATGCATACAGCTAGAGTTGGCAGTGTATAATACAACAGATGAGCAACATTCTTCATGTGGGACCAGGATAAATAAAAATGACAAAGCCACACACTACACTACATGTGTGATCAGTAGTGACAATGGTACAACAGCCATTCATGGTACAGTATATGGGCCCTTTGCTGATTGAAGATACAAGCACCATGCAATAAACAGAATGCAGGATCAGTACATGACGGTAACCATAAACATGTATGGCAGGATGAGCCAAGTTTTCAGATCTAATGTAGCTTTGCTTCAATAGAAAAAAGTAGGATCCAAAAATTTTCTATACCCATAGGCAAAGGAATTAGGGCAAATAAATATAACTTTTTTCGGCTCAGAAATTTTCAGAAAAATGGCTGTGCTTTTGAAGTACGACAACACAAAAAACTCAAGATAAAATAAAAGGAGAAAGTGCATACAAACAGAATTATTCTGTTAAATTTTTATTGTGCAATACCAAGGTGTGAAATTGAATTCAAAAATGAATCACTTACTTCCAAAGGAGAGACTCCACTCGGCTGATGATGTCTGTCAAGTCAAAGGGCAGCGGC
The DNA here is from genome assembly GCA_900497675.1 of Arapaima gigas. Classification (NCBI taxonomy): domain Eukaryota; kingdom Metazoa; phylum Chordata; class Actinopteri; order Osteoglossiformes; family Osteoglossidae; genus Arapaima; species Arapaima gigas. The sequence goes on along the minus strand of UFQX01000090.1, from coordinate 983,590 downwards.
ATGGAGGGGTCACCGTCACACCAGTATGGTCGGTTGACTGGCGCCTCTTCAGGGGGTAAAGTCTGGGCAAGTCTGGACTCACACCTGGAAGCAGTAGAGGGATTTTGCACGATGGTTTCACTCTGCTCTTCATACCACATTACAGAGAAACATACACAAAGTAGACTGCCGTCAGGTCTACAAAATATTAAAGAAATAAAGCCAGACAGCCAGAGAATGTTTATTCAAATTACCTAATAAGAAAAAATATAGAATGAATATTAAACATTGAGCATTTTAAATTGATCAGCAGAGGTACAAAGATATTTACAAACACATTGTACCAGAAATGAAGTGTTTCTTTCTTTCATTATACAATGCAGGGTACAGGTCTCATGAGGTATAAAGTATGACCCAATTATCAACTTTAACTGCTTGCATTACTTAAAAGACTCAGCACTGCAAGGTTGGGAGGGGATCCCAGCAATAAATTAATTTTAATTATTTCTGGGCCAAATATATTTACCAGATGACTCAAACATGCTTCTTGAAGTTCTGCATTGGTGAAAGTCACAGATGAATAACACAAGAATGCAAATTGGTTGAAACTATGATGAACATATATGTGACTGCTATGTTGACAGATGGCTGACAGAAGTTTCTCTTTATTCCATTTACGGAAAACACTGGTTTCATTTTAATACATTTACTCAAACCTTGCCGGATGAATGCAATAAAAGTATGTTCTTCCTCCAGGATTGCTCTCAAATACAATTTGCTCTACAGCTTCTAAATATTTGTCATTATTCTGCAGACATGTTAGAAACAGTAAAATAACATGAAGAGGTCCTCTTTCATAACACACAGCTCTCCAAGAACCCCAAAGGAGTCCACAACATTACCATAAAAGTACAGCACATGGTGAAACTGGATCGTGACAGCTGACTTGGAAATGCAGTGTTGGTCTGTATTGTTACCACACTCCTATGCTCAGAGTGGAGGTCATGTGGATCCACTAGCCACACATCATTAAAAAAGGCCAGTTGGCCCTGACCTCCAAAGCCCCGAAAAACCCTCACACACAGGCCATGGACTTAAACCCTCAGAGAACCTAATCGAGGAATAGGGAGAGGCAGAGAAAATGGATCTTGTCGCAATTTGCAGTCCTGTGTTGCACTTAACACCTAGGCAGATCTTGCAGCTAAGTGATGCATTTCTGCTTGATCAGGCCTCATTCTGCAATATTAAGACAATAAATTCCAATGTATTTTCTGTGCTTCAAATCACAGTCTCATAATCGCGTCTGTTAACATGCACTATTATGTGAGTTCAAAAATGATTTTATTAAGTGACCTTCAATGAGAGTGGTGCATTTAAAAGCTCTCATCTATTAAGGGTACAAATCAAAGGAACCAGAGCTTCACAGCTGATATGTGTATGAAAAACTCAGCCATAAAAAATGCAAAAATTAACAAGATGACACTTGGCACTCACATTAGCCTGTGTTATTCCAGGCTGTGCATACTGATCGGACACCACCACTGTGATTAGGAAACAATGTTAAAACATGGGCACAATTTTTGCTGTTGTGATATTTCAGAAGGCCTGATTCTGGAATATTCTAGAGGACTATTTCAAAGTGTTTCACATTGCATTTCAAATGCCATGAATTGTTCAGCCTTTGCTTGATGAAGAGTACTATTTCTCTGCTGCAGATGATGTGCATTTCACTAGGAATCCCAGAGAGCCACGGGAAACTGTATATTTAAATATGTATCAAGCAAAATGGAGAGTCTCCAAAGGTCACTGGCTAATGAGAGCCTAAGAAATGGGGAAGGGTAACTGAGTTTTTTTGTGAGTCTTAACTGTTCCAAATGATTACCCCCAAACAGATATAAGCTAATGATCCCATCTGACACACTACCCAGAGAAAGGCACTTCAATCTCTCATTTTAATTTCGCTTGAAATATGATAGACCAGTGTATGCTAAAGTGAAATAAGTTATTTTATATTTTCATTCACTGAGGACCCCTGTGCACTTACCCTAAATCCAGCACCACTCACGACAGCAAAGTTAAGCACCTCGGCCAAAGTGAGTGTTAATCACAAGCATAAGGATGGTCAATAAAAGGTTAATGTAGAAGTCAAAGGATAAATCCCTGTAAGAATTGCATCATTCTACCATTTCCATGACTAACATTGCGCTGGCTGGGTTTCGAATCAATACATTTTACTGTAATGTGCTCGAATACTGATTTTGCACAGGGTAGCAGTCCTTACCTTCACTCTGACTCGGAAGAAGAAAAGAAGAGTTAAAGTCGACTGTCTGGATTTCCCTCTCTTATAAAAGTTTATAGGCATGCATAAACTGACTAAGGAACATAAACGCTGAACCAAGCGTGCCTTATTATACAAAGGTACTCTACTTAAGAAGATCAGAGCTTCCGACTCATATAGTTACAGCAGTGACTTCAGGACTTGTGCTCCCCATATGTAGATTTACTCAGACAGAGCTTACGTATAGTTACAACACAAAAGTACATTGCTGTGCAACTAGAAAATATAAAAAAAGCCAGACGTTGCAACTAGTAACGGTTCAAGTTATACAAATTGCCTTAATGTGGCTGAATATTGTACCAGTGTAACCTCAGCATGGCCGCTGTGTGCACCCTGACGGAGGCAGGATTATACATCACCTCCCTCCAGGTACTGCTCTACACAAGAGACATGAAACAAAGCATGTGTGTATTCAGTCAGGTTGCCCCCCAAGGTAAGGCGCAGCCAGAGTGAGAGCAGAAGCAGTCACCCTTCATTCTGGAATGGACAGCACACTTTCTGTTACCTGAAAGCTTTTAATAATAGTTGTGGCCTCATTTAGCTATACTAGGCACAGGGATAGGTTACAGTGGCAGTTAAACAATGTGTGTGGGTGGGGTCACGCCAGTTTCTTCCAGATCACTTAGGCCTCTTTGAGGCCTATTGTCTCCAGAATCCACTGACAAGTAGACATTTTACATGGGGGCATTAAATGTACAACATATGTTCCTTTCATTTTGAATCTGTTAAAGAGTCCACCTAATAAAACAGACATCTGATAAATTCTTTCCTCTAATGGATGCTTGTGGAAAATGTAAATGCCTTTTAGTCTGCCTGGCTTTTGTGTGTATTTTGTTTGGTCTATGGTGAGATGATTGAGCTATCTTTTGGCTGTGTGCTGGGCTCTCCCACATGGAGATGCTGTGAGGTCTGTTACAGCGGCAGCGCAAAGCTCATTAAACCACATAAAACAAGTGTAATTGTTTTCATTAGAAGTTGCTTGGGCTCTAACTGTAGTGGGAGACTGAAAATGCACAGGTAGTTAGGGTGAAACGCAAACATTCGGGTTCCTGACTGTCACCATTTTAACACATCAAACAAACCCACAAATAAGCAAACAAACCGAGAAAAAAATGCCGGGACATGTAGGACACAAAGTGCTGTTGTTCAGAGGTACATGCTGCAGGCCGTCTTGGCCGAACACAGATGTCACACAAAACCTACAGGACAAGGACTGTAAACGCAATTACTAAATAACCCTCATAATTGGGAGAGTTAGGACAACAACAATTCCAGCAACACCTCAAACCAGGTGTACATCTATTAGCCTTTTTAACTGGAAAACAAATTACACAACACCTACGGCCATCTTGTGCTCCCCTTGGGGCGCAGGTTGGAATGAAACCTGTGATCAACATGGGGAAATTTACGACCAGAGAATACCTTTTGTCTCAGCGCAATTGGTATGTAATAATAATAAAATAGAAATGGGACAAACAGATAACATTTTTCAGTGTACATGACCATTTGTCCTGTCTGTCACAAGCAGGTGGATGGATGATGCCCACAGGCTCAGTGCTTCACAAAAAAGCAGAAAAGGAGTGGTCCCACACAAACCTCTGGAGGGTCAGCCTGGGTTACCTTGCTAGGGGTGCTGCAGATGGGATCCAGCACCTGCCAATCTATTTTAGCCTCATCATGTCTTTAGCAATGGTTCTTAAATGGATGATATGGGTTTCAAAAGTGAAACCAATGCATGGAAACATTTTACTGACATGTTTTAGTAATTGCAAAAATGACTTTTTGTTCATTTTTCATTCAAAGAAATGTTTATATGAGGCTAGAGAGAAGAATCTCAATGCATTCATGGATGGGGCACAGAGGTCAGGCACCTAGGAATGTTTGTGGAGTTTACAGTCAAGCTGAGAGACATAAATCTGAGCGGTAGAAGGACGAAGGAGACCCTATACAGAAGGCATCACACCTCCCATTCATGAAAAAACACCACATTTCTAGTGTGCAAAAATGTTTTCTTGCCAGCATTTCTGTAAAATAATCTCAGTGTGTGCCTTCCAGGCATCCTTCACAGAAAGCAATCACCTGGTAATGCATGGTATACAGTTACTACTAGGTGACACCTGACCTCAGTCACATGATAAGGTCAAATGAGACTAAAACAATTCCCGCCTGTCTGCAGGTAGCAAGGAGGAATGGTCAAAGGAGGCCAATTAATTATATATTTCAAGGCCAGAGTTGGTTCATTATAGACCACTCTGTGTGTTGGAAGGGACATGTTAAATCCCAAAATCTATCCAGGAGTACATTCACATTAGTTTGCTTGGAAGACCCTTTAAAAGCAATAAATACAATGTAATATATAGCTAATACCTTTGTATCGAAGGTGTCTAGGTGCTGGATACACTAAAGGGTATTAAATGCAGTTATTCACTCATCTATACACCAGAACGCTACAATACCCTCACTCTCTCACACTCTCACACAGACACACAGACACACACACACACACTACAGACAAAATGAGTCACTAATCCATCAGAAACACCTTTTGATTGTGGGAGGAAGCCGAAGCAACACAAACATAGAGAGAAGATGTAAACTCCAAGGATTAAACCAACATCGTCTCACACCAGCCAGACAATAGAACTAGTCACTCTCTTACCATAATTTACTTTTAATCTTTGGGATTAAAGAGCAATTTAATTGAATTCAATTCAACTGAATTTTACAGAGCGCACTTCTCACACAGTGACGCAGACCACTGAATGAAGCTCAGAAACAGCAGTTACACATAACTCTAAAGTAACCTGAAAAGAGGAAAACAAAAAACTTCCAAATATGAAGAAATGCAGAAAAATAAACATGTGGCAGCTGAAGTGGCAGTAGCTGGACACCCCTACTGGGAATTCTAATGTGGAGATAGGAAATGTGTGGATATGTCTAATATAACAAAGGCTACACAACTGTTAGCACTGAGCTATACTAAGCTAATTTCAGAATTCTGGTTCAGGCTGCTAATCCCATGACCAAATCTGTTGCACAACAATTGCAAATCAAAATGGCCTAACAAACCATATTGTTAAACATACAGCAAAATTAAATAAATTATGTCTTAAACTCCTGCCAGTTCTGCTGTTGTGGAAAGTGGTTTCTCTGAAAGATGTTAACAGTCTCTGTTCATCAGTGACTCAGATTTTAGGCTCTTTTTTCTCTTTAAATGTTACGTACATTCACACGTTTCAGTGGCTCAAAGTTTGTGTCCAGCGGTATGTGTTGAGAACACAATCTAAAATTTACTACAAATGGCATATCCACTTAACATTCCTTATACTTTTGGCATGTCTGTGCTTACCAAAGAAGTTACCAGACTGCCCTGTGTTTTGGATGAGTTTACCATGCCAAATGGTGGAAAGCTTCTTCAACTTTGACCCAACCATACACTTATAGCAGGTTTCTGGCATCAGGTTTAGGCAGGCGCCAGTGGGGAGCTGCACAGAAGACCAGCAGTCTGCTGTGTGGGAGCTCCATAGTGGCTCAGGGACAATGCAGGTTTACCCACTGTCCCCTGCCATTTGCAGCAGTCAGTGGCTGGGTAGTGGGGCGGTGGGCCAGTGGAGATCCTCAGAGAGCCTCTCTTGATTTCTTTCAGTGTGAGAGCAGGCTGCGTGGAAAAGCCTGGCAAGACTCTTTCACAGATGGTAAAAATCCAGTTAAAAATAGGATGTTTACTATCATAAATAAATGACAATGGCAGAAAGAAAATCATAGAAACATTACAGAAGAAGAATAAAAACACTTTTTTGCACTCAGCTTCATTCCTTTAATACAATTGACTAATCAAAGCTGAGCAACCAGATTTTGTCCCATTTGGCTGGAAGCCACCACATCCCCTTCTATCCTTGGGTCTGAATCAAACCAACATGGATTTGAACTTCTCTGTGGATATGGCTGTGCACAGCCTGAGCCCCAGTGAGAGTGCTGTCTGGAACACGTTACTGTCCTTCCCATTACGACGCCGGGCACCACTTAGCACAGCCGAAGCAAACTTGTTTATCTACCCAAAATGGCTCCAGGGCACAGCACAACTGGTTTGATGTAGCATATTTCATGAGACTTGACCTTAATAATCTCTGGCTTTTAAAAGAAAACAGATTAAGCAACCATTTTCCACCAATTAAAATACAGAAATAGAGCAACGGGATATACCCTCAGACAATAAGGAGAAACCACACAGCACAATAAAGGCTACAGCGCAGGGATGTGTGCAATAAAGTTAATGACGGGTAATTTAAAAGTGATGATATAATTTGCAAGTGGGCATGCTCTCACGCTGACTCACGAGCCAAAAAGCCACTTCCAAGCTTAGAAAAGGGAGACGTTTACTTTACAGTTCACAGTTTTTTCCTGCACAGAAATACACTGCGTAACACAACACTGTGGAATATGACAGCTCTGCGTTGGCTGCAATTAAAGACAGTGTATCACTGTTTCAAAATATTCACAGACCACAGTTTGAGAGAATTTTCTGTCCTGTTGCAGATACCCTGAAACAAAAGGGTTCTAGAATATCTCAAGAGCCTTGATATGCAAAGATATTCCAAGACTCACATGACTGCTTGAATCATCTCCATAGTGAACAAGGTAAGGTGATACTCCTGCATTCCTGCACCATAAGAACTGGGAAAACTGATACAGGTTAAAGAACACAGCCCGACTTAACCGCTAAGCAATGATGTTCATTAGTGAACCTTTGGTCCCCGTGGAGACAATGTGAAGCAAAGTTGTAAAGTCAGGTCCTTTCAGGCTGGGATAAGAAGTGGTGCCACTGAGATAACAAGTGATGGGGTTTAAGTGCTGTGTACACAGGGTAATTTGTTTGGAGGACCACAAAGAGCAGTCTCCAAGGCCTTGGTGACACGTGTCACATTCAGCACAGCACAACATAGCACTGTGGTATTAACCCAAAGGCAACTGAGATCCCCTTCAACAGGCCTCATGTTCCTGTGCATCAACATGCCACAGAGTTTATTTTAGACAGCTGAAGACAGTAGAAACAAAGAAGCAAAGGCCTGTAGAAATAGAGGCTAAAATGTGTAGAGGAAAAAGTGAACGGCTCAAGTCCCTAAGCCTCATTGCTTCAGTCCACATGAAGTGGTGGATTCAGTGGTTTCAGTGGGTTCACAATGAGGCAATGAGGGAGATACAAAGCTCAGGAGGGGGACAGAGCTGCACTCTCCAGGCTGGCAGCTGACTCACATCAACCGCAAAGCCCTGCTGCCCTCACTGCTTTACCCAACATGGTGTCTAAATCCCAAATTTAGCTTGCATGAACTCCAGTCGGACAGATTTACCCCTCCTGAGACCAGTGCCGATAAGAGCTGACCCCCTGCAGAAGTCGTGTCTGGATCAGACCACCAAGAAAGAAGGCAAACAGAAGTGGTGTGGTGCAGCCCAGATGAACAACACACACATGCATCTATTGGACCCCTAGACCCACCACACTAGTTGATCTTTGGCTTTGGATCGAGGGTGGGGGTGCCCTCCACACCAAGGTCCCCACACATTTACCACACAACTTCGACACACCACCTTCCTTTCCACAGCTACAGGGATGCATGCCATCTCAGTTCTAATTCCACATGAGTCAAAATCCCCAGCAAGGAGGAAGACAACCAGCTGTAAATATGGAAACAGACAGAAAATCATTGAGGATCTCGCCTTTATGAATATTTGATGAACAGAGGTTGGCTATAACGCTGGTAAATGACAAGAAACAATGGCTGTCATGTGACTGTCAGCAGAGGTTATAATAAATGGACACTGACTTTGAGCAAAATAGCAAAGAGGATGAAAAAATATCAGTCGCGGCCCCACTGCAATCAGCCTCTCGCCTTGTTATTCATGTTGCGGATAAGAACCTGTCACTAAGATTATAGAAACATAAGCGCCTTTCAAGGAGGCCATTTTGTATCACATTAATACTGCTGATGCACTTATAATGGGTTTCATTTCTCACTGTAAGCAGGTCAGTTCTGTTTAACATTTGTTACTCTATACTTGGAGACATAAATAATGGATACAGTAAATACAAACACATACATAAACAAACTTAATGGATTTGTGAGTCTCTGTCACCACCCAGTGTATGTACACAGGGGGAACTCAGCTTGATGATGGTAGAACATCTAGTCCAACACTTCCAGGTTAGTAAGCAGTGGTCAGTATAGTACTGTGTCAACAGCATCAGTCTGAGCTGTTCACAGTTCTACACCATTCTGGGGATCACAGGTTTCAACGGGGAGAAAACACCACACCTCTGGGTTGCACTACAGGCTGAAGGTGTGGGCAGCATCGCCTCCTGCAGTCAGGAAACACGACTGTCACTCACAGACATAGTGCAAGCGCAGTGGGAGGGTAAAATGGATTGACGGTGTGTTTGTAGACTGGGCCTGTGGGGCAACCACCTTCAAATACTTGTAGACATACACCTTTAAACAGCTACGCTGAAATGGGGAAGCTCGACACATTGAATCACTAGTCAGGGCGATCGATGGCATTGAGCGAGAGCAACAGCAGCGGCACGCCTCCCTGTGACTGAAGTGGAAGGTACAGGAACTCACAGGGTAGCGTGCTGGAGGATTACCACTGGTACCCTGCACCCATGAGAGTACCTGTCTCCTCTACTGTGCTCCTTATGCCCAAATGGTCATCACAACCACAAATCTGAAAACCTACCACATCATGCCAGTGCATCCTCTGTGTGCTGTGGTCCCACACGCAGAGCTCCATGCACCTCCACCACAGAGGTGTCTTTGGGGAGGGGAGGATGGTGCAGCTCTGCCATCAGTGTGTAAATCTGAACGCTGTGCCGAAGCACATGCCAGGGGCTCTGCGGGATACAAATGGCTTCTCCGTGTACCTCGAGCAGCTTACATCGGGAAACTCTCCCACGGTGCGCAACATTCAACTGACAGTCCTGAAAAACATGCCAACAGAGTCAGTCGGGCAATTTACTGCTCCAAAAATCAACTGGCCCTATTCTACTTCTCTGTTTTTTGTTTACCTGTCTTCAGTTGTGGATAATGTCTGAAGATGGGGAAAAGCGTGAAACTGTGAGTGTCTGGTGATAGGTCATATTTTGATATTTTGTCCCACAGGGATGGTGTGGGAGCACATGTGTTTGAAAGTGCAGAGGAACAGAGACAACATATGGTGAAAAAAGGGCTCCAACGTCGTCATTAATGGCTCCCCCACCCTGAGTGCTTTCTTGGAAGCGCTAAAGCCATCATACCCAGCCATTATCGACGCCAAGGGACACCTCAGTGAAACACCTTGCTCCCAGAACAGCCCCCGATGGAACTTGAAAAACAGAATGTTTTTATTCTCCATACAGTACCTGCACTGATTGTCAAAGTCATATGTGCACCATTCGACAACAATGTGCTCCAAGACAAATCACCACACGCTGGTGACTAATTTGAATTTGAGAGAGTTAAAAAAAAACATAGGCGCTAAAATGAATAAACCACAGGAAGGAGAACAGAGGGCACTCGGCAGAGAGGCTGTACGATGCATTATGGAAATGCATGGCTGGCAGCTTCCTCTTTGGAACTGTAAACAGGATCTTCGCAAGGCATATAGCCTCCAGCTTGGCTCCAAACCGTGACGTGCACCCGGCGCTGCTCAGAGCCTCCGCTACACACACACAGGCAGCCCAGCTCCTTCTGACTTATTCATAAACACCCTAACAGAGCAGAGGACACACCGCCACACACGCGCCTGCTATTAAAAACATCAGAGGGCTATCTCGTCTCCTTCAAATAAACAGACATCACCAGTGCATCTTAGAAGAAAAAAAACACAAATGAAGAGGTCTACCGTAGGCTTTCCGCTGCTAGATGGGACAGCTGGGGTTTTGCGTGGTCTAATGGCCAATCAGACGTAGATCAGTACTAATAAACCTTGGGAGGCAGAGTTGAAGGCAATACCAGCTGTGGGTAGTGCCACCGTGCCATGGTGCAGTGGGGTGTCTGGCCATACCAAAGGCCTGCAGGTGGTCAGTCCACCCTCTGACCTCACAGACAGCCTCCTGCTTGTGCGATGAAAGGAGAGATTCTCTTCACAATACTTAGTGGCCGGGAGGTTGCCATGTGAATGCCGGCCAGCCTCAGCCCCCAGTGCCACACCCGCCTGTTCCTTGGGCTGCTCTTACATGCAGTCTCAGAGAACACGTGTTGTATGCACAATGTCATTATGTTTGCCTTGCACGCAAGACAAAATGCTTCATCGTAATTCGCAACGCAACACAAAAATAAACAACTTCATCTTCTGTTAAAAATACATGTCATTGTGATTTCATTAAGCTGCCTGACGCCGCCAAAGTGGCACAACCCTTCTGCAATTTCTAATTAATGGCTCTGTTTGAAAGAGGAGAGAGTACTTCCAGGACCACTCCGTTCAAATAAACCCTGCCCCCTGGGGCCCATTGTTTGTCTGACAACATGGGTAGCCTTATTTACAGATTTTAATTGCTCTGGTGATCTGTGGGTAAAAACTTAATAATCATACCACAATAGAATTGTTACTCTTTCTGACAATTGTAATAAAATGCAGGCGGTGTCCAGGGAAATTGAAAAACACTTTGGATGCAAATGGTGAAGTGTCATTTCAATCTGCCCGTAAAAGGGGGCTAATCCTGGCGTGGCAGTCGTGGGGCCCAGGCCGGGGTGCTACTCTGCGCTGCCACCTCAAAGTGACAAGCGTGAGGAACTGGGCTCTGACACCCACCCCACAGCCTGTGGGCTGAGACATCCACAGCGGAGTCTGAGTGGATCATATCGCATTTAGGCTCCACTTGGTAACAAAGTCTTAGAAAGTCATTGGGAAACAAATGGCTGTTACGCAGCAGGCAAAAGCTGAACTTATTAAGGGTAAGAACCACAGGGCTCTGAGCTCCACCCCCCCTTCTCCACACACATAATTCAGTAAGATATGGCTCTTAAGTGCTACTTTTTTTGCCTTCTGGGTTTTACCTCTCTTAGATCTAACAAAAGTAAACCCAGTAAATCGCAGCTGGGCCCCCTGGTGTATAATAGAAAATTAAACTGATCACAGTGCGGAATGTAATTAAAAAGAAAGATAAATAGCAATGCATAATTAAAGAAATCTCAGTAGGAGCCTTGCTGTAAGTGAGCCAGGCTGTGTTTTCGGATGCTGTGGTGCATGTTATTCTGTAACATACATTCTGAAGAAAGGTCAGGCTTAAATAAATGCATTAATTGGCTCTTCACAGTTCAAAACTTTCCACTGCATGTGCCATAAAATGTCAATTAAAAATCCAGAACCATTCATATTGCAGGTGCTTCCTCTCACCTCAGGTAAGGGGCCTCTAACCCTAATGAACGCCTCCTCCACCCACAATGTTTACTATGCATTGCATTCCACTTGAAGACAAAGTACCTGCAGTGTCCCTAGCTTTCTCACTGGTGTGGAGGGAAATGCAGCAGGTGAGGGTCAGCATAGTTCATACACTTTTTCATATTCATTTTGGGCGCAAAGGTAGCCTGTACTCCATTTTATTCTAGAATAAGAAAAAAAGCATTACTTGCATGGTCCCACTACCACTAGCATGATACTGAATCTTCAGTAAGGTGTTATGGTTCACAAGGTGGGCATGTATTGCCTAGAAGGATGAGAGTCAATTTTGAACTACAGTGGGCTTTACCACTGTGCTAATGAAAAAATGAGATGGAACCCTGACCCTGTGCAGTACTTCACACACCGCTGGTGGAACTTCTGCTTGCAAATGTGGTTGCTTTGCAAGGCAGTGGAAGGGGGAAGAACAGGCAATGTGGCAAGTGAAACCTGCTTCGAACCCACACAACTCCAGACTACATACAGCCATGGCACGTGTTGCCCCCCATGCTGTCTGCCCTGATGAACCAATAGCCATGTCTGGGCAGTCAATGGGAAAAGATTTCTTCTTCAGGTGTTAATTAAAGGAACAGTTTCAAATACTAACAGTGTCTTCAGACTACCGACAGTAGATATGCAAATGGATTAAACAGGCATAAAACCATCAATGTTTTTTTCATCTGTCTGTTAAAAAGAAATTTCTCTAGTAAATATTTCAGTAAGCAACAAAAACACCTCCTGGGTTTCACAGGATGCGCTGTTAATCAGCCCCATGATGGTTTCTTTCTCACATCACGCTGATAAATTGGTCTGCGATGAAAACTCTGAAGTGCTCAACAGCAGGCCTAGATGCAGCCATGAAAAATACATGGAAAGAACCTTGATTCAGGTTTCGTTCTGCTGCCAGACTAGTGTGTTATTTAACACTAATAATCTCCCACGACCATAAGTCTATCCTGGGGTATGTATCAATGTGTTAAGTGAATATGTTTAAGTTCCTGATGTGTGCACCAGTCATAGGGAGACATGAGCCTTACATGAGCCTTTAATTGCAGTTTTTTTTTAATAAACGTCTGTCATCAACTCCCACATTACTCTCCTGTAGATATTACCACATCTTAACTGGTTCTTTCATAAATATTTTGCTCATTTCATTGTACAGAATTCCAGTGTTCAGAAACCAAAACATCCAATACGAAAAATAACATTCACCAGCCTTTCTTTTGTAAGGCAAAAATCTGGGTTTGAACACTGGATACCCAACACTGCTGCCCCATTGACTTTACTGTATGCCCAAGAGATCGTCACATGCAGACCAACTTAGAACCCCCTCTATTGCTACACTGGTGCTGCTCTCCACCGACAGAGAGAAGAGGAACAAGCTGGCTGTTCGATATATTAATCGACGGGGGCCACTGGAGCTAACAAGAAATGGCCTGGGGGGGAGGGATTCACCAGTGTCCTCAAATGTAAATAACACCTTAATCTTCTGTTGTCACATACGCACTCTTTATGGAACATTAGCCACAACTGGCTTCCAGAGCTATTCCGGGCTCACTGGAGAGTAATTTATACGTTTATAGGCATCTGCGGGCTGTGATAGGGACTTGCTATTAAAATAGCAGGCATTAAATTTATAGCTGCCATCTCATTGGGAGCAGACCCTTCCAGCCAGCTTCAGTTCAGCCTACTGAACACAAGCAGGTTTATGTGTGCAGGGTAAACTAACCTTCACAATAAACATTTAGCACCTTTATTAGTTTAGGAAATGACTGTAATTAAGGATAATTCATAATGGCTGCTTATCTGCCGAGCGGTGGAAGATGGGCTTGGGTCGATTTAGCCTCCATTTCTCTCTGCCATAAATAAAGGCTAGGGGGCCCTGGCACATCTGTGAAGCTCAGCATGCCCCCACGCTGGACACTGTTTGCTTGGGCTGTTGGCCCCAAGAATCAGCAGGAGTTCCCCAGCACAAGCGGTAGGGAAAACACACATGCAAACAAAAGGTCCACAAAGAAAAACAGTCTCCTGGAGAACATCGAGACAATCCTTCAGGAACAGACAATGGACAGCAGAACCTGTGACAAAAACCAGCATGTTCCCTTTTCCCGGCTCACAGCTGAATGAGACAGATATCCACCTGGAAGCCATACCCACCACATTCTCTCAACAAATGCCAAGCTGGGCAAAACAGAACCAATAAAGCATGCTTGAAATCACTAATTTTCATAAGAATATTAAAAAAAACACAAACAGAAACAACAGTTCTTATTTCTTCTGTATTTCCTCAGGTTTGTATACGGTAAGGGCAATAATCCTTATCATAATCATTCCTTGTCCAGCACAGTAAGTCTGTCCAATGTTACCCTTAGTTACACAGAAGTTCTCTCCCAGCTCTGCTAAGCAAAAAAGATCTGGTTAATAATGTTTCCAATGATGTTGTCCTGGTCCCATAAAGGCATGTTTGTATCTTTCATACATAGTACTTAATATGAGTGTATAGAAAACGACTATCTAGCTGTCATATCTGAGGACAAATTGTGTGCTGTTATTGTTTGTGTCTAACTGTCCGCTTAAGTTAAAAGGACAGAGTAACTGGAATGGTCTCAATCTACACCAGCCAAGCTAAGTGGGAGTAATAACCCCAAATGGGAGATGCAGAAACAATCAATTAGGAGAACGATGTGTCCAGAGGGGAAACTAATGCATCAGGTTGTCATGTCAGCAGTGTAGTCCATTACACAAAGTAGAAAACAAACTATCTGTGTATGCATTGCTAAATCAATTTGCTAAATCAATTTACTAAACTGACATGTTCAATCTGACTTACTCATGAAAAAAGAAAACAAAAAAACAAAACTTTCATAATTTTTTTGCAACCTAGTTTATTTTTCCACATTTTTTCAGGACCTCCCTACATTGGAGACTACTGTGAAGAGAAGCACCACCTCAGGTGATACCTGGTATATCAGTGAGTATGCTGTCTTTCAGCTGAGGTGTATATGCTGCTGAAGGTGAACAGCAATAGAAGAATAGAGTGAGTCTCAGCAGTCCAGGGGTCTCAAAGTCACACTGGCAGTGCAATGAGTGCAGAAGAAGGCTGGAAGATGCTCTATCATAACTAGGGATATGGGGGAGGAGGGAGGGTGGGGGGCACCCTGGGGGTGGTGGTGAGAGTGCATCATTTAATCAAATTTCTCCCCAGCATATCAAGGGAGGGCAGAAGAGACCAAGCCAGGGGCACTGTGTAAAGCTGAGCGAAAACACAGCATTCCTCTAATACATTTTATAGAAGAAAACACGTCTTTCCCCTGACCAGTCTCCCCCCACTACTGATTAAATACCATCCTAGTGCCAAAAAGAGGTTTAACCTCCGCTTCCAGTTGAAGTTCAGACTGCTGCTAAAAGCAATTTCCGAAGCACCTGTCCAGCGAGTGAAGCAGAAGGGGAACAGAGTGGGCCATGGCGGCAACCTTTGGCCTCGCCCTGTGACACCATCTGATGGCAGAGTTAATACAACAGGCAGCCACAGTCGAAAGCCCTGCTGTCAGCAACAGGGGCCAAAGTTAGCAGAATTAATACTGAGCCTCACAGAGAGGTTCAGCTCCCCTGAGAATGGGTCTGAGAACGTGTGGCAAAGAGGGAATGACGATTGACTGACCAAAATCACACACATATGCACACACAGTGACACACATGGTCTCTCTCTTTTTCTCTCTCTCACACACACACACACACACACGCACACACGCAGACGCACACGCACACAAACACACACAGAAACACACACAGAAACACACTCAGAGCCTCAGCCACAGTGACATGCTGAAGCTGACAGAGCTGTGCTGGAGCAGCTTCCAGGGATATTCCATCATGGCTGTATAAGAGGCAGTGAAAGAGTCATCAGTGCAGGCCGTCTCTGTGCCTGTTCATTTCTTTATCTAATAGAAAGTAATGACACAGACAGCAGGCCAGCCCTCTCTGGCAGGGACAGGGCCCCGGGGGAAGTGCTGCGCCCATTTTGCATGGTGGAACGCAATAAGAATAAATGCATGCGGGAGTCTATTTGGCTCTGAATGATGGCTAGCTTGTTGCTTATCGAAGCTCAATAAATCTCCATGCTTTGGTGAGAGATGAAAACGGTTATCTCATCACTGCAGTGCTGATGTGAATTTTGACTGACTTAGTGAAGCATCTCTATGCATGATTTATCGGGGGAAGGAGGGAAGTTATTAAGCGGCAGAAAAGAAAAGAAAAATAAAGGGAAATAAGAAGAAACCTGGGAGAGAGGGCAGATCATACTGAGGCGAAAGTGAACAGGAACACCTTCAGGGAAAATGACACAATAGGACTCAAAGCTGGGTGGAGAATAATGGGAACTCAGGATTTAGTGTGTTGTGTTTGTGCCATTTAACACAGCCTGATGAATGAAGAAGGCACTAAACTGACACAGACCACTGATGATAAAACAATTTTGTGGCCTTCTGTAAAGGGTACCTCATACCTTGCAAGCTCACATCTCTATAATTCAAATACAGCACATTCTATAAAGCAGACCAGTTTTAAGGAACAACTATAACGGGAAAAAAGTGAAAAAAACTACCAAAAAATTTGAGCATTCAATCATCGAGGAGTCTATATAAATAGGACTGGGAGTATGAATACAAAACAGTTTCACTGTCAGCAATAACCTAAAGTCATTACAAGCAGGTGGATGTCCTAATGACGTGGAACAAATACTGAGATTATTTAAATTGGGCAATAATGCAGGTTCTAAATCCCAAAACACCGGGAGTACATGTCACAGGTGCGTCCACTGCATCGGACACCATGACAATCAAAGCGGTCAAGCTGCCGCTTTTTTCCAACCTGGCATCTCTGACACAGGAGCTCGTCTAATTACCGCCACACACCCATCCCTGGGCCCAGTGAGGACGACAATCCCAGCCTCAGTGGCATTCACCGCAACTTCGGGGACAAGCAGCAGAATGCATTTAGCAAGCAATGTAAATATAATCAGTGCTGTCACACAGCTCAGACAAATCACAGGCTTCAAGGACCATTGATCATTATCCGGCTTTCGAATACACCCGTGTATTGCTCGTCTAGAGGAAAAGCTGGTAATAATGGGCAACCGCGATAAATTATTGATGTGGATGCTGTTACACAGCATAACAAAGATTTCTTTTATTAATAAGTATTAAGAAAAGAATGTTTCCATAACAGTCGCACCATCTTGAAAAAGATTCACCTGATCCGTCAAACTGTGATGGGTCTGGCATGAGCAAGGAGGGGGGAAAAAAGGACAGAAAGTATTTATTATTTTTGTTTGCTTTCCTGCAGCTTCACCCCCGCTCATCTTCTCACTAGAATCAGTAATTAACTTCACAGATGTCAAGGCAGCCTCAGCAAGCCAAACAGCAGTATCGACGAGGCCTGTTAATAAACAAACGGCAGGATGGAAAAGGAAAAACAGGTTTCAGGTAGGAAAAAAATAAATAAATGTTGACATCAGATCTAATTATGTTTTGAAAAGGGACGGGGTATTGTCAATTTCGGCCTAATGCACTGATATTGCCGCCGACGAGACCTTCTGCTCTAATTGTTTGCCCTGGGTTTGGTGATGGATCCTCTTCATGTGCACTCTGTCATATCCACTAAAGGACAATACCAGCGATGGAAATTACAAGTGCCACGATCTCCATGACTCTGGAATCTAATGAAGAACGCGGGCCTGGTAAGGTGTGGCAGATTGCCCCCCATAAGAGCCTCAAAGCCAGGGCAGATTTATGACATATTTATCGGCCACTTTCCGAGGAATGTCAGTGACAGGAAGGATGAAGGGGTGGGAAGGAGGATGACTGGTAGAATTATGCGGCTGTAACTGTCAATCATCAGTCAGCACCAGTCACAGAGGCTTTGCTTTCATATTGCTACCGCTGCCGCCGCACACCACCCTCCTGAAAGGCAAGGGCACCCCTCCAAATGTGGCGCAGATGAGCCCCTTCCCATCACTCCTCACCCACGCTGCTAGGTGCATATTTCTTCTTTAGCACTCCCGACTGGGCCCAGGGGCAATGCGCAGCCTGCTGCCTGCACCCCGAATGGCGCGCGGGTCTGCAAGGCACCATTCTTCATACTTTCCCGCATGAATAAGAAGATGAAAAATTTACATCATTTGTATTATCCGACTGGGGTTATACACTGATATTAGTTTATCTCTTCCACTTTAGCCTGCACCCTAATCAAGATGGATGGGTGTGAGGGACAAGCAATATCCGGAGTACAAAGTCAGGCTGTCTTTTGTGCGGCATGACAGCGGGCACTCTGCAGGTACTGTACAAATTGATGAAGTTGACATTAAATAAAATACATATATGCACAGCATACAGAAGCACTGGGTCAGCCACTTCATTGTAGCACAACGAGCAAATATCAGAGATCTGAAAAACTGTAGATAATGTGAGCGTCATCATAATCACATTGAACAGTATGGGAAAAATGTTTAATTAAATGCTTAAAAACCTTCAGAAGAAATGACTTGATTGATTTTTGGAGACTTCCACATGCGCAGTGATTTCTCGCTCTCGAAGAGGAGAGTCCTGCCCGATGGCATTGTGCAGCCACATGCAGTTCTGGGATGGAAACAGTTCTTAGCGATTCTCCATGCTGCCAAGTGGAAAACTCATTAAGTAACGAATAATCCCTTTCATCAGATGAAGCAATTGATCTTATTAAAATATAAATAAAGCATGTAGAATCTCATTTACTGAGAAGCACAGGTAAACACTGGGGATTATTTTGGAAAACGTGGATAAATGATGTTTGAGTTTGGATCGAAACCTCACCGAAACCAAAAGGAGCGAGAGGAAGATTACAAAAATATGATAGTTTTTGTAACTACTGTAATAGAATTGGCAACAGAAATATCTTTGTTTTGTAATAATTTATCAAAATGGTCACTTCAGAGGACCTTTAACAAATCTGCTGTTTAACAAATCTAGCTCAAATGTTCTTAGGTATTCTGTGGAAAAAAAAAACTGTGTGTGCTGGTGCACAGGTAAAGTATAGACGTCATATTTCAAAATAAACACTTTGATCGAAGCACACAAAAAAACATGGGGTTTCCTTTCAACTCCATGCTGCTGTCAGCGTGACTATCCCTTCCATTATGTTAATACGACCTTTGACAATTCTAAAATTGTTTAAGATGCAACAGGGAAAAAAATACAAGCCCTAAGAGTATTATTAAAATAATATTTAGAGGTCAAAATTTATTAAGTGTTCTACAACGTAAATAGAAAAATAACATCTGCATCAGTGCAAAAATAATTTGGCAAATACAAAAGTGCAGGACAGAGCTGAAGAAGCTACAGAGAAGGTTGCAGGGAGAGGTGTGTGACCTTAGAGAAATGGGGAAGGGGTGTGGGGGTTCTCGGAAGCAGTGGGGATGGGTGGAAAGGGGAAGGCAGGACCGGCTGCAAGTCTGTGTGAGGTAAAGCGCCACCAGGCTGCAAAGCCACTGTGGGCCATTAACCTAGCGGATGTGCAGATGTTGTGCGGCTGACGTGCTTTACCGAAGTGCACGGTGTTGCTGCACAAATAACCTGGCATCTGCTCCATGTGTCTAAGCACCTTTCTTAGGACTTGGATCTCCATTTTTTACAGTTGACAGCAATGTTATTCGAGCTATTTAGTGGCATCTGGTTCGAGGGGGACTGAGGGTGGGGGATCGCTGCATGCACTTTAATTAATTGAGGAGAGATTACATGGTCTTCCAACCGTGTAGTTTGTCATCAGAGCCCATTACACATTTATATTAGATGTTCCTCCACAGTGTCAGCAGTAACTCAAAAGAGATCCATAGTTTTTTTTTTTTGATGCTGAACTTAAGTAAGACTGAATGCGGAAACCCACCACAGTGAAATTGCTCGAGGTTGTCTGTAAACTGGGGCTGTCCCTCAGGGAGTACTTTCTCCACTGAAGGTTCAGTACAAACTGAAGAAAACCTCCACAGGCTTGTATTCCTTTCCGGGAACCGTGCAGGTAATTCATGTAAAGCACGTTAATCAGACCTCAGCCAAGGGTGTTTCAGTTGCTTTGAAGTTGGCTTATTTTTAACGCAAGTGGTTAATGACATCAATTCAGCTTGCGCAGATCCACATCTTCACACAACAATACACAAAGTGCTCTCTGGATGAGGGAATGACGATGGGAGATCATTATCTTACAGTCACACATCTACATCAGAACAGTCTCTATCACTCTATGGCAAAACAAAATTTACTGGAGTAAACTGCTTGAAGAATGAAAGTGGCCAAATCGCTGCTGATGGGAATCAGATAAAGAACTTATGAAAGGAGTATATGGACAAGCTACTAAAACAAAGAATATTTTTGGACCACAGTGTCAGCTGAAAAGGTGTGGGAGCAGCATGTTTAATCAACTACAGGGACGTTTTAGCTGCACTGCAATCAATGAATTCCAGAAATCTGGTGGTATAACGGGTGTAGTAGTAAAAATTATGAGGTATGTGTATTGTATAGGAGTAAACTGCCTTACTGACATATGTAATTCCATCATCAAGGTGGGTAAACTACCACACAGCTGGATGAAGAGCATACCGATTCCAGTTTATGAAGGGAAAGGATCATATAGGCCAAACTTAAGTTCCTAGAATATGACATGAAAGTAGCGCTACCTCAAAGGAGAACGAGAGCAATGATAAACATTGACAGGAGGCAGTCTGGCATCATGCCATGCAGGGGGGTACCTTTGTAGTGACAAAGTGTGTAGGCAGGGGCAAGAGAAATATGTAGAAAAGACCACTGTCGTTTGCTTTCATAGATCTTGGAACGGCATTCAGAGAAATCCCTGAAAAGTCACAATGTGGGCAATGAGATGTCTTGGAGTAGATGAATGGCTTGTATTTACGTCTATGGCGATATATGAAGGGGCATTAATTATGGTTCACACAGTACATGGAGATAGCAACAGCTTCATAGTGAAAGTAGGTGTGCATCAAGCATTGGTCCTGAGTCCACTGTTTGCTGTTGTGACAGAAGCAGTAACAAGGGGTATATGGAAAGGGCTACCTATGGAGCTGTTGTATCTGGATGACTTAGTCCTGATGACCCACAGAGAAGATGAACTGAAAGAGATTTGTAAGTAGAAGGGTAGAATGGGTGAAATGGATTAATAAATGAACACAGAGACAATGAAGACAATGGAAACAGGAGACAAGCCATGTGTAAAAGAGGAATTGGGCAAGTGGCCATACAAAGTTGTTGCAGCAAAGAAGCATGTAGAAACTCTGTGAGATATATGCAATGTGAGATATGAGGTCATGCAAAAGGAAGTGGTGCAAAGGGAAACCTCCAGAAAACTAGCCCATCATTTATAAGTAGAAGTTGTAGCGCTGATACACCAGGTACTCTCATCAGGTCAAAGGCAACATCCTTAAGAATGAAGTAACAACTGTATTCTGTTTGTGTCCCAACATGTATGTTGTACAGTAGTGAAACGGATCCTCAAAACAAAAAATCTGAGGAAACTAGAAAAGACTGAAGTGAGAACGATAAGGTGAATGTGTGATGTGTTAGTAAAAGATAAGTTTGGAAGTGAAGGTAAGTGCTGAACCCATCAAGTCCATTTTACATAGGTGCAGCATCTTTGTTGACACGGCCATGTGATGTACAAAGATGAGAATGATTTGGTAAAAAAGCATTATTGGAGGCCAGCCAAAAGGCAGGACCAGAAGTGACATTAGAATATGAAGAGACCATAAACCGGCTATTGGTAATGCACTAGACTAACAATGCTGGAGATTTGGCATTTGTAGAAAAATGGCCAATCTGGGTTCTCCTGGAAAAACATTGAAATCAGTGATGATGATGATGAGGAGGAGGAAGAGGAGGAGGAGGATATCACTCTATGGACATGTTCTATTAGAAATAATTAAGCTTTTTTCTATTCATGTTAAGCAGAATGTCTGCCTTGTTCCCTGGCAAACAATAAGGTTAATTTGACATATTTTGTAATCTAAAGGTCAAATCTCCATAAAACATCACTCAGGTGGAGAGAACATTAACATGTAAACTGAAATAATTGGAAGACACGTCCAATAAGTTTGACACTTCTACTTCTTAATTCTGACATACGCACATTTTAATAACACTACCTTGGGTACAGAGACAAAAAATCCACCCATCCATTCATGTTCATTAACCACTTTCCTTGTCATGGTTGCAGCAGTTTGGAGCTTATCCTGGAATCACTGGGCACTAAGCATTGAGGGGGTACACCATGGATGGGAGGGCAGAGCAGAGCATCACAAGGTAGCCACACAGGCTCACACAGTCATATGCAAAACTATGGACAATTTAGAGTGACCAGTTAACATAAAACACGTGCCATTGGACTGTAACAGGAAACTAGAGAGAGAGATTTAAACCAGACCAGATTTAAACCTACTCCCAAAAAAGGGCAGGCACTGCAACGCAACAGTGCTACCCACAGTGCCACCACACCACCCTAGTGACAATAAACCTGAGGACAGAGTTGACTTTGGGATGACACTGGACTTTTCGAAGCATGATCCCTGTAACTGCCACCACCATCCTTATGATTTCAGCATCTCACCATTGCTGGTTAAGTAACTGAAGTGAAATATGTTCAATTTACTTGAATACCAAGGTCTAATTGGCCACACACAGTTAAAAAGTATAGCCTAAATTGAGTGTGTAAGACAAAAATGCTTCTGTAGTTGAGAAGATTTAGAGCATCAGACAACTTTAAAAGAAGGACAACACCTGGTGTGAAGAGCAGACCCACGCAGGGCTAAACCCAGAAGCTCTTGTGATGAAAATATGTGCAGGGATGGGGAGGATCGAGGCGTCCCACTGCACACTTCTGGAAACTGCCGGAAATGCTTCCCTCGCCCTCAGCTGAGAATGGCGCATTGGTGTCTGACCCCAACAGCAATGAAAAAGGGCCGTAAAAGCGAGTATAAACAAACAGTTCACATAGGCACACTTCATTCTTTACTGCTCTACAATCACATGGTAGCACACAGCCAATTAACACTTTATTTGGATAATTGGTGCCGACAGCACGTTTCAAACAAGAAGTTAATCGAAGAAACATCCAGTCCTCCCAGTCACAAGGTAAAAACACAATCAGTATAATATTTAAATTAATAAAATACCCAAAAAGAATGAACCAGATGAAATAATTGCAATAATTGAACAAAACAGTTTGTATGCAAAGTTTCAGCCAGGGAATTTGTGTGTTTTTATTTAGTGTTTGACAGCTGGTCACCATTTTACTCAGCAGTACCTCCTGTTTTAAGCTTCGTACCCTCATGAATAAGAAAACTATACAAACGAGCCAAATGAATCTATTAAAATGATTAAAGAAAAGGGGGAAAATGGAAGAATTGAAAATATGCTTCAATTACTCAGATTTTGAACAAGTTTCATTTTTACATATGAACTGGTTCACTTAAATGTTTAGTTTTATATCTATGACTGCTTTGTCCTGTTGAACCCATATAGGCCATAGCAAAAGTCTCATTAATCCAGCTAAATCAAGTCTTACAAATGTGCTTGGCCAGTACACCTCCCTATAAAATTGATGAATAATAAAACAGTATCACTTAGAACCTAACATTTTTTAAGAGTGGACCAATGCTTGAACACACAGGTTCTTGTGCTAAAATAAGGTGTATGTAGTGTCCTACCTGCTGGGGAAAAACTGTGCTAAATGTAAGTGCAGTTAAAGTCTTAAAATCCAAAAAATAATCAATGAACAAACTACCAATAAGGACTTTTGTCATTACTGATACCATGGAAAAGTGCTAATTTCTCATATTATAATTCTGGTTGAAGCCTGGTAGTATTAATTTCTTGTCTAGATGTTTGAACTACAGCTTGGGTTAAGATAACCTAGTTGCACATTTTCCAGTTGTGTTTTTCCCCACAAGGATGACAATGCAGTTATATTCCTCAAAGTAGAAAAATCAATACGTGATTAGATCACAGACTGCAAATGAGATATGATAATATCAGAGGTAAGTGACTGTCCCCACTTTTTTTCTGTGTTTGTGGGAGGGAACTGATTCCCATCACACAGAAGCAAAAACATTCAACCATGGCACATTAAATGATGCAGATGATAGAGAAAAAACAAACATTTAAAACAGGAAAAGTTGCAGTTTTCACTCTATAAATAAAACATTTGGAAATTACCTCATTATTGTCAATCAGATGCTTTCTGATTTTAAGCTGCAATGGGAGCATTAGATCATTGAAAGGCATTTAATCATGAATCTTCATCCATCCATCCCTATGTGAAACACTGTAACTTATAGTGACCAATTAACCTGAAACACATGTCTTTGGACTGTGGGAGGAACCCCTCTAGAAAACCCATGCAGACACAGGGAGAACATATAAGCTCCACACAGACAGAGTTGGATTCAAACTTATGTCTGAACAAGCCAGGCGCTGTGAGGCAGCAGTGCTACCGACTGAGCCACTGAGCCGCAGCAGCGTCTTCATCCAAAGTCCAAAAAAAAAAAAAAAAAAAAAAAAAACACTCTTCCAGAAAAGTCCAGAGTCAACCTAGCCAGTTTCTCTCTCATTCACAGCACCTCAAGAGAACCTGTTCATAAGATGTTGTTTCGTTTAGATTAATTCCCTCTTACCACAAACTGGTCCTCAAGCTGTATGGCTGGGAAGGCGGGACCCTGTGGTCCACTCTCTGTGGGACACTCAGCCATCAAGGAGGGTAATGAGAATCATCTTTATCAGTCCGCACATTCTGCCAGCTCTCCCGAGGGTCTCCTCCAGACGCTGTAATTAACTTGCACGCACAATCCGTAATTGCTGTGTTTACAATTACGATATAAGATGTGGAAAAACAAACGGAGCG
Source organism: Arapaima gigas (assembly GCA_900497675.1). Taxonomy (NCBI): domain Eukaryota; kingdom Metazoa; phylum Chordata; class Actinopteri; order Osteoglossiformes; family Osteoglossidae; genus Arapaima; species Arapaima gigas. The sequence continues at coordinate 958,929 of UFQX01000090.1, read as the reverse complement.
CATATTAAAAGGTACAAAATTCACATTTATATCTTTCTTCCCTTTCACTTAATAAGCTCTCAGGGCCCTCCTTTGGGTAAACCCCCTATCATTTATTTATTTTTCAAAGATAGCCCTATTAAATTTCCTCTATTTAAAAAGCTCCAGCTGCCGGGAACTGGACTGGATCTGGAGTCCCCAGAGAGATCCTTGGGGAAGAGCCGTAAATGACCTAAATAAAGGATACTTTTGAAGGCGGCTGAGATTTGCCGGCACCATTCAAACTGAATGAGGTGTTTATTAACCAGGCTGCTAACTTAGTGAAACCAAGGACTGTTGCAGCTATCACTGCCTCTCTGTGTTCTTTGTTTATTTACTTCTGAATGTAAACCATAGATGTTTTTCTCCTTAAGAAAAGCCATCCTCTAATAACTGTAAAAAATCCAAAATGTTTTTAACACTTCATAAGCTTCAAGATGCAAAAAACAATGAAAGAAACTGGACATAAATGACATGTAAATGCAAAACATTACAAATTCCAGTAAAAGTAACTGTTTGTCCTTACAGAAACAATAACATGCAGCATGTTTAATGCAGAATTTAAAAAAATAGAAAACGTGCAATGCATTTTTTACATTGTTTACACTGGAATGTGGTTTCCTGAATATATTGCCCTAGTTAATTAACCTAGTTAATTAAAAAACAGCAAATATTAAATCAGACAACATATTGAGAATGAAATACTTCTGAATATGTTCCCTTAACTAAATGATTTCATCTATAATACCACAGTAAATAAAAATGCTAAATAACAGAAGTAACTGAGCTGAGTATTTTAATATTTGAATTTTTATGGAAAAAAGTTCAGCAGTAGTAAAAATGTCAGTTCAGATTTTTTTTAAACTTCCAAATCAAAGTTCAGAATTAACTCAGTATAAAATACTTTTTATCTTCTCACTTACCTAACCTTTTATGTACTATAAATATGTTTTTGCCATTTTACAGAAAAACAGTTTAGCAACCCTTATATTGTAATTATTTGATTTTTCTTATTTAGCATTATATTTCACTTAAAATTCACTCCAGGTATTTCTCCCCTTTAGTAAATGTGAACTATTAAGAATAATGATGTTCATTTAGAATTAAAACTCACATAAACTGCAGTATGCAGCTCAAAAATACTGACGTTTTTTTCCTACATCTTTCATTGTTTTTTATAACCTCCAGCTGTGTGGTGTAATAACGCTGGAATTCTGTTTTAACCTGTGCATAATTTCATGTCAATCTTCCACCTTTTATAGAGGCCCCTCTGCAACTCCCATTCTTTTAAACTATAGTCTAGCAAATTATGTTATTTCAGAAATTGCACGTTTGCATGAAGATTGATGTTCAACACAACACAGTTTTGAAGCCTAAGACCGCAATTACAATCCAGTGCAATTACCTCAGCTTGTTAATAGCTCAGCACAAACATGTCACAGACTAGATGGTGGATAATCTGTCATTTCGTGTTTGTTTTTTCTTCCCAGGTTCTTGTTCTATTCAAAATGTACGATCACATAGACAGTTCCCAGCAGCATTACAAAATGCCCAGCAAGTGCTGACAAGAGCAGACTGAAGAGGGCTGTTGTTGACACGCCTGTCACTGGGCAGTAACGTATGCCCTTCCCTTACTTTCACCCCAGAAACAAAGCGTGGGAGAGGGCGGCCACAATATCCTACTTCCACCCCACCCTCATCTAGGACTGTTTCCATTTACAGCTCTTTTTCCGCTCTTCATGTGGGCAACTTTGCTCACAAAGCACCCATATTGACTCTTGAATCTTTACTTATTAATAAACACATTCTCACTACCTGCGTTGCAGTGATTTGTATTTCTCAATACCACAGAAGTGCATATCTAAAAATTCTTTAAGATATGGGCCTGGACCTTCACTGAAGCACCCCATATTTCACTAGTCAATTGCTCTGTACATCACAGACACATTCAATACTGTATTTCTACAGTTTATGCTACTAAAACTGAGCGTGGGATAATACTAAAAATACCATTGTACGACAAACTAGTTTGACTGATGCACCACAGCTACCATGTTGTTGGTAAAGGTCCAGTCAACACTCAGCAGACCGCCTGCTTCATATTGTTGTTAATCTAATTGTACAGCTGGTTTAATTTTATCTGAGAGCTTCATGTTAACAAACCAGAACAGATAACTGTAATCCTCCAGTACAAAAAACGAACACATGCCACACTTCTACATGATATCAAGCACTCCTCTGTCTCACAACTGATGCTGATTTGCATACAGAATGCTTGCTGGAGGTAAATACATATATTAAATCCATTATAAACCACAGTTTTTTCTTTTTTTAAATAAAACACACTATGACGGTCTGTATTATGCAGGGAGGCATTCTAAGATGAACTAAATCCTTAAGCTATGTCCGTCTCCTGCAACCACTAGATAATAGACTGCCTAATGACTGAGGATGAGTCCTTCATGCAGCAAGACACCCAGTCAATTACCTACAGACATGCACTATTGATGACCTTGTGAAACACACTTAAAGCATTTCCTTTACAAACCACCTGAAGGATAGAGAGTCTTTTTGTGTGAAAGGTGATATGTGTGGTGTCCTTTGTGGTATGAATGTTCAAGCATAAATTTCAGCATTGAAGAACAGCGATGAAGAATGTAAGGCCACTGGGAGAGAATCGAGACTTATGCGTGACACACAAGAAGAAAAGGCCACCCCAGCCAAAACGTAGACACCTTCTAATCTTGGGTTAATGAGGGAAGGCTGCCCTACTGGATTATCTTGTGTGCATGACGTGCTGAGAACCACTGATTTATTGTAGCCTGAGTTACCAAATTTTAATATTTATTTTTGGTAATTTGGTACTTAAAAAATACAATCTGTATAACTGTCAGCAAAAAGTCTTTTCTCCTTTAGGAAGTTTAAAAGTACAAACCATAAATTTCATGTAGCTTGGGCCTGAACATAGATGTAAACACATATATTTTATGCTTATGCTACCAGAAATGCTTAAAGAAAAAAAATACAATTCTGCTGCTGCTTTCCATCTACTTGCACCTCATGTTTTTTCTTCTCTATCTGTTGGCCTTCTCAAGTCATCCCGTGGACCTTCTGCTTTCATTTGCCTCGGGGATTCTATGTTACGGCCTGTCTGGTATTTGCTAGACTGCTAAAACACAAAGCCAATTCATTTTAATTCATTGTCTTGATTTGTCTCCTTTTTCACTTTTTCTTCCAGTAAACATTTTAGGGCATTTTGAAAGATTTGGGACTTAAAATAGTGCTGCTACAGAAAAATATTTGCGGGGTCATTTAGTCATATTTATTGATGGCTGCGGAAAAAAATTACTTTCATTTAATGATAAAAGTAATTTAATTTGGCTGAAATTCATGGTGCTGCAGCAATTAGTGCTAGGCTGTAGGTTCGGACATGAGTTTGAACCCAACTCAGTCGGTATACAAGTGCAGTCATGTGGGCTCTGGGTGCTCTGATTTTCTCCCACAGTCTAGACATGCTTCAGGTGAAAGGGTGGCTTTAAAAAGCTGGTATTATTCAAAGATGTGCATGAGGGTGTGGCACCTCTCTGTGGTATACATGGGTTAATGACTGTAGGGAGTTTAGCGTTGTGTGTCCAGCCCTATATGTCACCTTAGAAAAGTGCAATCTAGATACAAGATAATATACAAGATAATAACTATTTAAACAGCTGTTTGAATTTCTCAGTTCATTTTTAAAGCACTGAGTTGTTTTCTTTCATTTTACCTGGGATTGTGGCCTTATTCAGCTTTTGCATAACATGATGGTCTTATTCAGGTTACTCTTTTCCTTTGCAGCAGTCGCCACGTTTTTTGCCATGTTATGCAGATTGCCTTATTTAGCCTTAAGCCCCATTCAATCTTTTAATATCTTTGAAACCCTTCCTGCAATTTCATCCTCGTATGTTTTTCTTTTACCAGTTATATTAGCTTCTACCTTTCTCTTTTTCTGTTCTTCATGTATCAAACCTTTTGTTTATGCTGCTTCTCCTGAATGATATTTACTTTATGACCATCCCTAACAGTTGTTTGCCATCCTTTCATGAACATGGGGACCGATTCACGCTTCAATTTGTTCATCTGGGAACAGGGAGTTTGAACAAATGTAACGTGGAAGTCTGTCATTTAACTTGAAAAACTAGGAGATGAATCTTCATAACTTAAAACTGTTATATATCAAACCTTAACTATCTGCTGTTTCACTACAGCAGATGCAAAATGCACAGTAATTTTCCCTGCATATTTGTCTGAGTTGTTGACATAATTTCAGTACATTAAGATCGTTTTGATTTTACCAACTTAAGGTGTACTGAAGTGTTTCAGTTACTGGTGCCAAGCTGTTAGATTAGTCAGGACATTTGTGATAAGGGCTTTATATGACAGCTATAGTTCATCTGTGGCAGTTGAAGCCAAGTGTGCAAACTGCACATCTATATGGCGAGTGAACGTCTTCCGTATATTTCATACATCTTCTCATGAAGCACTACGCTACTTTTGAGCCTGGACAAGCCAAACTTTTACAGACTTAATTAAAATGTCAGTATTTCATTTTTATTTTCCACATAGTACAGAGTATCAAGAATTTTTTTACACATTCACCTTCAAAAAATGTACTGCTCTGACAGGCTGCCAGCCAACAGACAAATCATCTTGGGCTTGCTGGAGCACTCCCACTGCCCTCCAGTTATTTATCTACACCTGTGAGAATATGCCTCTAGGTTCATGGCAGTGCCCCCACCCTGCAACACTCCCTGAAGGCCCACAGCTGCTGCACGTTGCACCAGCTAGCCCCCAGGGTACAATGCAACCCCCAGTGTTGCAGACTCACACCCTTCTAGCAACAGCCATGCTGGGGTCACATCCCAATACACAAAGTCCTTATCCAGACCTATCCAGATCCACTCATAAGGTGTGCACCCCTTATGGAATCCGCTAGAAGGAGGACCAGCCTGTACATCACTAGTTTTAACAGCAAGACGAGAGGAATACAGTATATTCCTAAGAACATCTGCTGACAGTTTTGAGGGCAGACAGAGTAATAACTACTGATGCACAAATAAGGAGCACAGTATGACGATTGCACGGATGTGTGTGGGGGAAGGGAGCTCCTTTAAAGATTCACGCTGAGCCCCATTGTGGGTACTGTGAACCTATTCCACTGTATCTAATAAACATACAGCTGGAAAAAGAATGCAAACTGTTTGACAATCAATCACAGAGAAAAAGGTAAAGAGCTTCTCTTTAGTGTCACAAACCACCAAAAGCTGTGAAAAGGAGTGACTCCAGGGAAATCAATAAAGCTTCCATCGTAAAGCTTCCCGATCAGTTTAGAGTTTTGAGAGATGAAAGTCCTCCCAACAATCATTTCGCTAAAACTGAGAGACATGCTTTTATGAAATCGTTATCTGGAGGAGATATAGATACAGGGGCAGCTCCTGGGCTGGCTTCAGAGCTTGACCACACTGGCCTGTCTTTCTTCTTCCTCCCATTGAGACTGGAAGGAAAAATCTGGGCAGACACATCACACAATGAACACCCACCAGGGTACAGCAGGGTGTAGTCAGTAGTATTGCTTGAGCTTGGGCATGGATCTGAGAACCATAGACAACTGTGTCCAGGCCAGTGTGGAGGGAAAAAAAAATGATCAGAAATCCAAGGAGCCCACAATAATCTCGACAGCAGCTATGGAGCGCAATAAAAACTAACAACTAGGCAGTCCAGAGGTAGGAACACCCTACCAACAAATTCCAGCATTATACATGTTGCCCAGGCGTCCACGTATTTACTTATATACTGATGTATTATGCTACAAACCAAACCATCAAAGCTAGTTAACTGTTATTTTATAAAAACCACAATTCCTTCAAAGTAGCACAACTATTTTAAGTAACCCACACTTTTCCCTTGCTTTTAGCATCAAGATTGATCCAAGATTTTCTTTTGCTTTGATTTGGTTTCTCATTAAGGGCTGGGGGCTTTAACATGAACCTTACTTATGCCCGCCTTGTTTATAAAGCTACAATAACAATTTGGCTGTAATAGCAACATTAAAAACTGTAAATGAAAGCCAGTGGTTGTTATTTTTCCCTTGATGTCAGCAAGAAACACTGCCTAACCTTTATTTCCACCGTGTGTCAGATGACTCAGGTACCCAGTTTCTTACACTCAGCCCAGCTCCACAAACATCATCACATTATTATGATTATTATTATTATTATTATTATTATTATTAGTGGGATACCAGCCATGTAAAATATACTTCTTCAAAAATTATTTGGATGAACTGTGAAAAAACAAGCTTTTTGACTTAGGGGACATGGGACACTGTACAGCTCATCTGAGTGACAGAGTCTCAAGTTAAAAAAAAAACACTGATTTTGCTCACTGGCACTTCCAGGAACTTCAAGCACATGGTAAAAACAAATCTATCCATTTCCACAATTCTGCTCTCATATCTCCATTGCCTCCTCATTACAGCCATGATCCAGTTAAAGACTCTTCTCCTAACCTATTGTTTCCTACCTTCCATGTTTCCTCAGTACCTTAGGGTTAGGGTTGTGTGGCCAACTCTCCTGACTGTCCTTGGAGCAATGTCCTCTACTCCACTTCTATCTCCCTTCTTTCAAGGAGTTACCTCTTTACAATGTTGGAACTGCTAAAAAATCTTATGTGGTACTCATATTCTTTCTCATAGTATCTCACTACATTCTTAATACTTTGCAATAACTTGACTTTGCCTTTAAGCTGCTGTTCTCATTTTCTGCATAACTGTTAAACCACTGCATTTAGTCTAGTCCTAAATTGGTCTTGTGTTGCTGCAGCATAATATTTTATTATGGATTTTCATAATGTTCATTATTATATGACCTTGTAAGTCTTGCTTTGTATTAGTCTAGCACTGTAAAACACCTTTAATGAAGACATCAGCCAAATAAGAAAATGACAATAATAGTAATGAAGATCAGCCAATTCCTGTAGTACCTTCCCATCAAGGGAAAGCCTGTACACTTAATCCCTTACCAAGCATCTCTAGACACTCATTTCAAATAGCTTAATCTGCCACTCCCAGTTTCACCTACGATTAATAAATTAAGTACATTAATCTCATTAACTGAAACAGGAAATAAATACCCATGCACTGAGTGGATTAAATCTGTATTGTGTACTATCAAGATACAGAACATTCTCTTTAAATCCTCTTCAGCTGGTACTGAACCATTGTGATTGCCTTTGAAACCTGTAATGATGAAAAAATCATGTCTCCTAAAAGGTCACAAATGACTTCATTATCATTAACACAGACTAACTATGGCTGTGATTTTTATGAAAAGGATGGGAAAACTCACAGTTCTAAAACTACTGAATGGCCTGCTCATTTATAGGTATGTGTGGGAATCACTAAACCTTTTTTTCTAAAGCATAACAATTCCTCCTTCACCTTTCAATGGTAGATTTGACATGTACTGATGCTAAAGCCTGCTACACTCAAGCACTGTCACTCTTGCATTGTTACACTGCACCTTTATTTTCCAACAATATGCTTTACTCGCTCCTTTCTCCATACATCCTCAGGGCTTCCTAAGACAAGCTTACATCTGAGATTGTGGGATTGCACTGTATAGCCTCACCACACTGACTGCTTCATTTGCTGCCACCTAAATACAAAAACCAAAAATAAAAACTGTTTTCTTCTCATAAAAGTGTGCCTAATGAAGAGCCAAATTATAGTTCCACATACAAACAACAAACAACAAACAACAAAAAAAGTTTGACTGATAAAAAATGGAAAGAGATTATTATTATTATTATTATTATTATTATTATTATTATTATAAATCCCCTCCAAAAATGAATGTTTCAGTATTTAGGAGCAAAAATCTCATAATGATGATGAAGACTTTAAAATGAATATACTGAATGAATACTGGCCACTTTTTTAAAGGTATAATTAGACAACACAAGGTTGGACCTTTTGCCTCCAGCCCAGCATGAATTCAGCAACAAGGTTCTTACTCCATGTTAGACTGACAGCTCCACACAGCTTCTGCAGATTTTTTTGTGGCATATTCATTCTGCTAACACCCCAACCTTGTACAAAAGATGGTGTACTGAATGTGCAGGCCATTGGGGTAAAGTAAAGGCACTGCCATGTTGGTGGAACCACACAGATGTTGTGTTGTTTGTGATATGGCACATTGTCCTGCTGGAAATATCAGTTCGAGAAAGGCTAGACTGGCCATGAAGGGAAGATTGCATCTAGTCAGTATAAGTGGTATGTTGGTTCTGTGTGACATTCATATTTTTCTCCAATGGTACTAAAAAAAGTTATATAAAGCTAATGAAGTGGCCAGTGAGTGTAATCTGTGCAAAAGTAAAAATGTTGGAAGAACAGAGTCAAACATGAAGGCCCCAATTTCACTCAAAACACCAAAAATAGTTTCAACTGGAAAATATCTGAAATAGAAAGGACAATTTAAATGATTAAAAAACATGGATATTAAAAAATGAAATTTATTGACCATAAAAGTTTTCAGATGACTTATGGAAAGTTGTGGTTGTTTCTGAAATGCAATTAAATCCTGTATGACTCCAAACCTGGTAAATACACTGCCTAAAGTTACAGGAGACGCCTCCTCCTCAGCTTGGCTTTAAGGTAGTTTTCAATCCATATTCAAAGCAATTAAATATCCCTTTATGGATATCAAGAGGACTTTCTTATGGAGAATTTAAGTCTGCTTGGGGCAAGGCTTCCAAAACACACTAAAATGGGGTGTGACTCTTTTCATTAGAAATTGTGAAGTACCATGACATGCGCTTAACCATCCCAGCTATCACCTCTAACTCACAGGGGAAAATAAATATTTCCTCTAACTTTCAAAACAGTAATTTTAAGTCAATGTTTCAAGAATGTAAAGGTGGCTTTGGACTTCAGCCTCACAGAAATTTTTATTTCAAGTCTGCACTTAAGAAAGGTACAGGCAACCTTCCAGTAATTCTAATCTGTGGAGAAATCCAAAAACAAACCCAGTAATTTCATTTAGTGATTTTCTTGTATGCATGGCATCCTGTGGCCCCATGTCCTGTACTGCCCTGTAGCATAAGGACCAAATTAAGTCTAGACTTTCGATTTGCTTTTTCACAATTATAATTGCTCAGATTCTGAGACCACTGCATCGAATTTTTTAAACCATGAAGTTGAATTAAATCAGCTTCATTGTGCACTTTGAAAAAAGAAATGAAAAGGAAAATGTTAGAAAAATAGCTTTCAGTTTTTAACTGACTGCTGTTACTGATGCATTTTTAAAGCAAACAGAAATTTAAAATCTGATTTGTCCCTGCTGAGATCTTTCATATACTTTTTGATCAAACTAGAAAGAGCAACTTGAGCTGCGCTGGTCTAATTTGGTAATATAAAACAAAAAGTTAAATATATTACAGAACAAAAAATCCCTAACTTCTGCTCTTTGCTTTGCAGAACACTGGGTGTGTAAAATTAAATATGCCTCGCTTGGATCAGATTTTTTTAATGTATTAGGAAAATTTTTGTACTGTATTTCATCACATTGGGAACACCTTTCTGTTTGTTCCTCACCAAACTACAAGTGAGTTTAAAACCATGTCCGTAGTTATTGCAATGTACATCCAATATCTAAAATTAAGTGCAAAGTTTACACAGCAACAAAAAAACAACTCTTCACACATTGACATTTTGAAACACATCCACAAAAAGCAATTCAGTGGTTATTTTTGGATTATGAAACTTGTAAAAATTCACAAAGCAAAGCAGAAAAAAATTCAGCCTTTCATGCTGCAAACTTCGAGAGAAATGTTTAAATATTGAAACTTTTTTCCGGCTCTTTGAAAGACGGCAAAGCCTGTCCTTTGTTTTGGGCCGGGGGTGACACTCCTGTGGTGGTGGTGGTGGGGGAGCTTTGCGCTTGTGTGGGATACACTCTTGGCTCCCTTAAGCAACTTCCGAGTTCTGCCATGGGGCTGGGGGCTCTTCCTTAGCCGCTAGCAGCCCACAATCAGCCTAATTACCCTGGCAACAGAACCACTCCTCAGTCTCCATAATTAGAAAGTTTTTTTTTCTGTGCAATTCTGTTTGCCAGGAAAAAGACTACGATTTGTGGCCTCTGTTCGAAGTAATAGGTAAACAATGATGAAAAAAGGTCAAGGCAACCAGAAAATGGGATGTAGGAGAGGGTCAAGGGTGGATATCAAACAAAACCTGAAAAAAACAGCCATGTGTCGGAAGAGTGAGGATTATTTCAAAACAATGTGGGTGGGTTTACCTGCTGAGATTTGAACAGTCTACTTTAAACCCTAGAGTATGGGGATAACTTTGAGGCTGGGCAGATGCAATAAGAGCTATCTGCTCTGGCACCTAATCAAAGGGATTATGGTTAGGGAAGCCAAACCCACAGGTTAGCCTTTAGGAAGCATACCAAGTAGTTATCAAAAACATTCAAGTTCAAAAGCAGCTCAATTTTCCTATATTAGTAGTGTTTGGCCAAAGCCCCAGGCTTTTTTCTAGGCAAAGAACAATGTTAAAGGCATTTGTGCGTGCTTGTTTGGGAGAAAGGTGGATTGAAAAGCATGTTCTTAAGTGTTGCTAGGTATTTCCGCTGCCTGAGCTGTGCTGTCAATCAGCTTGAGGAGCATCATTAAGAAATATAATCCACTGCCCATGTAACCTGTCCAAGAACAGCAGCACACATTTGCTCAGGTTCATTTAAACATCAAAGCTTCAACTTCTTTGCCAGTGTGGTGCTTTTTACCCTGTTCAAACTACCAGCTACAATGTTTTAAGAAATATTTCTGCAACTCAGGTGCCATACTGAGTTATACAGAAGGAATTGTGAAAACGAACTGGCAGGTGAACATTTGTCTTGCCCTTGATACATTACTAATAAATTTTGTTGACCTCTAGAATCAGAGCCTAAGGTACTATAACACATGCACCAAAAACAAAGCAAAATCATTTCTGGATTACATAAAATTTCTGTGGCAGACTTCTGGGGTTGCTCTGTATCAACACATGGCACAGTGGGCTGGGTAGGGTGCGGTGAAGAGGAGGACTGTTGTAACATGTTGTGAAATAGTGAGGATAAACTCAATCAGCAGCATGATGTGGACCAGCAGACAAGCCCTCCAAAAACCAGAATCGGTTCCTTATGAAGTGGAACAACACATCTGGCTGGTGCATACAAACTAACACAGTGAGCAAAATGCCTCCTGTTTGCACACAGAAAGCAAACATTAGATAAAGGGAGAGGCTCTTTTCCAAAAGCACTGAGGACTTATTTGTAGGAAAATTCGTGCCCCTTTCATTATGCTTCACAAAGTCATACTTTAGAGAACTTCCAACACTCTAAATACTGAATTTTAAAAAATAAAAAATTCATTACCCATTCACACTGGTTGATTATGTACCAAAATGAAACTGTACTTCCAACAGACACTAAATGTTACAGGTTAATGTTCCAAAATGGTCTGGGGGTTCGACCATCTCCCTGACCAGAAATCATCAGACCCCAACCTGCATCCAGGATCCACTACCTTGAACCTCTAGATGCCATTTCCACAGCCTCAATAACAACTTTCATTGCCCCCATTCTCTGGCTGCTTGTGATACCAAACATACCATATAAGCCCTAAACAAAGACTTTTTAGCAAAGCCCCTGCAGTCTCCTTCCATGGGCACACACCTTGCCCTCCAGCTTTTTGAGCAGAACTGCTCCACCAGCTCCTCATATCTTGCCATCTTTCTTTTTTTAAGCTTCTTGCATCCGTTCTTCCCAAGGAATTGTAAGCTCCAATAAGATGATTTGCTTAGAAGCCTCTGACAGCAGCACAATGTCTGGTCTCTGAAATGTCTTTATAATAGTGACTGGAATCCTAAGCTGCTTTCTTAAGTCAGCTATCAGCTGCCAGTGTTTCAGAGTCACTAGGAACTGACCTGACACTGAATACTGATATTACTCTATCAACTTCCATCATAAATGTTATGGCCTACTTTGCTGGTCAATAGGGCCTACTATGTGTTATTCCCACAAAGCCAGTGATAGCAGCCTTCACTTAGAGTTCAGGGGCTGAGACTGTACTTCAATATCATGATGGAGAATCAGATTTTCCCCATTTTCCCCATGTTGGATGGACCAGGCAGCACAACGCAGACCACCTAGATCAAGAACTTAATACAATGTTGCTCTGCTCTCCACAGCTCTGCTCATGAGATCTTGTTCTTGTCCATGTTTGTCCTTGGTTGCATCTAGTCAATGCTCTTCGCTGCTCCATTGCTGTATGAATCTCCTCCTTCCTCTGGCCCTTGTCATATTCCCATGACAACACTATCCATACCTCCTCTCCAGAAGATACTGTGCCCTCCACCACCCTGTATTGAAGCTGGGATTCCAGCTATCCTACTGTAGTTAATGTGCTCCACTTCTTCCTGTACTTGCCTCATTGCCTGCTCCAGCACTGCTGGAATTACTGAAATCCCTGTATTGTAGCATTTCCCTTGCCCATGTCTTCTTAAATTCCCCTATTTTCCTAAAGAGTAACTTTATTATGTTACTCTGCCTGTACAAGGCAGTGCTGCTCAAACTTTGAAGCACATAAGCCACTTGCAAAGGTTATCTATCTGTCAAATGCCACAAGTGCTGACAGTGGGATATCATAAACTACAAGGGGCCAGTGGGCTCACTGGTGTGTGTATATGTGAGTGAAAGAGGGTATTCTGACTACCACTGACTAATGGACTAGTGCCCCATGAATGAATGGTGGTGTCTAAAGGAAAGGAGCTCAGTCTTACCAAAATGACATCAGCTACATTCATTTGGCTTTTTGAAGAGAACAGAAACTGGGGCGAACCAACTGTATGAGGCTCCATCCTCATACTTAAACAAAGAATATTGCACAGAAGAGACATAAATAAGGTATAACATATAATTTTAAGAAAAAAGCAAGATAGTACACACTGGTACTAGCAATTATCTCAAGGATACTGATAAAAAATCTGAATATAAGATATTCTAAAAGTCACACTGTATATTTTTGCTGAACAGTGGTATCGGATTCAAGGTGTTTTCCTAAAAAAAGAAAAAAAAAAAACAGAAGCTTGTTTACATTTTACTGAATTCCACAGAGGATGTACACAAAGTAGAATGGAAACAGTCAATTTTCCATTTTAATCCCCCCCCCCCTATTCCATTTCAAACATCCCAGGGTCTCAGTCATAATTCCACACCCAGGGTTCTAAATATTTATTGTGAACTCTTGAGAGAAAAAAGTCTAATGCTTCTTTTCATAGACCACTTGTCCTTTACACTGGTTGAAGTTTGAGGGCTTCGCCTTACCCATTACACCGCTGGGGCAAAAGACAATATAAGAAATATTAATCAATTTCTAAACAAGGGAAAAACAATGTAAAACCCCAGTGAAAGCTCAAACTAGGAGGACTAATGCAGCGGTGATTAATTGTATAACAATTAGTGTTAGGGTTTGGTAAAACAACTGTATCTAGACTAGCTAGGAGGGAAATGATGCACTTTTAGTTAACCCAAATGTACTGATCCTTCAGTGCAAACATAGCTTTGTTTTGCCTATGCAAAAAGCTCAGCCACCTCATTAATGACAAACCAAACCATGTTGGGATTAGTGCTGATGCTGCTATTTCACCAACATTGTGCAGCTGCCAAAAATGCCTTTGCTCTTCAACTCTTGTGTAAATCCACACTTACAGTTAGAGTAATCATAAATAATACCCATTACTTAACTGAAAATAATAAGTTTTAGTTCCTAGTATCTATACTATCTATTATATTTTATTCTCTTCATACCTACACAAAATATTTTTATACTTACTATACATCCTTCAGATTGTAATGGAATCTATGAAGCTTATTTAAAGCTTTACTGTTTTCTTATACATGTATTAGCCAGCAATTCAAAATGCTGCTTTATGTCCTTTTCACATTGAACTTAATAGTAAACAATTTTGGTCCAGTGATAATCCATATATGATTATTCTTTTTGTGAGACATGTTTCTTAAATTAACCAGTCGGTCCTCTCATTGAGTGTAACCTATTGCAAACGCCTGTAACATACAGTTTAGAGGCTACCACGGCATTCAGAGATGCCTGGAAGAAAATTAGTCCAATTATTTAAATGTCAGTTGAATCTGTCAAAAAATGATTTCTTGGGTAGAGCTAACATGTTAAATTAACAGTGCCTAGTACATTTAATACTATTTGTGAATTTAATTGGAAGTCCGTGGTCTTGGAAAAAATATTTGTATAATTTTGTAGACAGACTCAAAACAAGCACATCTCTGTAAAGCATGCATGATTTACCTTGAAAACGTATGCTGAATTTAAATGTTTGTGAAATACACAAGCAAGTATATGCTAATGCTCTCGGAGGCTTGTTCATACTACTGAGGGAGAAAACATTTCCGAGAAACACAAAATAGGATAAATGGGTGTGAATTCATGGTGGACTGGCAGGAGGTCTCGCGGCCAATACAAGGTACGGCAAGGAAGCACGTTTGTCCGAAGACTTGACCAAACTTTGGCCAAATCCAGCAGATTAAATCCCAAACAGGAGCATGGCCTTCCTGCCACAGCAGCAGCCTGTTGGCCCAGTCTGCTCACTCAACCCTTAATTATATCCCAGCCAGGCTTCCTCGCCAAGTGCCAGACGCACAGAATCCAAACAATGCAGTCTCACCCGGGACAAGCCCTGGACAACAGAATGGAAACACCAGATAACAGATTAGAGCAGAAGAGGTTGGGGCTGTGGGGTGGGGTTGGGAATAAGGAATGGGTGCCACATGCAGATCTCCCCCCACACCACCATCATCATTTAAATAAAGTATTTGAATGTGCAGACGTGGGGGGGGGGTGCGTGTGGCTGCTAAGTGCCTCATGTCGAGTGCGGCTGTTCCACCAGGATGGCATGCTCTCTGCTAAAGCTCAGCAGATTAAACATTGTTAACAGAGGCCAACCAACTCCCACACCTCTAAAGCTATTATAATTAAAGAATAACAGCATGCTACATTCTGGGACCTTGAGTGGTGTCATGTGCTTTCCAGACCAACTGCTGGAATAACTGCCATTTAACTGTTTAGGATTTAGTCCCGAATTCCAAAATCCGCAGCTAACCATCTTGTAAAACCAGTGAAGCCCTCCTCACATCAAATTTAGCTGTAGGCCATCTGAAAGTACTGCCTCACAGTTGTGTTGGTTCCTGTCCCTGCAAGTCATTGACACGAAATACAGGACTTCTGCCAGACCTAGAAAAAGGAGAACTTTAATGTCATGGTCAAAAGTGGAGCCATTTATCTAACGCAAAGCCTCAGTGTACAAAACAGGTCTGGGTGTGGGGCAAAATGGACTACAAAGGATAGTACCCTATGGGCAAGAATACGATCAAGACTGTTCAGACTCATGATGCAGAAAACCATAAACACATCTTTTAATTGACAGTCTAATAAAAGCATTTAAAAGGCTTTTTTTTCTATGCCATATTTTAGCCAGCAGACTTCACTGATTTAGTCAA
The DNA here is from genome assembly GCA_900497675.1 of Arapaima gigas. Classification (NCBI taxonomy): domain Eukaryota; kingdom Metazoa; phylum Chordata; class Actinopteri; order Osteoglossiformes; family Osteoglossidae; genus Arapaima; species Arapaima gigas. The sequence continues at coordinate 943,309 of UFQX01000090.1, read as the reverse complement.
TGATATAGAAAGAAGGAACTCAGAGTGTTCTGTTTTAAAAAGAGCAATTAATATGGCATTTTGTCATATCTTAGCCACTTGTTAATGCTCTTTTAGTGTAAACATCCCTGGCTTTAGCACTGTGGCTGTTATCAGGGGCAACAAATAACTTTGCTAATGAGAAAAAGCCTCTGCGCAAAACCAAAGATAAATATCAAGGGTCGGAAGAATGTAAGCAAACAGAGCTTTTAATTATTGTATCAGTGCTGGAAGAAAATGCCGATAACAGAAATATTACCCTAGAGACTTTCACAGGCAAATGATGTGTTTTAATCAACTTTCCCAAGTACATGCTGTCAGGAGGCACTTGCTCAGCCTGAGTTATCTGATGCCACTGGTCTCTAATTAAAGTCATCAAAGTGCTCTCCTGTAGTGACATGGTCTCTAGGATGACTGAACATATAATGCACACTTCAGGCTGGCACTCTCCTACATTGGGTCCAGAATCACACAGGTTTCTCACAGCAAGATCTAGTCGCTGAACATGAAACACTGACACTATGCTGCCCTGAACTGCTCAACAGCACTCACTAACCATCAGTATTGTATTATGCTTCTTTCCAGCATGACAGTGTTGCGGCTAATAACATCTTTTGACCCCAAAAATCTGCACCTTGAAACCTGGAGCACCGATTGAAGGTTCATGTCAGTATTATTTTACATACCCAACAGAGGACAGTGATTATCTCTATTATCGTGATCTTGAAGCAACCTGCCAGTATGCAAATAAATATAGTCCACAAGCCGAAAACTTTACCATCTAGGAACAGACACTCTGAGTTGGTCCTGAATTAGTGACAGATGCTAGTTAATCGGATACATTTATCTGCTGCATGTTAGGACAGAACCAAAGCTTGTGTTTGGCTTATGGTGGTTAGAAATACTTAAATACAAACATAAAACACCACAGGTTGTCTGAGGTTCTGTGGGGTTGTAGTGAGTGCTAAAAAGAGCTCTTAGCAGAAAGATGCAGAAAGTGGTTATAAGGAAAGACTGACATTAAAACCATGCAATATCTCTATCTCACTAAATGTGCAATAATTCAGAAGACAGAATTTGTGCTCATCTTAACTGTTCAGTCCCTATTTGCAACATTTCCCCTTACAAAGGCATAGCTTCTTACAAGTATGTCTTAAAAGGGTTGAAAAAATGGCCAAAACAGGTAATGTTGCCTTTAACATAAATATAGCTCTTGGCTAGTGTGGAAACTCACAAGCTGACAGAAAGTAGAGAAATACTTATTGCAGAAATACTTAAGTCTGCAAAACACATTTAAGATTCCTTGGGGAGTCACAGAGCCAGTCTTTGTCAGGCATTCCTCCAACTGATACAGTAGATGAATCCAAAACCACAAATGCCAGATTCTAGAAATATCATTTACTGAAAACTCTTTCACTTTACTGAAATTGAAGATACATTTGAAATTAATGCTTAATGGTGCAGATTAAAATTGTTGGCTGTACACAGCCTGTAGTGTGTGAATTTTTGTTTGGCTACTCTGTATTGAACTGGCATTTTATTAAGCATGTACCCTGTATGTAGCCCAGTGCCGTATGCTTCTGGACCACTGTGGCCCAGTACTGGACAAGTGGATATGGATAATGAATGAATTAATGTGTGTTACAAATTAATTAGAAAACAGTCAGCTGCTTAAATTTAATTTCACATTTCTGTGCACAGAAAGAAGCCCTCATCAACATGTCTACACAAGAGAAACGCAAATGCTTATAACAATAAGCATCTCCAGTACCAGGGTCAACTGCTTTTAGGTCACCTAAGCTACTGCTTTGTGAGTGACAGTCCCATAAATCAGTCAGAATCATTACACCATGAGCGCTTCTTATAGAGCTAGTTGGCTGGAGTCAAGTTTAAAGAACTTGCAGGTCTTACTCAGCACAAAGGTGCCTGTGTATGAGAGTGTTTACAAATGCTTTTAGCACAGCTGCACCCTTTGTGACAAGCTGTCATCTTGGGAAAGTCTGACCTTGCTGCCATGGCAAGGAGTAACACCCCTGTCACAACCCCCTCTGACTCGGGGGCAATGGCTGAGGAAATTCACACAAAGGCCCCCGTCTTCTTACCACAAAGCATTAGAGTCTTATCAGGCACCTATATAAGACTAGGGTGAGATGGAACTTCTCAAGATGTAGAGTACAAACACATTATCATCTCTTTTTCCAGTAACTCTTTCTGGTTTCATTGCAACGGGGGTCAGAAACCCCATTTTTGAACTTCTCATTTTCTAAATGGTCCCACAGCAGAGAAAGAACCTGAAGAAACGTACACATCTAGAACTGACCAATTAATTACCATTGTTCATCTTAGGAGACATTCCCAGACAATATATGCAGACTGCAGACTGCAAAAACAGCCATTCATTGTTCTCCTAGTGCCCATGTGCCACTGCAACCCTGGATCCCATTCCTGTTTGGGAAGAACCTGGACAGAGGTGTCCCTGTCTGGGAAGGCAGGATCATTACAAAAAACCCTGTCGGAGCCAGCATACCTCTCCAGACGGCATGTTCCTGTGCAAAATTAATGATGTACAGAGCCTCAGCCTAGCAGGTGAAAATGTGCTGCAACAATTATTCTAATGCTGGAATAGCACGGCACCAAATGTTACTGTCAGCTGAGGGTTTAATTACCTTGGCACCCGTGCTGCTTATAATCACCTGTCATTACCAACCATGGCTGCATCTGTTTACACGTCTGTCAGAGATGCCAGGCCTTGAGTGTCTGCAGAGGCTGCAGCTTTCGTCAGGAAGGGGACCCAGACAGAAAAGGTCATCCTCCAGTTGTCTGTCCCAAGCTTGGACCTGTTACAGAGGTAAGAGATGCGCTACGTACAGAGAATTTCTCATACCCACCTTCAGCAATATTAAATTTGCATTACCAAAAGTTTTACAAATGGTTTTCATCTGGAATTCTTCACTAAAACCTCTGGACACCACCGTCATATTTTCTTAGCCACAGGGTGACGAACTATTCCATTTCACACACAAAAGCACATCATTTGCAACCAGGCTAGGGTGCTCACAATCTGGTAGGCTAAACACCAAGAAATATTTTTGGCTATAAAGTTCACCCATTAGTATTAGCCTCAACTTGACCGAGGGACAAAGATCTGGGAGACTGAGAATGCTAGAGGGCTAGACTCATGATACCCAGCTTAAGTGACACACTACTATGTACAGCTCAATCTCTCTATTGGTTAAAATCAATAAAACCCTCAAAGGATGCGCACCCCCCATACCTACAGGGCCTCATCAGTCCATACACCCAATCAGGACCACTTTGCACCTCTGCATCTATCCACTTGTGGTCCACATAAGAGAAATCCAAAATCAAAAGTATGTATGTTCTTGGTTTTCACCTTGCTGAAGTAGAATGAGCTCCCCCTCTCCCTCTTACTATTTAAAAGTAGTCTCAAAACACTTTTGAACCCAGTCCTCTCTTGATCTCCAAATAGCATCACATTATTTATCATTACCACATTTATATTTCCCATCAGTTCTACAGGTAGCCATTCACGTAATGTGGATGGCAAAAACAATAATATGGAGCAAACTGACTATACCTTGAAAATTGCATATCTACATAAACCTTTTTGGACAGCCTCTTTTTTTTACTTTCAGCTGTACGTCACTTTGGAGAAAACCACCTACTAAATACATAAATGGTAAATGGGGCTGTGTGGTGCATGGCACTTCTGCACGTTGGGCCCTGGGGCAGATCACACGAAGTACAGGGCCTGAGGAAAGGTTTGTCTAACCAAAAAAGGAACAGTGTCACAGTATTAGGATCAGAATCTTACCACCAGGTCTTCCTTGAACCCTATATGTCCACACTAACATGTTGTAATAGAATACCATTGATGGCTGCTCCATAAGTTATTACTAATGAAGTGGTTTAGGTGATGCTACCCTTTACTCTTGATAACTGCATGCAGGCAGATCTGATCTATATACACTCTTCTAGTGGTACCAGAACATAGACACTGAGATGGTGAGCAGTACTGCCTTTTTTACCTGCCCCTGCTTAGCCCCAAACAAGCTAAATGAGGACCAGTTGCTACCATTTCAGAGACAATGGGTTGGGATCTTTAAAGCAGCTTCTCTGAAAACTGAAGACTGATTTTTGGGAGAGCTTGTGCTAGGGAATGAGCTGCTATGCAGGTTTAACTTATGTTCTCTTCCATTATTAAAGTCCTTTTTTGTTGGTGAATCCTGTTGTCCTGTGTCTTTGTCCTGCCTATGAGGCTGCACAACTACACACTACACAACACACTATACAACCAACCACAATAGTTTTTTTTTTTTTTTTTTTTTTTTTACACAGTTCAAAATCACTAAAGCCCAAACTGCTACATGTAAACAAAATCATTCCCATTAATCCAGCATAGATAAGAGCGCCTGTTTACTAAAGTCATAAACCATTTCAACTTTTTGCCCCGAAAATAAACATTTTATTCCTGGCCTGTGTCTGCAGAGTGCCATTGTCTAAACCATGTAACAACAACTAGAGACTGAAAGGTTGATGAACCCTGCAAAACCTGCATATCAATTTTACAACTTCCAAAATGAACGATTTTTTAAAATTCTATCCTAGACTGCAAAATGTAGGGCTGCTCAGATGTACATAGGCAGTAAAAGAGTGTAAAAGCAATCCTCAATCCTTTCCTTAACCCTTACATGACACACATGTATGTAAAAAGACACAGTAGCCATTTGTAAGGTGGGGGTGGCCACACTGGCAGGAAACATGTATTAGACAAAAGGGTTATTAAAAGTTGTTTAACATTAAACGCAAATTAACTGATACTCCCCCTGTAATGCCTAAACATACAAAAATTACATGCACCTTCAGCAGGGCACACTCCTTACCAACACTCACAATTCTCTTTGTATCCTCCAAAGTCTCTTTTTGGTCCTCAGACACCGATATCAAGCTTCAGTTGGTCCCTAAACAGCTGACAGCTGGTCTTCATTAACCAACATGGGGAGGGTACTGAGGAGCTGTCCATCAAGGACAATATCCCTTCATATAACAGTTCTACTTCCCATTGGCACACAACATCAGACAGATACCCAAACAAACATACACACAAAAAAACATACAGAAACACATAAGCCAAAGATACAGTCAATATCTCAGCTGATGACAGTAGAAAAAGGGAAGAGGACTGGCCACCTGCCTGCCCACAACAAGTTTCTGCAAAGTAATGAACTCTGACAGCTTGGGGAGCACCTGCATGACTGCTGAGCTCACACAGGAGCAACTGGGAGGACCGCTGAGGAGCTGTGTGTATGTGTGTGAATTGAGGGAAGGTGAGGGTTGACAGGGCCAAAGAAAGCATCCTGTGCAGAGACAGGCCCTGCCCGGCCCCCCAGGCCTGACCCACCTGCAATTCCTTCAAAACGCTTACGCTGACAGGAGCAGCTGTGGCTCCTGAGCGAGATGGATGAAATTTTCATAACTATTTCCCCCAAGTTACGTTTCACCTTCAAGATAATTTATGACCTGCTCAGGAGCCTTGAAGAGACAATATGCTTACCATAAAATTAACTGTAACAGTCTTGTAGGTTATAATTAACAATAGTGGAGGGGGTACTGCCAACTGGATAGGAACACATGGCGTAATTGATGGTGATGCGGGGATATTAAGAGGAGCTAACAATATCATTACCGCACATGTCAGTTTGGTAAATTTGAGGCTTCGGAGTGTTAATTACAAATAAGTCCCCCCACCCTTATGATTCCTGTCCCCTCCCCAGAGCTTGAGGCATGTAAAAGGAGTGACGCTAAATGAGCGTGAGGGGAAAGGATTTGAATCCACCTGGACCAACACAGCTCGTGCAGGACTGTTGTGTCAGCTGCTGTCTGGGCATGAGGGAGGGAGGCAGGTGAAGGGGGGGATGTACCCCGGGTACATCTGTCCATTGCGACCTCCTTGCCATGCTTTCTCATTTACATGGGGGCTGTCTCAAGTCTGCCCAAATGACTAACAAGAAAATTACTGTTATTAGAAATGTCCATAAAATGAGCCAAATTTATAAATGCTCCACGTCCTTGCTTTCACCCCCTTCTTTACAAAGTGGGAATTCAAACTACCAATTCTCAGCTCTCTCAAAACAGATACATGATGTATGCATTATAACGCTCTTCAGAAGGAAATAAATGACCTGCTTCTAAGGATGGACACCATGTTGATAGAGTCAGGCTCCCTGTGTAACTGCTTTTTTAACTGCTCTTAATTTAAGCCGGCTCACACTGAAACCACAGTGTTGCAATCAATGTTATGGAACGCATGTACAAAAAGTTGCAAGAAAGCAAGACTGGGTGTGGCAGCTATAAACACAAACCAAAGCTAAGCCACCAGTATGTGTGGTTCATGGTGAAAAGAATCAAGCACGACAGGCCAGCAATTCCCACAAAGAGGCCTGTCCATGAGCACCATGGGACCACAGGCATGCACAAACAGAACCCTCCCTGCACCTCATTCACAGAGACCCCTTTTCTCAACCTGTGCTCAGTGCTGTTACAATCAAGCTGTGAAACTATTCTTCATGCAAGCCGTGCTATGCTCACGTGGAAAAACTATTACTCGTACATGTAAGTCCAACAGCCAATAGCTGGCTGCACGTGCAACATCTAATGTCTGTGGAATTTCAACTGCTGGAGTTCACTGCTACAACCCACTATTACCAAGAATAAATGTGGATAACGAAAATACTGCTTTCATTAAGTTCTATAGGCGATAAAACTAAGCTGACGTGATTAGTGGATGTTATTTTTTTTTCTATCAGAAACTGAACAGAACCTCCAGTGGGGAGATGATGCAGGGAATCAAGTCACAGTCCTCCACAGACTGAGAGTTTAATTTATTGGCCTGAAAAACCAGAGCAATCACATTGCTAAATGGTTGGCAGGGTGTAGCAAAAATCAGAACTGAACGGACTTATCTCGAAGATTAAACAGAGAGGGTCTGGGAATATGACTTTTCAGGCACTTAGATACCAACATGGAGGAATATGTTAATCAAGGATGTTTCCCATCCCACTTTAGAAGCTGCCTGCCCTACACACAACTGAGTTGCATTTCCAGAGAAATGATTGTTGAGTTTAGAAGCCAAACATTCAAACTGGAAGCTTGACAAAGTTTGATGGACCAAATTATTTATGACTTCACAATGGTTGCTAAAGAGAAGGAAAGTGATGGCTACTTTAGTCATCCCTGATTAAACACCTCATTTTCTAGAAACAAAATCACATTGTACTTAACAATATAAAAAGAACAAATTCAACATGAGTCACGCAGCACTAGTTCAAAACAGCCGCTGATGGTAGGGGCACCGATATACATCCAAACAATGAGGTAAGCAGAGTTAACTTCCTCATGACGCAGACAGTGCAAGAGTAACCTTAACTCTGACTAAAATAGAAACAATGTTGATTAAACAGGATAAATTCTACATACTCTAAGGCAGAGGACAGCCCTTTATATTTGCTGTGTATCATTACTATGCTCATCCAACACGAACAAGAATTTTCATTCCAAATGAAAAGGCCAACAAATTGAAACAAGAATTTTTCAAACTACAGTTTGAGGTAAGTTTCTGCAGGCACTGCATCACTTAGACAAAGTCCATAGAAATATCTGTGATATCGGCAAGGAAACCAATAGCAAAAGGTTGACTCAACTAAATAATATTCAGAAACTGACTGAATATAAGTTTTATATTAAAACAACAAAGCATCTTAAACCACTCTGAACTTTCAATGTATTCTATAAGAAAATCATATAGTGAAGTCCATATTGTTTTAATTGATGGTACATTGATTTCTTTTAAACTAGATTTAATTGTATTTACATACTTTCTTCTTTTATTTAAATACTTTACAAACTTTTTAGATGAACTGGCACCATCTATTCACTTCTTTTTTCCTCACTTCTTAACCCTATTATGAAAAATCAGTCCACCGAGATCTGACAGACTAAAGACTGATTTACAGTTTGCAGTTTACTTGTGATTAACTTTTTTTTCATATGCCTAAAAAAAATCAATTAAAAAAACAAAAACCAACAATCATGTCTGCCAAAGGTGTTAGGTGCAGGTGTTAACTTAATAAATCTAAACCAGGTGCTACACATGAACAGTACACAAGATAAAAATCACAGAGTCAAAGCCAAGGAAAACATTTACCAAACAAATTACCTGAGAAATACAACTGTCATCTGAAATATTACATGAGAAATACAACTGTTGTCTCAAGTGTGTTGCAACATCTACCAGTTCAGAGTGATTAAACTACCCCCTCCAGGGAAGGAACATCACAGGCTAGTTTTCCATGTTTTCATTTTCAGTGTGCTCACACTGGAAAACACCTTCATTAATTAAACAAATAAAGCAACAAATGTATAATTTACTCTACACAGAGTACAAACACAGAGGGTGTTTTCTGTCATTTTACCAGAGTCCCAGGAAAAATTCTTTTCAAAGTGGAGACAAACTATAATGAGAAGGCATACATACACTGTTTTAATATCAATAAAGAGAGCCCTTACTACCACCAGGCCTGAATAGGACCATAAAAAAATCCTTATTGCCAGCATTGTCCAAGGATGCACAAGCTGCCTAGGGGGGCTTGCTGATTTGTTAGTATACTTTAAGAATTTGTACCACAGACAGGGGGTGCTATGTATGTGCCTCTCGCAAAGCATAAAAGTGGACAAAAAAACTGCCATTGTGAAGCAGCAAAAGACACCCACACACAATACTACACAATTCATGAAAAAGTGAGGGAAAAAATGAAATGGAGGCTGATTCAGCACACCATTTAAATGAATGTGTGCAAAACTGTCGGCATGTGCTCTGCTCCTATTGATTGCCGGGTTTAATGACTCTCCTTTTCCTTTACTCCAAGGAAACCTGAAAAACTGAGGACTGGGGGAGGCAGGATGAACCAATCTCACAGCACAATAGAAATGTGACCATTCTCATGGATGCCAAAGGTCAGAGGTCAGGAAAGTGATGAGCACATCTGTATGTCTGACATCTTTATTATGAAGGCAGATCAGAAGGAGAAGAACAAGCGGGGTCCTCATGAACAGTAGAAACACATCTCATTAGGCCAAAACCATCAGTTCTTTTGGAGAAATTAAATCACCGCACAAAGAGAACACCTTCATTTACCTGGTAATAGCAATTTAATTATTGCAAGTGTGTTTTTACATATAGTGTAAATAACCTGTTTTTTCAGGTGAGTACTTCAGACAAAATTACTTAAATATACAGATTAATATTAATGAAATTAGTTTAGTACACCTTCTAAGCATTTCCATCGTCAAAGGTCACACATTGTCCTTTTCTATGTCATACACATCCAATAATGGGGTACTTGCTTCTACAACTGCCCCTGCCAGAATAAACAAGACTAAAGAGAGAGGAACAGAATGAAAGACAGAAATGTGGAAAGAAGAGGACCAGATGGGCACCTTCACAGTCCATTTGTCAAACCCAATGCACTGGCCCTTCCCCTGCCTCCTCTCCCAACTGATCCTCTGTCCTAAACCTCCATGTAATTTGGTAATAATTTCCATTATCATATAATGGCTCTACAAAGCCTACAGTGGTTTGTGCAGTCAGTACAATATTCACAGCTGTTCCTCTTAGATCTGTGCACTCATTGCAATAAAACATGTATCTCATTGGCCAAGGTGTGACCCCTGAGTGACACAGAGTGTGGCATGGGAAGGTTCCAGTGACTCACTAGAAAGAAACTGCAAATGCACCATTTGTCTTTGAAAAATGTGCTGTCCAGAGTTGGCCATTTGAACTTTGTTCAAAAGTAGCTTGTGGAATTACATTACTTTCAGACTACAAGAGGCTTTGCCAGTCAGTGAGGGTGGGGGGAATGAGAGCAAAACAGTAGTAGTATAGAGTGGAACTCATTTTAAATACTGTTCCACACTGCACAGAGATGTCACCACATGCTAAATCACAGGGACAGGGATGCAAATGACTGTGTGAGAAGTCAGGATGGAGAAGATTTATGTTTGGGCACCATGAATGGTTAGAGGTGTGTAAATCCCAGAGCTGAGATTGTGGCTGCCTTGAGAGCAGTGTAAGCCCACAATTAGAAAAGAGACACAAAGGTCATAACAAATGAGTGAGAGTTGAAAAGATGAATGGGCTTGAGTAGAAGTGCAGGACGAGGAGCCAGGCCAGCTTGTCACAGTGAAGGCCTGCAAGTGCAAGGTACACTTTCTCTTCACTGTGAATTTTACAGATGATACAAAGAATTCATGACCTTCCACAGTGCAGTACTTTAAACAATGAATAGAAAGAAAATGTCAAAACCAGTTCATCCACTTCTGCTTTAGCCCATGTTTGGAGTAATAAATATATACACAGTACAAAATTAAACTTAAAACAAATTCACTTGTATAAAAATGTAATTAAAACCTTTAATTGTAACTAACAATTTTTTCTCAGCAGAAACTGTTAATAGAGATCAGTGAAAATGCATTGGTTTTTTACAAAGCTATTCTAAAAATATGTAAATGTCATCTACTTCATGAGTTGGGACTGGGAATCTTATCTGCTTCATCATACGACATGAATATATACATTTCTTTTCAATGTTTGTCTTATGTGGCATTTTCTGTTGACAGGCACTTTGCAGGTAATCCATGGCTGAAAACAGCACTTCGGCAGGGAGAATCCTTGAGGAGCAACCAGAGTTCAAAAACATTACCTACATGCGTCTGTTTATTAGCCCTGCATTAAAATCATTACTCTTTTTCTGATGATGGCAAGAGGGAATAAACGAATGCCACTTTGTCGCACAAGGACTGATCACTTCCTGTGCTGTGAATGTTCCTCTCCACTATAAGCGTCTTCACTGCTTTAAGCAGCTCGAGGGGCAGGATGGTCTGTAGCTTTCAGCACCTGTCATCTGACCTCCATCACACCCTCCACCCACCACCCCCCCCAGGCACACACCAAAGCTGTCAGGCAAGGGCGACAGAGGGGCAAGGGGTGGGACTCACAAGGCTTCAGTCTGTTTATGAAGAATGCCTTGATGGGAGGCTGGATAGGTTTCTGCAAAATATCATGCAGATTGAAGAGAAGGCACTGCCAAAAAAACTCTGGGAGATTGTTGTCCTGGCAGCTCAGACCCATTGCGGGGTCTGGGTCTCATCTGCTGTGGAGCCAGCATAGGGGAGTGAGCTGCATCCTCAGCCAGACGAAGAACACTTAAGACCTGGCTCCAGAGCCTGATTATACTGCTCACAGCGCAAAGGGGTCAAACCCATTTGTAAGTGGGCCTCATTGAAGGTTCAAGTCTCTCTAATTACTCAGCCAAAGCTGACACACTGAGGACCACCAGAAGCAGTAAATGAGACATTGGGCTGGGGGTGGGAGGTGATGCTGCTGAAAAAGTGCTGCTGAATGAGGCGGCTTGGTTTATCTGACTTGGTGGACACTGCTAAAACCTCTTGTCACTCAGCCCCTTATCTAGCAGGAAGGAAATGTTAGAAGTTATCTGGTACACACTTGGTGGAATAATACGTGGCACACCCAAGATTCCTGCACTGGCAAGACCATGGAATATTAGTATTATTAATGTTCATACTAACCCTATTGTCCACATGTCCCTTTGATATTTAGTTTTATCACCATAATTATACTTGTTTACTATTAGTCAATAAGCAGCTGTAAAATAACACTGAAGATAAATACGTGACAAAATTAAAATAAGCACCATTAAAATAAATCAAATATGGGATAAAACACAGCAGAACACATTAATCTACTAAAGATCAAAAAAGTATAATCACTGCCAGAAATCTCACATTTAAATTTACACTGAAATTTTGGTTGTCAAACAACAAAAATTGCACAATAAGATCAAATCTTTTTCTGTAAATCACGATTCATATCAATTGTTATTCAGAAATTAAGATTCCTTCACTTTTATGATGATGGGCTGTGCCTACCTCTCCTTCCAGGTGAGCCTGTGCTGCTGTCGCTCCGTGAGGGTGGGCAGCAGGGTCTCAGCCACCTCCTTTCTCCTCTGCTCTTCACACCCATCATCCTCTGCTACAGCCAGCGTCAGCTGTGTCTGCAATGAAAGACAAATTCAAGGAACACTTCAGGAGAGCACATCACAGCTAATTAGACATTTCATTTAACCCCAAACCAGTAAATAACAAAGGAAACAAGACTATGGTAAGATAAGTTGGATTCTAAACTGAACAAAAGCATAAAAGCTATGCCTTCAAAGACCAGTTTGAGAAATCTGTCCAACTTCTCTTGGAAGAACCCTAAAACTAAACTTGAAAATGACTGAAGAAAACAAAACGTGAAGCAACCCTGTCTGTCCTCATTCACACAAATAGTTATTGACTTTAGTAAACAGTTACAGTTTATTAACTCTTAGTAATACAGTACTTAGCAAAATGGTTGTGCATCAGAAGTGGATGAAACTAGTAATTACAAATAATCTTGAATTCTTAAATGCAGAGTTGTCATTCTCCCTCCAAATCCCCCTTGATGGCTCTATCTGTTACTCTAGATTCAGTACATACTTAAAAATCCACAAGTGAATAATTTGCAAATCCATTTCTACAGTACACTGCAGCTTTTATGATTATCCATTTGCCTGTTTCAATTATCGTAGGTACACGATTTGAGTGTGTGCTTCAGCAAGACACAACAAAGCAACTGAATATTTATACACTCAATCATTATTACTTTCAGTTTCCATTACATCTCTTGACCACAATGCAATGACACATTTGATGAGAAATCTTAGATGGAAACCAGGCATGGTTTAAGATACCCTTTCTCTGAACCTGGATCTCATTGCAATGTTATAGGGAATTGGTAGTGAAAACATTAGAAGTATACTGGTGGATTACAGTTGTGCAACAAAGCCCAAGGTCCTCCCATACGTATACATACACATATACATATTAATCAACTCAACAGAACTGAAAGAAAGCACAAAAGCATAAATTGAATTTGAACACAGTCCATAAAAGGCAAAGACTGAGAATGCAGTGCTGCCACAAAGCATTGCACTCGTACTCACAAATTTTTCAAATATTTCTCTGATGTGCGTTGGATCGCTCATATCTCACTTCTGATCAGTCGGTTAATGCCCCAATAATAGTAACAGCCCTTTTCAGTAGGTAAATTTGTTTTTTCTATTTTATAATGTTTTCATTTTGTCATTTTTTCCATAAATTTGACTATTAAATAAATGTTGTTACTAATACTAATAAGGAAAGATACAACACACAAATGCATATTACCACATAAACTGCTGATAATTAGGTAATTGGTGTTCTTATTTCACACTGAAACAGGTATTTTAGTGTTAGGGATATTTCAGGGAAGTTAATTGTGGTTTCTCTGATGAATCCAGAATAAATCAGAATTGCATAACAAGTAATGGAAATAGCTTCCTGCTGTTTGAGTTTGCAAATTCTGGGAATCAATTACACTTGGATACCAGGATATAGGTTATGTAGCTTTGACCCTCAGCTATGGTATGACAGGCAGATGAGGTCAGTGGTTACTGAAGACCAAGAACCCTACCCCTCTCGGCAGGAGTGTCTAATGCTGGTGAAATGTTCACCAGTGAGGAAACAATTTTTGCCAAATCATGAAGAAGAGAAGCTTGAAACTTCCAAAATCCTGAACCCTTGCCCTAATAACCTCCTCAACTCTACTCACTTTACTTGTAAGGTTTGACAAACATGGTTAGGGTAGCCTCAAGAGAGTTGATGTCTATGGCTCATAATGACTGGAACCTTTCTATTTGTTGTCCTGTTTTAGCACTGGTGCTGAATGAGCCCTTCACCTGAAGCCCTGTGGGTCTGCTGAGGACAGCACGATGGGTTGCTTGGCCTTCAGTGGATCCTGTCTCCCTTATCTCAGCTCTCTGTTATTGTGGGCCTTCACAGGGATGCTATGTTTACGAACAGATGACAATTTCTATCCTTGGTTTCCTGAAACTAACAAGAAGTGTCCTAGTTGCTCTGGCAAACTGAAGGGTGATAGAGAGGGCAGGTATGGAACAGCACGTTCAAACCGGTTCCCTGCTGTATATTTTTACTGGCCAAAAGCACGAATAGCTCCTTTTCTAAAAGGCACAGAGAGTAAACAAACACAAACATAGACTGGCGTGATAGAAGAGTCCCAGGCACCGGTTGAAAGACCTTTCGAGCTCAAACAAATTAGGCCTTCATTCCAGACTCTGGGGTTGCCTGGGGCAATCCACTGTCCCACTACTACCCCAATTCCCCCATTCAGCCTCCACCAAATGTGTCTTTCCAGTCTCCTTCAAGTCTCTGAACAAAAGCCATTTCAATGTGCCACTAAAAATGGCACAACTGCATATTTATTTAGAGACATTTATTGCTAAAATAAAATAAATAAATCAAATTTAAATTAAACATCACTAGTGCTTCACAGATCATGGGCTGTAGGCTTAAATCTGCTTCATCCTATGTTAACTTTGCATCTTTTCCTGTTCACAAATGTTTCAGGTGAATTGGTGACTAAAATGCCTTTAGTGTGTGTACATGTGTGTGTGACTGTATTGTAATGTATGGTTGTGTTGTCCAAGGTTGTACTCTGCCTCAGGCACAATGCTTCCAGGATAAGCTCTGGACCACTGCAACACTAAATTGGACAAGTGGTTATTGATAATATGCAATGTACTAGCATAAGACCAGCAAAAGGGACCCAATGAAGAACACACAGCCAACAGCACATTGCTCTTCCCCAGACAGTGCCAGTTTGCTTTTTTCATAGCTGTAGTAAGCAGCTGTACAGGTACTTCCGGTACTTTCTCACTGCACAGATACTTCCAGGCATTTGTTCAAGCTATCAGTTCACAACAAGTCGGTTAGAGCAAACAGCCTGAGATTTGCAGGTTTCACGATCTACCTGCTAATAAGCAAAACCTATACTGCATTAATTCATTGCTTTAAAATGTAATTAATAGCCTTGGCTCATTCAGAACAGCGACAAAAGAGCCAAAGTCCAGCTGTTACAGGATTCAGCCTGAAGTTGCTTTTACCTTACTGGTTTAGTGAGATAAAAGCACATGGGAGTAATTCTACAACACTGGGAATTTTTAAAAGCTTAATATTAAAACTAATCAGATTGTTCCTGAATATGCTTTGTTGTTTTTTGAGTAAAATTTCATCCATAAAAGCCTACATTAAAACAGGTTGATAAAACCACATTGTTTTATATCTCTTGCAGTTAGGTTAACAGAATGACATTAGACACAAAAACATGTCAAACTCGAAGCTTTAAAAGTTTGGATCATCTAAAAGTCATTCTACAAAGTAGAAATTTCCTTGTACCTGTTATTAACAGGCCTTAATCATTGATCTGACTGGTCTTGACTTCTCAGCTTTTCAGCTCTTAGGCTGTTGACATCACTAAAACTGTTCAAGCACGAGAGAAGACAGCCTGGGGAAGCTAGATTTGTGCAAGTATGTGTTTATGGTTGGGGTTAAATGAAAGAAAAAGACTTTTTTTCTGGTTATCATCCAGTGGATGGCAATGTAAAGATGAGGGCAGTCCTTGACGTGAGTGAGAGCGCGTCATTTAAAACAGACTACCCCCTTAGAGGGACAACAACATATTCAGACCCACATCAATTACGTCTGCCATGAAGTGATCCTGGTCATGCGGCCAGGATTATATGAAGTGTAAAACTTTAGAAAAAACGCGTCTGAGAAGCAGAGAATGGGATAAAAAATGGTGCTCCCTCGAAAGGGACAGCAGACAAAAACATCCTCAACAAGTGATCACACCCAAAAATGTTTTCCATGCAAGGCAAGCGGAGGCTTTTGTTCTCAGGGCTATAGTCCATTGCAGAGCCAACTGTTGCCTGCCTTGCCGGACATATGCTTCCTTCAGATGAGCCCCAGAAAAGCGAGCGGCCTTTGTTGTTGTCCATTTGGTGGGGAAAAAAAAGAAAAATCTGTTGGGGTCACAATGAAAGAGCCTCGAAAAGGCTTGACACCCATACAACCCCTGTGCTGACATCTCACACAAAGAGTGGTGAATGTATGTCCTTTTAATGGTAAAGCACATACTCAGTGTGAACGAACTCAGCAGATGTTCCTCTGTGCCTTGAGCCAAGAGGGACCAAACTAGCTTTTGCTGTTCCCTCTTAAAAATGTAAGATTAGACATATTTACAGGTAAGTGGTTTAAAATAAATGAAAACGTATCAGGAGGGTCACTTATTCACAGCTGTCTCTTTTCTTCATGAACACAGTATTTTTGTTTTTTTATGACAGCCTTTGTTTATAAATTCACTCAAACTCAGAAAAAAAGGTTGTTTATATTATGAGAAAGCAACCATTTATCCCTCTCCACCCCATGCAAAGGTTTCACTTTCAATTTATTTTGAAATAAAGTAAAAAACTAATCATGAATCAATGTAAAGCAAGTAAATGTCATATTCTTCACAAATAAGACTTGCAATTTTCTCTTTTTGAAATGGTTAAGACACATGATCAGCACAGTAGGTTCCAGGTTAAAAGTGCGCTATGAAGGTTATGGTGGTAGAATTTCCTTCAATGGTTACTCCAATTGTTATCATCATGATTTGCTGGAACGTAATGCAGTACTAAAAAAACCACATAGGACTGGAAGTAAACTGGTTTCACCCCAAAATGAAAATTCTGGTTGAACCCCAAATGATCTAAAAGATATTTATTCATTTGTAAAAATTAAAATATACCAAACAGTTCACAATATCATTGAATGACTTTTTTTTAAACAAGACCTCTGTTCAGCAAACAGATATAAATTTTCACCATAGCAGTACATGTATCTTATTCCAACAAGAGTAACAGGTATTGCCACTTACATAAGTTTCCCTCTAAGACCCTAAGTTTTACAAGACGACATTCTTTTCACACAATATAGGTTCAGTGCTACCTTCTGTACTTTGCTACAGTGGTTCTTTTCCTTCTTCTTTCATCCTAAAATTTGCAAGCTCAAATCAAAAGCACATCTCAATTTGTCTGTTTGCTTGTGTTCGTTATGTATGTCTGTTTTTCATGCCACAGACCTGAAATCTGACACGTGTACTTCTCACCTTATCTGAGGTTCTTGCATAGTCAGTTTCATTAAACTTCAAAAAGGCTGCCTAATATGTTAAAACACACACACACACACACACACACACACACACACACACACACACACACACACACACCATTTGTCACTCAGACTCATGCAAATTGAAAGTTCATAAAGTTTGGTGACATATAATTTGTCATTACTGTGTGTACCTCACTACGGCCAGTTTATGCGTTCCTGTCAGGTGCCATCTGTGTGCTACTGGAGGAACCAGTAGCCAAATGTGAGCAAATGAGAAGGTAACAACGAATTAGAAATTATACATGACAGTGCTGCACATATTAGTAACGTAAGGGTAATAAAGTTTGGCAATATTTTTTATTCCCTTTCCACTTGACTACGACAGGCATTGCTCTATGCAACATCTGTCTGTCTGGCAGCACGAACTATTTATGTGCTAAATACAACCACTTTACCTGTAAAAGTTTGGTCATTCTATAATGTGTTATTGCACTTTACCTTTCCACCACTACACTTTTTGATCCGAAGAGCGAAGGATAACTCAACTAGTCTTAAAGCTCTGTAAAGGACAGTAGTTGAAAGTAATCTCTCCTAAGCAAGTCTTACAGAAATGATCTACAGCATTCTTTTGATAAAATCTCTATCTTTTTTTGACTTCCCAAGCGAATCAAACAATTTTCCAGTATTTTCCAGTTGAGACCTTCTATTTCTTATACATTTTCAGCATACTTAAAGGCTGAATGTAAAGAAGGCAGAAATAATGTGGGGAAAATAAAAAGACCACATCATTGTTGCTTTGGGGGAACAATTCCTACAAATTTCACTGTTTAACGCATTCTGAAAACGGAACATAGATCAGCGTAATCTTGTCACAGATGTACATCAGACTAGTCATTGACCCCTCCATGGATGAAGACTACGACTGGGCCTAACATTGATGACTAGACCAGGGACTAAAGTGATGTAATATGCACATTCTTCACCATGCAATAATGGCTAGTGCCTGCAGTAAAAAAAGGGGGGGGGGCTCCCAGACAGGAAATTAGTCCTCGGTAACAAATGTGTTCACTCCAGTCTCTCCTGGCTCACATGGCACTGGCACGGCACTGAAGCTACCCTCCCTGTCGAATGCGATTAGCGTACGCAGTGATTAATCTGTCCTGGCTTGTAATTCCTTTTACCACTTTAATGGATGTTATCTTCCCCTTGTGAAGACTTATCCTGGCGATCTCAGTGAGGAGGAAATGCAGGTAAATAAATAAATAAAATGGCTGAAACAGCCGCTAAGCAGATGAGAGATTATTCGCTGTACGGGTTCATTTGTTCCAAAGTAAATGAGACAACTGACATCAAAGCATAGAGCTTCAGAATCTGCAGTGCTGTCAACATCCCAATTCTGGGACAAACAATACATCACATCACTTTGCATAATTATACACTGCATATTAATGCATCAAGTGGCAAAGCAGATGAACAAAATACAAACAAAAACTTTGCAAAATGCAGTGGTGCTGTACATGTATTTAGCATTTCTAAAAATGTATAATTAAACGGGGGGCCTCATGGAGTATTTTGTCTGTTTGTGAACAGTGAAGGACTTGTCACAATTTGCAAAATGCAAAGATAATTTCATAATAACAAATTTCTCTAAGTTACTGAATAAGATTTGCATTTCTATAAACAGCAAACCTCCTACTGTTCAAAATGCTACTACAGATGTCTTATTTTAAATCTAAGAAAAAACATACATTTATGCATTTTGATATATCACTTGGAATGATGGTTTTAGTTGCAGTTGTCAGTTTTATTAGTATGATTTATTTTAAGTTTGTGATTGTAAAATGGTGAAATGATTATTAAAAGGTACTTATACAGAGCAGTGAAATACTGTAATTAACCATGACCCTAAAATTGTCTGTAAAATTATGGTCTAATTTTGTCTGACAGATAGATGAGCATCCTCAGACACAATTAAGCAGAGCAAAACAGGACATGTATGTCTGAAGCAGCATTACTTTTGTAAGGATGGCGTCCTGTCAGACCTGTGGGTGCTGGTGAGGCACCAGAAGGGTTAAAAAGGAGGGACCATCTCGACCTGCTGCATGGTGTTGATGCTCTTGTAGATATTGTCACAGTATGTATCCTCGGTAGAATTCCATTGAATATCTCTGTCTTAAGGTACAAAGCTTCAGGCTGTAGTGGCTTTGGGAAACATAACTGTTCTTCTTTTTTCCAGGAGCGCTGTATCTGTGTGTGAAATTCTCTAAAGGGGTTTAAGTATTTACCCAGAGCACTATCAGCCGCTTCCTAAAATTCTGCTTATCCTGTTGAATAAGGACTTCAAAGAGAATCAGAGATACCTTTGCCTGAGACTTCTGTGGTGCCCCCCTCCCCTCTGCCCCACACCACCTCTTCTCATGCTTTCATTTACAATCACGATCTTCTTCTTCTTAATGTACAAAGAATCATCATCCTTAAAATTAATCACATCAATAATCCTGGAGTAATTTCTATGTCAGACACAAAAGCCAAAAGCTTTGTATTACCTGAACCAAAGTGTAGCTGAATGTACACGTTTTGCAGCAATTATTAGCTTCGGGATTAAACCTCTTCACAGTGTTGCCCGATAAGCCTTTGTCACCAACCTCCTGCAGCCGCAGAGGGTGACAACGGAGGGAAATTATTGTACGCTGCTGTACGTTTTCCCCTGTGCTTTTTCAAATAGCAGCAACAATTACAGACATGAATGGTCTTTTGATAACTTACTGCCTAATTCAAGCTTACATTCAGTTTGTCCCTTGTACACGGGCACAACTTGAATAGAATAAAATATACACAGCGGCACAGTAGAGAAATTAAAAACACTGGAAAATGCTTCTATATCCTCATAGCACAACACTCCTCAGATGAGCTTCTCACTCAACAAGCCAAAGTACAGTAAAAAGCCCCATATATGCAATCCCTATAATGCTCTTGATAAAATGGAAAGCAGCATTATAACATTTATAATGTTTTACAAACACATTAAAGGAGAAATATAGATAAATTGCCCCAAATGACCTTCAAATAATTATATATACAGAGCAATTTGAAACTGCAATGAAATTGATACACTTTAATAATTACATTCTTGGCTGTGGCCCACCGAAGTCAATAAAGGTTATTAAGGCCAATTGCTGTCTAAATACATTACAGCTAGAGTAAACTGTCTGTCGGAGGCCAAGTATTTCATCGCCAATATGATAATTCATTCTCTGTCCTGGGGATTTTCAACTCCCGCCTGTGTCTGCACTCTGCCATACAAAACCAGATTGGATTTGCTTAACCTTTTGGACTTCGATCAAACAAGCTTGCATTGCAATAACATTTACATTGACCCCCCCCCCCCCACTGCCACCCTCCACCCGACTAACTCACCCTCCCTCATCTTGGTCAATAACCTAATCAGTTATCGATGCTGACCTTGCCAGAAAGTGTGTAATTGTGTCGCGCTGAGAGCATTCAAAATTGTTCTAGAAGATTTCTATTAACATCAAAGATGAGATGGTCACTTGGTAAACCTCCACAATCATATTCTGTTTCAGTGTGAGACCGAGCTGTGCGCACATAAAGACGAGAGGAAAAATGACAGGATGGTAGCGTGCACCACCGTAAATAATGAACCATAAACCCACTGAAATTTTGTTGACTCCAAAGTGAGGACGTATATTTAGAAGAGCACTATATTTACAGTGAATGTATATTAATCTTGTTGATATATGCCGAGTGGATTTTCATCTTTTATGAGGCATCTCTTCCTGTCAAATGGCGAAAACTGCTGAAATCTCTTTTCATTCTATTGTTTTTGAAGTCATGATGTATGCCGCAAACATGCAAGAAAAAGTGACAAATTAACGAAAACCTGCGCTGTGTCAACAGAAATGGTAAATAAGCTTAAGTCAGCCAGAGTGCAGAGAAAAAATATTAAGATTCAAAATAAAAAAAAAAGAAGTATATCTAATATACATTTTGCTTAGCATTCTTTAGAATAATACAATATAATATAAACATTATGAAGTCACCATTGGTTTACATCTGAAACCTCATGCAGGTACCCCATTCTCTTTTCTTTGTCAGCATGGCAAAAGCTATTCATTGTTGGATGTTTTAAATGAATGTCAGTTTTGTAAGGGCTGCATGATAGCAGACCCAGAGAGACATGCGCTCTATCCACACCATCTACGAACAGTCTCCTCAAGCCCCCCACGCACCTCACAGGAGAGAGCTGCTTTTATGCCCCTGTCTCTTTTACCCTGAAAGCAAAGCATGTACATCTCCTTTTTAAAGGGAAACCAAGAGCCTGAGATTCACACTGCGCTTATCTTGATGTTGCACTCAATGATAATGCCTCAAATTTTCTTACTGCCATTAAACAAAAACACAAACATTTGAATAGCCTTTATTTTGCCTGCCGCTCACTCACTATCTCCAGACTTTATGTTTCTATTTAGCAGCTCATAAATTCAAATGGTAATAGTTTTGGAAAAAGAATGTTTTTTATCAGAATGTCATTCAAATGAAAGGTGCAGCATTTCCATCATAACAGAGTGCAGGCAGAAAGTGCTCTCCAGGGAGGACCATGTCACCAATAAACGACAGCATTAGAATAAATTCCATACAGGAGACTTATATTTCAGTGTAACTTAAAGAACAGCAATACAACTCTCAGGATTACATCAAAGAAAATCATTTTTTAAACTGGATGTTGTTAAAATAATAAAAATTATATTTAGGGTTAGGGTTAGGGCTGCCATATATGCCATATTTATTTAGTACACTGAAATTAATAACACACTAAATTTATATCAAGTGAATATAAAATAAGTAAAAGTATAATTATACAAGCTGCCACTTATGTCAGCCAGATAACACTCTTTTCAACATACAAAAGCCAAATGTTACTGTATAATGCACTATGTAATGCATAGTACAATATGTAGTTCAACAGTTGAAAATGTGTACACTTCCAAGTTTAGCATACTTAAAAACTTCATTATAATGTAGAAGTTTGACATCTTAGAAATCTTGATGATTCAACATGCATTGTGTTTTATTCTTACTGTACAACACAGAAAAATTTTAATAGTTAAAAAAATACACATTTAAAAAACATACACATACTAAAGAATAAAATGATTATAATTAAAACAATTAAAGCTAAAGAAATAAAAATCAACCAAAACTTTACAAGAACCGCACAGCCGCCCTGTCTATATACATGAGATAAATGGCAGTGTTGTTACGAGTGTCCACAGTCACAGTACTGGGGCTCAGACTCAAAAGTGGATGGTGGATGGACTGTCCAGCACCATGCATTGATCAATCAACAGTACAGTCTTTAAATAATTCACTTGCATTTCAAAGATGTTGCCAGCACACAGATGTATGAGCTATAAATGAATTTCCCCAAATTGTGTGGCCGCCCCCTCCAGTCAGCCCCACTGTGAAGTGGAGCGAACCTGCAGGATGGCGCGTCGTCACCTCCACCACAGTGGAACACAGAGTGCTCTCTGGATCCCCAGTAGCAGATTAGATTACTACTCACTGGGGCTCGGCTGCGAGGACACGTCGCATTGCTGGCAGCGATGGTGATGCAAGAGTGCCCCCTGCTGACTTCCCTGACAGGTACGAGGCTTTCCCTCCACACACCACTGAAACGTCCACACAAAGGAACCCCTGGACCACCATCACAGTTGCACTAACCACCCTCCCACCCCAAAAATATGTCTGTTGACCACGCCTTAATTCATAATTACATAGTCATAAAACCCACCATGAGAAAATAATTTCATCACCAGTTAGTATGGTTGTCATCCACAGTATACCATCATATCACCCAAGGATACTGCCAAAGTTCTTACCTAAGAAATTACATAAAGGTATTACATTCAAATAAATCTGAAAGACACCAAACTGGAGACTGGAATAACTGTAAACACTTGTACACACCCAAAACATTAATATTTATGAAAAGTGGCATTATAAGAATAAAACTGAAACTGAAAATTCAACCAAAAGCCTACCTGTCAGGCAAACATGTTGACGCCACTACTCATCTATTCTACAGTGAACTCACTGTCAATAACCAGTATATACATTTCCTGTTTTGAAGTAGATGGTTGCAAGTTTTTGTCTGATGGCATTAGTGAAGGCACAGACAGTGTTATTGTCACCATTCTTTGAAGGTCTCTTACCATGCTCTCCATCTCCTTCCAGGCCTCCTCCAACTGCTCCATCGGCTTATTCCACCAGCTGCAGAACCTGGAGTAACGTCGTCCCTGGAACCAGTATTGGCGCAGCCACTCAAACTCAACCTGCAAGGACAATGTAGTTTCCACATCCAACACTGAACCTAATCAGAGCCCAGCAACATGCCCCACAAGCAGATTTCTACAATGCAATCCCTAATCCAACAAACCATCATTCACCCATCCAAAAATACTGGTATAGATTAATGGTTAAGATATTGGACTGTGGCAATCGGTGCAGAGAATTTCATTCAGGCACTATTACTGCTGCTCTATACTTTAGCTATACAGCTCTTACCTAAATATTAAAGTTACAAACCCTGTTTAAAAATTTATCTGCCTTCCCAGTTTGAGTTCTTAAGTTGTCTTTTTCCATTTGAACTTTATATCACTTTAAAAAATGAACAGGAGAGAAAGTTTGGGGATCAGAGGTACACCTCAACATATCATTTCCAAGCAGCCAGTAGCTGAGGAAGGTAATGTGAGTGGCCCCTTCAGAGAGTGGGTGTGCTTTCCCAAAACTCTCCTAGGATGCCTCCCTCTCAGTAGCACCATACCTCAAATCCACCTATTTCCTCGTCTTTCAACCAATACCTCTGACTTCCTTGCCCTTCCTTCTCACCTTGACTAATTTCTTATGGAAAAGAATTTACACTACAGATTAGTACTTTAAAAATTATTCCACAAAAGAAACCCCTTTACCCCTTTGATATTGTTATTAAATCCTCCAAAGGATACCTAGTGTTGGTAGGTCTGCATGTGTACATACACATGCGAATGATTTCCACCTCCTGTATTTGGGGCAGAGAGGTTTCAAAAGAGTCATAATGCTGTAGATACCCTACCCTGGAACGATGCCGATCCAGGGAACTCAGATAAAGACAACCCAATGCAGACAGAGAAACAGCATGATATAAACTCCAGCACTGACAATTAAGTGTAAAGGTCTTACTGAATTCTGCTATTTTAATTGCTAAACAGCTTGGGCTAATGACACCCAAAATGTATGATCTGAAGGTTGGGAGATTTGCACCTTCACTTATCTGACAGAGAGAGCCTGACCACAGAAGCTGACATCAAGCAGCCGTTGCACATGAAGACAGAAACACGGGTATGAGTGCAGATTAGGCGAGTCACATAAGGCACCCCCCTCAGCCAACCTTTGAAAGAAATGTCAAGCTTTGTTGGAGCCCAGGCACTCACACAATGTGCCAGATGACAATGTGACGGTGCGAAGTCTGAGTATGTGTCTAGCAACCTACTCAACCTCCTCCCTTTAAAGAATGATTACAGTTTTTGGATTAGCATTAAGCCATGTCACATAAAGTGGTCTAAAAGCCACTGCTGAGCCTGCAACCATATGTCGGTCATCTGGTGTCAAACATTTTCCTGTGAATCATTTGAAAAAGACTAAATGCCACCTGCTCAGGTGGGCAAAATCTATGTCATTGTTCTGTATCTGGTGAACAAACTTGTGTCTGTCATCTGGCTGGGTGACACGCTAACTGCACATTAGCCCCTTTGCCCACTGTGCACTCACCATGGTGACCCCAGAGTCAAACTGAACTAACCCCTTTCAATTTAATGAGCCTGGAGTCTCCCCCACACCTCGCAGTATTCCCTGACCCTGTTCAATCAATTTCC
The DNA here is from genome assembly GCA_900497675.1 of Arapaima gigas. Classification (NCBI taxonomy): domain Eukaryota; kingdom Metazoa; phylum Chordata; class Actinopteri; order Osteoglossiformes; family Osteoglossidae; genus Arapaima; species Arapaima gigas. Next base: position 918,191 of record UFQX01000090.1, on the reverse strand, counting down.
GTCGCGGCCCGGAGGTGGAAGGTGATGAAATCCCAATCAATACGCCACTGCTTTTTCCAGTCTCTTTCGCTCAGCATCCACCCCCTCGACACCCTCCACCCGAAAGCTTTGCCGGGTTGGCAAAACCACCACTTCCTCAGCTGGCTCAGCACTCTGGCCATCAATCATAGCTGGTCAATCATATATTTCCCCTGCACACTGCAGCTGACCAAACAATCCTCTGCTGGTCAGGGCCAGATATCTTAATTCTAGGGCCTGGCCTAGAGCTCACATGCAAGTCACATAGTTGCAAAAGGTCTGGGAGGTGCACTAACAATGCTAACGTATTCTCCAACACTATAGGGGTATTTTGAAATGCTTAGCTCACACAGCAAAGAACCTGAGGGAGACCCCATATAATGGATCTGTAGTATAACGCAGGAGAGCTCAAGACCCTCTTATGTTGTATATATTTTTCTACTCTTTTTTTTTAAATAAAGTGACAACACACCGTAAAGATTTATTTTTCTCTATCTCCATGTGTTTACTTCACACCAGCAGGCTTCACAGAGTCTGTTAGACACTCACCTGAGATGTGACAATGAGGCTTTAAAAAAGCGGAGATTCTCTAATTCAGGATTTGCATTTCAAAGCCAAACACAGGACGTGTTGTTACCAATGCCATCCCCAGTGCCAGTTTTAGAAAACCACTGACACAGTAAGGAAGGCTCGTTAGATACAATTTTCTTGGTATTTTCCCATGACCTGTAAATCAACTTCTACCATGTCTTTTAAAACAAAACAAAAAAATGGAAGAAAACCTGTTTAATCATTCACTGCACATTCAGTCACTGCAACGTTTTCGAATTTTAATTGCAATGATTCCACAAACACCTTAAATACCATATGTACAAAAAGACTATTTTGAAAGAAATTTCATGTGAGCGCTGGTTTGGTCACTCCAGCTATAACTCACTTTGGTTGTAAATATGTCAAAATAGGCTAAAAAATGAGCAGATAATAAATAGCAAGAACAGCAATAAATCAGAGTATAATTGAGGCTTGTCTCTCATGGGTAATTCGAAACAAATAGACTGATCAATCACTCCAAAGTCAGGTAAGGTTTCTGACCTCTCAGACATGACTTCCTTTGCTTTAAAAATAGAGTTCCCTTTTCCAATTAGACACCAAATTCTTCAATAGCCATTGCATGCTGTGTTAATCCCATTCACATTAAATAAACATCACACTCATGACAAGCAGTCATTGTACTGTGTCAGTAATGGGTTCTTGGGTATTTGACTGTTTTTGCTTTAAATCGTGACCATTGTGGTGTTCTGACAGCCAACAAAGAGTGGGATCAACTCTCTCAGTTTCACATTATCCTTGTACTGGTAACCCAGGGTGACTCTTTGTGAACAAGTTGCTGGTATAAGATATACAATGTGTCATTTCTTCAGATCTAAAGATTTCAGCAGAAACAGCAGTCAGTGAATAATACAGTGGGCTTCACCATATGTGGAATCCAGATTTAGACATTTTCACTTGAAAAGTAAATGCCATGATTCTCACAGTACTGTTTTAAGTGAGTGCAACACAGGAAACCATGTTTTATGTGTAAAAGTGCTTAACACTACCTCATTGTGAACCTCTTCAGAGAGCTGGAGAGTTGAGGGTAATAGAGAGCGCAGGGATTTAGAGCCGGTGTCTGTGGACATGTTATCTAAGGCCTCCTTACAGCGTCTCTGGATGTATTCTAACGTACCTGTGGAACACTGTTAAAACACAAGTGGAAAACACACCTAAGCAGATTTTTATACACAACACATTTTTTAACATCACATCTCATTGCTTAGAAGATTCATGTCTGCAAGAGAATGGAAATTCCTTATTCCCCTTAAATCAACTGTGATACTGTTCACTGTATGGCCTACTAAACTACCCACTTGTTCATGATCAATATACTATGCACTACACTGTCCACTGCAACATTTCTCCAGAATACCAAGCAAAATTTAATACCATTATAACAAACAGAATTATAGTGTCCATCATATATGCCAGTATTCCAGCAACATTATAACATCTGGATAGATAAAGCCTGCAGCTCACCTCAGCCACTCTGTGGGTGGAGCTAAAGCGCGCAGTATCTCCTGCCAAGACACAGTGCTGATGGGTCCGGTTCAGATCATCTACAGAAAGATTAGAAGAAACTGCATCAACCTAATCCAGGATTTAAGAAAGATGTAGATGAAATTTAATCGTCTAAGATAGAGCTAACTTTTTTGTTGAACTTTTACAAATATCATGAGATATTGAAAGAAAAAGGATTACCACTTTTTATTTTCCTGTTTGTCTCAATGTTCTTTAACAGTTTAACAGGACTGTGGTTAAAAATATGTATGTACTTAGATGTGTCTAAGCTGTTTATATTATTCATGTTTATATCAGTGATTAACTAGTGATTTAAACGTTGAAGAAGAAAAACAAAATGATTATAATAAAGAGAACTAATGCCAAGTGATTCTGCTTTCTGACGACACTGTCTGGGATTATGTTTTAAATTACAGAGGAATCGCTCATTTGACATTTAGAAGTTTAGATCCAATAATATATCATCTGTTTGACTCTGACATAAATATATAAATTAAATTCCAGCCATAAATATTTATTTTGGTATTGTCTTTGTCTTGTCCTTTCCACCAAGTCACAGAGAGGCAGGCTTTTAAATCTATTGGGTACAACATTTTCCAAAACCCCTGGCTGTGTTTGTCCTGTAAATCTTATTATTTACTAAGCTTGGTGTCAGACCCGCATTGTTTTTTATCTACTAAAAATCCATTTGGCATCAATACAGTGATTGAATTTGTGAATAAGTGCTTCGGCATGAGCAGTTAAGAGGGTGCGACATTAACAAACCATGTAAAACAAAGCAGGGTAGAGAAGCAAATAGAGGCTGTGTTTAATCTGAACAACTCATACTCAAGAGCACAAAGGTTATAAACGTGTTTACTAAGGAGCACATGGCCGTCTCTCCATGAAAGGTACAGTTTATCTGGCATTACACAACTTGAAGAAAGAAACTATACACCAAAGAAAAATAATCACTGCAACATAGAAAAAATAATCTATATGCCACTGAAAAATGATGACAGATTTTTAGAAAAGGCTCATATAACTGTTAATGTGTTTGGCCTTTAATACCAGTTGTCTATGAGGCTTTCATGATATGAACAGACATTTTAGCAGGAGTTTGTGGTTTTTAACAGGGTCAGGGTCAATATCATTTTTCAATTTTTTCTCAGTTCACTCTTTCCAGAAATTTAATTCACATCAATTTACTTTGATCAATTCCCATTCCTTTAAAAAAACCCATGATTCACTTTCAATGTCGGAAATGAGACAGACAATTCAGTTGTGTAAATCAATTCTATCAACTCTTAAATTGACCCCCAAGCCAAGTTTCCAAATATAATTCAAAGAAGTGACACTACTGCCTCAGAAGGTAAAAGAGAAGAGGTGAATGGAAACAGGGAATTCAGAACTAGGAATTCCTCCTAGCTGCATGGATTCGAAGGAGGAAGTTAAATGAATACAAAACACACACATCATTTGGTCTCCTGGATAATACAGAGGCTCTCACACATGTGATCAAATGAAAGCATCAGCATGTGTGTCTGAAAGCAACCTGTGGAGGATATAATGGGCTGTGATGGGCCAGGGCATGCAGCAAGAACCTGGTTCCTGTAACATCAAACGCCCCCTGATGAGGAGGCCCAACACGTGGAGCATGTGAGATGGATGTCCCGGGGGGCTGGGGCATCTGCTGGGCCCATCAGCGTGAAGGCCTGATTTACGCACCACGTGAGGGAAGCACCGCTGGGGCGGCTGGTCTCATGTTTCCTTCTAGACGCCATCAAGATGAGGTCACAGCACTTCATAAAACAGCATTCAGGTTTTTAACCTTTCCAAAGTGGGCAGTTTCATGGGACCCCTGACTACACATAAAGGCAAACTTCACTTATGGGAACTATTCTCCATTTCCACTTCAGTGCTGCACACAAGATGAAAGCATCAAATCAGGAATTAAAGCAGCAAGATACATGTATGCTTCCTCAATTTCTCATTTGTGACATGGGTAGGGGGAAGTTGAAACATCTTGGGAGAAATCTTCTGACATGTAGACAAGGGTTTCTGTCATTGGACTAGGATTAAAGGAGTACAGATTTCCGGAAAACCTACAGTTAAGTAAGCATATGCGTGCTGTCTACTTGTAGGTGTTATACATATAATGAATGGTAGAAATAATGGGAGCTTTTTAAATGCTTTACTTATATCTGATAACAGTGATGCAGCTATAACCTTAGAGTAAACAATTTTCTACAGGTGGACCCACCACTGTAGAATTTCACTCCCTCTTCAATGACACCTGTCCTCATACCTGTGTCACAGAATGGAGTTTTGCACATAAAATATCTCTACTAAGGCTTCACCCAATCTAGGAGGTCTTAGAAACAGCAGTGTGTGTGTGTGTGTGTGTGTGTNTACTAAGGCTTCACCCAATCTATGGGGTCTTAGAGACAGTAGTGTGTGTGTGTGTGTGTGTGTGTGTGTGTGTGTGTGTGTGTGTGTGTGTGTGTGTGAGACTGAAATGCCCTAGAGGATCATACCCCTCATGTAGTAGCAGTCTCCAGACTGCAGCGAAAGTACTAGGCCTGGTGTATTGATGTCCCAGGCCACCTTCAGCCCCACACGCCAGCTGGCCGGAGCCATGTCTTCAGAGCCACCACCTGCCAACATCAGCATCATCATTTAGCCCCTGACTATTTCAATCCGTGAATAACACTATTTAGTTAACTCTCAGATCCCTAATTTTGCTATTATATTACACACATACATGGGAAATCAGTAACCGTACATTCGATTTATCATTACTATTATTAAATGTACTTTTCACTAATTTTTTTAAAAAAAATCATTTACTAGCTTCTCCCAGTTAATAAGGAAAATTTACACATACAATAATTTATGCAATAATTAATTTACACAATGATACAATGATATTTATAGGTAATGTTTCAGTGCAGTGAGAATCTGAGCCCCGCAGCCACTTGCTAACAGAAGAGGAACAGCTAGGTTCTTTGGATGAAGGGTGACAGCAGTGAGAGAGTGAATGCCAGAAGAATAATTAAGTGTGCTGCTCCGCAGTACTATTTCACTGTGTGAGTGGACTCCATGCTTCTCCTCCAGGCTGCTCTGCTCAACACTAAACAAATGAGAAAACAAGATCGGCTCTACGCCCTCCAGGAAAATCAATACAAAAGTCCTTCTATTGCTCCCTGCCCTCCTTTTCTTTTCTCTTCCCAGATAAATTGTAACTTAATTTGTAGCAAATGCCTTCTGAAAGCTGTAAATGACATTGCCGTGAAGCACTGCAGTGTGATGAGCTATGAGGGTCCCACACAGGCCTTTGCTCTGACAGGGCTTCTTCTGAATTTGATCAACTGTCAGACTTCATTTCTAAACTTTACTTTTTTATTTACTCTTTCCATTTTCTACCACCATTTTCTTCCCAGTATTGGCCTTATCCAATTCTCTGTCTACCCAGGAAGCACATGACAGCTAACAAGTGCTCCTCTTATTCTCACCCCTGTAATGCTCCACTCTCTTCTCACACAACAAAACTATGGCTGAAAAGCACTAACTGTGGACCAATGGAGTGACACAACCAAGGCTGGCAACTAGTAACTCCCAGGGCCCAGACAGGTCAATGTGGATGTGTTCTTTTTTTGACATTCAGAGTATTTACCTCCAGACTCCCTCTGTGGGAAACAACATCAATCTATTGACCATTCAAATATTTCCAGCAATCCAAATGAAAAACAAAGGGTAAAGAAATAGGTATAATAAGAAAAAACAAAAAAGCAGGATTACAAAAGCACAAAAAACAGTATTTCCTCAGAGAAATAAGACAATGAGAAATAAGCAGGAGATACCTGTGGGCTAATTATTATTGTACTGCCTAAAGGGTACAATTGGGCTGTGCAGACTTCAGGGTACAATACAGTTATGGTTCACTTGAGAGAGGTTAGCCCAGCACAGGTCAGAGCTCTAAAGTTCAAATATAAGTTTAATGTCAATTTTGACCTTTTAAATAGCTTTCATCATCTATGAGGTCTGCAGTGTTGCACTTTTAACAGCAACCAATATTGGGTAGTGGTTAACATAGTTGTTAGGGCTATTGTCTTATAAGCTGCAGGCTGCTGTTTTAAATCCCAAAGGTATCAGATGACTAAAGAATAAGAATAATAATTTGAAACTTGGAAGAAGTATGGCTTTAGTCAATGAGGTGTTGATTTTTAAAAAAAAAAGATAATTAAACATGGAGAAATATACCATCCATTGAAATTTTAGCACTGAAACCCAGTAACGCAATAGCAAAAGAGTATGCAAAAAAACTAACAAAAAAGACTTCTTACCAGAAACATATTTTTATGCACAGATACACAGATAATCTATTGTATGCAGTGTGCCCTCTTACCCTCGACTTTGTCATCTTGGCAGCTGTAGTTGTACACTGCAACCGAGGAAGATGGCATCAGGTTCTCATCATGGTGCCAGCCCACAGCCATCTTGCCCATGCCGTAGTAGGGCTCTTCCTTCAACTGATCCATGGTGGCAGGGTCCATGTAGTTCAGCAGGGTGACATTAAATTGTGCTGTGCCAGGAGGGTCCTTGGAGCATTGAGGCTGAGGGGACCCCTCACTGACCTGGGGATCTTTCCCTTCCCTCCCATGGTCACTGGACTCTCTGCGATGCACATCCTCACAGAAGAAGCAGTTGAGCTCCCAGAGTGCCTTGCAAGCTGCCCTAAGCTCCTGGTCACAGCAGGCCTCTGTCTTTCTATCCCCTTCCCCCTGGCTCTCCCCTCGGCCTTCTCCCTCCTGCTTCTCTGCCTTCTGCTCTTCTTCTTTGGGTCCCTCACCTTTCTCCTCCTCCTCCCCACAGTGCCAGGGGATGGTGAAGAGGCGGGTGTTCAGGTAGCGGTACGTGTGACCAGGCAGGCCCAGCAGGGCACGGGAAACAGCAGTGAAGACGTCACGGCCTCGAACCCGCACTAGGTCCCGCAGCAGGCAGCCACGGCCGTGCAGGGAGCAGAGGGCAGCCTGAACTCGGGTGTGCAGGTCAGGAGGGAGGGTGTCGGCCCGTCTCAGGACTAGGCCGTTGTAGCTGGATTCCCACTGTGCAACAGCAAAGATCCAGGCTACTTATTACATATTGCTATGCAAGCCTGCCAAAGAATGCTAAATGGATAAATTAACCAATTCATTTTTAATTAATTATGACATCACACCATCATTTGTTTGTAAAACTAAACTTTGGACATAAACAGAACGTCACTAATACAAAAAGGGGGAGGTGCGCTGATGTATTCTTGGGCTGCTCCACTGCTCACCAGATCCTGGAAGCCCGGGTCTGTGGGGGACAGGAACGGGATTCGCTGCCCACCCAGCTCCTGAAGAAGCTTCTGTCTCTGATCAGAGATGACACAGTAGCAAGGAAATCCAGTTAAAGGGTTTAAAACTGGCATATTTTATAGTACTTGATTTGTGGGTTTTTAACAGAATCATTTAAATCAAGTTCTGACCCTTTGCCAGGTGTATACAGCATGTTATTGTTATAATAAAAACTAGGTTATTGGTGCATTCAAAAATGAAGTACATAACTACTAAGTGAACCTGCTACCCAGCTACATTTTGTATCTGCAACTGTACCAGTAGGCGATACTCAAAGACACAGATGCTTTATACAGACGTCACACCAGGCGCAACTAGACACTTGGTCAATGTTAAAGACTCACCACATGACCTTTCAATCCTTTTTATTCTTTTACACAACTGGGATGAAACACTTCTATTTTTACACCAAAGAAAATGCGACAGTGTTTACAGGAAGCATGCATCATACGTCATATATAACCAGACACTCAGCATGGAAATCTCACATTTCTGCAAAATTGCTAACATTTTATGAATGCACGCACTCCTCCGCCAAGATTATACATGACTTTTGAAAGGAAATCAAACGTGCTGTTAATAATATTAAATTGCAAACACATTAAGGTTCTACCACCACCTGAAAACATGAAGAGCTTATAAAAAATGGGAAAAGTGCAATGCAGCCTCCCCCCTGACTCCCCCTTTTAACATCAAGGGCAGCAAAACTTTCCGAGATCAAAGCCCTTTTCTGCAATCTCTGTCAAATGAAGTCCGTTATTCTTTTAAGGCTCCTGAATCTACACATACTGCAATTTTTGGCATCAAAACACAATGAGGCAGTTCTTTTCTATGCCCAAGCCACAGGATGAAACTAAAATAAATAAAGGAAGTTAATGAATACATACTTTTTTGTGTGGACATTCAAGTGGCAGCCCTGCAATATACAATATTCATGGCCAGTTGCTGGTCAAAGGACAAGAAGCAGGAAAACAAAGCCGACAACCTGACACATATTCATTGCTGGTGTCAAACAGCGGCATGCTGCAAAAAGTCAGTACATTAGGTTGATCCCTGGAGCAAGTGGAACTGGGGAGGTGCCGGGTGGGGGGTGCTTGTCAACCCGGGCTAGCTGCAGCCACTCAATTTGATGCACAGACAAACATGCAGCTGGTCTGGCCAGCAAACACCGCCTCTCCACTCACACACCATGGAGCTGTCACGCACATGTCAAATGCATCAGGCCGCTCGCAAATTCCAGGGAAAAAAGGAAGAGACAACCCCAGCCCTCCACAACAGATGGGCTCTGTAGGAATAGCGGAACAGTACGCCTTTCAAAAGGAGAACAATAATACAAAAAGTCTGGCCCCACACCCATAACACACAGTAGCTCTGCCAACAGTATAATGTTTTTACCATAATGCTGCTTTAAAAATGCTTCATACTTATGGTCTGAAGGTATGCAATTAGGAAACTGATCATACAGAGCTTCATCAGAATCAAAATTCTCAAAATTCAAAGAACATACTTGAATAAAATAAAAAGGAATGCAGCAGACCTACATGTAAGTCAAGTCTGATAGGTGTATAGTTGCCACTGAAGCTTGAAAGAGCCATTGGAGAGACAAGTAAGGATTCATGGATGGGATGAGGTGGGGGGACATGCTCTAACTGGGTTCCAAGCCCTAGAGAAGCTGTTCCAGCTGTGGCAGTGCAGAAGCGTGACCAGGAGCATCTCCACCCCCTACCCTGACATACACACCGTCACACATGGAGTGGGAGGGCATTTAAAGCCTTCTTGGCACACACATAATAGAGTCCTCTGTTTATACTTTAACCTGTTTGCATTCGTGTGACATTGAGCTCAGAAATGGCACGCTTGCGTGAAACTGACCTGGAGGCCCACATTTTGATGAGTGGCCTGTAAAACATCAGACACCTGTGGCACAGTCACCAAGAGTGTCAGAAACTGCTTCCATGCCATCCCGTTTGGCTCATAGTCACCACATTCGGCAGCTGGGTGTCACTTTGGACTGGCAATGCCTGCCCTGTTGAGGGAGCCACTGCGTAGCAGGATAAGTGCTTGCACCTGAGTAAAGTCCCTCCCACCCCTACTGATCCCTGGTCTCCTCAGCCGGAGTGGTTCCTGACTCACGCCTAATAGCAAGCAATCTTACATCTCCTTCACAGAGATGGCCCTCACTGGGAGCCATGCCCAGACCAGCATTGTTCTCAGGAACACACAGTCTCTCCTGATAACCACTTATCCATTAAAGGGGTGCAGTTGTTTGGAGCCGGGAAATAGAGCAAGAGGCAGAGTGCCCCCTACATGGGACACCAGTCAATCACAGAACAATCATACAAAAACAAACACACGTTTAGACACTACAGGCAATTTAACGCAAATACTTCCCCCAGAACAGGTTTTTGGATTGTGGGAGGAAACAGGAGCACTTGGATCAAACTGCAACCCTAAAAAACGCAAACTCCACACAGACTGAATGGGGATCGAACATAATGCTGAACCCACAAGCCAAACACTGTGAAGCATGAGCACTACCTGCTGGGCCATCATGTCCCCCCACTCAGGACCAAGGAACACCTGTGCTCAGATTACATTACCCCTTAAATCTGAGATTGCACAATGCTAGACAAAGGTTTGTCTCAAGTATACTTTTCATTATTTTCACTAACTGCCCTTCCTGATGTCTTTATTCAAGGAGGTAAACACAACATAACTTTCAGCAGGTGTATAAGGGGTCAGTATCCAAACACCTAGATCCTCTCACAATTTAATCACTATTTAACACAGAATCTGGACTAACTAACCTGGACATGCATAACATGCAATGTTTAATCCTTGGGCTGTTGTGTAACGGGGACATGCTCCTGGATCCAGGTTACGGAGCTACAGAGGGTGTGTAGCTGCATATTCATTCGCATTTTTTTCTGGTTAGAACCCCTTGACATTTTTGCTGACGTTGCCATAAATCACTGAAGTTATGCAGCTTTAATAATTAAAAACATCTTTATTAGAATGAAAATGCTACCAAATGTGAAAAAAAGACAAAGGCTCCTGAGGGACTCTGCTGTTATTGAAAAGTAAGTAAAGGCATCTTTGACAAAGCCAGCATCAATATTCTACCTGCTTTCCATCACTCAGTGCCCAGCCACTGTTTACCTTCTGCAGGACGAGCTAAAAGCTGCGGTCAGGCTAGACCGTAAATCAAAGGCTCCCCTTCAGCCATCATATGAGGAAACACAAACACACACATGCCCACACACACGCACATGTACAGAATTGCCCCAACACTCATCAACTACTAACAAATTTGTCTGTGTTAAAACGAGAAAAATGGTTGCCTGCCAGTAGTCTTTCTCAGAGGCAAAGCACAGCGAGTAAAAGGTCTGCTAATTGTTGTTTCAGTCTGGAAGGGAACATTGTTCATATCACTTAGCAGCAGGTCAGGACAAGGTGAGATCATTAATGTGGCTCTCTCCATCCATCTGTCTCAACATGTGGCCTGTGTTTCAGAAGCAGTCCTGCACTGTAGACCCATCCCCTTAGGGTCATTTCCTCAACAGCAACTCACTTGGACCATAACAGAACCATGATCATCATTTACTTCAACAGCGATCATGTATATAAACCCACACACATTTGCGTAAGTGCCTGTTGGGTTATTTACAAAACTTTGCATTACACTTCTAGTTATTCCTCTACATGTGCTCTCATATACAGCAAGTGTACATGTGTCATCTGCCACATGAATTCAACAAGAATCCATCATAATAATGCAGGCATTTTCTGACATCCATCCATCCATCCATCCACCCACCCACCCATCATCAATAATATCTTGTCCAATCCAGGGTCACTATGGTCTGGAGCTTCTTGCTAAACCATAGGGTGTGAGGCAGGGAACACTCTGGATAAGATATTGGTCTATTACTTAAATAAAAAACTTTTTATTGCAATTGCAACACTGTGCCCCAGTAACACAGAGACAGAAGCAGCAACACAGAAATAACGGTTACGTCTATTGCAATACATCCAGAAATGATCAAGTACCCTTGGCCTACATGACTGTGCGGAATTCCAAAGAGTTATACAGCTAAAGCTTTGACAAAAAAGAGAATTCATTATTTAATTCATCGATTCAGAGAGGAAAACTTGAATATAGGCCACAACAATTAAAATTAGTTATTAAATTAAGTTATTAAAACCAAAAAATAAGACCAACATATGTAAGACTTTCCAGTTTCCTTGTAGTATATACTAAAGGTATAAAAAAAAAAAAAAAAAAAAAAAACTTAATTAAGGATGCTCTTTACATTTTCAGACTTTTTCCACAACAACAGCTTAACCCCAGGGCTAACCCAGGCCTAACCCTAACCCTATCCTTAAGAAGACACTTTGCCATCCATGTTAACGAAGTGACCCCCTGCCCAAATTTGAGTCAGAGCCCACTTACAGTGCAGTCTTAGAACATAAGCTTTCAGAGCAATTTGTTGAGAGAAGAGTACTGATTAAGACGAAAGTGATAAGCAGCTTCTGCAGAACATGCAGTGCGTGGTTCTACAGCAAAGCATTGCCCTGAGGTGTAGTCAAGGAGATGTCAGTGCTATATAAAGAAGGGGAGGCCTCCACATCCAGCCTTTCCAAAATCAATACCCTCCTGCAAAGTGCATGGTGGGGTTTCCTCCAGTGGTACCAGACGGAGGTGTCCTCAGAGCCGCCCACGAGCTGCCTCAAGGACAGGCCCTGGCTGTAGGCTCCCTGCTTCTGGCCCTGCTCTCCTTGCCAGGTGCAGCGCCAATCAATACGTGGCCAGAGCACCCCGTGTCAAATGCTGCTCCTAGGACCACAGTCACACAGAGGCTACAGGAATAAAGGCCCATTGTCAAGTTAAGGATTACACTTCTGTATTGAACAACAGGAAATATGGGGTTTCTTACATTAACATTATTTCACTACCAGAACACAGAAATGTCTCAATTAAATAACTCAAATGTCACAATAACATACTGTCTTGTGCTGCAAGTTTTTCATTATGATATTCAGAACTCATCACGTTTCATTACCCAAGTCTGATACTTACCTCTCTCATCTCACAAATAAAGCATAAACTGAGTGACAGCCACTGGCTTCCAAAAAGTCCCACTGTGATACAAAATGGTTTGCTGGTAAAACAGCAAAATTATAACAATGGAAAATGAGACCTAATGTCTGGATTTCATTCAGACTCTGAGATCATGATGCTGATATCTTCTGAGACACAAGAACTTTCAACTAAACATCCTGAATAAATGCCCCTATCAGTGTTTTTTTATGCAATTCAACATTTACAAACTGCCTTGTCTATAGATATTACACTTTACAGAATGTTTTATTCCTGTAAATTCCCCATCCTGTTTTTTACTATTTTAATTAAATATTTTAATTAACCTAATAACCTAATAAATATTTACTTCCAGGTTAAAAAAAAATGATAAAAACATGGTCATAATGATAGTTAAACCTACAGAAAAACAACATTAACTAATGGTTGTTCTCTAACCTAAAGGCAAATACTGTATTATGTGCATTTGGATACACAGAATGATTACTGGAGCTGGATTTGTACCCAAATTATATAATATAAACTGCATTATGTAAGTCAGAACACAGAGGAATGGATTTATTTTTTTGCATTGTTTCTTCAAACAAAATAAATAAGTACCTGCAGAATGAATAACTTAATGACCGTTTTACAACTCTCAGTAGCCTGACCTGTAAACTAACCGTGCTGACATTTATGAATTCACAAGAGACTTGTTGAAAAGTGTAATTGTTTGTGCCATGGCACATACACAGAAATGATGGTTAATATGAAGCCAAAGAAAACAGAGGTTGTGGAGTGCCAGGCCTAGGTCTGGTTGGGCTCATTTCCTCTTGGCAGAATGCAGCTTGTGTCACATACAGAAACGTGTCCAGATGAGCAGCAGGTGGCACAGAATAGCCCCGTTTGCATTTGGAGCTGCTAATTATTACACCCAATCCAACCAGTTAGGAGCACGGACCTGAAGGAGCATGTCTGAGAGGAAGAGGAATGCATCCTTTTGCTGTGAAATGAAGGCCTTCACACTTCAAGTTCATCTGCTTGAGGAATGGAGGGGGGACTGAGCTTTGCAACGAACCAATGATATCCAAGCGCCCCCTAGTGACACCACAGAGCCTTCCCTTAATTTTTCAACGTTTTCAGACTAATGGTCACATCAAACCTAATCGGGGTCCACATTTACATCACATGTCCCCTCTGTAAGGAGAGGGAATGAGACAGGTGCCTCCACTGTGCACCAGGACATTGGCCTGTTGGCATGACGGCTTAGGGTATCCAGTGAGAAAAGCTACTGAAAGCCACAGAAAACGAGTCTAAGTTGCACAAATGGCAGCAGTTTTCAGACAGACTGACTAAACAGATCCTCTGATGAAATGCACAGCTGCAATTTTTGGTTTTGTTGAGCATTTGATAATGACAACCTGTCACACGAGTCAATGGCTACGATCACTTCTACTTGTAATCTTCACAAAAAAGCCGAAAACAAAATAGTTACAGAAATATTGTTCCTTTATTTTTCAGTTCTTCATTGACAACTGCTTGTCCAGTCCAGGGTCACAGTGGTCTGGAACCTATACCAGCAGCATACAACATGAGGTGGGATATGTTCAGGACAGGACACCAATCCGTCACAGAGAACATGTGAATGTTGTATTTAAGGAGTTCAGTGGGACCACTGTGAGGGCAGTAACAATGGCTAACTCTGGCCCCTCAATCACCCTTCATGGTTTGGGTAAAAAAGATCAACCACTTTAAGCATTATCAGAGCCTTAACCAAGGGAGGAGCATCATACAGATGGTCTGAAGCCAGAGCAAGCAGGGTGAGGGACACAGGCATCAAGCGCCTGTCTGCCAGCCATGTTGCTGTAATTAAAGTGGGGAGAAGGGATGACTAAGCAGCGGAATCCTTGATTGGTTTCCTCTCTTAGCAACATAAAATGCACTAATCTGAGGATAGTAGTTAAGCTGTGCCTAATGGCTTTTCAGCATTCCGCTGGTCACGGTGCCTTTATAGCAACGTGGTTTCAGTCACCTTTGTGCCGACAAAATTAAAATCCAGCACGTCCACACTCATGGGTGATGTGTACCCAGAAGTCACTTTTTAAAATTTAATGCAATGTCAAACTGTTTCAAACTGAATTTACCCATACAAGTCTTCAAATGACAGTTTTTACTGAAAATAACCCATCCATATTTTAAGTTAGTGAATAAAGACTGAGGTGATGTTTACACCACAAAATCTGACTTACCCAGGGAGGAATGATTTACTTTGTGGGAAAACAGTTAACACTGTAACACTTTAAAAGTTAGTCACTCCAGACAGATCTGCAATGAACACAGATGTCTGCTGTCTGGCGTCATTCTATTTTTAGCATTACTTCTATAAATTGGGCCTGGACTGGACCCTTTCCGCTGCCCCAAAGTCCCTCATTTAACACAGTCCACAAGCCCTCATCCCCCACCCCATCCCGCACGAGCCGACTACACATAAATCACTGGCCACTGCCGCCCAGAGGTGTGCTAGATGAGAGTTGTGGTGACAAAAGAAATAATGCAGGAGCCAAGTCAGGTCAGCCCTCCATTACAGCCATTTTTAAAACTATTCATCTTTGCTTGTAGTCAGCAGCCTAGAAATAATTACTTCATCTAACCTATGTAATACAGCATGACCAGCAGTGGGGGACATGGCCATTTTGGATTCGGGTGGGAATGCCACAAATCACAGACCACTTCCTCCTATGGCTGACTGTGTGACATCCTGGGGTCTGTCCATGCCCCACTTATGACCTCATGGACAGATGCACAGAACTCACATTGGTGAACGTGTTTACACATATATGTACAGATTCTGCTCAAAGTATTTTAAACACACAACATCTCCAAATTTTGCAAATCTGCAATTTTAAACATTACTTTTTCATAGTGCTTGCTCAGAATTTCAGAGTGCAAAAGAAAGCAAGTCTTTGGTCAGTTTCTGAGGTCTTCATCAGTCTTTAAGGCACAGGCATGGTCAAAAGACAGCGTATGTGCACAACAGAGAATGAACACCAGAAAATAATAATAAGCTTCCTTATATAGCACCCATGTTTATATAGTGCCTTTCTTTGTAAACTTTCTGTTTTTATCATGTGTTAAATCAGGTCCACCATAGCAGATAAAGTCTATCACTTTCATATACAGTATGTAAGAGCAAAACCAGTTTCTGATTCTGAGCAAGTCTTCAACAGCAGTCATGATTTCATACTTTTCCAGTGAATTTCCACCTCCACAACAGGATAAACTAATGCCCTAAGTAGTTTTTACAGCCGTAAACAGTAGTTATTCTGGATGATATTTTCTGAGGTACAGTGCAGTCTTGTGGATAAAACAAAAGTAAGGAAGCAGAACAACCTAATCAGGAATTTCCCAAATGTGACTGTCTGGAAATTATATCGCTGACCCCACTGCAAAGTAGAGAAGGTGCAAGAACAAATCAAAAAGACCTGCAAGAAGATTAGAAACAGCGAGCTGCTTCCTATTATTGCCTGTACACAGTATGTATAGGCCAGCAGGCGGCATAGTGGTTAGAGCTGCCACCTTTCACTCAAAGGATCTGGATTGAAATCCTGTTTCTACTGCAGTACCCTTAAGCTAGACACTTAGCTTAAATTGCTAAAACTGTATAAATGATTAAATCACTGTAAGTTGCTTTGGAGAAAAACACCAGTCAAATGAATAAACATGAAATGTATTGCTGACCTGACAAACCACTCAGAAACAAAAAGTTTCCAGAACATAGGATGAGCACTGCAATCAGAAGCATCAACAGACAACATACAAAGGTACATCTGACAGAAAACAGACTATACATTTCAAATGGTTTTAATTAACACCAAACTCCCACATAGCACCACAAGAACCCATACCCTGTTATACACACGGGCAAGAGTTCTGTATGGAAATACACTCATTTAAGTATTAGTTATGTCCACTGTCATGACATTCCAACCATCACAGCACAACCTCAAAAGAACAGCAGTCTGACAACACAATATTTTCTTGCTCTTTCTTCCCTGTCAAAACACTGCAGATTAAACAGTGAAAAAAGATAAATACAGATTAACTATAAGCATAAAAAACAAGATTTAAACTTAAGAACACCTGCCACTGATTTACAATCTATATTAATCATTTACCCCAATCACTGCAATCCTGCTTATGTATGCAAATCACAACACAATAAAATATATGGGATTATTTAAATAAAAGAAATTAGATTGTTCAGAATATAAAAGCTTTAGTTACTGTGTGATATTCAGTTATGTGGATGGATGTTCTTTGTCAGTCAGGAGCTGTGAATCTGCTCCACTCATCAAGACAAGACTGAATTGCGTGTCTTCAGGCAGTGCTTCAGGCCTGGTACACTGTACTACTATTGGACAGTGTACTGTATGTAGTATCAATCAGTCTTATACAGTAGATTGTAGATTTTGTTACAGTGTTCATTTGATAAGATATGACAGTGGAATATGGACACTAAAATGAGCTTCTTACTATGTGGCCTCCTCGTTGTTTAGGTTGACTCCTTTTGTGTGTGGGGGTCAAAGCTACACTTTCCTTGCTGTACTTGCTACACCTGTTTGTGTGTAATTTAATCTGATCCATTTACTGTACTTCTATATGGTTCACCTTTGCACACCACTGTGTGGTTGTGGAATACAGTCAAAACCCAGTTTACATTCCTAATTTCTTCCTGAAAACTGGATTTCAACTGGGAAAATGTAAAAAGAATGCTTATTTCTGATCATTTTAAGTAGGGAAAAAAAATATATCATAGCAATATAATATTTGGCCCAAGCTCTGCAGAAAAACCCGAATAAATTTCTGTTTACAGGACGTAGGAGCATCAATTATCCTAGCTCAGTTTCTGTAACAGTTTTAGCACTCCGTGGTTCTGGGTTGGCGGTCTCCAACAGGCCTGGCTACCCAGCAACATGTACGCCATACCAGGGGTCTGATGCCTTGGAAACAGCTGTCCATTCGGGAGCAGAATGGGCTCTGCTTATTTTCCAGTCAGGACTGAAGATTATGCATCAATACCATGATTAACAAAGGCCAGTTCCAGTTTCAAAGGGGCCACGAAGGAGATGGCTACACTGGCTAAAACAAAAATTACATTATAAGGTCACAGATGCTCTAAGGGACAGAGGGTGACATTCCAGTATGATGCATACATTATATGGTAATAAGTTCCAAAACCACATGACTGGAAGTACTGAGACATCTACTTGTGGATATTGTAGGGTATACCTGACCTATAGTGTGCATAAGCCTGGGTGTGCCCTGCTTAGCCTAGCATCCTGTGCTTTACAGGACAGGCTCTGGCTCACCAAGACCTGCATTAATACCAGTGGTTGGAGAAAATCAAGAAAAAAAATATTAAGAATTTAATAACGGGCAAGTAAAAAGACTTTTTGCCCCAATACCTCCTTTGCAGTTACTTTTGGATATGACACAGCAAAATAATGATTTAAGTTTAATAAAAAACGGCTTATTAAGGCCTTGAAGCTCTGTGCTGCCTCCATGTCACCAGTTTTGCAACAAACAACAGAGATAGACCTCCCGAGCTGCCCAACATCACTGGCCCAGCCAGCAATCGACACTGCAGCTGACAGCTGACCCCAGGCCGGCAGCACCCTGCACCTCCACAGCGAGGACAGAGCAAATGCAACATGCCCCACAGATATCTTCCCCTTCTCACTCTCCCTGTCTTTCACATGCACACTAGAGATAGCTGCTCATATTCTCACCCTGGCAACAAGATCCAACCTGCTAGCCCCAGTGAAACTCATCTGAATAAATTCAACAGGAGATGAGAGCAGTGGAGGAGAAATCTGCTTATATTATGATAGGAGGAAGGGGGGGGGTATTCAGGCAGGGACAGTTTCATGCACTTTTGATCATGTGGTTGACAGTGCTGGAAGCACTGGCCGCTGAATAAAAGGTTGAAAATGGTGATGAAACCTAGCGACAGGCAACTCTTGACAGTCAAATGATGACAAGCACGCTGCTGGCCAGAGCCCATCATTCAGAACTGCTGTAACCCGTTCAAACTTTGCACAGTGGCTAAGTGGGGGGGAGAGAGGGAGGGGTCAAAGGTTAAGGACTAAAAAGACAGCAATGAAAGGCAAGTGTTATGCGCCAGTGCACGAGGACTGGTTGTCTCCTGGAGAACATGCAAAATGCACTCATTCTGTCCAGCCAGGCACAGATCTCAGGGTCTTAAATGAGACCATTGCTGATTCTTGAAAAGCAGGATCTGACAGCACGCCACTCAACTTGTCGGCCATGAATCCGATTCGCTCTCCCATCTCAAACCACAAATGCGTGCAAAGTTTACGCTCATGAACCAGAGCTCTGACACCCTTAAAATACATAGAGATTCCTCAAAAAATAATCAGTAGAAATAATTAAAAGTTTCTCTTACAAATTCAGTAGGGAAGTCTTCAGCATCATATTCAAGGGATTTCATTCACATTTCCATAAAAAAAGCAAAAAAAAAAAATAGTTTATACCTAAACACTAAAGGGAAATGACACATTTTCACAACTGGAGCTTGTGAACCACATTCCTTAAATAATTTCTGGGCTCTCTGCACAATGCCATCAAGTTAAAGATCACAAACATACACACTTCTGAATGTGATGGATTTGTGGGACAGTATACAGTGTCTTCATAATGTTAGAGTGGAGGATAGGCTACACAGTCCACTTTGCTGAATGTTACTGATTCTCTCACTAGTTTTACTTATACGAACATATACAAACTATATACAGAAAATGTCAATGTCTTAAGTTTCTTCATATGGATTTTCTGGGTGAACAAAATAATGCTAATACATGCAGAGACACAGGGTACTAATATATATTCACAATCTATGATTATGAATACACTCATCTAATTAACATTGCACAAGCTCATTAATAAATTTTCTAATCTGCTAATAAAATGCATCCAGTATTTGGCTTGGACTGGCTGGTGTGACTATTTCTTACCAAACTGAGTATCTTCACACACAGTCGAATATTCAAGTCCCATGAGGTCCAAAATCAAAAGCCCAAAGGTTCTCAGTTTTGCCTGCAATGTAGTGAACTGAGCTCCCATAGGACTGCTGAATCCCTCTCCACATACAAAAAGGGTCTTAAAACACATGTTTCAGGCCTGATTCTCTCACTTTCCAGATTCAGTTCCCAAACTGGTCTCCAGTTTCTTTTTTAAACTTGAAGTACATTATCTGTATAAATAAAAACGTATTCCCTATTAATTCTGTATGCAGCTACTCACGTAACTCATGCAACAAAATCAGTAGATTAACTGACCTGGTGAATCATCTGTATTCATTGTTTTGTCAGTTGGTGAAATGCACTTTTTAGTCTGAGTTAAACATAAAGTGCACAAATACAATTCTAAGTGTCTACTATATTGGAATTGGACTTAGTATTTCAAAAAGAAGCACGAAAATCCTATATACATCATATAAAGATAATGGAATCTGATACAATAATAATGAAGAACATCATTTGACTGCATCTGTTACATTAAAGCATACACTAGCCTTTTTCACCAGATTAGCATCAAATAAACATTAGAAGGCATAGTAGATATGAAACACAAAAAGTATATTTTCTTTATATTACCACATTTATTTCAAGGCACAATTTGAAAAGATAGATCTAAAAATAAAAAATAAAAAATAAAATAAAAACCAGGAAAATGATAAATTGAACTTATTTATGAGTTGTTTAATAATCTCATATGTAATGTGAACTATCACTGCAAATTGACTGTGTTTAGACAAATAGTCACAGTAGAAAGAAAACAAATACACACCTCTGGTTTTAGAATATTACTCAAAATTCATATTCATTTATTAATTCATCTCTCATAAAAAATATTAAAGTATAATAAGAATAAAAACAAATCTATTTGTGTTCTCAAATGCAGTTCTGCAGATTATCACTGCCTATAAGAGAAATAATTCAGGCTGCCTAAGCTTAGTTGTTTATTTGCATTTTTGGGTCTTTGTGATTTTAATTTAGCATTTCAATTTGTGGCACACACTAAAGCATAAGAGTTGTCTTGTCAATCATCCTACGATATATCTATAGGCTATATCTGTGTACAATTTAATTTTTAGAATACAAATCACATCACGGTAACATAGTCGGCTGAAGTACCATAGTAACTTCAGTGAGCTTTGCCTATGGTTGATTCATTCCCATCACTATTACAAGTTGTACAGGACTAATGTCCGAGACTGAAATGAGGAAGCAAAATGAAATGAAAATTAAGCCTTTATTAAAGGAAAATGTTATGGAAATTATGGAAAATAAGCCTGACATAAGACAACAAATACTCAACTAACTTATTCTGCCAATAAAAAAAAATTGGTACTAAATTTAACTTCCAGTTTCACAGATAAACTGCTGTTACTTAACATGTCCAGTCCTTACGAGAGTTAAGTTTAAGGTGTTTTGGCTTATTTTATTCATACTTTTTTGCAAATAAAGAAAAAAATTAGCCCATGAATTGCTTGATAAAACTATTGTTCTGATTCACTGAGAGTTTGTAGAGCCAGAATGTATGTTGAGCTATACTGTCGTCTTTACAAACGCTTGTTGATGTTTCTGACCTATATTGTTTTATTTTTGGCCACAGTATAGTATATTATCCATACCATTATTAAATAATTCAGTACTATATTCTGTATGTTCAAAATTTTTTTTTAAATACTTCAGTATTCTCTGCAATACAATAGAGATGTACTATGCACAAGCAAGTGACAGTTCCATCGATAAGCCAGCCTGGCTTGTTGATGGCTGCTCATCGGTCAGTGATGTGACATGCAGAGGCAGCAGTTTTCGGTGTTATATCACACAAAGTTGACAAAGCAGGTCAATTCAGCACGTCTTCCCTTTATTGTGCTCTTATTTCACAGAACTGAACCTGGAACAAGCGCACTTGTCTCCCGTGCCATAATGCAGTATATCCTAACTCAGCACAACAGCGTCACAAAACATCAATTGGCGTTGCATGCAGAAATGACAGTCAAAAGATGTTTCCCGCGTGTGAGAACAACTAAGACTGTATGTGACACAGTAAGATGGCCGCTGGCTGATTGTCAGTGCTGCTATTGTGTTATAGCACAGTCTCATGTCGCTCACCTTGCACTATGATGCTACACTTAAGTACTGCAGGTATACATATGTGATGTCTTAATGGATTCTCAAAACATTTGTCATGTACAGTGTAAGCTATAAGTGCTCAACCATCTCATGGTATGTTTTTGTAGTAGTTCATAGTGTTCATAATGCTATAGTTATGCTACGACATCAGACATGTACTGTAAATTATAGATTACAAGACATTAAAGTATACATGTTTTAATCCGCCATAAGATGCTCATTCATATACCAGAATTCCTGGAAATCATTTTTTTTCTCCACAGTTTCCGTTCATTTAATTTCCCCCCCCCCCATTATTTTCACTATTATTTATTTGTACATGTACAAAATATTTATGTATTTATTATTCACTGCAGTGAAAGATGTAGACGGTCACCACCTCTAACATAAACAAGACGATTCCAGCACTCCATCTATCATTACTCTCAATCACTTTATCCTGGTCAGGGTTGCTGTAGTCTGGAGCTGATCCCAAAATTTATGGCCACTAGGCTATCAAACTATACCCTGGATGGGACACCAATCCATCATCACAAGGCAACAAAAAAAATCCATCCATCCTTTAGCAGTGAACAGGGGTCCAATGAAAGACAAGGAGTTGATCCAGAGTCTATCTGCTTGACAAACAGGACACACCATGGACCAAGCACCAACCCATCACAGGCTAGTCCCACACACTCATTTACTGACAGTAATGCACTACAGGTAACACACAGTCACCATTGCAACTGAAACAAGTCTGTGGACTGTGGGATGAAGCCAGAGCACCAGAGAAAACTCACTCAAACATGGGCAGAACTGGATTTGACCCGTGTCTAAAGTCATAGCACCATCCTCTGACCCGTTGTGTTCCCTATAGAAAATCAGTTTTATCAGAACACAAAAAAGATTTGAAGATCTGACACTCTATCCCATACATTTTGCAGATATGATTTCCACATGGACTTAAATCATAAGGACACAGACAGCTGAAAGACCTCCCACACTGGGCAATAAAAGGTCCATGGTGTAAGCTCTAGTTGGGACTGACCCTTCCTCTGTGATGTCATTTTATAGAGGATTTGCAACATGGTGGGCTAATCAATATGTGTTATTTGATTGTAAATACTGCATGCAAAAAGCACCTCTTCTGAAAATAAAGCATTGTGTCCACACCCAGTTTTGTTTGCCTGGTCTAGTAATAGCAAACATACCCGCAATAACAGGATTTTTTTAACATTATTTTTCAAATAGCAAAACTCAGATAACAAGAATTAAATTAGAAGCAGGCTGCTATCGTATATTTTGGTATAAATTTTCTTTCTAGTGACCTATATTTGGCCTAAGCATGTTCTAGTCATCTGCATTTCCCAATAATAACAGACACATGAATGGCACAAATCACCAATATCGTAACCAAAACAAACAAAATATTGCAAAGCAAATGAAGAAATAAATCTGATAAATCTGTTAATTCCACAATTTGACTCCAACTTTAAACAAACGTTGGCTCCAACATGGTAGGATGATCGCATTAGCTGCCACAAACTGTCACTTTTACACTAATTCACAGGGTGACATTTGGGGGGAAAAGTGACTGTTTAGATGTATGGCTACATAATCAGCAACTGCCTCTCTGGTTGTTAATTTAAAATAACTACCAAGGGAAACACAAAACATCTTAATGAGTATTAGGAAATTAAATTCTAAACAGTTTTCACAACCAGCGAGAAAAAAATAAACATCTAAATGCTATCAGGTCAGGGCCTAGTAGTATCTGCTGCCCTTAGTGACAGTTATAGAGGGAAGGGGGGGGGAATCACCAAACCACATTTTATTGTTCCTGGGGTATTAGTAAATGAGAAACACCCCAAACAGTATCAGCACCATCTTAAAAATGTGCCACAGCAGGTTTTAGCAGCCTTTGATTCAGATCTGCTTGAAATTATCGTTTCAGAACCTTTTCCTAAGAGGGAATGTAGAAGCTGTAAGTGTGGCACAAACCCAAATCAACTTCAACAGCAAACTGCACAATTTCATGGGGAGGGGAGCAACTATTTTGCTACACAAAAACTCTACACCAGCAAAAGAAAAGACTAAAACCCTGTTGACTAGAAAATGATGCCGTTCCACTGTGTTCTGCCCAGTTCAGCAACACACAGCAACACCCGCCAAACTACACACATGCAAACTACCGTGTAAGGTTTTTGACAATTTAAATAACATCACACTAAACATCCTTACACAGGATAACTCAGGTTACATGGGTTTGGTGTTAAAAAAAATTATTATAATTAAACTTTTTTTTCTGGGTCTTCTGTGCTCATTAAAAAAGTTTTCTGATGAGCTAAATGTTCAACTTGTAGGTTTTAGTCCAAAGGGGGTCTGATAATTTTAAGAATACATCAGGCAAGCAAAGCAAAAACAAAGGGTACATTTAAGGTTTGTTCCACTATTTCCTCTTTAATTAATACATTTGAACAAAATATAAACACTTTGCTGTTGCACATCATTGCTTCCTAAAAATGCTTTTGGTCCTAAACAGGATGAATTAATGACTATTAGACCTGACAGGATCTGTTAGTGTGACATTCTAACAGGAAACCGGTGCTTATTCATCCGTTTTGTGAGAGAAGGCAGAGAAGTGTTTAACAAGTACCGACTAAAGCAGTGGTTACTAACAAGGAGTTTAAAGCTGAAGATTGTTGGTTCAAGTCCCATCATTACTATAAAACCCATTTTCAAGTTACTTACCGAGAACTGATACAAAAAGACACCCTGCTGTCTATGCAGTTTCTCTAGTGTAACAATGCTTCGACGAAAGCACGCGATATAGCAATAATAATAGTAACAATTCATCTTCCCTAACGGTTTGAATGTCTGCACTGCTATACTGCTACATTTTAGAGCACTGAAATAAACTAACAAAAATATGCTTTTGTGTGTGTCACACACACTCACCAGTAATTAATCGGTAACATAATTATTTCAAATAAATCAAATTGGAAGACAAAAAGACGCGGTGTGAGTTTTATCAAATTATTGGAACGAAATAACCCTATTTACACGGCAACTATAACTTATAAAAATTGTGAGATCATTAGGTACTCGTTATTTATTCGGCACATGACAAGTGAAATAAATGAGATTAATAGTACGAGGAACGAACGAGCCGTTATTTATTTTGGGGGGCGCTTCAACAAGGGGCTAGCTAGCTAGCTTGCTGTCAACATCTGGGAACTCTGCCTCCGCTTCCCTCACTAGCTGGGCTGATGTGTTAACTACCAACCCATTTCAAACCATTTTTAAAAAAAATAAAATACGCCAAGCATCTGTGCTGAGTGAAAAGCAATAACAATAGGTACCTTTCTTTTCTTCTCCCTCTCACTGCTATCCGACCTTTTCATGTTCCTGGACTTACATTGCCTCGACTGCACGACAGGTTATCATGGGATAAGTAGTTTTTTCAAATTCGGAACCACAGTTGGGTCTTGTTCTGCAAACCTAAATATATGACCCGGACACATACATCATATATGTTTTCGGAACACAGAACGAAAAATGCGATATCTGAGCAGCTCTATAAAGTTCGTCAAGAGATTAACAGTCACGCGAAATGCATTTAGAAAACTACGTTTCCCACAAGCCCCTCTTCAGGAAGTTCTTCTAAATAACGGAAACCCGCTAGTTGTTTGTTAGCAACAGTCACTGGAATAAAGCGCTGATTGTAGGAAGGTAAGAACGGGGCGGTGTTACAACTAGTCAAATCTGAAGTAAATTAAAATTGTTGCGTTATACACCATTGATTATAATCTTTTTTGATGCGGAAAATGGCAACTATTCTGCTGTTATCTTACTATTACTATTCAACATGTACTATCCAAGTGTACAGCAGTAAAATGAGCGGTGAGTAAGTTACCAAGTTACTGGTAACTACGTTTTATTGTTACTAAGTGATTGGTAACCAGTTTGCTGTGAGGTACTTGGTGATGTGTTCAATTATTAGTTTATTTTTCTATTACGGATCATGTAGTTTTAACATGTGCCTGACCATCGTGATAAAGCAGGGTTTACCCCGTCTCCCACTTTTCCTGTTTGAGCCTTTTTTTTACGTTCAAACCCGTTCTGACATATCACCGTCATGAAGCTGACTTGGTGAATGTGTGCAGTCCAGAACAGGCTCCTATAATCTGAAGGCTGTTGATTCAAGTCCCAGCCCCACCCCTGCTGTACTGCCTTTGGTCCTGGTACATGATGTAGTGATAATATCCTGCTCTGTACAGCTGGATGTACTTTGAGACACAGTCCAGACCAATGCCCTGTCTTGGTGTTGCCAGTTGATTTCTTCCTAGAACTAAACTGATCATAAGAGCAGTTATTTAGAAAACATAAGGAAGAAGTGATTAACTGGTGATGCTCAACTGCATGGGTCTTTTCTTGATTTGTGAAAAAACCTATCTCCTGTCACACCTTTACCTAACTTACTCTGCTCTATACTTTGCTATACTGAGGTGCCTGTTCAGCTGTGACAGTGGCCACATGTGAGCTCAGTCAGACGGCCCTTCACAGTTTAGTCTAATTTGATTACTGGGTCCTGTCTGATCCTGCAGTGCATTATCTGATGTTTGGTAGACAAATTCTCAAATTGAGTTTGGCTTCTTTAACTATCCAAACATGAACAGATACAAATTGCCTGGTGTTCGGTTGTCAGTTGTCATGGCATTGAAATAAAAAGGTGATCTGGAGCCTATCCTATTAGCATAGACTTGTCAAGTAGAATACAGACTGGATGGGACATCAGTCTCTTTCTTTTACACACACACACACACACACACACACACACACACACACACTCACACTACAAGCAGTTTAGAATTCAGCAGTTTACCTGAAACATGTGTTTGGGCTGAGAGAGAAAATGCCAGCAAACCTATTGAGAACATTCAAACTCCGCAAAGACTGAGCTACGTTCGAACCCATGGCTGAATCTACAACCCAGAAACTGTGATACACCATCACTACCTGCTGCACCACTGTGCCACCAGAAGACTTATAACAGAAGAGTTACTTACACTTGTGAGTAACAGATGTAACTTTCCAACAGCAATGTAGTCAATGAGGAAAACTGTTTCAGAATGAGTGTACTGCCACATGTGGCACAGTCAGTTGTATTGTGGGAGTCTTGGGAGCGCTGTACCAGCAAATAAAATGTGCAGTTCAGTAGCAGGAAATAGCAAACAGCATTTTAAAAAGAACCAAATACTATAAATAGTATGTCACCTATATATTAGAAGCAAGGGGGTTCTGGTTTCCTTTCTGTTTCTACTGGAATGGTTTGATGTCCAAAGGTGACACATCTGTGGTGACTTTTCAGAAACAGTCATGTAAGGTATAGCATACTGTATATAGCTTATCACTAAATAAGGGTGGCTGTGCTGCTCTGAGTTTTTGCTAAATTATCCCCAATTTACAATCAGGAAAGACACTGCCCTGGCATTTTTAGAATTTATTTTTTAAGGATTGTCAAGCTGCATCATGTTGAGTTTTTATTCTTCCATGCTGAAATGTGTTATGCTGATCATCTTTTTCAGATTGAGCCATGTCAGCTGTAGCTGATGAAACAGCGGGAGACCTGCCCGTGAGAGATACGAGCTTCAGTCTCTCTGGAGGCAGGGGATTCCAAGGTCTGAAACACCTGCTATTTATTACCATTACAGGCTTTGATCAGCCTCTTCATTTGTTCCCTTTGCCATCTCGTTTTTATGGCAAAACTGACCCAAATGAACCCACACACAATGATCGAAGACACATGTGCCTTTCACCTGTCTTATAAAAGTTTAAGGGAATAAAACCATTTTTTTAAATGTTTCTTTGTGTCTGGTCACTCAGTTCCATAAATGGGCTCATGTAACCTACAGTTCCTCAGCCCCTCTTTCTTGTTTTGGGGTAAAATACTGAAGTAAACAAATGTATTAAATGCAAAGGTGAGCATGAATGTAAACATAGTTATGAGTAAAAGATAAAATGGTCAATTTTCCTGCATTTTGCTTCATCTGCCATAACCCTATCTGGACTAGTGTTACATTATAGTGGTGCTTGAAAATTTGTGACCCTTTCAGAACTTTCTATAGTTCTACATAAATTTGACCTAAAACTACATCAGATTTTCACACAAGACCTAGAAGTAGATAAAGAGAACCAAATCAAACAAATGAGTCAAAAAAACTGATTTGGACATTTATTTATTGAGGAAAATGATCCAATAACACATATCTGTGAATGGCAAAAGTATGTGAACCTTTGCTTTCAGTATCTGCTGTGACCCCATTGTACAGCAATAACTGCAACTAAACATTTCCGGTAATTTTTGATTAGTCCTGCACATCGGCTTGGAGGAGTTTTAGACCATTCCTCCTTACAAAACAGCTTCAACTCTTACGTTGGTGGGTTTCCTCCTATGAACTGCTCGCTTCAGGTCCTTCCACAACATTTCTATTGGATTAAGGTCAGGACTTTGACTTGGCCATTCCAAAACCTTAACTTTGTTCTTCTTTAACCATTCTTTGGTAGAATGACTTGTGTGCTAAGGGTCGTTGTCTTGCTGCATGACCCACGTTCTCTTGAGATTCAGCTCACGGACAGATGTCCTGACATTTTCCTTTAGAGTTTGCTGGTATAATTCAGAATTCATTGTTCCATCAATGATGGCAAGCCGTCCTGGCCCAGATACAGCAAAACGGGCCCAAATCATGATACCACCACCACCACCACCACCACCACCACCACCGTGTTTCACAGATGGTATGAAGTTTTTAATGCTGGAGTGTTTTCCTCTCTCTAAGCATAATACTTCTCATTTAGACCAAAAAGCTCTATTTTGGTCTTATCTGTCCACAAAACATTGTTCCATTAGCCTTCTGGCTTGTCCAGGTGATGTTTAGCAAACTGCACACAGGCAGCAATGCTCTTTTTGGAGAGCAGCAGCTTTCTCTTTGCAATCCTGCCATGGATACAATTGTTGTTCAGTGTCCTCCTGATGGTAAACTCATGAACATCAACATTAGTTAATGTGAGAAAGGCCTTTTGCTGCTTAGAGGTTACCTTGGGCTCCTTTGTGACCTTGTGGACTATTATATGCCTTGCTCTTGGTGTGATCTTTGCTAGTCAACCACTCCTGGGGAGAGTATGAATGGTCTTGAATTTCCTCCATTTGTACACAATCTGTCTGATTGTGGATTGGTGAAGTCCAAATGCTTTAGAGATGGATTTGTAACCTTTTTTCAGCCTGATGTGCATCAACTCTTGTTCTGAGGTCCTCAGAAATCTCCTTTGTTCATACCGTGATACACTTCCACAAACATGTTGTGAAGATTCAACTTTGATAGATCCCTGTTCTTTAAATAAAACATCTCAACCACTCACACCTGATTGCCATCCCATTGATTGAAAACACCTGACTTTAATTTCACCTTCAAATTATCTGCTAATCCTAAAGGTTCACATACTTTTGCCACTCACAGATATGTGTTACTGGATCATTTTCCTCAATAAATAAATGACCAGGTCTCATTTTTTTGACTCATTTGTTTGATTTGGGTCTCTTTATCTACTTTTAGGACTTGTGTGAAAATCTGATGTAGTTTTAAGTCAAATATATGCAGAAATATAGAAAGTTCTAAAGTGTTCACAAACTTTCAAGTACCACTGTACATAGTGTGAGTCATCTCTGTGTTCTTTTTATTGTGTTTTGGTTTGCAAGCCTTTTATTTTTAAAGATGGTTTTTCAAAAATTGACATCCAGCTGCTAAAATCAGTGGACATTACAATCAGATGTCTGCTTACTGTTCTATCCTTTGCCAATTTGTTGGCAGATTCACTGGTCCCACATAATGTTCGAGCACAACAGTTTGTGTCCCGCGTCAGCCGTAAGGAGCTGGAGGACCGCTATCTGCGCCTCCATGAGGAAAACCTTCTGCTCAAACAGCATGCCCACCAGCAAGAGGATAAGATAAAGAGGTTTGAGCCATCCTCCCTAACACCTTCAGGCCAGCACCTTTGTGCAGAGAATTTGCTGTATTTTTTGTTAAAATAAGATTAGTTCAACTCTGTCAAATGTTAGTTACATAATTGTGTGGAATATTGTGCTCTTACACAATAAAAATAGATACATTCATATATGATTTATTTATTTATATACATCTTTAAATGACCTGACATAGGGTAAAATTTTTATATTCATTTATATTTTTTAATTTTCCTATAGTAAAGAATTTTCCTGCTCAGTTTTTTTATTTTATTAGCTTTTTTCTTTCAGTAATGATTTGTACTGATGTATAGATTGATTTATTTTTTGCTGAAAAATTCTTCAGACAGTCAAAAATGTTGCCCTTGTCCAGCCTGTAATTTCAAGTGTCAGAACATTCTTTCAACTTGTAACCCAGTGAACAGAACTGAAATTTGAACTTTGCCAATAGTTCCTGTCATACTGCAAATCACTCATCTTTTAACTGGTTCTGTTCTTCATCCATTTCAGCTGTCAGACATTTTGTAGGTGCATGGCAAGAGTTGCATAGCCCTTACAACATGCTCAGATGTGGTATTGGCTCTGGACAAAACATTGAAGAACTGTTGCTTATCCTCTTTTTCTGTCTGGCCCAGTTGTCAGATGATACTCATTGAGCTCCACATGAGACTTTGACAAGACCCATTTTTTCCTCCATATTGCATTCAGTGTGTGTTCCTGATACAATTTAAAGGTGAAAAGTTCCTGTGCCAAAACAAAACTGAATGTATTAAAAAAACAGACAATGACCTATCTGTATTGGCAACAAATTCTCCCCTTGTAATTTTGCTTTGAGTTGTTAAGATCCCTGGATTTTACATTATTTAGCAGTCATGAATTTAAAGGAAACATAATGAGTAAGAGATTTTTTGTTTCCTTTTTTCCCCCAACGGTATATTTTATTGGACCACCTACCCCTTATACCTATAGTAATATCACATGGCATTGCTGTGTTCACAGAATAAAAAGGTCAAATAATATTGTCATTAAATGTATTAGTGAACACACGAATGAATTGCAGACTCTACATTTTAGTCACATTTTACTGACCACAGCAATTTTAGTATTCTGTAGAACACTGCTTGAGGTGTTTTTTTTTTTTTATTGAATGAGCATATGGAACAAATGTGTTTCCCCGTTCACAAGCTTTCAACAATATGCCTTGGGAAACTGTTATTTGTCAGTGCTGTAAAGCAGATTGCTGTCCACTGGTTTCAATTAACATCAAAGGAATCTTTGCAAGCCATAATAGTTATATCA
The DNA here is from genome assembly GCA_900497675.1 of Arapaima gigas. Classification (NCBI taxonomy): domain Eukaryota; kingdom Metazoa; phylum Chordata; class Actinopteri; order Osteoglossiformes; family Osteoglossidae; genus Arapaima; species Arapaima gigas. Next base: position 887,090 of record UFQX01000090.1, on the reverse strand, counting down.
GAACCTGAAATTTATTATTCCTGTTTCATTTTGAAGTCCTCATGTGATTATGTCCCTTTTAAATTCTTTTTTTTTCTTGCTGGCTTTTCACATTCCTTCCTTCCTTTGTCCCATTTTTCTGTCTCATTTTTAATGCAAGAACTGCCTCTTTACTCCAGGATGGCGACCAAGCTGCTCCGGCTGGTGAAGGACAGGAAGCGGGAACAGCAGCCAGGCTTGGGACCACAGTTGGTGGGCCGGGACGTTGAGATGGAGGAGATGATGGAGGAGCTGCAGGAGAAAGTTCGTGCACTGGAGAGGCAGAATGAAGCCTTGAAACAGCGCCTTGTAACAGCCAAGCTACAGCTGCAGCTGCAGGCCCAGGGACGCAAGCATGGCTCCTATGGACATGTGAAGCCACGTGTCAACACTGGCCTTCGGAAGCCAAACCCCAGGATGCAGTCCCCTGGCAGAGGTGCAGCCCACCTTTCCCAGGACTGCCCATGGTCCACTCTGCCTGTCTGTGCTGAGCACCTGTGCTTTGAACCACTGTACATATAGCAAATCTTAAAAGAAATTTTATTTAATTTTTCTTGTTCTCAGTGTTGTATCTTCCGTGAGGTCCAGTGTGGCACTGTCTTTTTAAACATTATTAACCTTTTTGTAAAATTTTGTTATACTGTACAATAGATTACTTTTTTGTTTATACTGTAGGCCCTACAAGTATTGTAGTTGTTATACAGTACTGTGCAAAAGTCTTAGACACCTGTGGGAAAAATGCTATAAAGCGAGGATGGTTCCAAAAATAATTCCATGAATACTTATTAATCAATAAACCTTCGAAAAAGTGCAGTAGACAAAAAAACCTCAATCAAATCGATATTTGGTGTGACCACCCTTTGCCTTTAAAACAGCATCCATTCTCTTATGCAAACTTGCATGCAGTTTAAGGTAGAGTTTGATAGGCTCTTTCAAACATTTTGAGGAACTGGCCACAGTTCTTCTGCAGACTTTGACTGTCTCTGCATGTCCTCCCAGACTGACCTAATTTTGTTGAGATCAGGGCTCTGTGGAGACCATACCATCTGTTGCAGGATTCCTTCTTTTTGCTGAAGATAGTTCTGTATGACTGAGACTGGGTGTTTGAGGTCATTCTCAGGCTGCAGAATGAATTTGGGACCAATCGGAAACCTCCCTGATGGTAGATAAGAATCTACCTGTACTTCTCAACAGACATTGAAGTTACATGCCTAAGACTTTTGCACAGTACTGCAGGTGCTACCTTGTACTTAAAGGACTCAAGTTTGACCAGTCTGCTGTAGTATTCTTGAGGAGAGTAATTGCCCTAAATTGCTCCAGTAAAAATTGACCAGATGTACAAATGGGTAATTGGCTTGACATTGTAAGTCACTGTAGAGGAAAATATCGTGTCGTAAATGTACCCTTGGATAAAGTGTAAAAGTTACAGTAGGTCTAATAAAAATTAATTTATACTCAGAAGAAAAGGACTTAATATTTTATGAACAATCTTTTTAAGTCTGAATATTTATTCTCATTTTTATTTGGTTGTACCTGGACAATTGTCCAAAGAGGAATTGAAAATGTATTGCACAGAGTCCCTTAGTGCATTGATGTTGAATATAGTGTTGATTTAGCAGCATAGGAGGCTTCTTACAATAACATTTTTTTCCTTTTAAAAATATTATTATGATGGCCATGGTCTGTTAGTGGACTGACAGTGAATTTCACAAAATCAAGCTTATAAACAAGGTGGTTTGTGTTGTTTCTCTTTCTGTCTCCTAGGTCGGATTTCTGTGGATGAGAGTCCCAGGGCAACCCAGAATTTACTCCCTCGATATGGACATAGTCTGTTGGATGATGCCAGAGCAGAGATCCGCAACCTGTATGTGCTCTCATGAATTTCTTCAACACATCACTTTGTGATGACTGAAAAAAACTTCATTGACTGCATTTGTAAAGTTAATGTAAAGTTGGACTGAATTTCATCCAAGATGATAATTATAGAAACCATAGTTGTTAGCTGCAATCAAACTAAAGTCTGCTTTTTATTTACCCTTGTGTGTGTGTGTGTGTGTGTGTGTGTGTGTGTGTGTGTGTGTGTGTGTGTGTGTGGGTGGGTGGGGGTGGGTGGCCAGAGAGAATGTGATCAAGTCTCAAAGGGAGCACATGGAGGAGATGGAGCAGTCGGCAGAATTGCTGAAGGAGCAGCTGAGGATGAAGGAGCGCGAATTTGAGGAGGGACTCCTGCGCCTGAGAGAGGAGCATGCCAGTGAACAAAGGTGATATCCTCACCCTCACCTTTAGTGAATCAAGCCTCTCACCCCAGGGGTCTCCTCGCATTGCCAAGCAAGTTATCACTTAGCTTGAACTCCAGCACTTTGGCTTTAATGTGAGTACGTAACATAACACACATGGTCATTGAAAACAGCAACAACAAAATTTAACCTTTAACACATCCTGAGTGCCAAAAGTGTTAATAGCCTATTTTTCTTTTTAATCCCCCAATTGTCATGTATACTATTAATAAAGTTTAAAAGAGCCTGCTGAACAATAGCTATAAAAACATGGTGTGATTTGTACATATTAAATAAGCATCAGGTGCAGACCTTTTGAAGTTGAATGTTTAATGTTAGAGATTTATCGACCTCTTCCTGAGTTAAATGGGGTTCTGGGTGCTTTTTCACTTCACAGGTGTTTGCTCTCCATGAATGGTATCAGCTTCCACTTGCAACTGCAGTTTTGTTTTTTTAATTTTTACTTAACAATGTGGTGAAAGCAATACTTTGTATAGCATGGATAAGACTAAAAAAGTAAAGCTACATTTATTTAGCTGACCTTTTTCTACAAAGCAGTTTAAAATGTTTAGCTACTTAAAATGATTTACCAAGGGTAATTTTTACTGGAGCAATTCTGTGTAAGTACCTTGCTCAGGGGTACTACAGCAGGAGGTGGGATTCATACTTGTGACCTCCAGCTCCAAAGGAAGCAGCTGTAACTACTGTGCCACCTGCTGCCCCGCATGTTATGCTATTATGTTTGGATACAGTTACATGTTGCAGTGTCAGTCTTTTTTGGTTAGAAAATGTGATAGTCTTCCAGTTTAGCTGCAAAGTTAAAGAGAAATTGTGTGTTGTAGATGTTTGGTGGCCTACAATTTACAGTCATGGTTGAATGAGTAAATAATGGGTAGTGTGGAGTGTGTTCTGGATGCACAAGTGCCAGGACTACTGTGAAAGGTCACGAGTGGTGGCCCTCAGTGTAGATTTTAATTGAACTCCTGCTCTGGACTCTTGTCTTCTCACACTTATTGAAGTCACATGTCTTTGTCCAACATTTGCTTGGGCAATCTCAGTAGTGGAGTAAATACAAGGTTGCTTGTATTGCTTGTAGTTGCTTTGAGTTCAAATACGGTTGCTTAAATGATTCTCTTTATTAATCTGTAACTGACATTTGTTTTTTTGCATAATAGCTAAATGGTCAGATGCTACAATAGACAAATGAAATATTTCAACATCGAATTCCCTTTTTTGTTTCTCTTCTACAGTATTTGGTTTGTTGTGATGACTTTTAAACCAGCAGGCTACATATGAGAAGTCTGTGTAAAACCCCTCTGTCTTTGATTGCCTGTTTGGTTTGAAATCAGCTGATTCTCACTCCTAGTTATTATGTACCTTATATTTGTTTGACTTGTGAGCATAAATGCTGCCAGCAATTATTCAAGTCATGCATTTTGCCTTCTCATTCATGAGACTTTATTAGTTGGAAGCTTTAAAGTCAATTAAATACACTTGATGTCTGAAATGGAATGCCTTGTGAAATAACCCATCTTCCTGTTTTATTTGCTTTGCTGCCATAGAGATGTATGTAAAATAACTTTGAAGTGTAGCGATGATACCGATGCCTCGATGCTCGATGCCTTTTGTCGTTATTAACTTAATCTTATAATAAAGTGCTGTCTTATTTGGACAGTTGTGTCCAGTGGTCGAACAGGTTTGTATTATTGGCCTCCAAGTAAGATATAGCTGCATAGAACCCTGGCGTTTTGGTGCTGCATTTGATGATTAAGTCTGAAGGTGAACCTGACTGTGGAGCCTAGGTGGCATATACATTTGTCCCTGAGCATGGTATATAAATGTGTTTTGAGTGGACTTAGTATTCTCTTAGATATGAGTAAGTCCTGGGGTTATGTAAACAAATGCAATGTCACACAACTCAGTATCATGCACCCTGTATACATGTTGCCTAGTAAAGCAAACACGAGTTAATAAATCACCCAATTGGTTTCTTTAGTTACTGACTGTCGTTATCATGCTGGACCTAAATTATACGTGATAGTTTTCTGTCAGAAATCGAGGCAGCTCAGCCACACCTTAAGATGTTAAAAATACCACACCTGGTACTGTCATGTGCTCCTTATATGGTGCTTTTTATATTTAAAACTGTTCTGAAGCCACGAGATCTTTTTCACATTGGGTTTCTAATGTTAAAGTACTGAGCCAGATTAATAAATGTGTGAGACTGCATTTAGTGCTCCAGAAACACACATCTTGACAGTGGTTAACACCACAGACTTTTTCAGTGAATGTCGATAACATGTTGGGAAGCCAAGTTCCCTTTTCAAACCCTGTGCCAAAGGCAGCTCTTGGACAGCTTCCACGCCTTTGTGCTTATTTGTCTTTCCCAAATAACCAGCCAGACAGTGCCAAAGCACCCTTCAGTCTTTGATATTCGAACGCAGGAAGACAGAACGGCTCGATGCTCAGCTGGTTTACAGATGTGTGAAGCTTGGAAGGCCGTTGTCTGACCTGAATGCAGATCACTGACTTTTTGTTTCCCTGTTCTCCAGTTTTCTCACAAGCCCTGCATTGTAGTTGTGTATACTTCTTGTCCTCAATAAAAATGTTTTATGTCATTTTGTCCTAATATGTACAATTGTTCAGTTTTTACATCTCAACAACAGTTTAATTGGTTGTTTGAGGCCATGTGTAGTGGCTTAATCAGAATTTATTTTCAGAACTGTCAATGAAGCATTTGTATATTTTGAAATCATATATTTTGTACATTTTTTTCCCCACCCGGAAAGTTTATTCCCATATTTCAGCTTCCAGTTAGGTACCTTAACTGTTGCTGTCAATGAATAATAAACGTGGCCTGTAAATGAATTAAGGTTTTATTTTACCAGTGTCTCAGAAGTCATTCAAAGTAGTTTGGCTTAAAATGACTTGCCTAGGATGTTGTTAGCAAGCCTTTTGTGTTACCTGGTGCTCTTGTGGTCTCCACAGGTCAATCATTAAGGACAACGTGGAGATGATCAAGCTTCAGAAACTGCTGGCTGAGAAAGGCAATGCTTTCACAGTGCTGGAGGACAGGTTCCTCCAGCTTCAGGAGGTGAGGGTGGTGTCATTCCACAAATGTCCATTGTGTTCATCATGTTCATTCATCAGTTTATTTATTATTATCAGCAGGCTTTTTTTGCACAACATTTTTTGCATGTCAGTGTTTCTGCTAGACCTCTGGCAAATGAGAAGCTCCAATGCCAGTTATCCACAGCTGGTCTGTGTGGGAAGGTCTTAAATTCTTCCTAACAAAAAGCATACTTCTAGGAGGTGTTCGCTAAAGGCATAACACACTAATTTGACCATAATTGTTACTGCTTATTGTTTAAGAAGTGCAAGGCTCTCAGGCAGGCATTTAATTGTGGTATCTTGTGACAAGTCTAATTGTTTTAATTCATGTCCGATTTCTTCTGCTGCTCTAAAAGTCCTTATAAAACTAATATAACAGAAAAGATAATGGTAGTTAACTAAGATATTTATATTTTAGCCCAAACATGACACTTTTTAGGGAAACAGAGCTTTTTAACTGGATAATATTGGGGGATTATTGGTAGGAGCCCGTTACCCTATCATTATTTTTCCACAAAGCAACAGCAGTGTTTTTTTTAAGTTTAAATATGTCAATAGTAAATTGTTAATGAGTCTGATTACACAATTTTTGGAGTGTACTAGATGGTTAGACTCTGCCTGACCTTTTTGCACATCTGATGACAATCTGAGCTATATAACTCAAGGGAACTTAAAAATGCACGAATAGGCCTTATTTAAAATGTGCAACCGCAGAGGCATAAGATTTGAGTTTGTAAGGTTTATTTATGTACTTGTTTATTTTACAGAGCTCACGCTGATGGTGTTTAGTCAGCATTGGTCGATAGAACATGTGATTGTGTGAAAACAACGTGAGGATAGCATAATGTGGTTTTGAATTATGAAGGTTGTCTCTGAAGGAAAGCCTTGATTTAATGTGTTGTTACAGTAAATTATAGACTCTCAGGGTTGAACAGGATGTTCTAATTGCTGATATGAAATTACAGAGTATAATTGATGTGCATATGTATTTAAACAGAGACAGATTTGCAAGTATATTTTGGATTATTTGCTCATCCGGCACTCTTACCTTGGACTGTACATAACACCACGCAAAGCAAATGATTGGCTCAGATATAAACATTTTTCTCTCTAAGAATTATTTTGTCATGTTTGATTATTAAAAAAAAAAATTAACTGGAGTTTTTTTTTTTCAATCCTCATATTTCAGGGCTTGATGAAAGCCTATTGTGCTATTACTGTTGAACATTATTAAATTGAAATGTTGAATTATGGAAGTTTAATGCTTTACCTATTTAGTGTCTTATGCTACCTCACTGAGGTATTAAATGTTAGCCTATGGCCATACTCAGATATATACTTTATGTGTGCAGCTTGCAGGATTTTTAATATCCTGCTATGTCAGTTACTTTGAGTGAAAACAACTTAGTTCAGGCCATGGAAAAACCACTAAACCACTAACCTTCTGATCTACTATTTGACTAATATTTTCTGCACATCCATAGTGAAAGCACATCCTCTTGTTTATATGTTTTACTATATTAAAAGTTTTATTTGGTGTTCTCTACAACATGAACTTGGCTCAGCAGCTCCAATTGAGGAACTCAGTCTGGTCACCCAAAAACAGCAAACACAGTTTAAATATTTCTACCCTGTCAATGTTTTGGCACATATGTGTATGTGGCTTGTTGTTCTTTGAGGCAGAGGTCCATTTAATGTCAGCAGTAGTGTAGCCCAGGGGTCAACAAAAGGTCTACGGTAGCACCGACACTGGTTGGCCTGAGCCATCCTCCTGTACTGCAACAAATGAAACATGCTCAGTGGTGAAGGATTAGGGGCTCTGTGGTCCCTGGGTCTTGGGCTGGCACGTGGCGATCTGCATGGCCCGCCCCATATGGCTTGCTTTGGTCATTGATCTGCTTCTTTCTGTAACCAACATGTCTGGTCTGGTCCCCAGATGCACGTCACTTCTCAGCAGTGCTGCTGTGGTTGCCAGTCCTACCCAGAATTGTGTGTGTGTGTGTGTGTGTGTGTGTGTGTGTGTGTGTGTGTGTGTGTGTGTCACTTGCAGTTATATGTTTCCCTTGAACTCTTATTCAACGCTGCCTCCTGCTGTCAGGCTGGAGTATAGCAAGTTGCCTGATCTGAATCATGGTTCTAGCTGCTCTGCATTTTATCAATAACATGAAGGAGTTAGGGAGAGTGATGAGAACAGAAGATGTAAGAGTGAAATTTTATTCTTGTTTACTTCTTGTTCTTTTTGTGCCCTGCACAGAGACATGATTTCCTTAAGAGAATATCAATCCGAATCCGAATATCCATCTGCAATAACTGTAAAAATAAAACGTCAAAGACAATGGTTGTTACAGTATACCATTATTGCCTTTTCAAAAATGTAAAATGGTGCATATTGTAAAAACTGCAAAAGTAATATAAACTAAGGTCAAAGAGCTGTTCACAAATAATGCGTGTAATATATAGTGCATATCTGTGGTGTGTGGCAGTTTTTACTGCCTTGCTTGCATGCATTGAGAGCTGCTACGGAAATGGTGGTCAGTGCTGACATTCACCACGGACTGGCTGCCTACATGCTGTACAGAGCCAGAAGATCCTGAAAGGAAGCCATGATGCGGTGATGGCCAAGGTGGACGAGCTCAGTGGCCAGCTGAAGGAGGAGCACCAACGGAACCGGGCCCTGGAGAACCAGCTGCACGCCAGCTCTCTGGCTCAGAGCCACACTGAGGAGGTTAGCAGGATTTTTTTTCTTCATTTGCTGGGACCCCTGGGACTCAGCTGGTCCAACTTTTGTCAAACACCTCCTGGGCTCTTATCTGTCTGTGTCTTGTTGTTAAAAATGTACAGACTTTGTCTCCTAGTATATGCAGCCTCAGACAGCTTGACTTTACTAGATTTATTACAGTGGTTCAGCACATCAGATGAGGAGGTCGTGTCTTGAATATGTTATGCTGATATGCATGTCAGAAGTTAAATGCCCCTTGCATCCAATATGTTTTTTTTCTGTTTCCTGTAGTTGCAGGAACGCATCCTGGACCTTGAGAAAGAAAGAGACCTCCTCAAGGAGAACTATGATAAACTGTTTAACAGGTGAAGGTTCAGCAATGCAAAGATGAAAGATGGCTGGCCTTTATGTTTCATCAGTCACATATGACTTGTTCTTAACAAAATGAATGAGACACCAATACCCACCTTTATAAATTCCTCCACTTTCTTCTAAATACAAGTTCAATTGCAGCTCCAGCAAGGGACTAAATTGTTTTTTCTCATCTTTTGCCTCAACATTGTCAAACAGACTCATGTAATGTCATAACAATAGTTCTTAAATTTGAATCGTCTTAATTGGCTGCAATCAAAGACACAGAGTTCCTTTGTTTTGATGGTAGCCCAAGGGTGCTATTCTGCCTGTGGTTCACCGACTGGGTGGATAGGCTTCAGCAGGCCTGTGTTTCTGCCCACAGACCCCTGCTGTCCTGCCCACTTTGCAGGGGTCAGGTGGGAGCTGCCTCTGTGCTCTGTGGGGGGGTGGTGGGTCTGTGGGAAGGACATGGAACCACATTCCTTTCCCCTGCCCCACAGAATCCCTGGCAGTGGCTCACAAACTGAAGGCCAGTCACCCCCACTCATCTCTCAGAAGCTTTCAAGTTCCCAAACCGCAGGCTGAGCGAGGCGCCTCGGTCGCAACAGCAGCAGACCAGCATATGTTTGCCTAATTCCTAAGACATGATGACAGTGGTCCCCGAGCCGCAAAAAGCCGTTGCTACCTCCCCTCACCCCCACTGCCTTACACTTAAATTGTTATTTTCTGTTGTCATTGGGTTCCAATAGTCCCACACCAAATGTTTGCTTGTTACTGGTGTTTGTATTAACCCCATGTGCACACACCCCCACAGTGCCTTTGATGTGACCCAAGAGCAGAAATGGAAAACCAGAGAACAGCAGCTGAAGCTCCAGATATCACAACTGGAGGTGGCACTCAAGTGTGACCTTGCTGACAAGAATGAGATTCTGGATAAGATCAACCTGGAGAGAGGTGACCACTTCAGTTTCTAATACCTCTGCCAGTCATATTTTCCTGTCTTGCATTCATTAACAAACAAGCCCCAACCTGGCAACACACACACTAACCGGCTGCCAAAAGAAATCCTGCATGGTCCTTGGCTGCAATGGACATCCTCTCTTGTTAGATGTGTTTTGACGTTGAGAGCACTCACAAGTCGGCCGCAGTGGTACGCTTTGCATCCTGAGCCCCATGCTTTCAAATCATTTCAGCCAACAACCACAGTGACCATCAGATTACTTCACTGAAACCAAGTAACAACTGCCAGACAGTAAAGGCACTCTGCAGCCTTTGTACATGTTTTAGAGTAGAAAACAAAGATCAATGAGATTTAAAAAATGAAACTTAAGCATAATACAAAAATACATAATTACTGCACACATTTAGTTTGAAATTTAGAATTTAAAAACGTTCAGAATTCCTTTTTGTCTGACGTGGCCTGGGCTGAATATCCAGTGTTTTATTGTTTTTCGAGCCTGTTGACTAGGAGAACTTGTTCATTTAACTAAAATCAACAGTCAGGATCCAGTAGACAAACAAATGCCAAATAAGGCTCACTGAATCAAGTTTTTGTTCCCATAAATGTCATAGAAAATGACTGACATGTAAATGGGAAGTGCTAAGTGTATTTATAATTAGAAAAACAGCCCCCGCTATCCAGTTCTGGCGGCTGTGAAAGTTTTCCTTCTAAGACCAAAGGATCCAAGCTGTCCAGTCTCACACTTCACATGTTTATCCCTATGTATCTGTTACACGAGCAGCTAGATTGCCACCTTTTCATGGCCAGACTAGTTTCATCCATAGCTTCAACCAAGCCTTCAGTCTCTATCAAACCTCTCATTTTCTCAGTTCTGCTCGCTAATTTTCTCAGACAAGGTTTCATGTTCAGTCTTTGTAAAAACACATGGTTGCTGGCATCCAGAAACCACACTGGTGTAGTTCTGTAGTTTATTTTAGGCATGTGAGTTGGAGCTAAGATTTGTTTGTTTTGGGTGCAGCCTATTAAAATATTATTTTACATTTTATTTTCAGGGTGTATGTTCACAGTGTTCATGTGACTCTAGATTCTGGGTTCCTCAGATGTCAAGCAGCATGTGCTTATCTGAGATAAATCTCAGTTAATTTCCAGATTAAACAGCATTCTCTCCAGCTCAGTATCTTCACAGTCTTTTAAAACATGCATTTATGTCCTTGGTAATGTATACATATTACTATAACCTTAAATACTGAGTCATGAAATCTTCAACCCTGGTCAAAGAAGCATTTACTCTATAATATTCTTATATTTAAAGACGACCACTGTACATTTTTGGGAAATTTGTTGGCATTTGTATATTTTAAAGTGCAGTATGGAGATTGGTTATGAGTTTTAACATTTGTTTTTTTACATTTAGAAAGAAAATGGTAGAAATACTGAACTTTAAATTTGTTCTCTGGTATTGGGTGAATTTACAGTCTGAAGTGTAACAGCATCACCTGTAACAAGTTCTACTTATGTTGCAGTTTAGTCGGTTGTATCTTGCATTTGACTAGGAAAATGAAGTGTGTTTTTCTTTCTTAAAAGGTTTGAGCAGAATTACCTGTTTTGAGAACAGGGGAAGGGGTAAGAGTTATGTGGCCACATTTTCAAGAGTTTTTCCAATTAATATGCAGTGACGTGTCACTAATGGTGTGGAACCCTTCAAAGGCATGACACCCACCAACAATGATCTTTTAGTATGACCATGTCAATCTGCTCACTGTGAAAAAGAACACTTGTTCTGATCATTACCCAAGTATGCCAGTTGGTATATGATAGGCTGAAATGAGGAAATCAAAATGGTTAGTAATACTCCAGCTTGATGTTCCACAGCTCACCAAGTATAAATGTAAGGAGGCAGCATGAAAGCAGTATTCCTACTACAGAATGGTCCCCTGCACTTAAGCAGAAAGTAAAGCCACAACACGATGGATTTTGTTGTTTCAGAGCAAAATGAAAGCTTGTCAAAACAGAATCAAGAATTACAGCTCCAGTTTCTTGAGCAGAAGCAACAGCTGGATGAAATAAAAGATCATATGAAGCTCTTTACAAAGGTAAAATAGAACAACTACCTTGATACATGTACTAATAATGAAGTGGAATGATTTGAGTCAAACAGCTGTTAGTTTTACAAAACTCCAGACAAATTAATTTTACTATTTATTTGTTCATCTTTTTTGAATGTAGTATGTTTAATGTGATTTTAGCTGCTGGGCTTGATATAGAACTTTCTAGATAATCGGATGGAAAGACTGAAAATGCAAAGCTTTTGGCTGACATTTACTTATTTATGACATTCCAGGAGAAGGTCTAAAGCTCCAGAATTTCATTTTTCACATGATGAAACCACCTTTACTGAATGTGTTTAATTTCAGGAGAGTGACACTGACATGGCAGAACTCAGTGAAGCACTGATGCTTATAAAGGTAAGTCCAAGAAGTCCATAGCTCTTCCTAAGCAGATCAACCGCCGAAGCCTTGATGTCTGGCTAAAATAGCATTTTTAAGCACAGCTGTGGGTCCCTAAATAGATTTCTGCTGCTTCCTTGCACATGTGTAAATGTAAACGTTGGACTAACACACCAAAGAAGGGTGGACAGCTTAAATTATTTTTTAGGTACATGCTTTTGTTGTTCCTATCAAAAAGAAAATTTGACTATATTTGAATTAGTTGTGTTTTTACCAATTTATATGGTATTTATTTTGGTTGCTCTTATATATTGATATTTGCTCTTATTTTGATTTTGAACTGAAAAATTTGCATAGGGTTAATGTCAAAAGTGAGATACCGGCAGCTTATTTTATAGCCTGGCAGAGGTTATGATCTTTATTTTAACTCTCATTGTATTCATGAAGCGAAAAACTGAAGCAGGGTACACAGTGATTTTTATGTTTAAAAATGTATTATTGTTATTATTATTATTATTATTATGTGACAATTGATTACCAAAGGTTAATCAGGGTTTCTGTGAACCATTTTATTCTGTGACCATTTTTTGTGGTAGCAAAAGTCCTCTTTCTGACCTCTCAGATGCCAAATATTGGTCTCATCTCTTTCCTTTAATTGAATACACATGTTGTTTTCCTGTGTATAACTACACCCTAAACCACATTTCTGGAATGCAAGTTGGCTATCAAATAGATCATTGTAGATCATGTATTGGTTAATTTTCAGATAATATATCTTTGGGTGTCAGCACTGAAACAGGTTTATGTGCGGTCCCTTAATGTAAATGAAATCCTCATGTAAATTTAATCTCTAAGGCTGTGCATGTGTTATTAATTCAGTTGAGATACTTTTAATATTAATTGTTTCTGTAAAATACCTCACGTTACTGTAAATGAGTTGAGTGTTTGCTAGGAAGGGAAGGAGGTGTGGTTGGCTGGTGAAACAGAATGGCTGTCTTTGCCTGTAGGTACGCAAGAGCCAGAAGAATGGAGAACTGGACTTTCTGCAGAAGGTGGATGAGAATCTGCAGCAGGACCTTGAGCACTCCCTCAGAGAGCTGCAGACTACACATGTTGAGACAGTCCAGGAGCTGGAGAAGACACGCAACATGCTCATCCTACAGCACAGAATCAACAAGGACTACCAGGTACCAGACCAGCTATAATGGGACCTTGCTCCCAGGGCTTGTTGAGGCTAAGCTTCTCACAGCTGCTTGTGCTCTGGGGCAGTGAACATCAGTAATTGAGCTGGCATATGGCTAATCTCACCCTTTACCCATTAACAGTTAGATCCTCCACACCAAAGAGTCAGTAGGCATTAATGAATTTCACAGTAGTGATACATGTAAACTAAAGGAGTTATTGTTTTGCCCTGTTTTATCCTTTGAGCCTCTGGAACTAATGTAAGTGTCATTTATCATATATAAATAACATCAAATTACTCATAAAAAGGAAATGCTTAAAAATATTCTGTCCCACTATCTGTCTCTTGTTAATATTTTATGGCATGTAATTAAATTTGTTGGATTGCTGAGCAGCACTTTGGGTTTGGGAATAAATATGTTTGCTGAGTTAACTCTTTGTTTTGTTTGGGGAAAGTTCTTTCAGCATTTGGTTGCTTTAATTACCTTCCATTTGTCTGACAGCGAAATGGATTTGTAGCATAAGGTGGTATAGATTAAAACAGTTGACATTCAATTAGAGTTGTTTCAAAATTTTATAGAAACATTATCACCATTGCCAAAAGAACCTGTTGGTAATGCTACGACTTAGCCTTAATAGATTTTTTTCTTAGAGCTGCTAATGACAAGTTGTATATAGAATGATGTCATGTTTTGATTAGGTTAACTGTATGATATTCTTCTAGTATAGTGCATTTGTTTTTTTTAATTTTTCTTAAATATGCCTATACATGTAATTGCTAACTCTTCACATGTCCTCAGGCTTGAGAGGGGTGTGACAGTTGCAACTGTGATTTAGTCCATCTGGTCTCTTTACATAGCTTACCATATACTGTTTTATTGTGGCAAACTAGCTTAATCTTTTTTTCAGCACCAAAAAACTGTGTCCCTTTGGACACTACAGAGTTTTTACTTCTTGTTCACAAGGTCCTGTTTTATTGATCCCTCAAGCTGCAGGAGTTTCTGCAAAGCATTTTAATGTCCTGGTGTGTTTGAGAAGTGCATGAAGGTTGTTATGGAAAAACTATTTGACTCTTTATTTATAATCATAATTCTGACAGTCCAAGTCCCAAAAAATTGTCTGCCATTGTACTTTTGATATAGTATCCTAGGATAAACACACTCAGTAAAAATTTAATAAATGTAAGTTTATGCAAGTAAGCAAGTAATTTCATTAAGTATGCAAGGCTAGTTATTTCTTTGACAGGTGTATTTCCTGCAAAATCCTGCCATTGTGTCTTTCAGAAATGTACTTAAAAATTGTTAGCAAACACCTACTTGTAGGAATGGCAAAACTGTAAAGTCGCATTAGATTAGCATACAGTATATGTGTCTAAGTGTACGTTTGGTTCCAGTGTTCCTTTCTGCTAATGTTTTTTTTAAATAAATGTTGTATGCAACATGGAGTAATATTCATCCTAAGAAAATTTTAATTTATTCCCTCATAAATGTGTTCCATTTGTGTATCAGCTTGCTGGGTCTTATGTCATGGTTTGCAGTTTAGCCAAGACAAAGAAATGAAAATAAATGTAGCTCTCATTTTCTCATTTCTTAGCCCTTGCTAAGAGCTGCTTGGATGTAACGAATATTTGGTTCTTTTTATGTGCCTTTAAACAAGCTAAGTTGTTCTTCAGCCACTTATTAAATGGGAGCAGTCTTATGGAGCTGAGCTAATATTGGTAAGTGAGTATTGACCATGTTTCCACATATATGAGTGAAATTATTTAATACTCCTTACTGAGTTACAACCAAATATGAGGTTGATTCTTGACCAAAATATATGGGAGCAATGTCATCTGGTGAATGCTGCCTAACAGTCTGGTTGGAGCAGTTGCTCAACAAATTGGAATTTCTTGCTGTGCATTTGAAAGGTTACTACTGAGCTACTACTACTTATTGACACTTCTTTTTGGTTCAGCACTCAGACAAAACCATGTTCGCTTGCCTGATGTTTTACTGCAAAATAATAAGAAACAAGGTGAACATTAAACTGTACTTAATGCTATAGGCAGTTGACAGTATGAATGAACAGGACTTCAGGAGGTGGAGGTGGAGGTGGATGTGCTGGAAGACATTAGCCTACATCAGGTCATCAGGGGCAACTATTAGCTGCAAGTGGTGGCATAACAAGGTAGAATTGCATAGGCAGTACTACATTCTATGCGTGGGAAAGGTGAGGGTTGGCTGGTAGGGAAATAACATGGTGGGAAATTTGTTTTGCTAAATCATATTGTAAGATGTGAGGGAGCAAGAGGATCAGACTATTTTTATTAAAATGCTGTATATTATTAATGAAAGGAATTGTGTATATTTTTTGTTTGTTTTAAGCATTATTAATCTTCATTTGATGTGTTTTGGTGTTGCTTGAGCAAACATGGAGTGAGTGGGGCCAGAAAAGGTGCAGGTGCATTATGTACCTCATAAGTAGGGTATACCACTACTAGATGATACTAGTCATCCTGTTGTTTTTGTGGTAATAAAGATTAATACAAGCATGTGCACACATTTGGAATGATCAATAGGGTGTCATGAGCTCTGAAACTAACCAACTGACCAACAACAAGACTGAAAGCACTTCTCCCTGGCAGTAATCTCGACCTTACCGAGAGCTTTCTGTAAACTCAGAGACCAAATTCTACCTGTTGGTTAAATAGTAGGTGGGCAGCCTGAAGAACATTTATCATAATTTGTCAAAAAAGTCTTCTTTCAATTGGCTGCTATGTTGCAGCATAAAGCAAAAAAGTTACTCCAGTGAAAAGTATTACCTGCTGGATAGTTGGATACACTTCCATGTGGTTCATAACACAGAATGAAAGACACAAAGGCATGGAAACCTGAAGTCTGTTATGGCAACGTTCGGCTCAATTTGACATCTGTGGGTAACCAGAAAGAAACTTTGTATGGTTTTAGTTAGAGCACAGTGGGGAGGATAGAGTCTTGCAAAGGGAAACAACAAGGTCCAACTCAAAGAAAAGATGCCAGCGGTCAATATAGGTCTTTCCAGAAATGCATTTGCTAAAGGAGCATATGTAAATATAATTCAGAGTAAGTACCTTCTCCAAGGGTACATCAGCAGGAGGTGGAAGGTGATGACTGTAACCACTACACTGTTTCTACCATGTTCCATCATGTCATGGTTTGGGGCAGTGGAGGATGTTGGTGCCATTTTCTTTTTTCCTTTTGTGTTTAGATGGAGATTGAAGCCCTTACGCGTACGATGGAGGATATTAAAATGGAATGTGACCTGAAACTTGATCAACTATCCCAGCTGCTTGAAAAAAGAACTGAAAGAGTCAGGAAGCTGGAAGGTATCAAAAACCTAAAATATTTCTTAAACTGGTTTCCCTTTTTCTCCCCCAAACTGTTATGAAGTTTAAATAAACCTATCCAGATCATGATAAAATATTTATTTTGGTTGGTGCAAAACACAATATTAATTGTTACCATGCCCTTCTATTTTTGTGCTATTGCTACATCGTTGTTGTATTATAGCCGCTTACAAACCTCCTGATTTATTCATATGTTGAGACATCATGTTTTTATTCTGATCCATGCAGACTTCAAATTTCATAGTGAAACTTTAAGAATTGTTTGGTTTTGTTTGGCACATGGTAATTACTGTTCAGCAGAGTTTTCACTTGCAGTTAATATCTTTCTCAGATATTTTAGGAAAGTCACGATGATAAGTGAAATAAGCAGTCCAGTAGCTGAGCAGGGCAAAGTTCCCATGGAGCCAGTTTGCCATATGTTGCATAGTTGTTATAATTGTTGTACAGGTATGAATGAAGCAAGTGTTTCCGGTAATCAAAGCCAATACTGAGCTTGTGCCATCTATCTTAATATGTACAGTATATCTCCAAAAGAGCCTTTACTTTTATTGAGTTCTTCTAGTTATCTGATCGCTATGTGGCTGGTCTGCTCACTATGCTACTGTAACTGTGACAGTGTAGAGAGGCAAATTAGACATTATACAAATTTATACTGAAGCGTTTTATCATTTAGATGATGACATGATACTGTTCATGTTCATGTAAGTTCTTTCTCTTCCGCCACTATTTACACATAAGGATATGTATTCTCTGCTTTAGTCATTTATTCCAAATTACATTTTGTGTATGGGAGTGCACTCTCTCAGATTGTATTTAGTAACTTGTATAATTACTTGTACAGCATCTGCCAGGGTTTATAGTAAATACTGTCAGTTGTGTTACCTTGCTGGTGCTCACAGATTTAAGATTAAATTTCATATTTGTTAATCTTCAGAAGGCAAGCTTGCAACAAATTGTCATCCAGTTATCTTGTATACAAAGTAATGCTATTTATGCAAAACTTAAGAGGAAACCTGTTTGCTCTGCATGCTGTCTTGTGCTCCAAGCCAAAATGAGTTTGTGTGTCAGTACTTGTTTTTTCCAACAGCTCAGTTGAGAGATATTGCATATGGCACCAAAGCACATTTACTCAGGACCAAGACCACAGATGGGGGCGTTGCAGAAGAATTTGAGGAGACTGTCCACTTGGAGCGAGGGGAGAACTTGTTCGAGATCCACGTGGCTGGGGTGCATCTCTCCCACAAGGCCCTGGAGGCACTGGAAGACCCTGAACCCTCTACCTTCTGCACCTATGCTTTCTACGACTTTGAGCTGCAGGCCACTCCTGTGGCACAGGGCCCCAACCCCTCATACAGCTTCACTTCGCATTACACCGTGTGTATGGATGACTCGTTCTTGCACCACCTTCAGACAGGTACCATCACCTTGGAGCTGCAGCTGGCCAGTGGTACAGACTTCCGCACAGTGGCTGCCTGCCAGCTGCGCCTGCACCATGTCCTGGATCACAACGGCAAGGTGTCGGGCTCGGCGCCATTAATCGGTCAGCACAATGCCACCTGCTGCATTCCCTTCCCTTTCTTTTCCTTTCCTCTTCCAAATGAGAATATGATTCTGTATATTTTCCAGGGGCACTCAGTAAACAAAGTGATCACGTTGCATATTGCACTGAGCTCCCATTGCTGCAGCAAGAACCCTCTTAGTGCTACAGTAAATCTTGTGCTCTTTCTGCTTATTGAACAGTCTATACACACTACATACTTTATAATTAAAATGATACATTTTGGTCAGTAACATAAGTGATATTATTTTAAAATGAAATGCTTGAATGTTACTGGCCAAAAAGACCAGTACAGGGGAACATGTCAGTTTAGACCTAGTCTTCTCTGTTGCCCCTGTTAATCAATACCATTAACCTTTACACTGACAACAGTTATTAGTTCCATTGGGCTAAGATTGCTACTCTCTTATCTGTCATATCTGGAAGTCAATCATTTATGATAAAATTACCTTTACATCACTATCATTATCAGGAAATAATGAAATAATGGAAAGGAAAATTGAAAAATTGAAATAATGACATTTGCTTATTGTAGAAATGTAGTTTATATCCTATAAATGTGTCCTATAGAGCAGTACAATTTTTTCCGGATTTCATGGTCTGTTTTGGTGGAGCTACCTTTGAGTTCTATTGGGGTATGTAATGTGATTGGTCTGGATGTTTAAACTGACACTACGGTATGTGTAAAGAAATTATTATCAGTTTTTAAGAAATATGTAATTTTTAAACAACCTGTTTCCGAGAATTACCATTTATTCTCTATTTAGTGATCAGTTATGTTGCAGTTTAAAAAGTAAGTGCTAAAAGAAGTCCTGATTTCTTTCAGTTGGACTTGATGCAGGAGGAGGAAGACTGATCCCACTCTGGGAGGAATAGGTTTTAACCCTAGCCTCACTGAGTTTTTGTTAGACTTCTCCTATAAAAGAATCAGTATGCTTGGCTTTATTTAACTTTGGCACACAGAGAAAGGAGAAGCTTAAGTAAGCATTATAGCTGACCTTTGTAAACCTTACATATCCTTCCCTGTAATCTCTCCATTTTAATACCATGGAACATGTAGTTAATACATCTCCCGTGGGATTATTATACACAGCCGTTAGCACATTTTTTAAGTACTCCTTGTTTTCCCCCCAAGAAATTGGTGTCTTGTTTAAGTTGGTCATTAAGCAATCTAAACAGATTGTTTTTCTGCTAACACCAACACTGGTTTCAGTGCAGCCGTCACTGTGTATGAGGAAATATTGGGCTTGTAAGATTTTTACATAAAAAAAATTGCGTTGCCAGCCAATCTATGTTTTACAAGTATAAACCTCCTTCTTGGCCTGAGCCTCAGTGGTTTGGTTTGGCAGAGTGAGATGGCAGAGCTACTTTGGCACTCTGACTCATTCGTAGCTTTCCACGATTAGACAGGGAAAAAACAAGCAAACAAATGTCTAAAACCCAACGCCTGGAGGTCTGCATGACAAAAACAACTTGGAATAGCACAGGAGAACAGCTTTTTTTTTACCTTACATATGTAATCATGAACAAGTCTCAAATTCATAATGCCTGTAAAAGAGTGGAAGATGATGGTGATGATGATGAAGATAATGATGACAGTCACACCTCCAGGAGAGTAAATATGAGGGACATGTACCTGAATCCAGTTTGGCACCTGCTAAGAGGAGCACTTCAACAAGGCCATTGTGGATTTTGATGTTTGATAGGTATGACAGGAGAGGTGCAGTCCTTTGGAACAGTCCAGTACTGGCTGAGGCTTAGGCTGCCCATAGACCAGGCTGTCCACTTGTACCAGGAGCGTGTGAAGGCACTGGGCTTCTTCTCCTCCAGTCAGAGGGAGAAACAGCAGACTAAACAGGTGAGCTGTGTCTCACTTACACTTCTTTTACATTGAGGTATGCACAACTAAGTGACAGCGGTGCTTTGTTTCGTTGTGCCTTGTGCTGCCATTCTAAAATAGTCCAGAATGGGATGAGGTCAGCCCCAGGAGGGAGCCCTGATGCTGCACCATTAAAAAAGGGTGTTGATCATTATTACTTTGTTTATTTCTCTAAAGGAACTAAGGGTAAAACTAAGCTAGTCTCCTGTACCAAGCAGCTCCTATAGCTTTTTGTAACAAACATGTGCTGTGTTTGTCTGCTCTTACCTGCCAGGACCTAGAGACATTGAATGCCTCCTCCATAGCTGGTGGGGTGCACAGAGGATTCAACGAGCTCCAAGTCACAGTGCGTGGCTGTAGTGATCTCAGAAGTCGCCAGAGCAATTCCCGACCTGACCCTTATGTGGTGTACAAGCTCTTCGACTTCCCTGACCATGACTCTCGCATTCTGCCTGGCAGCAGTAACCCCCAGTTTAATGATGAGATGTTCTTCACCCTGCTGATGGATGCCAATCTGGACTGCTACCTCCGTACTCAGATGCTTGTGCTTTATGTGTTTGATGACCTGGAAACGGAGAGTCACCTCTATCTTGGAAAAGCCAAGGTCCCTCTCGTATCTTTGGCCCACAATAAATCCATCAAAGGTTTCAGTTTTAATTATATCTTTGCCAAACATTGTTAATGAATATGACTGAATCAGTTTGACTGATTGGTTGGATAACCATAACAAACATTTGTGTACAGGATAATATAAAGTACTGTGCAAAAGTCTTAGACACCTGTGGGAAAAATGCTATAAAGCAAGGATGGTTCCAAAAATAATGCCATGAATACTTATTAATCAATAAACCTTCGAAAAAGTGCAGTAAACAAAAAAACCTCAATCAAATCGATATTTGGTGTGACCACCCTTTGCCTTTAAAACAGCATCAATTCTCTTATGCAAACTTGCATGCAGTTTAAGGTAGAAGTTGGTAGGTTCTTCCAAACATTTTGAGGAACTGGCCACAGTTCTTCTGCAGACTTTGACTGTCTCTGCATGTCCTCCCAGACTGACTTGATTATGTTGAGATCAGGACTCAGTGGGGACCATACCATCTGTTGCAGGATTCCTTCTTTTTGCTGAAGATAGTTCTGTATGACTGAGACTGGGTGTTTGAGGTCATTCTCAGGCTGCAGAATGAATTTGGGACCAATCAGAAACCTCCCTGATGGTAGATAAGAATCTACCTGTACTTCTCAACAGACATTGAAGTTGCATGCCTAAGACTTTTGTACAGTACTGTAGATGAGTCTTTGCTTATGATTTCTTTAACTACAAGCAATAGTGTGTAATGGACAAGCAGGCACATGCTAAAATTTGTACCATGTCAGCAGGCTACCTTTTTAATATATATTTTTTTATTTGGTCAGCAAAGTTTTTGGTAACATTCTCCTGAGACCCAGCAAAAGACCCAAGAAAATTGTCCAAACCCCCAAACATGGTATAAATGAAAAGCATAGAATGCCTCTATGAACTGCATTTGGACTGTATTGTAGTATGTACAGTTTTGGAGATGGTCTTAAAAATTTGTCCTCAGCAGTGGACGTAAAATAAACTTTTGGATCTCAGGAGGATATATAGTATTAGCTAAATGCTGATATTATTAGGGTAATTTATTAAAAACAATATCACAGAGAATAAATAATCCATGTTGTGTGCAAGTCTGTTGGTTGCTTTTCCTACCTGCATCCAAACAGATGTAGAATTGCTTGCAGACTCTGTGGGTTGTTAGCGGGTTTTCTCGAAGGTCACTCCTTTTCAGGGTCAGTGTGGCCTGCTGAGCTGCCACGTGCTGCTGCCAACCTCCCTGCCTCCTGCCCTGATTCCAGGCACCTTTGAGCTGACAGATCCCAACGGCCAGCCTAGTGGAACCATTGACATGTCCCTGAAGTGGGGGGACTCATACCTGCCTCCCCCCAGCACCCCCTTGGCTGTAGAGCAAGCATGGGCATTTTCCAAAGAAATGCCAGAGAAGTTAGTCACCACAGAGAAGAGCAAAGTACCACATCCACCCCCTCCATCTGACCCAGAGGTAAGGAGGCCTGTCTGTGATATGCTCTCATTATGGCAGCACTGAGTTTATCCCTGACACCATGGCTGGACAGTTTGAATCAAATCTCAGTGGATGCACATTCATGTCCTGTTTTCTGTTGCACTCTGTACAACTAGAGCAAATGACAAACCATGGTGTTTGCGAGAAGTTTATCCTGACAATGCATAGAACTCGACAGAAATACCACCAGTTGCCTTAATTTCAGTCAATTTGAAGTCACGTTGATTAAGTATTTATGGGGTGTCCCTCATACCTTGAAGGAACTGAGGCAGCCTTCTTGCATGAAGTGAATATTGTGAAATTCCACAAATACCTTTGCCTTGTTTGATCTGTAACTATGCTATGTTGGTGTAAAAGGTCATTTGTGATGGCCAGGATGAAAGCAGTGATCTGATATACTGCGCCTTGGTGACAGTGTGGAGAATGTTATTGTTTTGCATATGTCTCTTATTGTCATTGACTAAGGGCTAACTGGACTTGTTTGTCCTTTTGTATTTTCACAGACAGCCATCCCAAAACCAAAGCAAAGGACCTTGATGACGGAAACAGCTTCTAGAAAAAAAGTCTCCTTTGCGGACATCACGACACCTGAGAATACGGTAAAATACATTTGTTTTTTAAATGCCATTTGGATGACATTTTGTGAAGTGACATGAGTCAACAAAGACTTAGTTGATAGAAGGCGGTGGAGTATATTATTTTATTTTATTTTGTGTCATTTCTTCCTCCATCTGTTTTATCTTATGTGCAGTGACCTCTCACAAATGTAATACTGTGATCTGGTTCATTGCATTTGCATCAACAGCCATTTTGCCCAGTAATTGTGAGATTTTATTATTGCTTCTTTAAACCCAAAACCCATATAGCTTAAATATTGGTCTATTGTAAGCAGAATTGCCCTAGGCATCCCTCCGCGCAATTGAGCTGTCACTGTGTATTCTGCAGACCGATACAAACAAGGGATTTAGCTCATTGTTTGTATATTATGATATGAAGTAAGTATTTGGCAAGTTAAAAATCTGAATGTTGCAGTCCATGTTGCAGTTGGCAGCACCTGGTGATCATGAAGTGGAAATATTGTTTGTGTTTTCCTGGAACAGATCCTGAAAAGTTCACCTACTTCTGGTGAGCATGAAACAGTGCAAGAGACATCAAATCTCAAGCCCTTGCAGAAGGTACTTAAGTCACTTTTGAGACTGTAATACAGTCCACAACTCAGCAGTAAATTTGGATGACAAGCATGTTAGGAATGGTTGGTATGTAATTATATCCAGATCTTGTTCTTGGCCTGTACCTCTTTTACCAACCAAGTCACTGGGTTCAGTTTGTGGAATACATCTCTTGGTTGTCAAATTAGTATTCATGTAAGCCTAGGAATGTAGAAAAGAAGAAAAATTCTTCTTCAGGATGATGCTAATGGCATGGTTCCTGTTTAAACTCTGCAGGAAACACTTCACCACATATTTATGTCATGGCTCAGTTTTTTTCTGCCTGTGGGACAGAGTAAATTGCAATATTTTTGTAAGCTCATATTCTGTGTGGTGCAATTTCAATTTGAAAATAAATGGTTGAGTAATTTCAATAAATATGTTTCCTTAGTTGGCCTTCTGCCAAGAAGGAATAGAAGGAATAGAAGAAATGCGGAATTAAATTTCAAAGGTGTTTGCTACCTTCTCATACTGTAGGTAACTGCTGAACTTTTGGCCTGTGGTCCCCTGCAACATGCAGCTGTGTCCAGTTCATTGGGGCAGTTTGAGTAGCTGGCAATTTTACAGCAACAATCCACAACACTGTCCTGGTCACGTTCCATTCAGCTTTAGGTCAAGTAAATAAACAGAATAACCTCAGGCAGTAACTACTTTACAGTGCACATGCATGTGTATTTCTTTGACTATCCTTTCAATAATCATTTCTTCCTGCTACTATTTCCTTCCATAATGACTCAGATCTGTAGTATAAGCACTAGTGTTTGTTTTTGACTTATTATGAAAATGTTTTTCTTAAAAGTTGTACAGAAAATACAATAAATGTGTAAATGTGCAAATGGACAAAAAATGCTTGCTAGCATAATTTATTTGAGGAACATATTTAATGTAGAAAAAAGAAGGGTTGTTGACAACTGTTGAATTAGGCCTCCTGTCCACTTCCAATTTCAGCACATAAGTAGGAGGTAAATGTTAACCTAGGTGTTAAAGGTTTTTTGAGATGCTAATGCTATATGTATTGACTGGTTTCTATTTTTGGGATTGATATTAACAAAATTAATTGAATTTGTTTGTGAGTTATACATCCCCAGCAAATAATATTGAAATTCTGTGTGTGATTCCAGCCGGTGATCAGAGGCCCTAACGTTGCAGAGCCGTCAAGGAGGGAGGAGGAGGAGGAGGAGGATGGGGATGATGAGGAGGTCTCGAATGTCTCAGAGGGGCAGATGGCTATTTCCAGCTCAACATCTACCTCTGAGGACATTTCGCCGGAACTGCCTGATCTGGAGCAAGGTGAAACTTCACTGCTGCTGATGAACAGGGTCTGTTCCATGGCAGCACTCGTCCAGTGATATGGACCAGTTGTTCTTTCTCATTTCTTGTCTGTAATCTCTTTAATTACCTTCCATTTTACTTACGTTTCACGTTTTGTTTACTGACCCCAGGAAAAGACACATTTGTTGTTTCCTGTGTCCTGCCTTATATCTTTAGGTCTGATGCTGTCTGTCTGTTCCTGGGGAAGACAACTGTTAGACACTGAACAATACTGCAATGTACAACTCAAGGCAACCACAAAAATCAATAGATCATTTTACCTCAATCCATGGGATTGTTTTGAACAGATTCAGCAGATGATGCAAAAAGTGACTAAACAAACCCTCAACTTTTGCTGTACCAACAATCACTTGTGTTTGACAATCCTCTCTTAGGAGTTGTGTGTGGCTCAGTGTAGTTGTCCACTTTCTCAGTACCGGCTACTTGTAGTAAGAAGCATCTTGATTCCTGTCCACACCACATTAGGTTTGTAATTAGATTTATATTTTCAACTTGGATCTCTTGCTGTTGCAGATTTGGAAGATGTACAGGCCACTGAGTCTTTGCTCTCAGACAGTGATGACTGCATTGTAGCAGCTCAGACGGATCAAGGCAGAATGCAGGTTGGTTTAACAGCACCTTTAATTTCTCAGCATTCTGGTGTCAGGGCTCTAAACTGTGGTGAGAGCCATCAATATGACTGTAGCTTATTTTATTGCTGAAGGTGACAGAACTAAAGTTTGGTTCCATTGCTATGTGAAAACATATTTCCATATCACCATAATACAGATTTTTTTTAAAAATCGAGCCCATTTACTCCAAAATGGTTACTTATATCCAATTCCTCAAAAGGGATTTGAGGTAAACGGCACAGAAGGCTCCAGCTCCTGAAAGCCAGGAAATAAAGTGCTGTTTTTTATTTGATTTTCATTTTATTTTAATGGCAGCTTCCCCTTCTGTCTTTGATCAAATCAGATGAAAATTCAGGAAATGATATTTGAAATAAAGGATTTTTTGGCTCAGTTATTTTCCTCTGCAGCTCCCAAAAATGCCAACCACAGGGCAGAATTTTAAACTCCTAAAGGAAGGGAAAGGAGGGTAGAGTAAGGAGTTTACATTCATCCCTGTTACCAAATATTTGAAACTATAATTTTACCACTTAAAAATATTCAAAATGAGGAAACTGCGATCAAGAAGAATACATTTTTTGCCTGCACGATTGCTTTCTTACAGCTGCCATCAAATGGTTATTGCAAACATTTAAAACTTTTTTTAAAAATTTGACCTCAACACTGCAGATCCTTGAGGTTAAAGAGGATGGTAGTGACAACAGTAAGGATGCTCTGCATGTTCACTAGAGCTGTTCCATAGGATATCTGCTGTATATTGAGTATGAAGAAAATTATGCAGGAATCCTACCTGCATGACAGATTGAACCTGCTCTACTACCCACATATGAAATAAAAATCATTTCTTTCCCTTCTAACGTGCTGTGATAAGTCTATTAACTGTGTGTTTATAGTATGGAAGATTAATGAATCTAGTGAAAAATATAGGCTTGTGCTTCCCTTTCATAAAAAGCAAATGATTTCAAAGCTAAAAAGAGTACTTGTACTGAAACTACAAAACATTTAATCTGTGTTTTCAGTTCTGGCCCCAGGTGAGTGTCTAAGCCCGGAGGTGACAGTAGGGTGCAGAGGCGACACTTTGGTGGAAGGAGAAGATAATTGAGCACATGCCACTGCTCACCAGTACGTCTGAGATGCTTTTAAAAGGGTGACATTCAGTTGTGCAGCGTGACATTTACCCCACAGTGGGGACAGTCGCAACACTTGCTGCTTCTGTATGCAGATGAATGTGGATCAGCAGCTCCTGTCACAAGGGTATGGTCACAGCCAGTGAGAATATAACAGTGGAGACAAAGGCACTTAGTCCTTAAACTTAAACTCAGTAAAATAAGCTTAATTTGAGGGCGAGGTACACATATGAAGGACTCTAACTTGTGACATGGAGGTGTGCACTTTGAAAAATGGAAATTTTAATGAAAGAAAATTTTAACATTTTTAAAGTTTCAAAGTGTATCCTAGCCACCATGGTGTTGACTCTCCATCCCAATGAAAAAAAGACAGTTGAAAGCAGGTGTGTGAGAGCAGGGATCATTAAGTGTTTATGTGCAGAGTGTCATATCAATCTGATATCTCTGTTCTCTTTAGAGCCAAGACTAATGCAGGGGAGAATATCAGGTTCCTCAAAGCACCTTTTTACATACAAACCCCATTGTTTTAAATTGAATGGCATCGCTCAAATAGTGACTGGGGATTTTTTTAGCACACTTTCTCTTGTAGTTATTTAAAGGGTTTTTTAACCTTGCTCCTCCTCACACAGTTCCAGTCTATGGCTGCATTGTCTATGCTGGTGGTACTTGACAGGCTTTAGCCTATCTAGTATAAAAGGTGTCTAAAAAATGTAGACTGAGAATCTGGAGGCTGGTCATCATAAGTGGAACTGTAAGTGTTCAGTGATGCCCCCCAAAGTGTGTGTGTTGCCTTTGGGCTACTGTTTGTCAACTATGGCTTTGAATTGGGTCTGCTACAGGGAGGATGTAAAGGAGTAGCATGTCCAGGACTGGCAGAACGCAGCCAGCTCACTGGCCCTCCTCATTTCCTTCATTAATCAGCCAGGCAGGGCCTCTTGCCACTGGTCCATAGTCTGAACGGCTAAAACCAAAGTGACATGTCAGTTACTGGCTCATATCAATGACAGACACCCCACTGGTGTATTGTTTTAAAAAATCAACTCAATAAAGGTGCATTTTCCTGCCTGCCTTCTCCCTGACAGGGATGCTTTTTTTGAAAACAGTGAAGTTTTCATTTGCTTAATCTCCACCTGCAAATTTTATGGGTCGCGCATTTAGTTTAGTAAAATGCTTGTCCCCTTCTCTTTCTCCAACAATACTCTCAAACTGTTTTTAGCAATCTCTAATAGACTACATGAAGTTTAGAGGCTAGATTAAATTAGATCAATTTGCACATATGGATTTTCCCATATTTTACTTTTCCAATATGCCAAAGCCCAGTGGAGCCCTGTTGCAGTTTTACTGTGGTGCTGCTGTGTCAGGTTTAGTCAAGCTGACAGCTGCCTCTATAACAAAACATTTTTCAGGCATAATTTCATTGCAGAGGAAGGTGGGCAGAATTAAAAAGAAACTTTGTGTGGCTTCCTGTTAATATTTGATATATTCAAGTAATTTGGAGTCAAATTTATTAGTGCATTATGTAATGCAGTAATTAAAAATTGTTTTGTCCTTTAAAATGAAAAAGACAATATTTGCATTAGATTAGTACCAGTATATTACGTATTCTGGCTTTCTCAGATTTTGGCACTTTAATTCACCTCCACAAATTTCCCCAGTATATTATTGTATTTGTCTGTTGTGCACTTCTGCCATTAATTGCAGAGGACCATTCAGCCCTGGGCTGCTCTCTGGATAAGACCAGTTAACAGTACAAAGCAGAAATGCTTGTTTTCTCTTCTACTCTTTGTAGGAAGGCTACCAAAGCGGGTTGAGATTTTTGTGATTTTTTTCCCCCTCTTTTGCCATATTTTTGCTTTTATTATTAATTACTTTATAACTGATGCTTTCCCCCAACACAGATTGCATTGTTTGCATTTTAAGGTTACCGTAGGATTTCAGAATAAGGGTATTACTACAGTAGGCAGCTTGAACCTGGGTCCTCTGATTGTAAGGTTTTGTCCCTAACCTCTACCCCCAAGTGTTATTGTGTTATCAGAGTGCAGAGCACAATTTTCACCATAAGGGTCATTTTTAAGGATTTTGTAATACAAAAATATAGATCACCACTGACTTTCTGTAAATTGCCATACACTGAGGCACACACAAAAGGAGGTGGGGAAGGAAGTTGCTGTCGTTGACAAGATACTGACAAGGCTTCCATGCCTGGAAGATATGCAGGAAAAGTCCACTTTGATTACTGTCAACTGATTTCAGACATAGAACAGAAAACAGAGCGCTGGCGATCCTTGTCGGTCACTTCTGATGGCACCAAAGAATGAGAGAGAAACAGGACGGTCCTCAGAAAGAGATCTGCCACGGAATTGTTTAACAAGCTTAAGACATTACCGTCAGGGTTGCTACACACCTCCCCCAACACACTCTCCCTGACACTTGCGCAAGTGTAAAGCAGCGGGAGTTCTTAGCTAAACCAAGTAACCTTTCCATTTTTTCATTTTTCTCTTACCCAAATTTGAATATGAAAAAAAACCCTTTTCTTTGCCAGTCAAAGACCATCACTTTAATGACATTTGGCAGTCATTTGATTTATTAGACTTTGGAAGGGAAAAAAATCTACTAAATATTTCATATGCAATGCTAATCCTTGTAATATTGCCTGCTGAAGACATGTACCTGCATAACTGTAAGGTGAGCTGTGTGGATTTATCTCCCAGTCAGATGGGTAAATGTTAGTGGATATACTGAATAATAAAACACACATATTGAAATATTTAGACCTTGGTTCTCATTAAAAGTATATTTAAAACATGAGGTAAGTTAATGCATTGTCCAAAGAGAAGAATTGACAGAAACAAACTAGGACTTATAACACTTAAAAAGACCATACTGCCATTCAAAGAAGTGGGACAGTGGAAGCTGTTCAAGTGGAATCTGAGGAAGAGGCTGAAGTTTTCTAAACCACATTACATAGGACATGTGAGAGTTAGGCTCAAGTGAAGTACAGTGGCACAGTAGGTGAGGTGAGGAAAACCTTTGAATGTTGAAGCTAATATATTGAAGATAACTTATTTAGAGCATGTTTGAAAGGCATCGTGGTTTTATCTGACCTCATTTGTTCTGCGGTCTGTTGCTGTGTATTCCAGAAGCCATTGTGCACATGGTGATTTGCAATAAACACAAACGGCAGATGTTGCAGATGGCGTCATGTATTCGGCACTTTTTCAGTATCACCAGGGTGATAATGTTTATCACCAGGAGATACGAATGGGCCTCTGTAATCCATGACTAGAGCTGCACCTGCCCCCTTTCACAGTTTCATGTAACTGACCAGTTTTTCCATCTATTTCTGCATGACACTTGAGAATGAATCAGGAAGCAGAATGCTGTGTATCACAAATAATTCAAAGTTGGGGGAGCACACTGTAGTTTGCTCTCCTTTATTTCGTTCCACGTACAGTTTGTTCCTGACTTACAAACTTAACTGAGAGTGAGAGATGGTTTGTTCTTCGAAAACGTGATCCAGAGTTGGTTAGGGGCTCGCTGTCAGGTCTCTGTGCAGCTAGTCATGTAACAAGTGCCGGAAAGAAATAACAATTTTGGACTAATTGACTGTAGTTAAAGAATCAAGTTTGTCCACCTGTATCACTCTGTTTTTTAATGAGATGCACTTTGTATGAGCTTTGGAGAAAAGCATATGCTCAGTGTATTAATGTAATGCTTAGCCAGCAACCTGGACAGCTTCTCAGGGTAGGAGGCAGCAACATTTCTCAGACAGGAATACTGTTATGCTGTGGATTGTCTGTGTCTTCCAGCGACTGGGGAGGTAACCCCCCTGATGAGCCAGAGCACTGTGTGCATGTGCTTGGCAAGAGAATATATATGACACAGCGGAAATTTTAAAAAAGCCCAATGAAGAACCATACCAGGGTGTTGGTGTTTGTGGTGGCTTCTCAATCCCTTCTTTTTCCCCAAACATCTCATGAATTATACTAATACCACATGAAAACAATAATAAGAACCAAAAACAACAGTTTAAAAAACTGTCAATTGTATGTTACTGTGCTTCAAGGTAAATAAATGTGTTTAATCAGCTTAGAGCTGGAGGTATTTCATAGGGTGCCATGATGATAAATAGGTAGCACTTCGCTGATGGCTCAAAACTGGTGTATGTAGAATGTATAGGATCATCTACCACTTGATTGTATTCTTTGATTCTTTTACATCTTCTCAACTGTTTAAAAAAATTGACAATGCTTTTTTACAATTGCTTTCAATTGGTGTATCAGGTGACACTTTGGAAAGCAAATCAGTTTGGCATATATTAGTAAAACGTTTATTTCTCACATTTATATGTCAGCAATCATCAGTATTATTAAGCAATGAATAAAAACACTTAGATAAATTTTGTATATTCTAATTACAATTGTTAGGCTACCCAATAATAATACAAATAAAATTTATTATCGTTTATTATTATGGTGACTGAAAATGTCAGTTTGCAGTTTTTATTCTGCCCCTGTAGCGCTAATGAGAGGAACTTGACGAACATATGTGAGTAAATTGATACATAGATGTATATTAAGGCAGAAAGTCTCACTTGCAGTGTAAGGCATAGTTGTTACCATCCCAGCTGAGGGAGGAGAAAGGAATTGCTTTGCCCTTCACCTCAAAGATGCCTGGCAAGGAGGCGATAGCTGCTATGAATGCGCTCACATCGTGCATCAATGGACCGCTGAACAATGCCTCCCACACCAGGAGAAAGGAGCTTCTGTGGAGGAATTAAATATGGTGCTCATAAACGTGCCAGCATGGAGGACATGCTCTGTAATCAGCCCAGGCAGAAAGGTACCATCAGCCCAAAGTGGAGGAGGATGGAGTTAATGAGGCAGATGTTGATGAGGGGGGTATGAGGGTGGGTGATGTGCTCTCCAATTTTACCACGTGGGTGTAGGTACGCACGAGCTGACAGTGGTGCTGAATGCAAGATCATTCACAAATTGCACACATGTAATTCTTGTTAAGGGAGATGATCAGAACTGCTGAGAATTTAATTAGACATAACAGGCACTGCTTCAGCAGGGCATGCAGCACACTGAGGAACCCTTGAAGGCCCTGACAAATCGCTTGCGCACACTGATATTCACGCTTGACAACTAGGCACTGAGAAATTACCCTGTGGCAGGCAGCATTGCTTTGCCATGCTGGGTTTTCCTACAGACCTGGACAGCGACTGTCCAAATCACCAAGACGAGCAGAAGTGACTCTCGTGTGAGGCACGTCATTACGTTCAGGTCAGAGAAACAGGCCTGTGGCTGTAAAGCAGCACCTGAAGTGCTCTGCCACTCTGCGGTCACAGTGCCTAAGGGCAGCTCACACCAAGTCAATTACAGCCTTTCCAACAGCTGCCACATATTATATTTGCAGTTATGGTATAATCAATATTTAACATTTCAAGTGTTTGCAAGCTTTTCCATTCCGAATTTGTCTTGCTGTGTGTCATGTTAGAGCAGTAGCCACCCACCGTGGTTTCTCTCCACAGCCATCAGAGCGCATCCGTATTGAGGTGACTTCCCTGAGCCTGGCTCCCACCTCCCACGTGGCCACAGACCTCACCATCTCCCGCCTGTTCGT
Source organism: Arapaima gigas (assembly GCA_900497675.1). NCBI lineage: Eukaryota > Metazoa > Chordata > Actinopteri > Osteoglossiformes > Osteoglossidae > Arapaima > Arapaima gigas. Next base: position 855,219 of record UFQX01000090.1, on the reverse strand, counting down.
GGAGTTCCGTTTCCTGGACATGCCAGCAGTGGAGACCCCTCTGTCCCTCCCCAAGCCCCACGCAGGCCAGGCTGTTCACTATAACTACAGCTTTGGTGAGACTAGAGAAGCCCCTCAACTGTATTACTTACATGGTTCCAGCAATAGGAATTTGCTTTGCTCTTATGCTGTTGAGCATTATTTTTGTGTATCTTCTTTCCATTATTCTTGGTGCATATAACATGCATGCCTTTCTGGAGTATAAGTCGCATTGCCCTAACATCTACTTGACAAAAGAATGTACTGATAAGTTACACTGTAGTACATAACAGGTATTTTACTGGTTGGACCACAGTGTACTGAATGGGTTATTTCAGGCACGACTTGTTTCTAACCACTCCCTGTAGGCTGATTAAAAACAGATTTTGTCTTGAACACTCAGACTGATAAGCAGCTTCATTCAGAAATAGTTTATCTTGTTTTGATTAAAAATAAAACATTTCTGCCATATCAGTGGTTGTAATAACAGTGTACATGCCTGGAAGTTACTGGTAAATAAATGTAAAAATGTGCAGGCATCCATTATCAGAAGCATTTTGTGTGCTTTAAAGAACCTATTAGGACTTTACCAAAGCACCTATGATTGCTGTTTTCAGTTTCAATGCACACATTAAACTCAGCAGTCTGACTTTTTTTCGCCTTTTGGTTGGTGACATTTTGTTCCTCCTGTAATTGATAGAACTACCGGTATAGGCAACATATTGAACAATACAGTAGATTGTATGCAGTTTTTTTTTTATTGTATACATCGCATCGGAGTACACCAGCTTGTGAGGTGAATAAAAAACGATGAATTACAGTCGGCAAAGTACAGTAGTTGCATGGTTGGTATCAAAAAAATGTTTTGTTGAATTCTGATGTGTGTTAAAGTATTAAGGATATCTTCTTTAACAATAAGATTTCTTATTCTTCTTTGGATGGCAGCATCAAGGGAAATTAATATTCTCACCTTCTGTTATCTGTCTTCTTAAAACGGCAATGCAAATGTATAACATTAATTTAGCTGAATTCTTGTCATCTTTGGAACATTTTCACTGCAAAAACTTTTGAGTCGATCAAAGACAATAACAGACTTCATGTTTGCTTCATTGTGGAGCTCCTGAAATGCTGCCATTTTGCAAAATTAGCCTGGCATTTTTGATACATGCTGGCAGTGAACGGCTGCAGTACACATTACCAGCATGATCCCACCCAGGACGGAGGATTTGGCTTTCAGTAGCTTCCAAAGTTGCACGTTATAGAGAGGGTGCTTCCCCCAGGTTAGGCTACTCCAGACCTCCTGTTCGGCGATCAGCCAGTAGTCAGGTGGGCTCCGAAGTAGCGGGATTGATCCAGTGGCCCTGGGTCCCCCACTGAACTCTGTAATAGCATAAGGGACATGCAAACTTTGAAGTAACCAGCTGCCTTATGGCCTTGACAGTGATCCACCTGGATGTGGAGAACAATGCAGCCCGGCGAGGTCTCCTGCGATCTGTGCTCAGGGGTGATGCCAAGCAACTGGAAAGGTAAATACTGATGTCAAAATGTAGAAAATGATGTGCTGTGACAGGACCTGGAAACACCCAATCCTGGTGCTCATTGCTCTAGTTAGCCCAGGACCACCACCCAACCAGCACTGCAGGGGCCTGGGCATTGGAGACAGACAAAGGACTGAGATGGTGAAGGTGACAAATCATAAATTTAAAATCTGCCATAAAAAATGTTCTGTGACCCTGTGACACCGATGAGGAGAAGTGAGAACTCTCTGTCCTTTGAATTTTAGCTGGGCTTCATTTAGGAATGAGTTAATAACCATTTCATTTCTTCACCTTCCAATTTTGGTAGTCAATTCCTAAACTGCTGTGCTTTTAACAGCATATGCGGAACTGTCATATTTAGAAATGTGCACATTATCTTTGCATTGATTTTAGCATTGGACAAAAGCCCATGATGTCACAGCTGACCAGAAAGACATTTTCACACGTCAGGCGGCTTTGATAAAATAGGTTTTCATTTCACTGTAGCTCAGTAATTATTACATATGATTTTCCCACACCTCTGTTAATAAACCCAGCACACTTTATACATAAATTCGTCAGAGAATGACTGGCATTTAAATTCTTTGTTGACAACCATGAAATGCCACCCAGGAGCATTGTGACTGCCTGAACAATGAAGTTGGCAGAAATATTTCTTTACATGAAAAATTTTGTGCCTTTTTTATTCAGTGAAAATAAGAGGCTGTTTTAATCACTTTTATCCATAAGGTTTTTATCCATAAGTGCTGATAATCTCTTCAACAAAATCACTTCAACATTCACTTGTAAATTGTTTGTTTGTTTTTTATGGGATCGATCTCTTGTGTTACTAGGATAGACCCATGTGCTTTATGTTTACACCTCAGTTCTTCTTTTTAGTATTTAGTGATGTTTGAATTGAATGATAGCAACATTTTATTTTACTACTGGTTTCTTATCCTTTGTGATCCAGTCTGCAAGAGTCTGCATAAATGAGTCTTCTTTAAGAAACATTTTCAAGGCGTATAAAAGGATAACGATGCTATTGTAAATTCTTTGGTCCATCCATTGGCCCTTGTGAATGAACAAGATGGATGAAAATCGGTGCCATGCAGTCTAATAGGGTAATTATACAGCAAATGTGGCAGAAGAAGCTTTCTGTGGTGATTATTTTTGAAGGTTTTTTGTGTCATGGACAAACGGTTTTACAGTAAATATTAACATTAATATTAATATTTATAATTAAGTTTAGGCTAACAAGGGAAAGTTTTTTTTGTTATGAAAATTACATTTTGGAAGAGAAGGAAAACATTTTGTGAGAAGCCGCCATTTTTAACGTGGCTCATGTAGCACCACGCACTCGCCCTGCAGCCCATGGTCTCCCTCTACAAAAAGACAGCAGGCAGTGCAGTTGACAATCGAAAACTGACTAAAAGGCAAAGAATAGTTCCAGGCAGGAAAAAAAATCCCACCAAATTTAAAGTTGTATTTTATCCTTTTTTTGTAACAACTCACCCTACTTTTGATTGGAGAGCCATGTCCATATTAGTGAATTACTGCTGTTCTGTGCATGTGTTTAGATTTTTTTAATTTAGCTTAAGTGACTTAGTGTCAAGCTGCTTACAATTATTTATTAATTTATATAGCGTGGTGATTTTTACTATATAAAACCAGGGTAGTGAACTTGTTCAAGAGTACTACTGTAGGATGTAGGATTCGATCCCTGGTCCTTTGAGTCCTTAAAGAAATACACTATAGACCTGTAACTATTAGACCAGTTACTGAGAGCTAAGGATAAACTGAAGGTGTGTTTCAGACTTGTTTTGTTTGTGTTATGTACAGAAATTATGCCTGCTGATGGTAAGAACCTGGACATGGAAAGGTCTGCAAAGTGGGTTCTATCTGCCAGTGACACAGTTTCTAATCTCTTGGGGTGAAGTGTAATAATAATAATAATAATAGCTCTACAGGTTCAGTTGTAACATTAGACTGCCATTAATTCATAGTTGTGATTATAAATATATGTTGTTTTCTTGTGTTGCCTTAGCATAATTCAGCTACTCTACATAGTTAATTTATCAAATTCTGTAATGTTCTTGTTTAAATGAGTGTTTATTCCATATTTTCTTTGTTGCTGTGTTGAATGATGCCCTGAAGAAAACCAGGGATGGGATTTGTGTTGTCAGGGATCACCTGTGTGAAAATGAGTGTAGGCATGTGGTTCTATTGCCTGTTTCTTATTGAAACAATGACCACCTAACTGGCACAAATTCCATTGAATTTGTAATTATGCCTGTTATAAAAAGGTATATATTATTTTCACAACCTGTTATAGAGACTCTTTATTGTATGGGACCACATTTTATGTGAAAGGTGAATGTACAATGATTATCAACTAGTATTTGGCTGACATGTTCATCCAAGGTGACTCAGTGCTGTACACCACACTGGACTCCCTACAGTAATTCATCCACCATAAACCAGAGCAATATAAAACATAGATGCACACAGTCTACAGGAACTTCAGAGCCACTAGACCAACTGAAATGCATGTCTTTGGACTCTGGGAGGAAACCAGAGCAGCCAGAGGAAGCCCACATGGTTCTGCGGGGAACGTGCAAACTGTACACAGCCTGAGTGGGCATCTAGTCTAATTCACGTACAGTAGTACGCTACGCTAATGGATGTCACTTTTGGGAATCAAGAATGCATACAATTTTTTACCATTGCCTTTAGTGGCAATTACATGTTTATGAAATTTCATTTTATGCAGGATCTTTTTTCAGGAAAGAATTGCCTTTATAAGGTGGGGCAAGACTGTATATAAAGACTCAGTAAAAAAAAACCTGGCATCGTAACATAAAACAGACATAAACTGTAAATCAATCATACATAATTCTTTGCTGAATCTTTTCTGCTAATGTATCTACACAGTGTGCATTGTGAAGATGTTTCTTCTGAAGGGGTGTGGGGACAGGTAGCAGATCAGTGTGAAAGCAGAAACATACTTTAAGGGTCCTGCCTCAACCTGGAAGTTCTCACTGCTGATGCTGTGTGTTCGGTTGTTCAGTATTAAGTTCACCGTGGTAAGCGACCCCCCGGAGGAGGATCAGGACCAGGACTGTGAGGATGTGGGCGTCGCTTTCGTGAAGATCACTGACATACTGGAGCAGCAGTGTGACCTAATAGACACCAGCATAGACAGTGAGTAGCATGTACATAATTACAGTGATTTTATGCTACACACATTGTATATCTTCATAGGGGAAGTCAAACCTGCTGGTGGTAATACTGGTTTCCAGCTCTTACTTGCTTCCATTTGTACTGTGCGGCTGTCCATTACAGCAAGTGGCTTTGTCTCACCGTGATGTGTTTTTCGCTATGTTTGTCTTTGTGTCACAGTCATTGAAGTGCAGGATAACAGCAAGGTGCTGGGCAGTCTAACAGTGACAGTAGAGGCCCTCCAAGCTCTCAGGTCCATACAAGAGGAACAACTGCCGGCCAGATTGTGACCCCTGTGCCTGGGACTCAGAAGACAGAAAACAGCCAGTGACAGGTTGCTGCTTCAGTCCATTTGTATGATCACTAGCTGGTGATGCTCTGATAATCTGTTACAATGCAGTGAATGGTAAGGAGGAAGAAAACAATCGTGTTTTTATATTATGTACACAGTACATTAAGTTCCTTTGTTGTTACACCAGCCTGAACATTGAAGTTATGAGTATTTTCACTTACTGCCATTTTTTAAATCCAGTTTGTTCACTTTGTTATTCCTCTTTATGTTCTGCTCATTAGCCATTAGAGACAGTTTAAACATAAGATTTAGTGTCAGCGTGGACTTTTGGCGAGGCCACAGTCTGAGATACATTATTTATATAAAGTGCCCTGTGAGCTTCTGTATGTGTTTCCATTCACCTTCTGTGTTTTAAAGTGCCTGCTTAGAGCTCCAGCCTTTGCATAGACTTTGGAAGCTAAAGTTTGGCTTTAAGCCTAATCACTGCGTTCAGCTGAAAGCCAGTTAAGCCTCATTATGAGTTTTATGCTGTGATGATTTTTATTGTAAGTTGTAGATGAAATTGCCTGGATTAATGTGTTAATCCACCTCTTTAAAATGCTAATGTCCAATTTATGCACATTAAACCTTAGTGTGCCTTTGTTTTGGTGTGTGCAGTTTCTGTTGGTTAAATAAGAAACAATCACAGGCAACACCATTTCACATCTTCAGCAGACAGGTTTTTTTGAAGGGGGTTTGACTTTTCTTTGGATAAAAAGGGACGACAGGTTGATATTTAAGTTCAGATGTAATATTTAAGGCTTTAAATAACTAGTATTAAAATCAATGATATAATTCTATGTGAAGGTAATCAATTTTAAGTGCAGTACTTTCATTGCATCATTTTGTTGTTTACAGAGTAGTCTCAGCAACACACATTTCATTCAGTGCTTATATTATAATATTATATAATATTGAGAATGATTTTTTTTCTATAACGAAACACCTTTGTGTTGTTTGTGATAATATGTGACGGGCATTCAAGATTGTCACACTGCCTTAATTCTTCTTCCACCACCACACTGAGACTAAGATTTGCTGCACTCAGCAGACATGAGTTGCAAGAACACAAAGGGAAAAACAAATGGTAGAGATTCAAAATTCAGAACTGTGGTCTCTGGTCGCTCACTTTCTCTCTCCGTGTCAGCCAGCACCTTCTCACTTTGAACCAGCATTTAAATAGGCAATTTAGAGCCAAAGAGTAACCAGCCGCAGGTGTCTGTGTGCAGTAACTACGGTAACCGGATGAAAGTGTCAGGGAGGCATGGAAACGACTTGCAGGTATTGGTGTGTCTTGGGTGTCACAGTGTTATTATCATAGTCTCATATGAGAGAATCAAAACCTTTAGTTGGAATATTTGTGCACTTTTGAAACATGGTCATTTGTTTCAAGTGGTACGATAGTTCTTGTGAAACTTCTCATTGCACAACTCATATCACTGTGTCTGCTTGACTGCTTGAAAGTCATACAGAGTATAAGTGGCATGGTACGTCTGTTACCCAGTCAGAGGATCCATTGTGGTTTACCATAAACTGCTTCCAGATTGACTGCACAGAGAAACATTGTCTTTAGAGGAACACTGGACCCTTTCGCACGATTCCCTGTTTATCACACCAAGGCTGTCAGATATACTGCTGAGCATAGAACCAAACTAACTTTACAATCAGACTTTTAGACTTTTCATTGACTTTCCTCCCTTTACTGCTTAACCTCACCCATAGTTCTATGGTTGACAGGGGAAATGGTAAAACACATCTACACCAGAGCCGCTGTATTGACCTATCAGTATCTGACTTTTCAGTGTCTTCCTCCAATGCTCCACTGTTGTTGCTCGGAAGGAAGCAGGGAAGTAATTGTCCTTTGTTATGTAAATTGATTTTTTGTGGGGGAAAATTGAGGGAAATGCAGAAATAGATCAGCCTGATGGAAGCCTTGGCTATAGTGAGCAGGCTAAGGTCAGTTTAGCTGAAGTGAGATGGGAGCTTTAGGTCCCCTGACTGTGCGCCGTTCCGTAATTGAGGGTGGTCCACGTGTTGGGGCCCACCGCTGCATGTCAAAGTCACTGACTCCTCCTCGCTGTAATACAGTCAATTTTCAGTGTTTTCAAACCTTTCCTCCCCTTTCACACGCGTTTGTAAAGCATTCATTGGAATGGGTAATTTATTAAAATCTACCTAATTTTCCATGATATATTAAATCTTTGCTTCGGCAATCAAACCCCATTTAATTTAGCATATTAGGCGCCCACTATTTTATGTGATTAAAGCCCTGGAAAATGAGGCCTCAGCTCATATTAGCAAATGTTGAAAGCCTGCTAATGGCAAGGAGATGGAATAGATTATGAGGCAATTCATTACAGTTGAGCAGCGAGAGAAGGCCGCCTATCTGCATGTAGTCTAAACCATCTGTCCCCTAATGGCGTGCCATCTTCAGGAGGCACTAAAATGCACGTCATGCAGTATTAATTTGTTGATGCATACAGTCATACACTGTTTAAATAATTTTCCGCCGGCTCACCACGGATGGCTGCAAGTGATGCCAACCACGTGGGCCATTCAGCAGGGTGCTCACATTGCAGTCTCTGTACGTCACGCACGTGCAAATAGGCTCATTTCAGTGAACATAACTGTGATCAATAACACTCATTTAAATTGTGCCCTGTGGACATGATTTAAAGCATCCTTGTGATCTCAGCAAAGTGGAGTTTTTCCCGCAAATCTTTTGCACCGCCGTTGTTTCCCCTTTCATTTTGACAGCTTAAGTGGAGATAAATGTCAGAATAGCTTCTCAGAAAAGTTTTTTATTGCACTGTTTGATATGGAAATGTTAAGTACTTGACTAAAACAGGCTTTAAGCTCTGCTAAAAGCTAAGTATCAATTTTTGACAAAAAAACATGCTCAGGAGTTGTTTTATTGTACTTTTTAAATGGCAAAGCCTATTTTTTTTACATCCATCTTGTAAGATGAGGCACAGCAGTGTGTAATTTCTAAAATACTGATTTTTAGCTGTGTCATCTTTAGCTCCCTGAACAGTGCACACGGCAGACGTGATGGTCGCAGGGCGGAGGAGGAGTTGCCCGCAGCCAGCAGGAGAGGCAACACTAGGCCCTTGTGGTTATCTGGTGGCAGTGTGTCCGCTAGCTAGGAAACAGCCTCACACGGCCATTATGTGTCATGGAACTTTGCTGTGGAGGGGGGGGGGGGGTACATACAATAAAACCACAACGCTGCCTCTTTAACCAAGGTGAGAAGCTGATGGCTATGACTCTGAACAGCTGGGAAGTAGCTCAAGTCACAGCAGATAGAGAGTGTGCTGGACAGCTACTTCAATATTTAATTGTGTTTCATTGTCTTCATAACGTGCATGGTCTAAAAATGAAAATTACACGGTAATGTCTGGGCAGTAGGGTCACGTGGTTTCAAGTCCAAATCAGTCTGTGTAGAGTTTGCATGGGTTCCCTCTGGGTGCTCTGTTCTCTTCCCACAGCACAAAAACATGTATTTCAGGTGGATTGGTGACTCAGTTGCTTTTGGTGTGTGTATGTGTATGTGTGTGTGGGTGTGTGTTGCAATGCTCTGCTGTATAATGCGTGGATGATTGTAGGAAGGTTAGTCCAGTTTACTGAAGCCTTGTAAGTATGTGATAACTGTGTAAGTTGCCTTGGACAAAAGATCAGCTAAATACAAGTTATTAAAAAAATAGTTCCCTTTATAAATGTTGCCCACATGACCTCCACAGTTCACAGGTCCTGACCCAATTGTTCTCAAACTGGGGAAGCATTGATTCTGTCACAGCTAGGTGCGAACAAACAAGACCCCTGCTAACACCCCTTTAAAATGTGTGTGAGTCTAGAAAAAGAGGCGCTTAGTGGAAGTGGCACCCCTACTAAATGCAGACAGATTTCCATGTGTGTTAGTCAAAGGAGCTGTAGTGGTGTCTTTGATAAAGGCCTTGCGGTTAAAGAACACAGGAATGGGAATGTGAACCTTATCTCCAGGCTGCCAAAGCAAGCAAATCCTGCTTAATGCCCAGCTGCTTATTTTCCCCTCTCACTGCCAAGCTGCTGCTTTGTGCACTTAGGCCTTTTTGGAAATAAAGAGGGTGCGATATGATACACCTTTCAGGAATACTTTAGGGCTGCTCTCTTTCATGCTTTCAAAGTCCTGATCTGAGCCATATTGATAAATATTTTGTATTTAACCATTATATTTCTCCAAACAAAACTGCATTTCATACATTTCAATTATAGACCTTATTTACCTGTAGAGGTGTTAAAAAGCAAAACTACACTGACAATGAGCAATGGTACTTTTTCGGTTTTCAACAGAGATTTGGGGTATTTGTGCATTGCTTTCACATGCTTTTTTAATAGAGGTCTGTATAAACTCAGTCCACTAGTCCTATTAGCTGGGCATTCATATCTAAATAAAATACGAAAAGGAAATGTATAAATGAGGTGTATGGTGCCTGTAACAGACAGTGCTGTCAAAACCAAGTGGGCCAGAAAGATGTCTGTGCAAGTTGTCCTCACATTAATAATTGAACATGTGGCTTTTCCATCCATTGACCTCTCAAAAGAAGCACAAATTATTTAGGAGGCTGACAGAACAATGTTTCTCTGTGAGCAAAGGGCGAGTGTGAGCACCTACTGAAGAGCGGGAGCCTCATATTTTAGGTGCCATGTGTATTTACACCAGGGGGATGAAACCATACATGAAGCCGCTCTTCTGCGTGTTACACACTGCTGCTCTCCCTCTTCACTCTTGAGGGTGGAAAATACACAAGCAGAGATTTTCTCGGTAGAAATGTGTTTCTTTAAAAGCTCAGTCATCCATAATGTGCTCATTTGCTCACGTGCAAAGGGTTCCATTTACACACTCAGTAACCACTCTGTGAACCCGTCACTGATTTGAGATACTGTGTTTTGTTAATACTTTCATATAACTGCTGCTTCCCTCTTATAGAAAAGGCCCGCAAGAACAAAGTTGCACTGAAAATAACTCATATTTCATTTTCTCTGTAACTACACACATTTTTACTTTGTATCATTTTACATTTTGAAATGTGTTTTACCAATTTCTATCTGAAAATATTCTGCTGATGTCCAAGGGAAGGAACAGAAGTCGACTGATGACTGTCTCTGGTCACCACAGCAGTCTGTGTGTTGCAGTGCTCAGGAGAAACCTGGAGAAACACACATGAGAAATAAGAGTAAAGTGTACATCCACACCCTGCCTGACTACTGAATTCAAGGTATTTTTTGGGTTGTATTCTTTTAATTGTGTGTTTTGATGTCACATTCTTTTAAACATATACTTTTTTGTCCCAAATGTCCTATTGATCACCTGATGCACCCTGAACACACTGGACACACATGTAGACTGTGCTGAAAGCTGGTCTGGCCTTGGCCTATAGGAGCATGTGGTCGTGGTGAGGTGCTCAGTCCTGCCAGGTCCAGCCACAGGACGGCTGTTCCACATCCCATCCCACCAGGGCGTAAACCCAAGGCAGCTTGCAGAGTGAACACACACACACCTGGATATACATACACACAGTGCCCGTGTTTCTTCACATTACTCATTACCAGGAATTAACCTGTTTTAATCATTTTTTAACCTTATAAGCCTTGTCATTTGTTTATGCAACTTTTTTAAAGCAGCAGGAGCATGTTAGGGTGTTATACCCTTTGAATGTTCATGAGTGGTGTACAGAGCTTGGTTACATCTGGCTGTCACCGCAGAATGACACTAACGTGGTGGGTTCTGGGTAATGGCTGTAGCGGAAAAGTGTGTCCATGAGTGAGATGTGTGTGTATGCAAAGTGTGGAGATGGTGGGAGGGTGCTTTGATCATGTGAGCAGTAATTGGGATCATTAGGACCTCACAGTGGGTTGTGGGTGTAATTGGCTTCTGCAAGCAGAGCCCTCCACACTCAGGATCAGAATAGAGAGCACCAGGCCTTTGTCTCTGACAGCCACCGCATGTCTCCCGGTGTGGCTCCACCATGTGCTCAGACCTCGCTGCCTACCTCTACAAATATAATTACAATATGTTTTTTTTTTTTTTTGGAATGCACTATACAGGCACAGGAAACAGGACTCGATCAAGAATGTGTAAACTGAAGCTGGTAAAAATCTGTAGAGAAAGCCTGCCCCCTGCTGGTGAATGGTGTAAAAACACGAGACACGCAGTGGGGTTTTGTCGTTTATTTTTCGTGTGTATTCCTTTACATATTGTATATAATTTGTGTGATCTTTTTTTTCCTCCTGCAGAGCACGTGTAAAAAAAGGTCACCAATATTTTATATATTTCTACATTGCATTTTAGGCTATTTTTCATATATGTACAGTGGATCAATACATCAATCTGATAAATCAGAAGAGCTAGTAACCGCGGTTCTATCAAGAAACCAAATTTATTTTTTATAAAGTTATTTGTATAATTTGGTAATTACATTTGTAGTCTAAATTACTGAACAAATCATGTCAAAGTATACATTTCATCATTATTATTAAACATATGTTTTTGTTTGTTTCGTTCGTGTATATTTAACTAGTTTAATTTATTTTCTTCACTACAAAGACTGTCATTATTATCAGACATTCAAATATATTTTCTTATATTTCCTTTTCCAGGTATTTGAACTGATCTATTTGAACACTATTTTTGACCGGGTTTGTTTCCAAAAAGTAACAAAGTGGCAGAGCTGCAGTATAGAGTTTCTGGCCGTGTCTTGTTTAAATTAATTCAATATTCTGGCTAAATTAAATAAATCCCTTGTGAGGCCCCCATTTACTTGGTCAGTGATAACTTGAAATGAGGTTCTCGGTGGAAAAATGAGCACATTATGGATGAGTGAGCTTTTATAAAAGAACACACATTTCTGCTGAGAAAATCTCTGCATTTGTGTTTTTCATTTTAATGAATGAACGCACCGGCGTGGAAAATAATCAGGAAAACACGGTGAATTAATTATCAATTTTAAAAAGCATTTTCTCAAGGTGGGCTGATTTTTAATAAAAAGCGCGGCCAGTTCAAATAGATTTTCTTTTAATTTCCCAAACTGTTGGTTAAAAATAACTCCAAAATGTGTCTCACTATGTTATTATTATTGCTTCATTAATACTTGTTTATTATAGTTTCCTTTATTTATAGTCATTCTCTTATATCAGTACCTTAATTAAAAAGAGGGAAAATGAAACACTTATAAAATCTCGGACTTTCTATAAATAAGCCTCAGGTGGATTGGAAAAAATAAATCAAATTATTTGCGCACTTTTATTAACTTACACGTGGGGGAAACAGCGTTAAAAATGCAAGAGCGTTTTTGAATAGCAATTCAAACAAAGTATAGCCAAGTCTTTTTTTCTGTACTCTTTAACGATGACAATAGTCCCCTTTTTGTCAACTTTATGTACATTTGTCTATAAATCAACTTAGATTATTTGCATCACGTTTAACCCTAATTAACCTCCCACAGTATTGCGCCAATTTGCCCTGAACAGAAACAATAAAATTCACATTATCCTGTATATTACTGATCTGTTCTCTCTACTTCAGCTTCAGAACTCTATTTGCCTCACACTGGCAGTGTTCATATAATAATAATAATAATAATAATAATAATAATAATAATAATCGGGAAGGACTGTCAGTCTGCGTGTACGATCGTTGTGTTACAGCGCCCCCTGCTGTCGAGTTCTATAAATATCAACATATTGGAATCGTGTTGTTTATAGTGACCTGGGAATACTGTTCACATATTTCCAATCTGTGAGTGAGTGCACAGCTTTCCTGAATCAATCCTCCTTGAACATCTGAGGTTAAAGTGACCCTCAGAGCCTAACAGGGGTTCAGCCACCTGGAGAACACACTCTGCCTGTTGTACCTACAGACTTGGGACACTTCCTCTTCCTCTGACTACCTGGACACCAGGCCTCACCAGGTCTCCACACGGACTCTTCAAGCAGGCAGGATGGCCAGGGCAGTGCTGGGGGACCCTGAGCATATATTTCAAACATGGTGTTCTAAATGTGTAGATACACAGAAAATCATGCTATTTGCACTGTCCTCCTGTCCAGACACATCCTGCACACACACCTGCTTCACAGTGTTATTGTATTTACATGTGTGTATAGCAGCTGGAACTTAGACAACTTAGACAGATCAGAGGACAGTTTACCAAATGACACCTCAAACTTAAGCTGAAATTAGACCAAAATTAATATTGTAACTCTAAAAATGTGTGCTTTGTAACAGACACACATACTTGTAGGTGACACATTTCCTAGGTGTGATAAATTTCCTCACTGAGGGAATGAAGGGCATATATGAGTCTTACTGAAAAGGACTGACTGGAGCGCTGCAGTTTAGACTGACACTGTGACACTGAGCATTTGGCCAAAGTGCTCTCTGCTCCCCAGCAGCACCAGGCCTACTGAAAGACTGTTTTCTGCTTTCCCAACTTTTGTGCTGCACCAGATACTTGTAAATGGATTATATTCACAGATTGGCAAAAAACGACGGTTCTTTGTTTCTGCTCCGCTGATGTAATGCTGACAAAACAGAAAATGCAATTAGTTGCATTAATAGGATTAAATGGAATCATCTGGCTTCCAACAGACAAATGAATAAAGCAGTTTGTAGCTATACATTGTCTTTCAAATGCTAATTAAATTTACATGTTCATTTGTAATATGAATTCATGAATGACGTGCCAGGCTGTAAAATGGATACGTGAGTCAGAAAGCCGGTCTGTAGTTGTACACAAGCAAATGGCATGTGTATTGTCACACTTTGTAACAGAGAAGTGATAATTAGACTCTGGCTTCAAATGAAAGCTGTCCATGAGAATGCAGAGTGCAGTGGGGTAACGCAGATGGCTTTTAACCCAAAGCTGCATGGGCGCTGCAAAACTGAGCACGCACAGCACTGTCACGTTGAAGACCAAGCTGCGGTTTGGATCATTCCACCCACAGAGTAATTTTCATAAATTTAATTTCCAATCCGTTCTTCTTTTATTAGTTTGGATGTTATTAAATGAGATTGCTTCATCTTAATATATTTCCAGGGCTGGGAAATTTGGCTGCGAGCTGTTATTCAAATCCAATAACATAGCCTGTATTTTGTGCACGGTACTAATAAATGTCAGCATGTGATATATTTGCAGACATCCCTCACCCATCCATCACAGGGGGCCTCTGGTAGTCCTTGTGTCCTTTAAGAGAGACCCCTAAGCCATGGCTACACTCTGTCCTCCTTCGTGCCTCCTGCCCATGACTAGGAACATGAAGGAACACAGAAGAACTGGTTACAGTGGAACGAGAACCTTTACTGATACCAGACACAGTAAGTCCCTGAACTAAGGAATGAAACAAACAACAGCTGAAGTCTTGTGTTTTCCTGACCGCAGAGAGGGAGATCTGCCAGGATCTGGCCTTCAGAAGGAGTGGGAACTCAACCCCGTGAGAGAAGCTTGAAACCATGAGGGGTTTAACTTTCACATGACTCTTATTTGAGAAGGCCGTTCGGCGGTATCACGGGCTTCAAGCCACATTGTTTCTAAATGAGCCTTGTTGATTTCAGACCATCTGTATTTATCCTTTCCTCCCTGTCTGGTTGGAAACAGTAGTGTCTGTGAGAAGTTTTTGGAAAGGGTGCACCTACAGAACCTTAGCAGATTCTAGATTTTCTCAGTTTTTTTAAACATACATACATCATCACCTGTCACGAGCAATATTAACTTCATCAGCAAGTTGCTTTAATTATTTTTTTTTATTATGGGTTCTGTGAAATTCCGTGCCACAGATATAGGCAGTTAAATCCTACCCTTATTTCCACCCCCTGAGATGGCTGCTTCCCTTCCTCCCAAGTCTGGTCTGTGAGGTGAGTCCTCCCGAAGACAGAAATGAATTTGTGAATATGCACCAAGCACTATCCACCTCTGTTTACCTGGCTGAAGTTCACAGTACAACTTCCTCTGCTATAACATCATCAAAAGCTTCGCCGGCGGCTTCTTCATCACACTCACATCCACGCCTGCCCAACACTTGTCACTGTCAATCACCCAGCGCTAATACAAAGATGATTCTCTCATTTGGTTTAATAAAATCTCTGGCTTATTTGCACTGCAGTCATTATGGCCCATAATTGCTGTATTGAGGTGTAAGGAAAACTGTGGCCTGAGGGATAAAAAAAGACTATTGTGATATGAAGGCTGCCTATTTTTTGCTGTTTTCGCTCCCCAGTCACTCATATTCCTAAAATGAATATTGCATTTGAATTCAGCCCAAGCTCGCTTATGCAGCTTAACATTGTTATTACCTAATATCAGGACGAGGAGTCATTCGTCCTTATGTTTTTATGTCTTTCACTGTCAGGCCAAATTTGATTGGGAGCTGCCATATGCAATTTTTAACTGTCATTTAAACCAGATTCTGGATCTGAGCTAAGAGGCAGAAGGCCTCCAAAAAAATGGACTGACATGAAGGATACCTGGAGGGCATCTCTCAGAGCAGCTCCAACGGATGTTGTGGACCTGAATTATGCTCGAAAGGAAACCAACTCCTTGTTTTTCATGGGAAGACAGAAAGGATCTCTGAGCCCTGAAGCCAGCTAGGTTTCATAGATGTACAAATGTGCAAAGGTTGTCCTCTTCATATTTCTCACGAGAAAATGATATTTCAGATTGCATTTTGACTTTTTTTTCTGCTTTACACACACACACACACACACACACACACACACACACATATATTTGATTTTGTGATTTTTTTTTTCAGGCATACCCTTTTCCAGCTACTTGCACAATGTTTCTGTGTTGTGGAAAGTCATTGTGTTTTCTCATTGCCAGTGTTAGTGTGTAGCACATCTATGTAGCAGCACTCAGTATAATTTTTTTTTTTATTTGAAGAGTAGGCAAATTCAGGACTGGAAATTGTGGAACCTATAAACCTGTTTTAATTATTGGTACGACTCAAGTTTAAACTGTATATATTAAAGCTTAAAAATATTTTTCATTTTCTCACTGTTGAAGGCCTTTCACACAGACTTTAAAATTTTCTCATTTTAAGAAGGCAGTAACAGTCTGTTACCTGTCCAAAAAGACTATATTAACATTTCCTCAACAGAGTGAATTGGGAGCCACCCTGAACCAGATAAAATAATAATAAGGTCAATAATTAATTTTTACATCTAAAGCTGGACTCTGCCATTTCCCCTCAATTAATTTCAGCAACGAACCATTAAATTACATTTCTTCTGAATCATTACTGATTTTAATTGTCTGGACAGTAATTATTTCTCGATGTTCTTAAAAAATGATGTGTGGTATTAAATAAGTACAACTGAAACATTTTGCTTACACTTGGTCCAGTTTCTGCATTTCTCTCTGTAACATTAATATTTTTTCCCTTTTTGGGGATTTCTTAGAAATAAATACCTTTCTGTTATCACTGAAGTCTTAAGTAATTTTTTTTCCTATGTGAAAAAAATTAGTTTGGACTGTATTCACAGGTGCAGAAAAATTCTTAAGTCATTTGCTGGAATGTCTTCAGGAATACTGCAATCACAGCTGCTGTTTTCGTACAAATTTATTCGTTCCTCTGGAAAAAGTAATGGGATATATGAATTGAAAAAATGTAATACAAGTATACTTTTTTAAATGGATTTTTTTTTGCAACTAACTGACAGATTAAATATTTCTCTATATAAAATAGTACTCTACAGTCCTGATATTTGCCCTAAATATCATTGTGGCATCCTGAACACACCAGGTTCAGGAGAATGACTTGGTTTGTGATGGTATGGGGAGGAGTTAGTTTTTTTTTTTAATTACAAGACATAAACCAAATTGTGTAACAGATACAAGAAAAACATCAAGGTCTAATTCTGCAATCTGAGTGCTGCATCCCTACAATTGTCCAAACAAGGAAGCACCACATGGCTTTCCTCAGCTTCGCACAGTAGATAATCCCAAAAGTGGACATGCGCAGTCATATGTGACAACAATTTGGTCTTGATTTTACTAAAATTACCTGTATTCCATGAGTACAACTTCCACCTCTGAATGCTAGGCAGTACTAGAAGAAACAGGTAAAAGAGACAGTGATTCATGAGACAACTGGTGGCCATGTATCCATTCAGCAAGACCACTCTCTGCAGGTCATATGACACAGACATGTCCTTTGTCATCCACAGGTAATTGAATTTCAGGAGGATTAAACTAGGTAAAGATAAATGCACTGTTTTTTGAATTACTGAATGGTCATATAAAACCAGCATTCACATTCAACAGGATCTATGCCAGGTTTGTACATTCCATATAGCAATCATTTCTGTCAGCCCCAATTTTTGTTTGAATTATGGGAGTCCTGACTGAAATTTAAATATTTGATTAAACTTTTTCAAAAGGACTTTGCAATACTTATTATAGAAATTAGTTTGACTTACTAGTGAAATGTTTATTTACATACATTAGCATGCCTAACCAGTACTTTGTTAGAGCACACAATGCTTTTCCAGTCAATGCCTGCACACAGTTTGGTGCAATAGGACCACTGACACTGAGGAGTAGGTAAAACAGGTAGTTTCCTATGCACTTTGCTTACTGAGAAACAAAGGGAGAAGAGAGCAGTAGCGGAATGTGCAGTCTTTCTGTTCGTTTGACTAACGGGGCTGGGAGAGGAAGAATACAAAGATAATCCAGTACACACACACACACACACACACACACACACACACACACACAAAGTGACATAGAGTGAAGTCTGCACTCCTATGCAGGGCTCTACTGACTACATACTCCCATAACTACAGACTTCCATAGTTACAGGCCTGTCTCCTTCCCTCCTACTCTTTCTGTCAAAAACACTTGAATGTGCTGTTTGCAAAGCAACTATCCACTTTCTTCTCTCACACTGACCTCCTCAACACCCATCAGTCTGGCTTCAAATCCAGCAATGGTGCAGAGAATGCACTCCTGCCTCTTACTGATGTACTCCTGTCAGCTCAAGCAGGCACACACTCTTCATACGGTGCCCTCATACTCCTTAGCTATTCCATAGCTTGAGACTCTTAACTGCCAGATGCTCCTACCCTTGTTTACCAAACTGGGCTTTGCCAGAAGAGCTCAGAGCTGGTGTGCTATCTTTCACCTTGTAACTATTTTGTGGAGTGAGCTTCTCTCTGCAGCATTAAGCCTCTTCTCTGGAGTCCCACAGGGCTGTGTGCGAGACCTGCTCTTTTTTACACAGCATTTCTGCCTCATTTCATCACGTGATTTTTACTACATTTGTTAGGAAACTAAATGACAACACTTAACTGTACACCTATCCTCTGGTTTATCTTCCTAATCTGCTCCTGAAAACTAGACTTAAAACCGTGAAAATGTAAATAGGGAGCCTATTTCTCATTATTTTAAAAAGGGAAAATTATATACTCTTATAGCCCCCCCCAGAGAAACCCCAGCCACAGATATCACCAAACACTGATATGAACAACAAACAATCACTCCAATCACTCATGTCCATGTATAATAGAGGACACTGGTAAAAGTGCAAAGAGTTTAAAATAAATAAACAATCCAATTCACTGTAATGAACTGTTAAATACTGTCTATACTCAACAAATATATGGTGCCATATGAACACAGAAACAGGTGAATTATTTGTTGCAGACCAGAGGCTACGAGAACCCAGCAGGAACAATACAAACAGGACACATAATCAAAAGTTGCATTTCAAAATACATTACAGATGGGGATTTTTTTTATTATACAGCTCAGGTGGAAAACATGAGCATTTTGAACATAAAAGGGATTTTTTTTAAATTAAGATTTTAATTTATATAACCCCCAAATGTGTTTTACAAGAATACTGTTTTAAAAAGTTTTTGATTCATTTTTGTTTTACAAACAAACTATATACTACATTTAAAATACCAAGAATAGTTTTCACCTCAAAAACTATAGTTTTATTTTTTTCCCCTTTAATAAACATTTTATTTCAAGATGATGCTGGGTACAGGGTTAAATGGAAAGTAAAAAAAAAAAACATTATATGGGGAGATCTGAACTTAAATCAAATTTTTGGTATTAATAAACAAGAACTTCTATCAAGACTACATAAATAGGAAGGATGTATACCAGGGGACAGGTGTATTCCTTTCCCTCAAACAGATATTCTCTTTAAACCTCATCTTATCGCACAGATGTCTAGGATCATTGACTGAATATCACCACCATCTTAACCTGTACATCCAACTCTAGTTGTTGCTGCAGTGCAAACTTGCTCTAACCTTGGGAACCACAGCAATAATCAAATTCAAAAGTATGCAGAATTTGTTCATAATGATATACTGTATGACCCAGTCCTTCAGATTTAACTACCACATCTCATCCAGAACATAGTATTCTGGTTGGTCTACAATGATCCACTCTGCTGCCAAGTTGTACTTGTCCTGATCTCCCTTCACCGGCTTCTCTTTTTAAGCCACATCAGATTTCAGGCCTTTCAGTTGACCTGTTCGTATTTGAGAACATTGTTCCAGACACCCTTTTCAGGAAAATGCCCCTCAAAGGTTCTGTGTTCCGTGTCCTTGGGGTGCTCTTGCTGAAAAGCAGTCAAGTAGCTTTCTCTGCTCTGCCCCCAAAAGTTGAAGGACCTTCTGACCACTGTAAATATTGTTTTAATCTAACAACAAAGACAATGGGAAAGCCAGCACCTACTACAATTATGTTGCAAGAACAAGGCTAAAACAACCCTGGAATGATTCAAGAACAAAAAAGTTAATGTCATACAGCGGCCCAATCAAAATTCTCACTTCAAGCCTATGAAGAATCTATTGTACTATCTGAAAATTGCAGTCCCTAAGTATTGACCAATCAGCCCGAACAATCTGGAGTAAATGTCACTCCAGAACAAAGCAAAATGGTGGTACATCTCATCCCAAAATACTTAGAGCTGTTATTACTAAGAAAGGGGTTATTATCAACTACTGCAGTGTGGGGCTTGAATAGTTATGTAAACAGCATATTTCAGTTTTCATAACATTTTTTAAAAATCAAAAACAAAGCTATTTTCAAACAATTCATGTTGATGCTCAGTATTTCAAAAAAAAAAAATTCTCCTTTGTGGCAGCTACTTCACTCATGGGAAAATTTTATATATGGTGAGAGTTAGATTCAACAGGTGTGACTGCAGTGAAGTCTGGCTGTGTTTAAGTAGCTGAATCTACTTATCAGTTGAATTTAGTTAATTGGTTGACTGAGTAACTAAGGGGGTAATTTTTTTCACATGGGTGATATGGATGTTGGATAACTTTGTTCCTTAAATAAATGTACATGTTCAAGAACTGTGCTTACTTTGGTTCCCTTTGTGTGAAAAGAAAAATCAGGAAAGATGCAAATACTTTTTCACTGTACTGTATAAAAAAATGTTATGTACATTTATGTATGATCCAATAAAATGAAATGCTTGCTCAAGGGTTAAAAAAAATCTTGCAGGACACTAGAAAACTATTGCTCTCTGAGCATTACATCTCCTGTTAAATATACCGACATGGTAAAAATTAGGGGTACCCTTCCACTGTTTCAAAAGGGGGTTAAAAATGTAGCATATTTAACAACTATAAAAATGATGTAAAAAAATACTGAAACCCTTAACCTTATACTTTCTAGCACAACCTTTAGATACAATAACTGCAGTCAAGCATATTTTGCTGCTCTGAATGAGATTTCTACACTTCTTCACTGGTAATTTGGCCCACTCTTGTTGAGCAAACTACTCCAGTTCTCAGGTTTGATGGCTGCTTCTCCCAACTGCCAGTTTCAGCTCTTTCCACAGATGTTCTATGCAATTCAAAGCAGTCCAATGTTTTCTTTTCATCCATTTTGTGTGCCTTTTGAGGTTATTATCCTGCTGAAGGACCCCTGACCTGTGACTAAGACACAGCTTTCTGGCACTGAGCTGTACATTTCGCTCCAAAATGCCTTGATAGTCTTCTGGCTTCATCATGTCCTGCAAAGCCCCCCCCCCCCTTACCAGAGGCAGCAAAGCAAATCCAAAGCATCACTAACCTCCTCTATGTTTCATGGCAGGGATGGTGTTCTTTTCTTTGAAAGCTTCATTTTGTTTTCTGTGAACATAGTTAGTGTGATTTACGAAAAAGCTCTAGTTTTGTTTTGCCTGTCCAACACTTTCTCACAGAAGGACTGTGGCTTGTCAACATTTATTTTAGCTAACTCCAGTCAGGCATTTTGTGTTTCTGGGTCCTCTACCATGGAGCCCATTTTCATTCAGACAACTATGGATGGTGCAACTTGAAATGATTGCACCTTGAAGTTGAAGGTCAGCTTGGATCTGTTCTGATATTTTCATTGGATCTTCAGCATTTGAATCAGTTTTCCCCTTGCAGCCTCCTCCAGGAAGATTGGCTACAGTCCCATAACCCTTAAAATTCTTGATAATATTGGTAATAGTTGTCAGAGGAGCATCAAGCTCTTTGGAGACAGTCTAGTAGCCTATATGGTGATCATGCTTGGCTATTACTTCTTTATAACCTCTTCAGACAACTCTCTGCTGTTCCTTCTCTTTTCCATGTTTAGTCTGATACACAGTGACACAAAACAGCATAATGAGGAATTTTCTCTATTTAAACTGGCTGAATGAGTGATTTTGAGATAGAAGCTTGAAGTATCACTACAATACAATTATTTCTCATAACTTCTAAAGGGTGTCAATAATATTGTCCAGGCCGTTTTAGAATGTCTTTGTAGAATAAACAAGAATTCAGTTCTTCTTATAAGTTTTTTCCACTGCAAATCAATGAAATGCATTTATAGATGACAAAAAAATCTTTTAATTTCAAAACTTTTCAGGAAGAATGGTGCATTATTTGAATAAAATGCAATGGAACCAATAATTTCATCCACATCTGAATAGACAAGGGTTAATAAAAAATGCTAAGACTTTTACGCCCTTCTCGGAACTCTTACTATTTTTGATCAACCCTTGTACACATCAAGCCATTGACATGAGTTGACAGAAATGTTCTCATTCCATTACTGTGATCAGTGTAATATTCCTTTTTTCTTTCATTTAGCCTAATTTTGTTTTATGTACTAGTATGTTACAGCTTTATTCTGCTCTGAAGAGCATATTCTGCCAGCAGCTGCATTTCCACAATAATGTACATTATCACTGGATCACAACAAAACATAAGAACATGATAGAAACTTTAGACTGACCTTTGGCTTAAAAACTGTTCCTTCTGGACAGACAAATGGAGCCAAAGAAGGTTACTGCTTACGTCCACAGTGAGTTATGTATGTCTGTATATTTTGCTGTTTATAGAAAAGAATGTATCTTCTTCCAAAATGTTTTTTATCCTGAAAATAATGTAGTGTTGCAGAAATTTTGATTTTTCTTCCACAAGTATTTCAGCAGACAGGCACACATATACACAGTGATCCAAATAAAACTTTCCTCTATTTTACAAAACTGCTTTATACATTCATTTAACTGACACCTTTGTCCAAGGTAGACTTACAGTAGTAAGTTTGTACCATGCTTAAAATGATTCACTCATTTAAACAGTTGGATAATTTTAATCCTGGATGAATATCTTTTGTAAGAGTGTTACTGTAGGGAGGGGATTCAATCCATTAACCAACCTTCCAGTCACAAGGTCACAGCCCTACACACTGAACAACCTGCTGCTCTGGTAGCCAATTATTATGTTAGAGTATGCAGCAAATATACTTTATTATGTCATCTACAGTACCTGCATTTGGCTGGTAAATCAGGGGTGTCCAATATGTGGCCTGAGAGCTGTATGCAGCCTACTAGAATATATGTAAAATTCGTTATATATACTGTCCTTATCAGAAATATAAATTTAACTATCACCGGGTTATTGTCACATTTAAACATGGCAACTAAATAAAATACAATAAAATAGCACATTTTCAATTTAGACACTGTGATTGTGGCCCTTGGCTGAAAAAGTAGCCCCTCCACCCTGGACTAAATAAACATGTCATTTAATTCTGTGGTACTTCACTATATAATTTTATGATAGCTGATTTATGGTTTATGCTGAAGGAAAAAAAGTTCATGAAATGAAAATGGAGAAATAAATTTGATGTAAGAAATGGGATTTTTCTCTCTTGCTCAAACGGTGTCTCGATGTCTGTCTATAAACTACAGTGGTGCTTGAAAGTTTGTGAACCCTTCAAAACTTTCTATATTTCTGCATATATTTGACCTAAAACTACATCAGATTTTCACACAAGTCCTAAAAGTAGATAAAGAGACCCAAATCAAACAAATGAGTCAAAAAAATAGACCTGGTCATTTATTTATTGAGGAAAATGATCCAATAACACATATCTGTGAATGACAAAAGTATGTGAACCTTTAGGATTAGCAGATAATTTGAAGGTGAAATTAAAGTCAGGTGTTTTCAGTCAATGGGATGACAATCAGGTGTGAGTGGTTGACCTGTTTTATTTAAAGAACAGGGATCTATCAAAGTTGAATCTTCACAACACGTTTGTGGAAGTGTATCACGGCATGAACAAAGGAGATTTCTGAGGACCTCAGAAGAAGACTTGTTGATGCACATCAGACTGGAAAAGGTTACAAATCCATCTCTAAAGCGTTTGGACTCCACCAATCCACAGTCAGACAGATTGTGTACAAATGGAGGAAATTCAAGACCATTATTACCCTCCCTAGGAGTGGTCAACCAACAAAGATCACATCAAGAGCAAAGCGTATAATAGTCCACAAGGTCACAAAGGAACCCAAGATAACCTCTAAACAACTAAAGGTCTTTCTCACGTTAGCTAATGTTAATGTTCATGAGTTTACCATCAGGAGGACACTGAACAACAATTGTGTGCGTGGCAGAATTGCAAGGAGAAAGCTGCTGCTCCCCAAAAAGAACATTGTTGCCTGTGTGCAGTTTGCTAAACATCACCTGGACAAGCCAGAAGGCTACTAGAATAATATTTTGTGGACAGATGAGACCAAAATAGAGCTTTTTGGTCTAAATGAGAAGCATTATGCTTGGAGAAAGGAAAACGCTGCATTCCAGCAAAAAAACCTCATACCATCTGTGAAACACGGTGGTGGTGGTAGTATTGTGATTTGGGCCCGTTTTGCTGCATCTGGGCCAGGACGGCTTGCCATCATTGATGGAACAATGAATTCTGAATTATACCAGCAAACTCTAAAGGAAAATGTCAGGACATCTGTCCGTGAGCTGAATCTCAAGAGAACGTGGGTCATGCAGCAAGACAACGACCCTTAGCACACAAGTCATTCTACCAAAGAATGGTTAAAGAAGAACAAAGTTAAGGTTTTGGAATGGCCAAGTCAAAGTCCTGACCTTAATCCAATAGAAATGTTGTGGAAGGACCTGAAGCGAGCAGTTCATAGGAGGAAACCCACCAACGTAAGAGGTGAAACTGTTTTGTAAGGAGGAATGGTCTAAAACTCCTCCAAGCCGATGTGCAGGACTAATCAACAATTACCGGAAATGTTTAGTTGCAGTTATTGCTGTACAAGGGTGGTCACAGCAGATACTGAAAGCAAAGGTTCACATACTTTTGCCACTCACAGATGTGTTATTGGATCATTTTCCACAATAAATAAATAAATGTCCATGTCAAACTTTTTTGACTCATTTGTTTGATTTAGTTCTCTTTATCTACTTTTAGGACTTGTGTGAAAATCTGATGTAGTTTTAGGTCAGATTTATACAGAAATATTGAAAGTTCTGAAGGGTTCACAAACTTTCAAGCACCATTGTATTGTAGCAGAGGCTGGGGAGCTCACGTCATCATGCAGGCTGCTCGCCACTGGGAGGCGCACATACCCCGTATACAGTGCTGTACAAAGACGCGCGCGCGCGTGTGTGTGTGGGTGTGGGGGGGGTCAGGAAGCGAAAGTAAAGCGCAGCCTGGGGGGTAGGAGGGTATGTCGCGCGGTGCTAAACGATACGTAAATTCAAATCTCACCACCTCCTATTGCTGTATTGACCTCGATCGTGGCGATTAGCAGAATTTTTTTTACAGTAAAAATACTTTTTTGTGCAAATGGATCTAATATCCAAAGACTCTGGGTAGAAGTGTCACCTAAACTATTAATTAATAATCCTAAAAAATTGGGGTTTAGCAGATTTTATCCTGGAAACTGTTTAAAAAAATGTAAAAAGCCCAAAAGTAGAGGAAGCCCTGGGGTCATTTAGGTTGAAACATGTGCTGCGTGGCAACGTGCAGAACCCACCGGAGGGCGCCCTTCACCAACAACCAGATGCCCCTGCGTTTGTTCGTTTGCCCACAGTTTGAACATTAGTATCCGGGAGACTGGAGTTGACGCGAAATCAAAGTAAAACCTCCGCCGATTGGCCTCGGCCGCGGTGCGGCCATCTTGTGTGTCCTCCCACTGTGAGCGCTCGTCTCGCAGCTTCCCCGCGTGAACTGGGCTCCTGACAGGTGCACCGGGGACGGCGATCCGGTCGTGGTCCGCCTCGCGCGCCACCGAACCTGCTTCGCCCGTCCGCGGCCCAATCCGGACACGTCCGCAGCCGTCCAATCAAAGGGCGAATAAGTGATATGCAAATGAGGTGCGTGCATCGCCGCTCGGAGCGTCGGCGGAGGCGTCGAGGCCACCAGCGGCTCCGCTGAAACTTCGCGAGTGCCATTAGCTAGTTGGCTAACGAGCTGCCGAGGCGCAGCGTATCTGCGATCCGGTGAGTATCCGCGCGGCCCTGTCCGTCCTGCGATCGGTCGTGGCGTTCGCTCTGCTGCTTTTAAAGCTGCTTTAAGTGCGTGCGCGATGGCGCTCGGCTAAGGGGAAACTTGGGCCAGCGGGGGCCGCACAGCTGTGTCGCTGTCACCCACTTCCGCGCTGACGCCGCGTGAATGGCGGACTGGCCGCGTCGACATAGGCGACATAGGCGCACGGTCAGCCGGAACTTCTCTTTCTGTCTGCGCCTGCCGAAGACGACGGATTCCCCAGACCGGAACACGTCGCTGTCACTGACCGCCGCCAGCCGCCCCACTTTCCGTTTGCACTTGTTGGCGTCACAACAGCAACCGTGTAGAGGTGGATGAAAAAGGGACAGAAACTGGGGATAAAATGTACTGATGGGATAGGAACGGGGTAGAGCACAAGCTTATGGGACATAGTAACTTGTAAAAGGTTCACTGTAGGGGACGGGGAAACTGGGAGAGGGTGGACTGTAGGGGGACATAAAGTGGTAGAGCTTGGACTGTGGAGGACCTGTATGTTGGTGGAAGATGGATTAGTGGGAGGGCAGGTAGACTTGTTTAAAAATGGAGTGAAGGGGACATGTAAACTGATGGAAGGAAGACTTGTGCTGGTCTGCAGACTGGTGGACAGTGGCTTGTAGAATTCGGGGGGAGGTGGACCGTGGAGGAAGCAGGAATTGGTGAAAGCTGGGCTGAGGGTGGCATGAGAACTGATGGAAATGGACTGAGAGGTATGCGTTCAAACTGGTGGGGGCAACACAGGCAGCAAGAAACTGGGGGATGAAACTGATGGAAGGTAGGCTGGTGGAAAGTAGATTGCAGGAAAACATGGTTAACTATTGGAGGGTGAACTATGGGGTACGCATAGACTGGTGGAAAATCGATTGAGAAAGACATGGAAACTGATGGATTGGTGGTTGAGGGAGACATTTGTGCTGGTGAATAGTGAGCAGGGGACAGAGTGGGGACACTGGCTCCTGGGCTGTATGATGGGCCTAATACATGTAGCAACATGGAAATAAACCCATACTGTGGAGACATACCTTCACCCTGGACTCTGAGCAGTTGGAGGACATTTTTCCAGTGTTTCCTCTGGTTCTGGAGATGTGGGATGCCCGGACGCTATCTGCACGTCATTTCTTATAAACACACAGGTTTGAAGTCCAAGTGAATTACCTATTTGAGCCAGTTGAGGTGGGTTTGAGACCAAGCAGGCATGCAGCCTGTGCTGAAGACAGGTATCTGAATGGAGCACACTGCCGTCCATGTGTTTCATGTTCTTTTGTCTTGTGTGGAGCCAGAGAGCAGGCTGCTTGCTTCTTGGCCCAACATCATCCCACTGTCGGTCCAGGTGTAAAGTTGAATGGAAGTGTTGGAGCTGGCATCAGACCCCCACCCCTCCTTTCAGTAAATGGGGCAGGATTGTATGGTGTGTGCACGCATGTGTCCCTGCTACACAGCTGTGACTCCACATGTCACGTTACACTTTTACCTCTTTATTTCCTACTTTTGAAGGGTAAACAGTGACTTGTGGGAGCAGAGCAGCAGACATGCAGCGATCTCGCTGACATGTGGCAGGAAGTAGGCACACACTTACGTGTGGTCGGCTGTGTGTTACCATGTCATATGCCCAGCATTTGCCTCTTTGAGTGCTACCAGTGTTGTTTGTGTGGGTGGAGGGGTGTCCCAGCCCATGAGTGACTGACCTTGTGGAAAGACTCGGTGTAGTACAGGGTGATGGGTGGGTCACTCCACAAGTGGAATACTCTGTGCTCGTCCGTGAGCTGTGTGGCAAAAACCACTGTAAAGGTAACCTTTGCAAAGTGAGATCTTGTATGGAAACAATGTTTTTCTGAAGGAAAATGTGTGGCCCTAATACCAAAATACTTTGTCTCAGTGGAACTGAAGTCCCACAAAAAAAATGAAATGACTGCTGCTCCAGGAAACCTCCAAGTTGTATTTTAGCACATACGTTTTGGTTTATAATAATTTGTTGTCAATAATTATCCATTTAGTAGATGCTTTTCTCCAAAGCACCCTGCAATTCTGTGTTTGGATACTGAACTTCTTACACTTAAAACTTACAGGAATTACAGCTTACTATATCTCACAGTCCTAACCATTTATACTACTAGGTAAATTTTACTGGAGCTGTTCAAGGTAAATACTCATGGTACTACAATGTGAGCTCAGATTTGAACCCAGGTCCTTCAGGTAGAAGGCTATGGCTGTAACCATTGTGCCACCTACTACCAGTTTTATATGTGCCATATAATGAGTGTGATAGGAATTTTATTTTCAAATTTTGGACCATCAGATAATAATTAGTATTCCCAGGAATTAACAATTGATGAGAAAAACGGAATGATCCTTTTTTAATGATCACAGTCATACCTGTTAGCCATTTTGAAAGGTTGTGATGTCCGTTGATGAAGTGCACTGTTGAAGTGGTGCTATGGGAAAGGCTGCCTTTAAGTGTCAGCTCTTCATATTACACTTTCAGAGGTTTTTGGAAAGGTCCTCCCACCCTGAGCACTTCAGATGTTGCTATCAGTGGCCTTGAGGCCGTGCGTGTATCTGATACGTGAGCCATATTGGGTCGAGCCTTCAGGGGAAAACTTATCTTCTGATGATTTCCTGTGACAGTGTTTGGGCTGGGGAGTGGAGGGGAGGGGTCTGTTTTGAGGTCATTCGTACCTGAGAGAACATTGCCCAGCTGGGATGTGTGTTTCAAGACAAGCTGGAGACATTCCATCTGGTTTGGGAAGTCACTCTGAAGATGACCGTGGTTTGAGATCTGTGTTGCCTAATGGTCTGTACATTTCCCAAAACCATGATATTAGAAACGTAATGACCATAGCTTGTATCAGTGATGTCTGTACGTTTCGCAATGTTTGAGAAATGTTAACCGCACTTTCTGCCATGATCGTGATGCTCTAGTAGTTCGGTGAAACGGCCCCCTGGTCTACAGAAGTCTCAGTGTAGCTGTGCGTGCAGGCTATGCAAATGAGGGCACTTGGCTGTGGTGGTTTCAGAGCCCTGAACGTCAGATGAGTGTTTCACAGGTGTTCCACACTCTCCTCCATGTGTCTCACGTATTCCTCCCACCGTGAGTCTCTGCGCCAGACTGTCGTAGCAACAACTCAGTCAGGTGCAGGATGCCCTCCTTTAGTAATGGCAGTCCAGCTGTTGCTAAGGAGCTGGAATGCAGTCTGGCTTCTTTGGTTCTAAAAGCAACAGATATTGAACTCTCTCTCTCTTTCTCTCTGTCTGAGGTTAGAGACTGCTGGAGCATAGATGTTTCAAGAAAGGTAACTTCTAAACATGTAGGTGACAACCACATATGCAATGTGTCACACTCTGTATCAAAATGCTGTCATGCATCTGCATACAAGCTTCAGTGGTGGCACCCCACAGTTTTGTGGATTGTGGTCCCTTCATGCGGCAGCAGGTGGGGTCCTCAGTTCTGCTGGCTTCTGATTACATGAGCGGGCACTGAGGGAAACAGAGGGCACATGTCTGCTGGGTGTATTTGGGGTGACCCAGAAGCTGCACCTGTGTGGTTTTTGTTGCCTGTGCTCATCCTGGGCATTCATGCATGTGCAGTCATGATGAATGAACTAGGGAATGAACCTAATGGATGTTAATTCTACCTGATTTGTTGTTAGGTGTAGTGATCTGAAATTTTAGTTGCCCTTCATAATGTGTGGTACCAGTGAAAAGAGTGAGTGCACAATGGCAGACTGGATGGTACTAATAAGGGATGAGCTGAACAGAAGAGTGACAGCAGAGCAACACACAGGTATTCGATTTCTGTGGGAATCGTTTGCAGAACAATGAGGAAGACATTTTCTGCTCTGACTTTTTCACCCAAAGCCTCTTGGGGGGGAAAGTAGTAGCTTCTAGCAAGTGTGCTCAAGCTTTTAAGTGATACTATGCTTTGATAAAATATTATCAGGTTAAA
Organism: Arapaima gigas; assembly: GCA_900497675.1. Lineage (NCBI taxonomy): Eukaryota > Metazoa > Chordata > Actinopteri > Osteoglossiformes > Osteoglossidae > Arapaima > Arapaima gigas. Next base: position 825,387 of record UFQX01000090.1, on the reverse strand, counting down.
ATACTGCTTTTATTTAGAATTAGAGCTGCTAACCCCCTTTTTTTTTACCATGTTCACCTTCTGCAAGGATTTCTGTTACATACTACAGTTATACTGATTATAAGCTTGCTTTATGTGTTCTAACTTGAGCAGTGTGACTGATATTATTGGCCTCTCTCTCACACTTGTTTTCTCCCTACAGGATCTCTCTGTGATGCATCAGAGCACTGTCTTCTCAGCCTGTCTTAATGGATAAGCTCAGGTTCTATAGTCTTTGAACTTCCTGGCCTACTCTGGCCAGAAGCCTACAGTGGCGCTGTGCAATTGCTGGCAGCCACATCTGGATGCTGCATGCGAGTGATTGCTACGACTCCATCCCATGATGGACTTCTTTGACGATCCAACTCTGTTTGAGGGTGGTTTGGAGGGTTTGTCGGACGAGAGCTTTGCTGCAGCGTCCGTCTCTCTGGTGGATGAGCTGAACCTCACTGCCGAGTTTGAGCCGTTGCAAGTGGATTCACTGGGGACGGGGAAGCACCCAGGGTTGGCAGCCTCTTCATCCTCTCAGCAGAACTTGACCTTCGATCAACAGATTGACCATTTCGGTGCATTGAAGGCTCCACACCCTGTGACCCAGCCTTTCTCAGTCTCTGACAGCAGTACCAATGGAAGCGGCAGTGTGTTGGCCCAGCACATGCAGTTCCAAGACTCCCCCTTGCACCCACCACCTCAGACCAACGGGCTGTTCCCGGACAGCAGTCCCATGTGGGGCAACCAGGACCAGAATGGCAACACTTTTCATCAGTTGCCCCAGCAGCAGAGTCATCACCACCAGCACGTTGACCAGCATGGGCACTTTCAGGCACACATGCAGGGCCTGCACCAGCATGGTAAAGCCTTCTCCGAGCACCAGGACTTCTACTACCAGGGCAACCCAGCCCAGAAGCAGCAGCAGCAGCAACAACAGGCCTATCATGGCCAGTCCCAGTCCTTTTCACCAAGCCCAGAGTGCAATGGGAGTCTGTATCACCATGGAGGGATTGCCAATGCCTACAAGCTGTCCAAGAGTCACATGGGTGGCAGCAGCTCATCATTTTCCTGTAGCCCTCAGCAGCAACAGCGTAGGATGCAGAGTTGTCAGGGGAACCAGAAATACCCTGGAGCAACAGAGGACATGGCCTTGCCATTCTCCAGGTCCTCCATGCCCAGCACACTCTCCGCCTGTTCTGTCAGCTCTGCCATGGCTTACTCATCCTCACAGTACCCACTGAGTGCAAGTAGGTCTCTGGCGTCAGCCTCTGTGCCAGCCACCACTACTGCTTCCCCCAGAGCTTCTACCATTCACTCCGCCATACCTGAGTTTTCAGGAGCGGGAGATGCATTTTCGCTGCTTCCTGGGATAGGCCAGCACCAGCCACAACATCAGGCTCCTTTAAACCAAGCTGGGGATTGTCCTTTCCAGGGCCTACAGCTCCCAGGTCAAGCTCAGGGAAACTACAGCAGCTCGGAGATGTTCTCCGAAAGCATGACCTGCTACCCAGGTACAGGCAGCCAGCACCCTTCTGGCACACAAGGGGGCTGTGAGCCTCTCATTCCACCAGCAAACAGCAGCAATGGCTATGAGGCCCTGGTTGAGAACTTGCTGCCACAGATAGAGGCTCACAGTGAGGAGTTCGAAGAACTGGAAGGTCCCGATCTTTTAGGGGATGACCTGCTACCCCAGCTAGAGCCAGCCCTGAACCAGAAGTCTCTTATGGAACAACAGGAAGAGACCAGCTATTCCTGGACCAATGGAAGCCAGGCAAAAGTCAATTGCATGATGAACTATATGGCTCAGGTAAGGTTCAGAGTTCAGAACTGTGGTGCTGTTTATATTGCGGTTACACTGTAATGGAAAAAGCTTGGCAGGAGGAATTGCAGCAGAGCACCGGTGATACTCTGACACACATTCTCAAATGGTGTGTAGCCAGCTATCAACCTCTGTGTAATGTTTAACTTGTCCTTAAAGAGCCTGCCAGCATCTACTGCATCCTGGCTGCCATCAAGATGCTTCCCTTAAGATCGTCACCGGCAGCTCTAAGCAGCTCGTGGTCATCAGTGAGTTAAGAGGAGTGGCAGCGGGGAGCTGGGGACTTAACTGTAAGCACGCTTAAGGCTATAATGAGATATGGGTCAGTGCAGGCTGAAGTCATGTTAGGTTGTTAGTAAGTCTTAAGCCACTCCTGTTGAGGGGGTGGTTTCAGGGTTTGTGTCTGCATGTCACAGCCCAGTTTGCAGACATGAATGGCCAGTGTAGGACACTTGTGTGCATTTTGAGTGGATTCGCCAAGCGGTAATTACGCAGCATGTGTTTTCACGCCGGATGCAGAAGTACTTAGTCTAGTGACCCTAAGAGGCAGCTGGCGTTAAAACAAGAACAGCAGGAAATGTGGCCGGCACAAGTGTAAGGCCTTGCAAGTTCCACGCAGTTTTGTCAGGACAAATTCCTAAAAAAAAGGCCCTAATTCTCCAACTTTCCATGGCTTTTTTTTCTGACATTAATTTTTTATGACCACTGACCACACCGTTGCTAATTGTCACAATCAGAACACTGTTGTGTGTCAGAACATGGCCTGCAGGGTGTATTTGAGGCCTTGCTGATATATTAGTTATGACTGTTGTTCCTTATTTGACCAGTGCACATAGGCCAAAACCCATCTGGAAACCAGTGCTGCTTAGGAGAAAGGAGACATTATTCATTTCAAACAATGGGGCAGCAGGTGGCATAGTGGTTAGGGCTGCCACTTTACACTGGAAGGACCCAGGTTTGAATCCCACCTTTTATGATAGTACCCTTAAGCAAGGTACTTACCCTGAAGTGCTCCAGTAAAAATTACTGTTTGCTTACCAAGTATAAGTGTATATAAGTTTGTATACCAAATATAAATGGAAAAAGTACCCTACTATACAAACCTAATGTTATGTCACTTTGGAGAAAATAATTAGCTAAAATTAAAATATATATATTAGTAATAGTAATAAACTTCAAAACATAATGCACAAAGGTGCATTTATTTCTTTTGAAGTGAAAGGACCTCAGTAGTAGTGTGTCTACTCTTGGGTGGCTACATAAGAGTTGAACATGTACGTGCTGTATAGCAGTGCCATTCCATTAGATTAGGGGTTCTTATGTTGCGGTCCGAGACCCCCTAAATAGGGGTCTGACGGTGCTTATGATGGTCCATGAACTGCAGGCTTACTTTATTTTTTGTAACAGGGTTATTTTTTTAAAGTTATAAATAAAAATATAACTATGTAGTAACGTTATTCTGTGTAAAATTAATCCAATTTCAGTGAGTTAATTCATTTGAATACATAGTGCAATCATTACATTGTAAGAATGGTCACCATGTGACCCTGATGTAGTTGCAAAACAAACTTGTTTAGGTGTGCTACACAGTGTCCAGTGTCAGAACTTACTAACTGCACTTTATATTTTCTCCAGGTTTGTTTATTTACATTTTTTAGAAGCAGGTCCTTAGCTTTTATCAGATTCTAAATGGCGTCTGTGGCCTGGAAAAGGGTAAAAGTCTACTCTAGATGTTCTGGATGCTGTGGGAGTTGGAGCCACTTCAGGCTGTGGGGACTCTGACTTTGTTACATCAGATGGTGGGAAATGTCATGCGTAGTAGATGCCTCTTGACTGCTGCCAGCCATAGTTTTATGTGGAATCATAGTGACTAACTTGGACTTGAAGATACTTAATCTGGCAGAGTTGCATGCCCAGTGTTCAGCATTTACCTCCCTTTTCTTAAGAGGTGGGTATCTGATGAAGCCCAAGAGATGCCTTGGCTGTGTGTGAAACATAAGGATAGTTTCTTGTGTGTTTTTTGTGACTTCAGTAAGAAATGGATAACCTGAGTAGTAGAATAGCAGTGCCGTTCCACCAGTTCTGTATAGGCCTTGAGTTTTATCAGACTAAGTTTGTCAACATCAATCTAAATAATTATTTAAAAAGTGTGATCCTTTAAAAGTTTAAACCATGACAAGAATAAAATACATTTTGCTTTGGTTTCAAATTACTGGGCATTTTATCACTTTAAATTACCTTTGCATTAGTTGTACACTTTTAAAAAGAGTAAATTGCTTCAGTAATTTTCTAATTATATGAATGAGTAAAAAAGTAAAATTAGAGGCTGCTGAAGTTGCGCTGAATAAAAGGGTATGCTGAGCAAGTAAAGAAAATTACAGGATCTCGGCATTGTGAATACCCAGTGAGCAGGACGGTGAGAATTTATAGAAAGATGTCCTGAATGCAGGTCAGTGGGGTTAGAAGACGCGGGTGTTGACTGTGGTTTTTAGATATCTGAATATGGATCAGTCAAGATTGTTGACTGCTAGACCCTGTCCATCAGAAGCTGTTGAGGTTCAAGACAAATTTCAAACATATGTTCGGAGTTATGAATACATAGCTGACCTGGATGCACGGTGGAAACAGACCAATACATCTTTTAAGATCAACCGGTAAACTGCTTCAATAATCAGTCAAGTCGGATTAGATGACCTCTGTGGCTCAGTCATCACTTTACAGCTATCACTGCAGTTCAACAGGTGGCAAAAGTTATTGTAGTGGTTAGAACTGTTGCATTTTTGTTGAAGAACAAGGTTTGAATCCAACCACCTTTCGGCAGTATGAAATCATTGCGAGTAAATTGTTTAAAGGAATTGTACATTACCCTGTAGGACAATGTCGGCCAATGATTAAGTTTAACGTAGGTTTTCAGCATAGGTAAAAAGGCTTCAGGTACTACCACAAGGTGATAAATGGGCACTGAATGTGGTGCCCCTGTGAGTAGCATTAGCAAGAGAAGAAGGAGCTGCTGGTTTTGATAGGGGGACCCCCTGGCCTTGTTGTAAGCCTTTTAAATTTAGAGCTTTCCTGTGTGGGGTTAGGTGCCGGTGAGAGAAGATGGCTGCGAGCCACTGCTGAATCGCTGGCTTTGTGGCTTCCTGGCACGAAAGCAGAAAGAGGTTTATATAACTCTGAGCCGGGCGGAACTTCAGCCAGGCCAGAAACCCAACACCCTGTCACTCAAGGTTGGCGGGGGAGGGGTGCCGTGCTGCTCTCCGCCTCTGATAGGCAGTCTTTGCCTTGCACTCCCTGGCTTTTGGGGCCTCATCCGCTCTGCTGTATTGTTACCTACTTGTGTCCTAAGGGTGGGGGCTGAAGGTGAACAGGAAGTGGGCATTATGTAAAGGAGTGGTGTTGGCAGTGAACCTGTGGGGGGGGAGGGTTATGATTTAGTAAACGGAAGTTGCTTAGGGATTTAGATGAGAGCCCTGCCAGCCCCCCTTAAAGCAAGTCTGCCAAGAAAGTATGCATGTTTTCACTTATTTATGTGCTTGTGTGTTCTCTGGGGGATTTAGGCCACTTGGTTTAGCTGGCTGCTTTTTTTTTTTTTAAATTCCCCATGGTTGTGTGTAACATGCGCTGCCATGACACCAGGTTTGTGGGTGGTGATGCAGCACTCAGATGTCCACGAAGCTGTAGCGCTCCTCCACCAAGAGTCTGCTGGGATCCAGTGGGCAGGGACCCAGTGTCCTGTGTATGTGTGACTCTTGCAAACAGGTGTTCAGACTGTCATTATGACAGTGAAACACTTTTGTACTTGTTTTACTTGGAAAAGGTAAGAATAGGGATGGATGGTATAACAGTATGACATTATCACCTGTGTAAACTGTAATACTACGCATATCACAGCAAGTTGAAGATATTGTCTGTAAGTTGAATACACTTCTGTTATATATATTTAAAAATTAGCTTTGTATAAAAATAGCTTTAAAGCAATTAATATCTGAGAACCAGGTCTACTTTATCAATAAAAAGGGTTGAAGTTTAAAAAGAGATTTGCAGCAGTTGCCAAAGCCAGTGGAACTTGTTAGTTAGGTGTTGTTATAGGTGATATTTCATCCAGGGATTAGATGGTGTTAAAAGAAGTAATCGATTTGAGTTTGTTATGCATGGGCAGTATGTTTCAGAAGTTAGCAGATGTAGATGGTGTGCATGGACTATTTGTAGAGTGTTGTGATCTGTCACATAAATTATCATCAGATTCTGAGATGACAACGAATCCGCTAAAAGTGCAATAAATCCAGGTACTCAATTCCTTGTACATTAGAGATTCATGGTGGCTCATATGCCTCCGTGTGTGTTTATGTACATGTTTCTTTTCCTGAATGACATGATGAAATTGTCAAAAATAAAATGGCAAAACTGTCATTTCTGCCAGCATTTCCCTGTATGTGAATATCCATGTTCACAGCTTCACTTACGCTGCTGTGTTACACTTTGCTAATGTTGCTCAGGAAACAGGCTCCACAACACACCAGACTTGATGGCACCTGCAAAGCTCAGTGTGGAAGTAGGCTGGGAGTCAGCTCTCACAGTGGGACACAGCATTACCAGCAGCCCACCTGTCACTCAGGTGGAGGTGAGAGGTGAGCAGAAAAAGCTGATCTCACCTGGGTTTCTGTTTGCCTTTCGCGTGTGCACAAATACATTGTATGCAGTATGACTTGTACACTCCCAGGTATTAAGTAGTAGTGGGGGCGTCTCCTGCACATGACCAATTTGGTGGGGAGGTGAAAGAGAGGATCCAGGACCTCCCCCCTCCCAATGGTCATGTAACCAAGGACTTTGCAGGAACAGAGGGACCTGGCCAGCAGGTGTGAACAGAGAATGAAGTGGCGTGTGGAGAAGAATGAGGAACGAGTGCCGGCCCGCGCAGCAGAACCGATGATCCAGTGCAGGCCAATGTACCGATCTCACAAATTTTCCCTCTGCTGGAAACATCTTCAGCACTTCCCTGTGGTTCACCAAAGTGACTACATTGTTTCTGCATGGTTTGAGCACAGCTCCAACACACTGTAACATCTGTCTTGGTTCTCTGAGCTTAAACTGGAAGCAAACTGTACATATATACTGCTTCTATTGTAAGGCACTCCTAGATAATGGAATTGGAAAAAGGAAATGGGCCAACGTGTATTCCCGGACTACCTCTGGTAGAGCAAAAGGGAGAGGGAAAAGATGAGGAAAACAACAAATAGATTTGATGAGTATTTTATGTGTTTTATTAAAATTAAGTAGCTTTAGCTTTAACAGCAAGACCTGGTTGATTTCAGTGTACTCGTATCAGTTGCTTCTGATCTGATGGAGAAGGTTGTTAGCCTTTCGTCCATCCTGATGTCAGAGGCTTGTTTTCCATTTGGCAGTGACAGCTCAGGCTTCCATGGACCTTTCTTCTTTTGGCACTCACTGTGCTGTCTTACACACATGCTGTGTCTCAGTGTCAGTTCTCCAGGCCCCCCCCCCCCCCA